>OY728157.1:1720578644-1721828644 GCA_963277665.1 Viscum album
CTATGTATCTTATTTTTTATATCATTTATATATAAATAACTCTAAAAAAATCAATTTTCTTTTTAAATAATGTACCTCCATGCTCATAGCCTAATTCTAATGTCATATGTCATGATCCAAGCCATTTTATATTTCAATAATACCATAACCAAAACCATTATTATTACCATACATATATGAAATCAAGTGTACATTGGGGAAAGTCCTCCTCAAATAAAAATCTAATATTCCACACACTATGTTGGTATTTTTTCATAGGGGTACTCCCTTTTTAAATAGTATATAGTCTAATAGTTAATAACAACTTTCCATAAATCTAAGTAACATAACCGACAATATTATTCAAATAATATTCATTATCTAAAAAACATATTATCTATATACCCATGTGATCTCTATGGGAGAAAACTAGGCTTAACACCACACGATATATCTAGAATCCTTTATCCCATTAGTTTTTATATATCACATAACATAATTCCAAATACTTTTAGTACCCTCCATCATGTAATCGCTAAAATCATATATAAAAATTATGGCTAAAATATATCCATGTATAAAAGACACTAACTAAATAACCACAATGGGGAAATATTCTATACCCTCTAAAATACAACATCTATAAATGCATGTACCTGACTTATAATATCTAAATAAATAAAATAACATCAAATACCATGAAAAGCTCTTCTATATATAATAAATTATTATTTTACCTATATATTGATTCATCCTCTTGAAACATTAATTTCATGTCATCATCCTCCAAGAATCAAAAGGTGGAATATTGAACTAGATATAGATTCTTTTCAATTCCAAAATAATTTAAATGGAAGGATGTAATTACTTATCCTGGAATTGCTAAACCCAAAAATCTAAAATTATTCATAACAATAATTTAAAATTCAATGATAACATAGAATCAAAAAATAGTTGGATTTAAAATGAAACTCTATAATTTCACAAGTATTCCATCAGTATTTTTATTGAATTGTATAATGCTTACCAAAATACCATAAGGTAGATTGTATTTTAATTATAATGGTCAAAATATCAAGAGATCATAAGACCCATGATTTTATAGTTGGTTACTCATCAGATGTTATACACATAAATTTACATTCATTAAATTTTAAAACGGAAAATGCATCATAAAAAATATTATCATTCCCTATACAATATCCTAGGATCATTAATTGTCCTCAACTAGATTTCATTTAATAAAGGTAAATATAACTAAATGGCTGGATGAGGCACTCTGTAAATGGAATCTCTACAGTTGTAGCTAACCTGAAATAAACAAGGCATTCATAATATGAATGGACTAGGAAATATTATCATGGTAATATATCTATGGAATATAGGGTATAAATAATTATACGGATATTAATAAAAAAATGTAGTATAAATGATTTCATAACTATATTCATTTTTCTCATTCTATCATGGACACAACTAAGACATCATACCCATTTCATGAAGGCCTTTTATAAAGATAACATATATAATTGGGATGGAATATAGAAAATACCCAATTATTGATTGTCTCATGAGACCTACTAATCCAACAAGGTCCTATATAAATTTTATTCATACCCATCACAAAATAAGTCAATTTAATAGATTACATAAAAAAATATTTGCTAAAAAACATATCATGATACTCTAAAAGTATCCATAAATTTTCACATGTCATTATGAACAGTACATGTACTTATAGAGGTAATGTATATACAAATGGTTAATGTTTATAGATCAATTAAATATTATGGATATCTTGGTGAATATATTACAATATATTTTTAATTATAGTTTCTTGGAAATAAAATGGAATGTATTTTTAATTATGTTATATTTTGGTCAGATATATTAATCATACAAGGTTTTTAAAGTTATATTTTTAATGAATATAATCATTTAAAAACAAAGAATAAATAAAAAATAAACTCATTGGTTTATAATGGATTATGATAGTGGAAATATTACAAAAACTATACATTCATATTTATTAAAAAAAATTATGGTTATTCAATGATGAAATATAAAATCATTACATTTTAAAAAATTAACGGAATTTAAAGGATTTCAAATGGTATATAAAGTTTATGTCTAATAAAGTATTATATATTAATGTCCTTTCTAAAAATCATGAGAATGAATTTATTAAATCGTTATGTGTCTATGATGTTTAAGAGTAATGATTTGGAATCTACACATCACTATGTCACTTGAGATACTCTCCTAGGATCAGCTTCCAATGAGAAATATATATAGATTTTGAATCCCTTTGCTACCCAAGTCTCACTCTAATGTTTCTTGAGGGATAAAATTATAGATGAATAGTGTGAAATGGTTATGAAGGTGAGTGAAATGGGAAGATGTATTCTTGTATGTTATAAATTATGGATAATTGTTTATTGATATCAAAACATAAGCCTCTGATATTAAGTAATGTAAAAATAGATTTCCATTGACATTTACACAGTTTTATACAATGATATTTTACATTTAGGTAATTGTTTTTACTATTATAAAGTTAAGAACCTAATTCCATTAAATTTAAATTATTTTGGATATAAAAAATTTATTTTTTTCTTCAAGAAGTATTTTTTAACAGTAAAATATATTCTACAATTTTAAAATATATTGATACACTTTTGAAGTGTAATTTATTACATTAATATATTTTTTATAAAAAATCACACATATTTGTTTGAGAAATATATAATATTAATTATTGTGTCTTTTTTAAATAATTTTTTTGTAATAATAATTAAAATATACACATACTTATCTTTTAATTCATTAAAAATTATTACTATCACATAAAATTCATAAAACTAATCATTATAAATTCAGGACATGCTTATATAATATTTGATGTTGTTATTATGAAAATAATTTTCTTATATGATAAATTTAATTACTAAATTAAAATCATATCTATCAAAAATCATTAATTTCTGCTCAAAAATATATAAATACCTTTTAAATGATTTTTCATTTAATCTATGATAAAATTATATTAAAACTATCATTCTATATCAAATATACATTTCAAATAAAAAGTTATTAGTTTATTATGAATTTTTAGACACATGTTCTTAATTATAACATTAAAATGGCCACAACCATATTTATTTTTACAATATTCCAAATCTCAAGGATATGTTTCCAATCATCATGTGTCACTTCCTTTAAATTACAATGAATATTACCTTTAAATTAATTTTCCCCATTATATTATTTACTAAAATGAATATTACTTAGTTTAATTTTTATATATATTAGAAATGTATAATATAATTTTGTTTTTTTTTTGTTTTTAGAGTACGATCCTCCAAATATCATGATTTTTGTTTTTTCCCTATGTTATTATATGTTATATAGCATTAGTTTCATCTATTATAGTAAATCATTTTTTTATTTTCTTTTGATTTACTTTAATAATAAAATTATTGAATATTAATTTCAAAATAGTTATTATATCGAAGTGTATATTTACTATTATTGATGATTAAATATTATATTCTTAACCTATTAATTTTTTTATGCTTGATATTTTGGTATAGAGAACTCTATAATAAAATTTTCGGGTTTTATTACCACAATCTCTTCAAGTTTCTACATTTCTTCATTTCACTTGTAATTCCCCATTTTAAATTTCCTAATCTGTGTTGTCCAATTTGAAATAAAATTCTTTCTAACATTATAATTCATAAAAATATCATCATTAACCGAAAATCTAGGCTCTTGTTCGGTTTCATAATTGGTTAGTATATGAATTGGGGTTTGCACGTACATCCCCAAACTATAGATAGAAAAAACATTAATAAAGTTAATGTGGTTGTGTGGAATAAAAAAATTGAATGATACAACTCAATTTATATTAAAAAATTCCAAAGTCCCAATGTTCCATGGGGATATCATTCTGTTTTTACAAAACCTTGTAACATCTATAAATAAAGATACATTCAAGATGACATGCTACATGATATTTTTCATCCTTACTTTAGTTATATATATTTATTTTTCTAAATCAAGAAATCTTGTCATGATTACAAAGAGATTAAACATTCTCACATTTCTCCAAAAATATTTATAGACTAAATTCTTTCCTTCCCCAAAAATTCCGCTACAATTTGGCAATTTTGATATTCCAAAAAAATTATGAGTATAGAATATATATATATATATATATATATATTATCTAATTGTTTAGTATAGATATTTCATATGGTAAGATTAATGTAATCTAATGTATTACCATATAATCTAGTTTATGAGTATTTTAAGGGGAATTATAGGATGTTGAACCATTATTGTAGAAATTATATACAATATTCTATAATAATTTCATAGATTATGATATCAATAAATCCAAATATATAATTTAAAGCATGCCTGTATGTTTTATAATTCTTGAATCTTCCAAAAATATCTAATATCAAAATAAATTCTTAATAATATGGAATGTATGGAAGAATTATATAATCAAATGGTTATAAAGAATTTGAAAACACAAGAATAACTCAAATTTTTCAAATTGTAGGAGTAATATCATGATAGCCTATTTATTTTGCTCACGGTCTACAAAGGTAGGTCTCGGTATTAAGTTAGGTGTCTTATCTAAGATAAAAAAAATCATGAACATATGATAATCACTATTTCTCTTATTTTTAGCTTCAATGACATACAAACTATATTTAGTATATAGTGGTACATTTCCCATTTATTGGGTGATTCATGTAAACCTATCTATATACCCTTGAGTAGGTATTATGTTGGAAACCTCTATAGGGTCTCTATGAAAATTTTTATTAAAGATGGTATATATAGTATGAATCATTGGTTAAAGTTTTACAAATTTTTTATTTTACTGAAATGCATGATTTATGATTAAAAGATAGTGATATTGGGAATATACAGTTTTCAATTACATCATCTATACTGAATGTGTTTCATTTGATTCATAGAAATACATCTGTGGTGCCACTAATTCACCATGTTTTTTTATTCTTGAACCATACATAAAAAATGATTAATATAAATTTCATATGACTCCCATATTTCTTATCAGAATATATGATAATTATTGTTTTCAACTTTTTTATATATATCATGTTATAGTATAGGTTGTCCTATGATCACACCTTATGTTATCTGATACCATAAAAAGTGACACAATTTACATCCTTTTGTTTTGTACATATAATTTTTTCAGGATAGAATATATATTCAATGGGACAATATAATGTTCCTTGTTGAAAAAATAGTGCATTTTACTATCCTTCCAATATAGCTTAGGTTGTATGAAATGATAAATAAGGATCAAATTTTATATCATTTGGAAAGAAGTATCTATAATAACTATGATAGATAATGACGCCAATAACACCTAATAAAAGAATGTATATAGTAAAATATTGTATAATGAAAATTTAAAATTTTCTATATTTTAATTATTAAATGTATAAAATAATTTTTGAAGTATTTATAAATAATTTATAATTTTATTTTTAAAAATTTTTTTAATTTGTTTCATTTGATAAATTATTTATTTATAATTTATCATAACATGTTTTTGAGTCATTTAATTAATAAATATCCATGATATTAAATGTTAATATTAAATACAATTAATTTATATATAATAAAAAATATATTTAATTTATATAATTTGTTATGAATATTAATTTTATTTTTTGAAATTTTTATAATTTAAAAAAATATGGAATATTATTGTATAATTTTATATATTTAATAATTAATTTTTTTCATAACATATAATTTGAAATGATTAAATAAAATGATTAATTTAATAATTAATATAAGATATTTGAATTGAAGTTATGATAAATGATATGATGAGGGTTCAAATTAAATTAAACCTTAGGTATTTTCATTATACCAAATATGTATATAATAGAATTAAAATAAAAGTGATTATATTTAAATTAATATAATTTATTAAATTTAAATTCCTCATTAACTGATAATATATTTGAGATCATATTGGATATAAATATTATTTTTATATTTATTTATTTTTGTAATGTTCATTTGGAATAACTTAATTAAAAATTATTAATTATTTATTAATGACATCACCAAAAAAATTATCATGAATAATTATTAGAAAATTTCATTTATTTATTTTTAGTTATTTTATTCATGAATATAATAGTTTTATTATGAGTTTATATAAATTATTGACTTAGTTTAAAGTGTTAAAATTCGTATATAAATTATCATATATGAATTTAATGAGTTTCATTCAATGTATGATACTGTATTTTTTCCCTTCTACCTTAACTTTGTGTTATATTATGTAATGAGTTTAATTTGAACATTGATTATAATTTATGAATATTAGGTGTTGATACTATAATTGAATTTAAATCTCTATTTAGTAATTAATGATTGGGTATAAAGAATTTGGGTTAAAATAAAAACATTCCTTGAATCTTATATCTTTCTTAGAAAAGTGGGATTTAGATATTTATTGCTCAAAAAATAATCTTCATGGGAATGTATTTATTTTATTCTATGAAATAAAATTTAATGGTTTTATTTACCATTTTTTGGGATGTATTAGGATATGTATAAAAATAGATTGATTTTTAATTTGGGTTTGTATCATAAGATAATAATTATATAAAGGGTAGCACATCAATAAGGATTTACATGCAGTTTTTGATGTAGGAATAAGAATCTAAAATAAACTGTTAGAATCTTTCATATATAAATGTAATAACAAAATTTAATGTGGGGATATTAAAACCCCCATAAATATATATTTTTTATATTCTATACAAAGTGAATACAATTAATGAATTCTATCATTCAAAATGGTTGGTTCAAGTAAAGAAGCCTTCGCTTTGATTATCAAATGTTATGAATGAATGTAATGAGGAATCCTTATATTTTAGTTTCCCTATTTCTATAATTTACTTTGGGATACACATAAACAAGAAAAACTATGTGTTTATATATAAAAGGTTTGGATTTGTGTTTATCCTTATGATGGATTGGGAAAAGAGTTGTTTTCTTAACCATCTAAGAGTCATATTTGATGTAATTGAATATATTTTCTACCTAAATTCCTAAAGTAATCATGTTCATTTGAATGATTGTTAATTTCATTTGAACATATGATTAACATAACAATAATTTATATGATGTAATTTAGTATAGGATATCATTTTATAGGAATTTTTTAATAAAATAAATTATAAATGAGTACTAAATATGATGATTTTATGAGAAATTATTTGGTTATATATATAAATTGAATCATCAATATCCCACATGAAATTGTGAGTCATTCTAAAAAAATAGTATCTTAACATTTGAAGCTTCATTTAATGGCATAAAATCGAAATATTATTATTTAATAAAATTGAAATATTATATATTCTAAAGTATGACTCTTTCATTAAGCGATTTATTATATTGTTCAAAAATTTAAACTAGATACTTGTAGGAGTCATCAGAGGGTAATAATTTAGTTTTAATGAAATCAGTTGTGAAAATACAAAAGGAATTTCAGCCTTCATAGAATGTATTGATATGATTGATTATGTTAAGATCGTGGTTATACTGAAGGAAACCATTAATACATTATTATCATCTAGAATTCATTTTAATGTCAACATTTTTAATTTTATGGTAACATGAATGAGATCAATAAAAGTTCACTTAGTTATATCAATGTGGTACAAATAGGTGACTATCACATAATATGTCCACACACTACTGTCCGACTGATCATTCCAAATGGTAAAGGTTTAACCCCATATATTAAGCATGAATTTATCTAATCATATGCATCAACCATAAAAAACAAATGTTGGTGAGTGGGAAAGATGGGGAACATATCCATCCATACCCTCATCAATCAAGATGTGGGAGAAAATACTTGATAGGAATGAAATTTCAAAGTCAACTTCCCACCTGACTTAGGTGGTAGATTGTATGAAATTAGAACAGATAATGAGTAATATATCAAAATATCAATATTTGGGAAACAACATTTTCTTAGTCTCAATATCATCTATCATCTCAAAGGACACCAAGCTATCACTTTTACGTTCAAGGAATCCATATTTCATATAACAACAGAAGCATTGATATTCAACATCAGTAAAAATTATAATTTAGTTTTTACTAAATTACCATTAATTAATTAACAGGATTATAAATGCTTATTTAATTGTTTTTCATAAAAATATATCATCTACAATATTCATATTACATTTCAATATCACCATTTTATTCTCTTAGAAAATAAATTTTAACTATCACATGGATTTTTTTATTCTATCATAGTTGTCACAAGCTCCTTTTCCCACAAATTAATATACAATTACTATACTATTCTATAATCACTGAATTCTAGGACTTGATCTATAAATATAATGAGTAAGGTTAACAATCAATACATTAGAAAATTGTAAATTATTTTTTGATATTATAATAATAAACCATGATAAAAACTATTCACTATAAAATAAAAAAAAGTGTAATCTCAACTCTCAACTGGTGGAAAAAAATATTTCAAAAAATCATTAAAACAATATGGTATATAGAAAACACTAACTGAAAATGTATTCCATATATGTGAAAACTAAGCTCAAATAAAAAATTAGTAAATGAGACATCTCAGATATCAACTTGTAATATCCATCCCACTCTTATCCTCCAAAAAATACTAAATTTCACAGAATAAATAGTAATATATTTATCATGAAAAATAACATATATGAAAACATTCATATTTTAAACCAAGAAAAAAAGGTAAATATAGGTTATAACACTGATTCAAACTACCCAATAATAATTAGGTAGGGGACACTAGTTGTCCCCAAACATTTAATTCTAGAGAAAAGCAATTTACTTTACTCTTTTGGAAAAATCTACTTATTATTATTGGGATTTATCATAAAAATTAACACAAAAACATCTAACAAGGCCTATAAATCAACCATAAACCAGATTAAAACATCAATTTCATATTTAGATATTATTATAGATGAAAAGTAATAAATATCACATACTAAAATAATCATTTACATCACTTTAAAAAATATAATTTTTTTATAAACTAAAAAATTCTCTTATCCATTCCATGGAAAATATATATTAATATTAATAAATTGAATACTATATAGAAAATATCAAAAGGCATATATTATAAAATAAACAACAAGTGATCATTACTTCCCATTCCAAATTTAATTCTTCCTTGGATTCATATGAACATTTTGATAATTATATTATTTACATAGAGGATATGAATCATGTTAATTAGACACTTTCGTAGATTTTTTTAGAGATTCTCTAGGAACTAATTGAATAACAAGATCAAAACTCTAATCAAATATATTTTGATGAACGTGTCATGTGTAAAAAAAATAATTTCACCATGAATAGATGATGAATCATTAATATAATTCCCCAACTCCTAAATGAAAAAGGTAGCTATAAAACCAAAGTGAGAGAAGAAGAGAGTTGAACCAGAGATAAATCTAAAAAATTACCTCATATCTCCATTGAATTGATCTGTAGAATTTTGGAGTTAACTCTTAGGAAATTGGGACTGATGTCTATAAATTATGTTCATGGGAAACCTAGGGTATGAAGGAGAGGAGGGGATATAAGGGGAATTTGGGAGTAGACAAGAATTTGTGAATTATATATAAAACATAATACCATGATGTAACACCCATGACCAAATATTAACCCCCAGGGTCATCAATAAAACTATTATGAATAAAATTCAACTATACTATAATTGGTCTGGTAAGATTCATCATATGAACAACATAAAAAAATAAACCATATTTACTCATTTGAAAAATTAATTCCAAACCTGATCTTTTAAACCCAAAGTAATACCAGGGTGTATCAAAGATAATATACTTTAGTAAACCATAGATTGGAATAATCAAGTGTCACTTACACCAAGACACCATAATGATTCTTTTATCACAATCCTAAAATAACTCCATAAACTAAGAGATATGAATTTTGATCCCCAAAAAATACAATGAAGAGAAATTATTATGCCATAGAGTTCTCCAATTTGATAGATTTTCAGATTTATCCATTCATTTATCCATGATGTATCTAATGTTCTGAGTTTTAGGGACCTTGAAAACAATAGAACCACCAAAATATTTCTTTTAGAACTCTACACTATAGAGATATAGCCATGTATGAGACTATATGATGTTCAATCCCGACAAACCACACCTAAATCCCCCTCCACTAGATGAACATTCATCACCAAATATAATTTCACTCATCCTTCCTCTCCATCACACCTCCATGTACCAAAAAATAAAATTGAAGCACTCAATAAAACTGAGTCATTACATGAGATATCCCTAAAATAATTATCATCCTTGAGAATATGAATCAATTATTGGGAAATAAGGAAAGGGTAAAATAGATCAATTATACCCTGATATACATCTCATGAAAATCATTTTAATAATACCTTAACCAACCTATCATAGGAATACGGAATGTAAAAATTAAACACCATCAAATATCAAATAAATCCATCGAGTTTATTCAAGGAATCACATTAAAAATAAAATAATAAAAAAATAGAGATATAGAGCATAAATATGTGACTCCCACTCCATTGAATTATCTTCCATGTAACTATGGATCTATATAACATAAATCAAGGTAATAACACACCGACACAACAACTTCTCTAAATTGTATTAAATGTCAAAATTCCACTCCTTAAAGGTTAAATCATCTTCAACATACATAATTCCCTAGTCAATGTCATTGGAAGATTCATGACAACACTATAATGGTTATGAAACATGAAATTAATCATGTATTCTTTTCATATGTTGGGGTAAGTGTCAACCCATATATAATGAATCCAACATAGACCAACACTGTGTAAGGTTTAACAAATTAGGGAGATAGATTACTTTGATGATTGAACCCTAACATCCCATGATGAGTAGATATCTATAAGAACACTTTATCTCAAACAACAAACTCAATAGGCCTCATACTACTATTAGTAATGGACTTATATAAATTTTTAACACCGTATATCCACAAGATATTCACTTGTACATTATTTTGAATACTATTCAACAATTCCATTATAAAAATAGCTAAATATATGACATCATGCCAACATAAAGGAGAATGGATTGATCGAACATGAACCCCAATGAATTGATCCATACTAATTGTATAATGAAAACTTTTATTCTATTTTAACTCTATTATGGGTAGGTGACTCACCAATTAGACACTAAATTCAAGATTTCATGTATGAAACAGTTCCTCTTCAGTGTATACAGTACAAGATGTTTAATCATTTATAAATAAATTATTTGTGATTTCAGGGAATAATTTTGAAACAAGCATAGGTTTGGGAGCCCTCTACACACTAGAGAAGAAATAAGGATCATGATATTTGGAGATCATATTTAGAAACCACTGAAGGCTCACCATCTTCTCCAGATTCAAAAACAACAAAAAACTCAACTTATCTCAACTCCTTTGTCACAAAAAAATTACCTGGCCTATCAATGTGTCCCATGATCACCATATAGATTTAAAACCTCTTCTATCTTGATGAAAATATTTGAATATGTCCATAAATATTTTAATGAACCATAAATTTCAATGAAATTTTTTTCTTAAACTCTTTGGGATTTTACGAGTACTCAGTTTCTGAAGGCACCTGATTCCAAGGTCTGGTGTGCCCAGAATCAATTTCCAAAGTTTAGCTCGGGTACGTTCAGTGAATGAACGAGCGGGTTTTTCTATCTTTTGAAACGGTGCTTGGAATTGAAATCTGAGGCCACCGATGGAACTGCAGCGCTGATAATTTCTTAAGAGGTCCTTTACGCAATGTGCGTTTGCTTGGGAGGAGTTGTTTAAATTTAGTGATTAATAAATAATTGAATTGAATAAAATTTGTGGTACAAAGTTTATTCCTAACCTAAGTGGTTTTATGCTACATGGGGAAGTTAGGGTGGGACCCACTGGTATCCTAACTACCCATGTGAGGATAAATGTGAGGTGGGGCCCGCATAAGGCCCAACCCTTCACATTCTCCATAACTCCTTAAACTCTCCATTAAACCCCCCTGTGACTTCTCCTCTTCCACCTTAATAATTCCAACACACATTAATTTAATTAATTTAACCTCTTTAATTAATTGAAATATGTGTTTTTGGAAATTTGAAATGCTTGGAAAAATAATAAAATAAAGGGAGGCCTTATTTTATTTGGTTAGTTTTGTGGTGTGAGGAATTTGGGGAGAGAGCTCTTTTCTCTTTGGAAGAACTTCATCCTCCCGCGAAAAACTTCAATCCTCCCGCGAAAAACGTCAATATTCCCGTGAAGAATGTCATATCTTCAAGTGAAGAATGACTCAACGACTAATGCACAATCATAATCTTCTCTCCATGATAAAAGAGAAGACAACATTTTCTCGAGTGCACACCGACGATGAGGGGAACGACGCCATCATCTGCGGCGCTTGACAACCGTGAACTTTCTTCAAGGAAGGGGTTAAGTTCAATTTTAATGGATTAAAATTGTGCTTTGTTTTGTCGTTGGGTATCTCGTAAATTTTTTCCACCTGTTATCATCATAATGGGAGGAGATCATACCGCGCAAACATGGTCGTTCGTCCTCCACTTTTTATTGTTGATCATCGATGATGTTTGTGGAGAAGGCGGCGTGGTGTCGTTACACCGTGCGGGTAGGATGGGGACCGCGGCCGGAGAGGGCCGCGGTGACTGTGCGCGGCGCCATCATGCCGCACCGGGGAGGCCGAAAGAGGCCGCGACTGGCAGTGAGCCGCGGCACAGGGGCGCACCGCAATCGTGTCGCGCCAGAGATTCAAGGGGTCGGCGCCGGGGCAGGCAGTAGCAGAGGGGTGCGGCGCCGTCATGCAGCACCTGTCGGACCGGAGCCACGGCGGTTCTTCAAAGGGGCGGGCGGCAGAGCCGGTCGCCTACGCCACCTAGAGAGAGACCCCCTCGGGTCCCACAGTTGCAAAAGGCCGGCCATTAAGGCCGACCGTTTCAGAAACAGGGGGCCGCGCCCCCCATTCGCACCCCGCTCGGCTGAGATCCGAGCTACGACTGGCTTACGAGCCGGGCCGTAGGCCGCGTGGGCTGGGCCGACCGCGTGAGGCCGGGATACTAGAGACGGACCGGACGCTCGCGCCAGGCCGGGCTGCACCCAAATGGGCCGGACACGAACCCGGGTCGGGTAGACCCAGGTCGGGCCCACCCAGGGGGTATTGGGCCGGGTCGGACCTGGCCCAAACCCCCTATTTTTCGACAGGTTTGTTCAAACGCCCATATCTTGGGCTACAGACCTCCAATAGGTTCACCGTCTAGTGCGCATGGATCCTTGGATCGAGACTGTCGTTTCGGTATATTACACTCAATCTTTCGTTAAAGTTTGAGTAAGTTAGGGTTGGTTCGATCATGAAACTAACCGGGCCCTTGGAGCGGAAACAATTATAACTTAACGACCAGATGTCCGAATAACGTGTCGTCGATCACGTTGAATTCCTCTTAGTGAGATGGTTTTTTGGCTTACTATTCTTGAGGTTTGGATGCAGCTAGAGTATGGTCGGGTTGATTTTAACTTAAAAACCAACCAGGCCTCTGGGACGAAAAAGCCAATAACTCTCAGACCGGGCGTCCGATTGACGTGTTGTCTGTTGCGTTGAGTTCCTATTGAAGAGATAGAACTTTGTGATACATCAACTATGTACATAATGATAGTTGATGTATAGACCCCCCTTGGCTCGTAGAGAGGACCCTCCCGGAATCGATCATTCTGTGTGCGGGAACCCTAGAGCTGGCTGCGACGGCGACGACGATGGCGACTGTACTTGGATTCTATGTGGGTTCGGCAGCGAGGATGACTATACTTGGATCCTACGTGGGTTCGATAGTGATGACGACTGTACTTGGATCCAATGTGGGTTCGGTAGTGATGGTTACTGTACTTGGATCCTACGTGGGTTCGGCAGTGATGACTTCTGTACGTGGATCCTATGTGGGTTCGATATAGAAGATGATTCAAAGGCTACATCAAATCATCTCCACCCCCCCTTCATGGGTAGTATACCTGTGTGAGCTGAGTCTTGACTTCCAATTATTATATTTGATGTGATTGACTTGCTTTCCTATGTGTATTGGGTTGTACTTTCCTATGTGGATTGAGTTATGCTATCCTGTGTGGAATGGGTTGTACTTGAGCTCTTGAGTTAGAGCAGAACTGGAACTGATGACTTATGTATTTGTATCAGCATATACCTAAGTAGAGTTGGTTGATACTTCGTGTTTGTATCTTACCTTTGTGGTTTCTCCTTAATGGATTTTGGGATACCATTGGGGGTCTCAGGGTCCCTACTGAGTATCGTATACTTACCCCTGCACGGGCTATGCCGACACTACGTTCTGTTGGTTGAAGACGACGGACAACATAGATCATGGTTGAGGCTTGTGGAACGGATGATACCCAGAGGTGGACTATCAGGCGGGACGTACACGGAGTAGATGGATAGACCTGAGGAGCTGATGAGACTATCTGTACCCACCCTTCAGGTGGGAATTCCAGAGGACGACTTGGTAGTTGCTGCTTTAATTTTTAGCTGTTGTACTTTCTTTTCCCAGTTGTACTGTACTTTCAGTTGGGTTTGTATACTGTCCCATTTAATTTCCAGCACTTTCTTTTGTACTTAGTTTACATAGTGATTACTTCATCTTGCGTACTCTATGGTGTTTGTTTTCTTATATAAAGGAAATTTCTTCCCTTTTATCAGGATTTACGCCTTTGGTGCTAGTCGACAGCCCCTGGACTATGGAAGGTGGGCTTGGGGTAGTCACGGCACGGGCCCTGAGGACGGGTCATGACAAATTAGTATCGAAGGAGTCGGTTCTACCGTAGAACTCAGGACTCTGATAATTTCTTCTATGTGAATCAATAGTGTTAAGGGTATTGAGTGTGGTTATCAGTATTGGGAGTCTAGTGTTGGTGTGGCAGCTGACATATCCATTCACCAAGACCCTGAATTTTGATTTCCGACTCAGTGCATGAAAACATTGATTTCATGTGTGTTTCAAAAGTTTTTTTGTGATTAATTTGTGTCAGCACACCAGGTATACTGTATTAACTGTGGAACACCTATTTATTTTCAGGATGGCCCCACGACGACAGCCAGCTAGGGTTCTGAGCTTTGAGCGAGATGGGAGCCCACCGAGTGACGAGGCCTCAGTGTAGGGCCCCATTACAGCGGTGGCACCGACGGTACCTCTACCCGCCAAGCCATCGATACCACCAACCCCAGAATCTGAGAGTGCACATCTCCTGAGTGCACAACACTAGTTTCAGTTTCACGGACCACCCAGGTTCCATGGGGAGATGGACCCTCAGGCAGCCGAGAACTGGCAGGAGGCTGTTGTCTGAGTCTTCAGATTTGTAGGGACACCAGCTGACCTCATGGTGATCCTTGCGGCGAGTCTCCTGCACGAAACCACAGGTAGATGGTGGAGCCTGATGCTCCAGGTGCACAATGAGGCATCATTACTTTGGTCGAACTTTGAGATCCTCTTCAGCTCAGAGTTCGTTCTAGCCACCCTCCGTGCGGTGCGCATTCAGGAGCTACTACAGCTACGGAAGGGCATCATGATAGTAGCCCAGTACTCAGTGAGATTTACCGACCTCTCGCGCTATTCCACTGCCATGGTACGGGACCCATTATTCTGGTCCCGGACCTTCGAGCAGGGACTGAGGCATGTGATCAAGGATTCGATGATCTCCCTCAGTATTCCGACGCAGGCAGGAGTACAGGAGCGAGCCCTTCTTGTGGAGAGATTTCCTGCTGAGCCTACACCAGCATCAAGGCCTACAGCAGGGCGACACATAGTGGAGTCTTCTGCAACTGGCATTAGACAGACATCGCAGAGGTCCAAGTGGAATAGACCATCAGGTGGGCGACTGCAGGATACTGGTTTGTAGGTGCGGGGCACACGCAGCAGAGCTGGTCATAAGAGAGGCAGACAGTGCTATGCATGTGGCAGGCAGGGTCACATGGCTCGTGACTTCATGACCCACCATGCAGAATAGTAGCAGATGGTTGAGGGACCACCCAAGTAGAGGTAGAGGTTCAACCGTGGTGGTCCGCAGGGAGTAGGCAGACGAGGTATAGGAGTTGGCCAAGAATTAGGTGGTGGACAACGCTTCGGGGTTCTACCACCACCACTACCACCAGGAGGTCCACCCTGACCACAGGGAGCTGGCGGGCAGAGGCAGGCTCAGCTTCAGGTAGTGGAGACCTACGGCCACGGCACACCTGGGATTATTCGAGGTACTATATGTGTCTAATCCACCCTTTCTTCAATTCTTATAGACACAGAATCGTGTCATTCTTTTATTTCCACTGCCGTTGTTCGGAGCTCGGAGATTCCGATGGAGCCATTGGCTCGATCCTTACGGCTAGAAACTCCTACGGCAGAAGACTCGATGATTACGCACTGGTGCCGGCAGCGTGAGATTACTCCAGGAGGGGAGATCTTTGGCTCTGATCCTCCTATAGCGGCGTAGATGCATTACGACGTCATCTTGGTCTTGGATTGGTTATTTATGGTTCATGCTCAGATAGACTGTATTTGGCGCAAGGTGCGGTGTGTCTGCACCGATGGGAGCAGGTTCACCTTCACCGGAGAGAAGGGAGCCCTTGCAGCATAGGATAGAATCACACAGAGGTGAGGACAACCGATCACTCATCAGTTGGCTAGTCTCATCCTGGGAGAAGTTGATGTGAGGAGTCCAAATTTTACTGTTGTGTTGGATCAATATGCGGACATTTTTCCTGACGATGTTCAAGGACTACCTCCTCACAGAGAGGTAGACTTCTATACTAACCTATACCCCGGGATAGCCCCGATATCTACTCCAGCATATCGGATGGCTCCCGCTAAACTTCGAGAGCTACGAGTATAGCTAGAGGTCGTGCAGAGCAAGTGATTCATTCGACCCAATGTTTCACCCTGCGATTCCCCAATTTTTTTCGCCAAGAAGGCAGATGGGAGCTTACGACTGTGTGTCGACTACCATCCCCTGAATCAGGTGACTATAAAGAACAAGTATCCAGTTCCAAGGATTGACGACCTCTTCGATCAACTCAAGAGAGCACACTGGTTCTCGAAGATAGACCTCAGGTCGGGCTATCATCAGCTCATAGTTTGAGATGAGGATGTGCAGAAGATGACCTTCAGGTGTCGGTATGGCCACTATGAGTTCTTGGTTATGCCTTTCGGTGTAGCCAACGCTCTAGCAGTGTTCATGAGTCTCATGAACATGATCTTCCATCCATACCTCGATTGATTTGTCGTAGTCTTCATCAACAACATATTGATTTACTCGACTACTGAGGAGGTGCACACCTACCACTTGCGGGTTGTACTGGATACACTCCGAGAGCACCAGCTTTATGGTATGCTCTCAAAGTTTCAGTTTTGGATTCGAGAGGTCCACTTCTTGGGGAATGTCATATTTGATGTGGGATTTGAGGTGGATCCTACGAAGATCGAGGCAGTGCTAGCCTGGGAGCCACCCAGGAGGGTGACGGAGGTGCAGAGTTTCCTAGGTCTGGCAGGGTATTATCGGAGATTTGTGCCAGACATCTCTAGAGTTGTAGCACCAGTATTAACATTGACAAATAAGGGGAATCCCTTTGTGTGGTCAGATAGATTCCAGCAGATCTTCCAAGAGCTGAGACAGAGATTGACCAGTGCACCCATCTTAAGGATACCGGAGGAGGGCGTAGGGTACGTAGTTTACTATGATGCATCAGGGACCAGACTCGGGTGTGTCTTGATGCAGGAGCGGGAAGTGATCGCCTATGGATCATGACAGTTGAGGTAGCATGAGTAGAAATACGCTACCCAAGACCTGGAGTTAGTAGCAGTGGTATTCGCCTTGATGATGTGGCAGCACTATCTGATGGGCGAGTGCTTTATAGTCTACTCTAACCACCAGAGTCTCAGGTACATATTCTCGCAGAAGGACCTAAACCTGAGACAGTGGCGATGGCTTGTATTCCTCCTGGACTATGAATTTGAGATAGTATATACTCCTGGGAAGGGAAATGTATTATTTGATGCTCTCAAAAGGAGGTCGGTCATTCAACTACTTGGAGAGACGACGAAGCAGCTAGCCGCGTCGCAGATATCCTTCGTGGATAGAGATCGATCATCCTTCCTGCAGTCACTCACATTCACTCCTCCACTACTTCAGTGGGTCAGAGAGGCACAGCGTAGGGACGTTGACTATGAGACGTGACGTGCAAAGATATCCTCAGGACAGGCACCTAATGGATTTTATTAGGAGGAGAGCACGTAAGCCTTTTCAAAGGATGTACCATGGTACCAGTTGCATTACAGGAGGAGGTTATGAAAGATTTTCACACTTCCCCATTGGTGGTACATACAGGATTAGCGAAGATGTACTAGGATCTCAGACGACAGCACTGGTGGCCGGGTATGAAGAAGGTTGTAGCAGAGTTCGTTTCACGATGCCTCACCTGTCAGCAGGTGAAGGCGGAGCACCAGGTACCAGTAGGCTTGGTACAACCCTTAGAAGTTCTGAAGTGGAAGTGGGACGGGATATCTATGGATTTCTTGAGAGGGCTTCCACGTACATCTAGAGGACATGACTCCATCTGGGTGATCGTAGACTGACTCACCAAGTCGGCTCACTTCTTACCCATCAGAGAGCAGGGCTCAGTGGAGAGATTGGGATGCCTCTTCGTTCAAGAGATCATACGGATTCATGGTGTCCCATCATCTATATTCTCCGATCGAGATGCTCTCTTTACTTCCCGGCTTTGGAAGGGGTTTCATGAGGAATGTGTGGTGCAGCTACGCATGAGCACTGCCTTTCACCCTTCGACGGATGGCCAGACGGAGAGGACTATTCAGACTCTCGAGGACATGCTCTGTGCATGTGTCCTCGACTTTGGTCACAACTGGGAGGATCACCTACCTTTGGTGGAGTTTATGTACAACAACAGCTACCACTCCACCATCCAGATGACACCATATGAGGCATTGTACGACCGACCTTGCAGATCACCTCTGTGCTTGACAGACCCTAGGGAGCCAGCACTTGTAGGAACAGAGATGGTCCAGGCCACGACGGAGAAGGTGCTGATCATCCAGGAGCTGATGAGGATTGCTAAGAGCCAACATAAGTCTTATGCTGACAGGAGGCAGAGACCACTAGAGTTTGAGGATGGAGACCACATTTTCATAAAGGTCTCACCTCGATGTGGATTACAGAGATTTCGATGGGGTGACAAGTTATCTCCACGCTTCATCGGAACATTCCAGGTTCTTAGCAGGATAAGTGAGGTGTCTTATCGCCTGGCTCTTCCACATCAGTTGCAACGGGTGCAAGACGTCTCCTACGTGTCTCAACTAAGGAGATATGTGCACAACCTGATGCAAATAACTGATCACAGGGAGCAGGAAATCGATGACGGGGCGACATTTGCCGAGGTTCTGGTGGAGATCGAGGATCGACCGGAGCGGGTCCTACGTGGATGGTCGATTCCTCTAGTGTACATCAGGTGGCAGCACCAGAACCTCCAAGAGAGCACATGGGAGAGGGAGGCGCAGATGTGTGCACAGTACCCTTATTTGTTTCCCTATTTTATGATGAATCTTTACGGGGACATAAATCTCTGAGGTGGGAGTAATGTAAAGCCCCCTAAATTTAAAGGAAATTTTTTTCTTAAATTCATTGGGATTTTAAGAGTACGCAGTTTCTGACGGCACCAGATTCTGAGGCCCGGTGTGCCCGAAATCAATTTCCAAAGTTTAGCTCGGCTACGTTCCTTGAATGAACGAGCGAGTTTTTCTATGTTTTGAACTGGTGCTTGTAATTGAAATCCTAGTGCACCGATGGAACCGCTGTGCCGATAATTGTTGAAGAGGACCTTTACCCAAGGTGCATTTTCTCGGGAGGAGTTGTTTAAATTTGGGGATTAATAAAGAATTAAATTGAATAAAATTTGTGGTACAAATTTTATTCCTAACCTAAGTGGTTTTATCCGACATGGGGAAGTTAGGGTGGGACCCACTCGCACCCTAACTACCCAAGTGAGGATAAATGTGTGGTGAGGCCGACACGATCTCCATCCCTTCACATTCCCCATAACTCCTTAAACTCTCCATTAAACCCCCCTATGACTTCTCCTCTTCCACTTTAATAATTCCAACACACATTAATTTAATTAATTCATCCTCTTTAATTAATTTAATTATGTGTTTTTGGAAATTTTAAATGCTTGGAAAAATAATAAAATAAGGGGAGGCCTTATTTTATTTGGTTAGTTTTGTGGTGTGAAGAATTTGGGGATAGAGCTCTTTTATCTTTGGAATAACTTTATCCTCTCGCGAAGAACTTCAATCTTCCCATGAAGAACTTCAATATTTCCGCGAAGAACATCATCTCTTCAAGAGAAGAACAACTCCGCGACTGACATGCAATCATCATCTTATCTCCATGATAAAAGAGAAGATAAAACTTCCTTGGGTGCACACCAATGATGACGGGAATGATTCCATCATCCGTGGCGCATGACAACCGCAAACTTTCTTCGAGGTAAGTGTTACGTTCAATTTTAATGAATTAAAATTGTGCATTGTTTTGACGTTGGGTATCTCGTAACCTTTTTCTGTCTGTTATCATCATAACGGGAGGAGATCAGACCACACAAACAAGGCCGATCATCCTCCCCTTTTTATTGTTGGTCATTGATGATGTTTGTGGAGAAGGCGGCATGGTGCCGTTGCACCACATGGGTACGAAAAGGACCATAGCCAGAGCAGGGCGCGGCGACGGTGCGCGGCGCCGTCGCGCCACGCCGGTCAAACAGGATCTGCAGTGGTTCTTTAAAGGGGCGTCCGGCAGAGCCGGCCTCTGGCACCACCTAGAGGCGGGACCCCCTCGGGTCCTATGGTTGAAAAAGGTCATCCATTAATGCCGGAAGTTTCGGAAACAAGGGGGCGGTGCCCCCCCCCCCCTCAAACCCCGCTCGGCCGAGAGCTGAGCCGCGGCCGGCTTCCGAGCCTGGCCGCAGGCCACGCGCGGGCTGGGCCGCTAGCGCCGGGCCGGCCGAGACGTGCCCAAATGGGCCGGACCCAGACCTGGGTTGGGTCGACCCGGTTCGGGCCGGGTCGGACCGAGCCCAAACCCCCTATTTTTGGACAGGTTTGTTCAAACGCTCATATCTTGGGCTACAAACCTCCGATCGACGCACCGTCAGTTGCATAGGGATCCTTGGATCAAGGCGGTCGTTTAGGTATATTAAACTCAATATATTTCTAATGTTTGGGTACGGCCAGGTTGGTTCGAACCTGAAACCAACCGGGCCCTTGGAGCAGAAACACTTATAACTTAACGACCGGACGTCCGAATGACATGCCGTCGATCACATTGAATTACTCTTAGTGAGACGGTTTTTTTGGATTACTCCGCTTGAGGTTTGGACGCATCTAGTGTATGGTTGGGTTGATTTTAACTTAAGAACCAACCGGGTCCCTTGGATCAAAAAGCCAACAACTCTCAGATCGGGCGTCCGATTAACGCTCCGTCTGTCGCGTTGTTTTCCGGTTGACGAGATAGAACTTTGTGATAAATAAACATTGGAATTAGTGATAGTTTATTTATCCACCCCATTGGTTCATGGAGCAGACCCTCCCGGAATCGAGCGTGCTGTGTGCGGGAACCCTTGAGCTGGCTGCGACTCCTACGACGATGGCGACTGTACTTGGATCCTACATGGGTTCGGCAGTGAGGATGACTGTACTTGGATCCTACGGGGGTTCGGTAGCGATGAAAACAGTACTTGGATCCTCCATGGGTTCGTCAGTGACGATTACTATACTTGGATCCTACGTTGGTTCGGCATCGACGACTTCTGTACTTGGATCCTACGTGGGTTCGGCAAAGGAGATGATTCAAAGGCTACATCTAATCATCTCCACCCCCCCCCCCTTCGTGTGTATTATACCTGTGTGAGCTGAGTCTTGACTTCCAATCATTATCTTCGATGTGATTGACATGATTTCGTATGTGGATTGGGTTGTACTTTCCTGTGTGGATTGGGTTATGCTATCCTGTGTGGACTAGGTTGTACTTGAGCTCGTGAGTTGGAGCAGAACTGTAAATGATGACTTAGGTATATGTATGAGCATATACCTAAGTATCGTTGGTTGATACTTCATGTTTTTATATTACCATTTGGTTTATCCTTAGTGGATTCTGGGAGACATTCGTGGGTCTCGGGGTCCCTACTGAGTATCGTATACTCACCCCTGCACGGGTTATGCCCGCACTACGTTGTATTGGTTTAAGACGACGGACAACACTGATCGTGGTTGAGGCTTGTGGAGCGGACGGTACCAAAAGGTGGTCTATCAGGCGGGACGTACACGGAGCAGACGGACGGACCCGAGGAGCCGACGAGACTATCTGTACCCACCCTTCAGGTGGGAATTCTGGAGGACGAATTGGTGGTTTCTGCTTTACTTTTCAGCTGTTGTACTTTAATTTCTTAGTTTTACTGTACTTTTAGTTGGGTTTGTATACTGGCCCATTTACTTTCCAGCACATACTTTTGTACTCAGTTTACTTAGTGTTTTATTCATCTTGCATACTCTGTGGTGTTTGTTTTCTTATATAAAGGCAATGCCTTCCCTTTTATCGAGATTTACCCCTTTGGTGCTAGTCCTCATCCCCTGGCTTATGGAAAGCGAGCTTGGGGTAGTCACGGCATGGGCCCCAAGGACTGGACGTGACAAATATGATCTATAACTTCCACTTGAGAACCCCAAGTAGTATAGGAAAACCAAAAATAAAAGGGTTCTCAACCATCAACATGTAGAGATCTAAACACCTGAGTGTGAACTCAAAAACTGAATTCTTTATCCTAGAAAACCAATCCTAAATTCAATAGGAAAGATACATAATTTTCACAAACATAACTACAACTAAATGATAATAATGGATCTCACATTGAACCAAAAAATTCCAAACATTAGAATTAATATCCAGTAATGAAACAACACTTAAGGATAATCATCATTTGTCTATCCTATAGGGGAGTCACTACAAACAACATTATATCTTCAACGCTCCACCAATGAATTTACATAATCATATTTAACCAACTATTTCCAAAAATATAACTAAAAATTACATGATAAATAAGAAATCAACCATTAATGACTCACATACCATGTTAGATTACATAATGATCATCTATCAGCCACCAAGAATCATTGGAATCACACATGGAATCTCCATGTCATTTCTAGGTCAATGCATCATCTGATACATTATATTTCTAACATGTATATAAAAAAACAATATCATAATACTAAATTAATTTTATAAGCCTCCAATACATTTTTTTTATCATATTGGGAGAAAATATATAGTATTCTCATGTGATATTTGAGGGCCAAAAAGTGATCATTGGTGAGGTAATTAAAACATAACTCAGATAAATATAATGTATTATAAGATCAATATCATAGGTATCATAGATACATTCATGGGGAAATAATACTCATGAACCTTGATAGATAACCACTATCTTCTATATCAACACTAAACACAAGCTTATACATGAATCTTCCCAATTATCATCAAATGTCACATCTTCCTGTAGAAAATGAAAAAATAGGAGTACTGACCAAGTACTCTCTAAAATTCTCAAACATAGAATGTCGTTGGTCAGTACACATGAAATATTGATCCTTTATGTTCAATAATTACATTAGATATATAATATGATTCAAATCACATACAAAGTGACACTAATAACATAAATTTCCATGGAAACATTACACCACCATAAAATTCTTGGGGACCATACGAAAATAAACTACCCCAATCATTAATGATTCATGAATAATCCACATAGATACATTAAAATCCCCATGAAATTAATATCATTTTCTATGATCAGTACTTCATCCGCTTCCCAAATATCTAATGATACCAATGATCTTTATAAATAGATCTTAGGGGATTTACATGTTCCTCAATTCAACTAAGAAAATACCTAGATATAATCAATAAACACATGCATCAATCAATAATAAACACATAAAAATAATTTATTGGTTCTATTAATATAGTGGGTGTATTTTTAAATGAAAAAAAACATCAAAAGAACTCATAATTACCATAATGATTCCTGAATGAGGTCTTCATAATTTATATATCCTTCACCTAGATCTGATTTTATACTACTCAAAAAATGTTCTTAGAGAACTTATTAGACCACATAACTAATATAGTATACTTTAAATATATTAAATGAGATAATGGTATATCAATTTTACTATATTTAGAAAATTTTAGTTTAAAAATAAATGTAAATTCTCATCTTATTTACTGAAAAAATTATTGAAGAACCCCAATTGAACACAGTAGGGAAAAGAAAACCTCTTTTCATTAGTTAATAGAAAAGAATTTATATCAATATCAACATATAATATTTTTTTCAATATGGGAAGAATAATATTATAATTATTACATACATTGAATTTATCCCAAGAATGACCTCATATAGAGGGTGAATCATCATAACCTCTTCTAGAAATACATTAAGTCACTCTTACCAAACTCTAGGGAACACCACCATATTATCCTTTATTGAAATGAACACCATATTAGCCATTAAGTAATGTGATCACTTTTCATGCCTCTAACCCATCTAAGATTCTCACTCACTAATAAACATAATATGATCTCTATCAGCATCATCAAGTATAAGGTGCCTCCTATAACAATCCATAATATATTACAGAAAATAAATCCAATCTCTGTTAAATATAATGTCATATGTCTGTATTCAAAAACATTGGATATCAGCCTATGTGCTATGTTTCCCAAGTATTATCTCATTATTTCTATAAAAATCATTCAATATTGTTCAACATCTAAATGAGATAGTGAATACTAAGGGAACAAAAAGTGCATCTGCCTCATTCCCCAAAGCATGGACTATAGAGGGTGAAATGAATGACATAATAGATCCATAATAAAGAAATACATACTACCAAGTATGATATAACTAGGTAACACCTCACATTATGTATCAATCATATAACTAATAAAACAGAAATTCATTAATCTTACCACACATAGATTAATGTACTTATTGTCCAAGATTGATATCCCCTCCATAATGACAATATAATCGTTATCCCTAAAGATGGGGGTCATTATATGGATTTCTAAAGCATGTCTTAGCCCCAACAATAATAATAAAAAGTTAGAGAATAATGTTGTTTATCTTGCATCAATTGATTCTTCCTTAACACTTGAGTTTGAAGAAGTAATTATAATTCATGATTATTGCTGATGAAGGTCACATAGTAAATCATCAGATATCTAGGTCCTCCATCTAAAAAACATTATGTCTGGTCCCTTGATATGGTTCTAAGAACATCCAGATTTAGTGAAACTAGGTGAAGTTAGTAGAAATATATTCTCTGCTATCTCATTCATCATCTGGGAAGGCAACATATAGTATCTAGAGAGGGAATTACTCTATGAAGAGCCTCAATAAATCCACTCTCAGGATAATCTAGTCATAGACAGTGTCCTCTGAAAGGCCCCTATCTTCCCCAGTACTACAAGATATGTCAAAATAATGAAAAATATTATATAGAGATATATATTGATTATAATCCACCGTTAAATTCCTATAACTTTCATCCACATCTAGAATATGGTATAAATATGAACATAATAGGTTCTTATACTATAAATTGAACCATCTGAAGATATATCCCTTGTCAAAGAGAGTATGTATATACTAATGATAGTCCACATTAATGATCAATTAAAATAACCCATCCTTAAACCAATTTGGAAACATCTATAAAAAAATGGTTGATTCCTCACTATCACCCAAGAAACAAAATCCCCTACTGATGAGGTACCTAATGCACTGTACTAACTAAAAAGGGAACCTAGTACTCCCTATTTGAAAATATGAAGGTAGAAATAATATCTAAATATTCCAAAGACTACTTGGTATAAAAATATGAAATGTATAACTCATACATATTCATGTTACAACACTAAAACTATTGATGTTTTCCCTTGATGTGAAGTTTTTACATCCAGGAGTCAGATTCCACTGAAGGTGTCCTAGGCCGGGCTGGCCATTATACCTCAATCACATCTATTTAAACTCTAGAGGATTCTGACTAGAATTAAGGGCCAGAGGTATGTCCACTAGGAGAATATGACCTCTTTACCATAGTATATCATAGTGAATAGGTATAATATAACATGATTTAAATAGAATAAGAAATAAAAACAAAATCCACAGTGGAAATAGACATAATAATAAAACAATAGGTGCAACTAATATAAATATAAAAAACTGATGATTATATGTTATGTATCTAATATGATAGAAAACATGGATATAAATAGGAAATAAGAATTACTATAAAAATTTAGAAAAAAACCAAAAACTATCCCAAACATCCTGATCTTCAACTCTATCAATGACAAACGAATCCATACTATGAAATCGAGCAATCCAGTGTCTCAAGAAATATGTTTCCCTTTATCAGCACATGAATATATATAATATGACTGGGTACAAATGGTTACTATATAGGTTTTGAGATAAATCTTAGTAGGCCACCACCATTGATGACCATAACATCCATTCTGTATAATATAAAATGAAATAGTTTGAAAGAATGCATATATAAAAGTAAAAAATTTCAGTAACTTAAATACCCATATACCTACTTCATCCCTTGACTGGTGTCTAAACATGTAACCTATTCATTAATTAATTAATTTATATTTTATATAAATAGGTCACATGAGGTAATAACATCAATGATATGATAATAATAAAGGATCCATGGTGAACAAGGCATCCATGATGTTATTTATAATAAAAAGGTTCAAGTGTAATAAAAAAGTCAACCCCGACCTCAAGGGTCAGCAACTCAGTAGTAACTGCATCCTAGAAAAGGGTGTAAGAGTGTAATACAAGTAGAATAATCCAAGTAATTACACAATAGTGATTATATAATTGAGTCCATGGAGTATATCCAAGGAAAAATGGGATAAGTAATGACAAGTCACAAGGATGTAACCAAGGAACCTCAGGTTTGTAGAAGCCACGATGAATCCAAGGAGTGTATATAAGGAATCCTATAATAGTAAATTAGGGATCCTCTGGTTCCATACCATGAATCAACTGATATATGAGTATTATGTTCCAAGGTGGGTCTCATCCATGGCAACAAGAATCCTTGAATTGGAATGGCATCCACGAGTGATCAAGGCATTCCATTAGGAATCAAAAACCTACCTTTAATCACACCACACCTATAATGATTACAAGATATATATTTAATTAGGAACCTTACAATTGATTCATTAACATAATTAAGTCCATGAAATTTATCATAATTTTTTTATGTTCACTTGGTTCAGGCCATGACTTTCATTAGTCTAATAAGGCCAAGGGCCAGCAACCATTACATTCATTTCATAAACCATAGTCATTTAATATGGTTCACTCAGATACCTTCTATTAAACATGTTAAGGGGTACTAAAAACATTGAACTATTCCATTTAATTATAATTTATTAGGAAAAGTCATATATATAACCAATATATTTTCCAATTCAATTTATATTCATTCATTACATGTCAAGAACTTACCTTAAAAAGAAAATGTGAGATGAAACCTGGTATTATCCATTTAAAACTCACAATTAAATTAATTCAAGGGGATCACCATTAGAAGTTTCAAGACACACACCCAAATGGTGCGGCTAATATATCATTACAAACCATTATGGAATAACTGGACACTAAAAAAATTATTATTGAATCACCATACTTGTGGTAGTCGACGTTGTGCACGTAACTACCAATGATGATTAACATATATAGCATGTGTCTTAGAAAATGGTTCTATTGACTATAATAAAGAAATATAAATTAAACCGGTGATTCCTGATGAAATCCACATGTGCACATGTCATTTTATAAAATTACAAAACATGAGGGATGCATTATAGACCACTATCATCATACCTGTATGACTCTCCTTGTCCAGAATTAGCCTGTAGTTTGTCCTGGAATGGATGATATCTGAATAACAGAACTTTTCTCTGAAAATATGGAATATGATCATGAATATAAATATATTTATTGATAGGAATAAGACAAATAAAATATTAACAAATAATTGATAGCATACCGGTGTAGATCCAATGAGATAGAGTGCACATTGATCGGACTCTAGACAGAGGAACGAGATCAAATCCCAGTATAGATGGTTTTTTTGGTTTCAAAAGGAAGTGTAGTAGGGGTGTTGTCCTCTAGAAAAAAATATGATAGTAGGGATCTATTGAAGTATATTGTTTAGGGAGGAAATGGTAAAATCACCGGCAAAATTTACTTCGCATGGTTTGGCTACACGGTTAGCCAAAATGTGTGATTACTTTGCATGGGATGATATAGATTGGGGTACCTACACTATTAGGGAAACCATGGTCCAACTATGTGAAACTTATCTAAATTTTTTTTACCACTTTTTCAATGTTGTTTGGCCCAAATCGCACGATTAGAGAAAATTATATGCCCTCCTGCTAATCAAAGTCCAGTCTCACACGATTATAACTAACCATTTTCCCTTCCCCACATGGATTATTTTAAACATATAACAAGATTTTTCTCCCAAAAAGCTAGGTTCCAGGCTCCAAAATATCCCCATACACTCTTAAGACCTAGGAAAACTTGTTAGGAATCTGTATTGGGTCCATAAAATATAATTAGAACTAAATTTTACATGTCCTTACATGAGTGAAAAATTAGGTTCTTATAGTCTTCCCCCCTTAAAGGATGTCATCTTGAAGTTCACCTTCTATGGTTAGAGAACACTCTTTGAGATCAAATCTGACCACTAGTCATGTACGTCGGCCTCTCACTCCCATGTCATATCCAGTACAAGTCACTGCTATGATATCACCAATACTAGAGGGACATACCGTCCTTGAAGATTCTCTGTGTTCTAGTTGGTGGTGTGAAAAGAATTCTCCTCAAACAAAGTATCTTTATCTAACTCAACATACTCAAGATCAAAGTATGAGATGGTTTGGAATTATAATGGTTAATCTATGAAACTTGGAAGATATCGTGCATGGAATGGTACCTCTGAGGTAGTAACAACTGATAGGCTATCATTGTGACTCTCTCCATAATCTCAAAATGGCCGTATATAAGGAGAAAAAAACATCCATTTCCTTTATATTACTCCCTTCCCTATCTTGGGATGATACCCAAATGAAAACATGATTCTCGATCTCAAACTCCGAAGGCCATTGACGGTGATCGACATATGATTTTTGTATAGACTCATTAGTAGAAATACACTTTATGATTTTCTGAACTTACTATGAAGTCTCTTACAAGAGATGAGGAACTAGTAATGACGCCTCAACTACCTCTAACTAGTATAAGGGAGAATTACATGACCTACTATACAAGGCCCCAAAAGGATCAATGCAAATCATCGCTTGAATGCTATAATGATAGGATAAATCAATGAGAGAGATATGATTATCCTAAGAACTGCTAAAATCAAGGATACACAATCAAAGCACATCCTCTAGAACCTATACATTCTATTCTAACTGTACATAGGTCTGTGGGTGAAAGGTTTTTCCCAGAATCACCTGTATACACAAATCCTTCTACAAACCCTACTAGAACTGTGATGTGAAACGAGCTTCCCTCTATGAAATGATAGTAAGAAGAACCCCGAGAAGTCATATTATCTCATAGACATATAGTATTACAGATCATAAAATTATAAGTTCTACCAAATAGGAATGAAGTGGGATACATTTTCAGTCTTTAAATTAAAACACGTACAATGTCTCTACCTCTAAGAGTCCAAGTTTAACCAACACCAAATTCCATGGAAACATCTTCCCATTTCAATTTCAGTACTACAAGTGGTTGTAAAAAGCTTGCACAATGCTGGTGCTCCTCTTTCACCTATTGAATGGTGGTAAACATATTGATAAAGCATACTACATAACATTTCATCACAATCCACCAATACTGGTTTCATATATCTCAATAGAATTTGAATAATCTTAGATGAATTGCTCATTGAGAATATTGGGGATCACATGCCAACTCCTATCTCATATCTATAGCAACCCAAACACATCCATGTATACACATGATGACATCTATGTATATAGGACAATCTGTAGGTGGGTTATCTCCTTCAGTACTTTCATGGTTCACCAATCCCTCCGGATCAGAAAATTTCATTCTATTCACATTCTCAAGGAGGGAAGAGGTAACTATCAAGGCTGAGAGATAAGACTACTCTTGACTATCCTAAACCTCTATATTGAGCATAGAAAATGAGGCCATAAATTTCCATTCATCACTAGATTCCCATATGGCATGTGCATGAGTTTTCCGACTCTGTGCATATGCTGTGACATTTCATTTTTTTGGCATATAAGCAAGCTCAGAATCGAAATAAGGATGATATACTGATAATATATGATGTCAGTGATTCAATTCACACTATTTAAAGATATATTTGTGGTCTTTGTGTTCTGTATACACCTAAAATTTATCACCCATTAGATAGAGTCTCCAGCAATGTAAGCCATAGAAAACTGATGCTAGATCAAATTCGTGCATCAGATAATTTCTCTCACAAATCCTTACCTACTGATATATGTATGAAAAAACTATGTCCTCCTTCATTATTATTATTCACTATCTTATTATTGATTCATCATATAACACTATATTGATTTGTCTACTGATATATGTATGAAAAAACTATGTCCTCCTTCATTATTATTATTCACTAGCTTATTATTGATTCCTCATATAACACTATATTGATTTGTATTGTCTTGGTACAAATCAAAATAGATTCGAATAAAAGCCTCCCTTTCTGGTCCTAAAAGGCTTACTCGTGCACTTTTGACCACATGAACTATACATGCTTCTTGGTGAGACCAATAATAGGTGAATTAAGGTTTGGTAAGTCCTCTATGAAATTCCTATATTATCCATACAATCCCATGATATTTCATATAACAAACAAATTCTTGAGCTTCTCCTAGGAAACCCCAACACATTCCATCTCTCAGTCAATAGAGAATCTTGATTCTAAGATAATATGGAAAAAGAAGTAAATGTTTTCAGTCTAGTAGTGGAATATAACAATCATGGCATAACGATGATCCCCCCTCAGTGTACTCAGAACGATATCAAGGTGCTTAGCATGGTCGCTAAAAGTGTGATAGTAGACCATGATGTTGTTCTAAAATACTATTTAAAAAGGAATCTAGATAGGGGTGGAACACCTTATTCTTCTTATCCATGAAAACGGTGGTCCTATTCATTATACCAAATGAAATAAAAAGGTACTCATACATACCATACCTACTATAATATGTTGTATAAGTTATTTCAGATGGACTAACTCACACCTGATGATAGAAATATTTTACTTAAATATTAGAAAACACCCCAACTCTACAGATCCTATCAAAAAGATTATCTATTATAGAAAGTATATATCATTTCTTGACCATAATATGGTTCAACCATTTGTAATCTATGTATAGATGAAGAGTCTCATCCATATTTTTAGAGAAAATAATGAGGGAACCCCAAGTGAAAGTGTTGGACTGTATAAAACAGTTTCACTCAAGATCCTCTCATGGCCACTTGAGCTTATAAAGCTCAATAGGTGTGTCACTATATGGAGGAATGGACATTGGAGTTTCTCATAGATTGAGATAAATCATAAACTCTACCTATATATTAAATGGTATTCTAAAAATATCATCGGGAAATACATAAATTACTTGATATATTACTTGTGGGAATTTATTCTAACGTAAACTTAGATCTACTATGAAGAGATTGAAAATCTGGGCGGTCACTCCACATATCCCACAATTCTCTAGTCCCGCTCTTCTCACTTGGACATCCCACTCACCATTTTGTAGACAAATTCAATCCTCCAGTAATGTAAATTATTCCCTTTAGTGATAGTTTTCTGCAAATTCATGATATAAAACAAACCAATCCATCCCAAGAATTAAATTTAAACTTTTCTTCTTGTGAACAAAATAACCCAAAAGAAAGTGTAATTTCCTACATTATGGGGATAGTCTTTATATTGGTGTATTCCTTCTATACATACTCCCAAAAACATATCCAAGGCTATTACCCCATAATAATACTATATTTCTAGTTAAATATATTTAATGATAGATAAATAGATGTCATAGTGTGAAGAACCTATATCAAATAATGAAGATACTATAAAGGATGCTAATAGAATAGTACCTAATAATGTAGATTGTCCTACAGCCTAATATATGGGTATTAGTTGTATTGAATGAAACTAACCTGATCTAGGACCCTATGTAGCAGCTAGACTACCATGATTAAAACTGCTCTGCTGGTGCTGCTAGTGATCAAGAGTCAGGATAATATGGCCATGGCCTTCTCCTCACCCAATATTCCAAGTGCTACTCATACTCCTTACCTGACGTGACATAAAAGAACATGCCCCTAAATTTGGATCTTGTACAGATTCACTTTTAGTAGAATCAAATAGATTGGTCTAAAAGAATATATGAATATACCCCATATGTTTTCAATCTCGGCACTCTAGAAGATCTATTTCACACTATGGCTTTAGGTTCCCCTATCTTCCACACTAATTAGAACACTAGATATACCAGTACAGGTGATCTAGCTTCCACTCCCCTAATGATAATCCTTTAGGGAACATTTCTTACTAATGGAATTTCTACTAACCTACCATAGCAATGGTCCCCTATGACCAATACTATCACCATCCATCATGTTATAATAAGTGATAAGATCCATAAAAACGATTTATGGAAAGGTTTATAGGTTAAAAACATTCAACTTAGTATGGATAACATACTATTGCTCATCCTAAAAGCATTTAGTATGTGAAATCACTTCACTGTCTAGAATTGGTACAGAGCATTGTAACTTAGTGAAACATTCTAAATACTCTATAATTAAAATAGAACCCACCTCGATATGCATGAACTATCTGGATCTATCATGTCTCAGGTTATATGGAATGAACTAATCACAAAATGAAATATATAAATCATGTAATCCCATGCCCTGATAGAAACTAGTCTAAGTAACTACATCCCAGTAGTGCTTGGAAAAATCACGAAGCATTTAAGAATAAAATTTTAACTATTTTGCATAGGCATCTCTAGATGTTGAAAGATATAAATGGTGGCCCTTAGAAAGGACTCTATAGCATGAGAACAATCATCCCCTGATAAAGTAAGAGGATGCTGCTGTAGGAACTCAGGAGTAGGATTGGACATCGTTGGTGCTGGCCATGGAGCACCATGCATGGACTACATCATACATAAAATATTTTCATTGAGATAAATTTTATTTCCCAGACGCGGAACAATAGGTTTTTTCACAAGTGGCACTTCTGGAAGTAGTACTAGCGGCTCATGGACCACAAAATTTGAAGGAAGGTCTCTTACACCCTCGTGGTACATGGAACATGGAAATTGTGGAAACATTAGTCTAAGTATTATAAACACACTCCAAATAACAAGCTTTAAGTAGATAGAAAACAATACTAAGGGAATCTGTACATAATAAAGTGGTCAGTTCCCATGGTATACTACACCAAATACCCATTTAGAACAAAAGGTATTATTAAGTTATCATGTCTAAATTACAAGGGTTTTAGTAGATGTAGGGTCCACTATTCCTTACCTCATCATTTACTGGAATCCATTTTTTCTCATAAGTCTTTATTATTTCCATATATTATAGTTTGTATAGAATAGATCACCATTTTTAATTAATCATGTCACATTCACCTTATCATTGAAAATGACAGCAATTTTATTTTAATCTAATGGATTGACTCGATAAATTACCAATTCTAACCCATGAGGTCTGATAAAACCTCACGAATTCAAACACAAAATAACTCAATCACATAAAAAAGTATCACAAGTATATCTACACAAATAAGGATCACTCAAAAATCATAGGCATATAAAGATATTAAAATATTGAAAAAAACCAAGATGTCATGGAAATATACATGACATTTAAATTCTAGGTGCTAATGATGGTGAATTTGACAATGCTTTTTTCCCTCATATCATCGGGACAAAGATAAGATTGAATTTTCAATGAAAATAATAATAGTAACCACAAAACAACATGTGTGTCACCCAACAGTTAAACAATATCAATTTCAATTGAAAAAAGATGAATAAAAATTATATTCAGAAAAATTGGCATTTACCCCAAACATGGGTTTGCGACACACAAGCACAACTTTTAACAAAGTTCCATTGTGTTCCTATTATCCTAGAAATTATCTCCTTATTGAAAAGAAATAAATCAATGGATCTAATACCACTTTTTGACGTCCTAAACTCGTATTCCACTGAAGGTGTCCTGATCCCTATTGGCCACTAGACTTCAAGAGAATCTCCCCAACTGTCATAGGATACTAACTAGTATTGAGGGCATGAGTGTTCTCCATGGTGAGACTATTACCTATTTAATAGATTTTATCATAGTAGATAAGTATAATATAATATGAGGTAAATAATGGAAGAAATAATAAACCAAATCCATAGAGTAAATAAATTAATAATAAAACAACAGGTGCGACATATGTAAATATACGAAAGAGATGTTGATATGTCCTGTATATAATAAACTGGAAAAAGGATACAAGGAAACAATAAATAGTACAATATAAAAGTATAAAAAATAAACCAAAAATTATCCCCATCATACCAATCTCTAGATTTGTCATCTACCACCTTCTACATCTCATGCAACCAAGAAATCAAGTGTTTGGTGCAATATACTACCCTTTGTCAACACATGCATACATATAATCTTCATGGGTACAAATGGTTCCCAGATAGGGTGTGAGATAAATCTCAGTAATCTACCACCAATGGTGTCTATAAAATCTAGACCTTATAATATAAATAGAATCAGTGTGGACGAAGACATGTATAAAAGTAAAGTTGTACATTAACATAAATACCCAAGTACCTACTTTAGCCCTCGACTAGTGTCTGAACATATAACCAGTTCATTAATTAATAAATTTCAAGTTTATATAGAGTGGTATCCTGAGGTAATACCAGCACTGACATGATGAAAATAATAATAAAGTGTCGAAGGTGAAGAATTCATCCATTACTTTATTTATTAAAAAATGTTCCAAGGTAATAACCAAGGAAACCAAGACCTCAGGGGTTGCCAAATCAATAGTAACTACAACCTGTATAAGGGTGTAAGGGTGTAATCTATGGAGCATAATACAAGGAATCCCATAATAGTGATGATATAACTAAGTCAAAGGAGTAAATCCATGGTAAAATAGGATATTTAATGGCTAGGCACAAGGATATAACCAAGGAACCTCATGTTCATAGAAGCCATGAAGGATCCAATGAGTGTATCCAAAGTATCCTATAATAGTAAATAGGGTAACCTATGATATAATTTTGAGAATCCACTGATAGAAAATTATCGTGTTCCAAGGTGGGTCACAACTAAGTAAAATGACATACTTGAATTGAAATGGAATCCATGAGTGCTCAAGGCAGTCCCTCAGGAAGCCAAAACCTAACTTGATTACGACCAATCATGTAAATATGCCAATAGCCATATATCATTTGGAACATTATAACTGATTAATTTAATAATTAATTACATTTAATTCATCATAACTTTTATTATGTTCACTTGGTTCAAGACTTTCCTTTCATTAGTGTGAAAGGCCAATGAGCATGCAACCATTACATTCATTTCAGAAACTATAGTCATTTAATATGGTTCACTCAGAAAACTTCTATCAAACATGGTAAGGAGTTCTACAGATGTGCAATCATTCCATTAAATTACAATTCCTTAGGCCAGTTTGTATATATAATCAATATAAATCCTAATTCAATTAATATTCATTCATTAGAAGTAAATAACTTACCTTAAAAGGGTCAAGTAGGAAAAAATGGTACTATCCATTTACAACTCATAATTAAATTAATTCAAGGGGATCACCATTTGTAGGTTCATGCCACACACCCAAACTATGGATCTAACAAATTGTAACAGGTCATCAAGTCCTATTATGCCACTAAAAAGAAAAATATAGAATCATTATACTTGGGGTGGTCAATGTTGTGGACATAACCACCAATGATGGTTAGCATATATAGCATGGGTCTTATAGCATGGTTCTAATTAATAAAAGAAATGTATATAAATTAAAAAGGTAACACCCAATGACATCAACACACATGCATGAAATTTTATAAAATGAAGAAACATGGGGGAGAAGTTAAAGAACACCTACCTCATAATAGAATGACTCTCCTCATCTTATATCATCCTATTGTTTTTCATAGATTCAAAGTGATCTCAAGAACGAAACTAAGAACCGAAAATTGGGTATATGAGCCTACATGTTAATAGAGTCTTTTATAGGAGGGATAATTATGAAATATTAAAATGTAAGGGAGAATATAGTTGTGTAGTTATAATGAGATAGATGAAGCTTCGATCAGAATCCAGATGGATGAACAAGATCAAAGCCAAGCTTAAATGGATTTTTGACATCAAAAGGGTGATGAAGAGGGGTGTCTTCTGTTAGAGATAAACAAGAAAGTAGGGTTTGGTTAAATTAGATCATTTTGGGGGAAATGGTAAAATCACACCTAATGGTCATCATATGGTTTGGCCACATGGTTATAAAACCCATTCAAAAACCATGAATGTGCAGCTATAGAGAAAGGGTACCTTCACGGTTTGTTTACACGGTTAGGGAAAATTTGTGTTGACCATGTGAAACTCTTCTAGAATTTTATCTTTAGTTTTCTCATGGTCATGTGGACCAAATATCATGGTTATAGAATATTTTTTCCCTCCTACCACTCTTTGACTAGCCTCACATGGTTATAAATAATGGTGTTTCCTTCCCTATATGGTTTATTCTAATCATGTGTCATGAATGTTTCTCCCTAAAGATGGGTTATAAGATCCTAACTATCCTCGAACACCCCTGATACCTTCATAAACACATTAGACATCCATATTATGTCTAAAAAGAGAATTAGATAAAAATTCAAAGGATCCAAACCTGAGTGAGAAATTGGTTTCTTATTGATGCAATTTCATATCTTAAATCTATGTTGATTTTACAGTTCCTCTTACTGGTTATTGAAATCCTAACCCTGATAAGTACATCCACCTACGTAAATCCCTATAATAGAGTTACCATTATCCCCCCCCCAACCAAAAAAAAAATTGTTAATGGTTAAATAATTATGGTCTACCCAATTTACTATTCTATTTCAAATATAATAATATCCTTAGATAATCCTGGTGCATAATCATGTATAAGGTATCTACCCACAAGGAACATCACCTCACATAATTATATCAATAATAATATAAAATATTTTAATCAAATCATAGGTCCCCTAAAATCATATTTCATTGTTGTACTACCTATCTTATAATAGGTTCTCTGACCAACCAACATTGTTTCCCTCTCAACCCATGTAATTACCACCATTAGATATCTACAAGATCCAATTTAGATCTAATATATCAGCTCTAATAAAAATCTATCCTATTCTCATACCCCTTAGTAAAACTCTACTAGGACCCCTCTATAGACACACGTAAAAAAATAATAACCTTGGATACCCACCTCTAGTAATCCATGATATTTAGATCAGAAGAGAGGATATATAATTTATAAAAATGGGAGGCAAAGAACCCAATATATAGATATTAATATAATGATACAATATCCAGTAACTAACACTATCATGTAAATAATAGTTACACCATCCCAATACTTGAATAAAATGTAACACAAATGGAAACAATTGAAATAATGCAAGAAAATCATAGGCAGCAACCATAAATTAAAATAACTTCTAAAAAACTCCATGAGCTTGTAAATAACTATTTGATCACCCTTCGACTCCTATAGACATAAAAATAATTTATATAAATATGGGTTTTATATTAAGTTATATTCTATAAGATTCACCAAGATACCTTAAATTAAAATTTAAATGGATTATAATAAGGTATAGTGAATAAATTGTAGATACTAAATCATTAACTAAGAAGGTAAGTTTATATACCATATTAACCAAGGAATACTCACCAAGTAATTCATTGAATTATGTCATTATATATCATAATAAAATTAATAAAAAACTACATGAATCTACTTCCAAATATTGTTTCACTTCCATTCCCAAATTCGGTAGACCCTGATCTAAAATCCATTTTATGCATCTTCCTTCCCCCTACTCTAAGGTAACCATAGAACAGTTATATAAACATTTCATCGTGCACCACACGAACACATGTCCCAATATCATCCCATATTATGTAATTACTCTTAAATAATTTATTACAAATGTATTATATGTTATTCCTCAAGACATAATAAAAATATGAAAATAATGATATAGTAAATGTCGTCACTATAATTGGAACATGAGTCTATTCTATAACCCAAAGTTATTATTTCCCACACACGCATGTATGTTTCAACTCTGATCTATCATTCCCCATGTAGACATTTACCATATATATTAATGTAACACAACTCGTATATGTTAACACATCATGCTCCCTTTGAAGGGAGTGGGGGGGAAATGGAGTAGTCCGCCATCTGTTTCCTCACCATCCATGATGTTAGAAAAATCACATGAAATGAAAAATATTTTTGCATCATCTTCTTACACAACATAGTTGATGCATCATAAGAAGACACAAAAAATAATTAATAGTTTATCATACAATAAAACTTGGAGAAAATACCTTTCCATATATTCAATTGAAATTATTATCCCACATTACATGTATCTATAAACACTATAGTATTGAAAAATAGATTTCATATAATAACACAAGCCTAACTTTTCAGCATCAATTAAAATTTTATTTTAGGATTAAAATAATTAACAATAATTAATTAATCCTTCTTAACTACAAGTTTAATCAATGTTTTCCATCATAATACAACTCCACCATGATTTATATTTTATTTCAAGATCTCCATTCCATGCTCATAGGGAATTAATTATAATATTTACATTGATTTTAATTAATGAATCATAAAAATCATCAATAACCATTCCAATAAATTGCATTATAATTCCAATAATTTTATATAAATTTGTAATTTTGTGACTCGATATAAAAATATGACAAAGAATATTCACTCATATTTCATAGGACGATATGAATTATACCATTGGAAACTATTATAGTATTCTATTAAGATAAATAGTCACAATTCATTATGCAAAAAGAAAAATCATAATGGTTTGTTATCAACCCATACAAAATAAAATATTAATATACCAACAATTCTATCCCCTAAACTAGAAATCCAATCTTCTAACCGTTCTCATATATCACTAAAGAATCTATATCCCAATGGATATGAAAAGGAAACACAATGATGAAATTGTGATATCCAAATATCATATATAATCCAAACTAAACCATGTTCTCACAAAAAAAAACACCATGTACTCTAAAATTCTAAACAACCAGCACATAAAAAAATTATTTTCAGCATAGAAATTTCAAGGGGAATACAAGGCCATATCACCCATACATAAAATAATGTAACAAAAAATGATGTGTTTTAAATAACATAAGAACACTAAATTCTATATATATATAAATCTTGCTGAATTTTATATTATTTAATGATTAATTGTGTGCATGTTTTATGAAAAATGGTAAAAAAACATCCTTAATGATCTATAAATCAATCATATAACTGATTAAAACATCACATTCATTTTCACATACATTCATAAGTGAGAAATAATTAATTTCAAATGTATCATTCATTATTTTCAAAAACATACTATATTAATTTTTTTTATCAAATTAGCATAATATTTTCCATTCTAAAAAACTAAAATAATTAAAATATTCAATTGTACACTGTCAATAAAATATCAAGATTCATATTACACAATATAATCGATATGTGATCACTTTATAACATTCCATTTATATTTTTACCTAAATATTTTTATTTTTTTCATCATTAGGTTGATTCCAAAATTTTAACAAATTAGCTAAATCATATTTATCTCATACATTCATAAAACTAATATATTATAAATAACCTACCTTGATAAGAAGCTATAAATTTTCTCAAAAGATTAATTAATTATCTAGAGTTGATCTACAAAAACCTCTCTTTCATTGAACTCGTGACCGCTAAAGATATCATACCATAAGTAATAAACTATCAAAATTTGTTTAAAAGACATAATAATAGAGGAATTAATAGTTTTCATAGCATGAATTTGAGTAAATAAGATCAAATTAATAATAAGGAAAAACGAATTGATCTTAACACACACAAGAATACATATACATATTTCAAGGGTAGCCTATAAATGAGAGATCAAATAAATTAGAAGATATTATCTTCTCACATGTGGTTTGAATGAGAAGATATGAAATAAAATAATATCAATATGGTTTTCAAATTTATACATAGAGTATAAAAAATAACATTGTTGTGCATGGAACACCCCTTACTACACCACAAAACCTATGGATTTCACTAAAAACATAGTGCAAAATAGATGTATATAGTGAAATCAGTCTTTTCAAAGACACCACTATGAATCAAATAACAACTAGTCCATATATCCCCCATTCCAAAATTCGATCCAACCCCAAACTGATAAACCTGGGATAAAACCATGGAACAACTGAGACACCCCAATTCAGTAGTCTCCAAATTGGAAGATTTGAGTGTCCTGGAATTCTACACTGAATGGAATGGCCATAAAACACACCAAAACAACCATTATAGAGGTAGAGACAAGAATTAAGACCCCAAATATATATGCAATACTTAATTCCCATTTCACAGTGACCTCTAAAATAATTATTCCACAAAACCAGTATTCCATTTCTGTATTCCCCAAATCCATTTCTATAACTTATGCACTCACAAAGTCATTAATCAACAAAAATTATTTATCTTAAACACGATGAAATAAAGAAATAACCACACCACAAGGGGTATATTTTAGATTACAAAAATCCCAAACTATGTATATTATACCATAACCCCACTCATCTTTCCAAAATTTCATCTCCAACAGTTCATCAAATCTTCCATCCACTCCCAACCACCCCCAATAAACCAAAACACAAAGAAAAGGATTCATAAAATGGGTCTCTTATTTTTTATGGTATATTGTAAAAATATATTAATTCTTATATCTAATTGTGTTTGAATATTTCATTCTAAAATAATATATTTTTTTTCAGTTTCACACTCAGCCCATAAAATATTTTCTTGTAAGTAAAAAAATGGGTTTAGTCAAAGATCCCTATAAAGGATGATATGATATCAAGTAAAATTCATAAAGTTATATCAATTATATTTCAGATATTTTCTTTTAAAATGAATAGGTTATGAATAAAAAATTTATTGAACGAAATAAAAAAAGAAATAATCACATATTAATTATTCATACAATATGAAAAACGTTGACATGGGCCTTATAAAATAAACAACGGAATCTAGTGGGAGATTATATCCAAGCGGAATGTATAATATATTATAGATAAAATGATTAATTTTATTCCAAATAATGTAAGATAATGTTAATGGAGGGATTCCTTATATTTTTATCCAAATATATATATAAAGATATATATTATATTAATGATCATTTTTTTGAATATTAACAAGGTTGAAATTTTATTAACTGTAAAACATGATAAGAAAAACTCCCCTTATTATTATTCCAAAAATCATAGAATGTAAACTAGAATCTAGTATAATAATAATTAAATCATGAATAACCATTTTATTATCCTTTTTCATATATATTAGTTTATTATTATTCAGTTATATCCATTTATTATATATATATTAGTTAGTTATAATTAAATATAATCATTATATATAAGATGTTTTGGATTTTGTTCAATATGGACTCATTATGAAAATCTGAATAATTATTCATTATTATTAATTAAATTACTTATATAATATCCATGATATGTGAATAATAGTGTTAGTTTTTTTTTAAAATAATAGGTTTATTTCATAGGTAGGGTGGTTGTAATTATCATTGATGAAATTAAAAACATGGTTGTTTTGGATATGATTACCATTAATAATGAGTCATATGATAAGGATATTTTTTTCATATCACCCATATAGAGCCATAATAAAATCTTAAATTGATCAATAATATCATATATTAACAACATTTTTATTTTGAATCTTATCAATGAAAAAAATGATGAATATGTTATAACATATTTTAGTTGGGTGGTTAAACTGACCTAAAGATGAACATTATATAACACATGAATGAATAATATTGTGTTTTTTATGACTGTAACATATTTTTTCCCTAAATAATTTTGATTTTAATTAAATATAGAGGACTTAATTTCATGGAATCATATAATATTTTAAATAATTTTTCCATGATGATGGATTTTTGTACCCATCATACCAAAAAATGATCCCTAGCCTGATATATGAATTTAGGTATATATATATGGGTTGAGATTCAAGTGGGAATGAATGTAGATTTGCGAGTTGTAATGGGTAGAGGAATAATTCCTTATAAATGATATTTGGTTAATTTTGAGAAAATATACAATCCATTATGGTAATAGAAATTAATTTTAACATGAAAAGTGACCCAAAATTGAAATGAAAAAAAGAACTATATTCCATAAAAACATAAATTTTTATTTTTTATTAGTATAATAGTTTTTTACCTTAAAAAATATTTCATTATTTTCACAATTAAAAATATTTTCATGTTCTAGAAAATAACTTATTTCATTTACGGAAAATGAAATTAACCATGTTACTTAATTTAGATGCCTAAATTTCAATTAAGAATTAAATTTTAGTAAATATTATATCTATATGTTAAAAATATTTATTTAAAAATTAATAATAACAAGATCTTAAGTTAAATATATTTTTCTTAATGAGTGATTATATATTTTGATTTATAATCAGTTTATACATTTTAAGGGATGTTAATTATTCATTATAACTATAAAATATATGAATTATAATAAAATATCCATTTCTCAAAAATGATATTATTCACATTATAATTATTTAAATATGACAATTGGATACTTGTTTTTTAAAAAGTAAAATATACACCTAGTGAAAATATATTAGTCATATTACAATGTTTTCACTATTACATATAACCTTAGATTATTGTCTAGATAACATTCATCTCACTCCTTCAATTATGATTATAAAATTCTAATATATTTCTAATTATTTATAGAATATTAAAATTTATGCAAGGTAATTCTATTTTCATGGAGAACTATGAGGAGGAATACATTAATCATGAAAATATTTTTTAGGTGGTTTTATTGTTTATTATCATAAGAATCTATTTTAAAGGATTAAGTGGGAACAAAAACACCCTTCACCACAAAATTTCTTGAATGCAACAATGTTAACAATGCCAGAAAAATAAAATTAAAAAAATACAAATAGAAAAAAAAATGTGATCAACTAGCAAGGCCTTTTGAATATCATACCCAGAAGGAAACACATTTAATTCCTCAAAAACATCACCTATTCAACTCCCACACAACATGATCATTGTGCCACCTTGATCATTGTATCCCTATACAATGCACACCCAATCATTTTCACCAGAAACATCATAGAGATTTCCACTAGATACCATTGAATCAACTCAATATTTGTAGTTATATGAATAAAAACCAAAGGGGACATCTTACTAGAACCACCATTATAAACTGAAATTGATCATCAGATAATAGAACACCACCATCAATCCCTAAAATCCAAAATCCCTACCAGAAAACATAATCTCCACTAGATATCTCCACTATTTCAATGATTAATTCTTCTATTTGGGAAAAGAATCCTTTATAAACCACATATAACTTTATACTATAAGTAGACTATAGGAAAAAACTACAAATACATTTTTATTATGATGAGGTGTAAAAAATACAGATATTGTTTTTATAATATTTTAATTTTCCAATTTATTTTCATTTTAGTATCTAGTAATATTATGGTGAGATTATGTTTTTTATAATATTATTCAATGATTAAGAAACTAATTATTCATTTTAGTTTCTTATTGTGTCTCAAAAAATTTATTCACCTCATTATTAGAAAAAAAATTTTGGGTTTATTATTTTACGACCTCAATAAGTGTCTCCCATAAAATTAAATTTCCTATATGAAAAAATATGGTTTTTTATTTTTATTATTATGTATTTTTATTCTAGTAGCACTTCATTTATGTATTACCTAGTTGTATTAATGGTTATAACTAAAAACATATAAAATCTATAGCGAGTGTTTTGAAAACATTTACTATGGGAACTAATTGTTTTTGAAAAACTATTATTCATGCAACAAAAAACATCCTAGAAAAAAATAATAACCAAAATCATATAAATATTATGTTTTTTTACAAAAATTCAATCCAAATAGTTACCAAAATCCCATCTGAATAAAAAGAAACCAACGAAACAAAGAGAAACTAGAAAAACAAATAATAACCAAAAACTTGCAATAATGTGTTTTAAAGAAACATCAATCAAAAGAATGAACAATATCCCATCAAAACCAATAGCATCCAAGAACCAATAAATATCATATATTCTTTAAAAAAATGACCATAAAACATATCCATTGAATAAGATAAGCCTCATATAAAAAAACCTAATAATTAAATTAATGAATGAGCCTTTGTAAGAGGAATTTAACATTTTCAAAACTTATAAGTATTTTTCGCAAGGCTATCAGAGTTAGAAGAAGGTTAAAATTAAAAACATTTGATAAGAATTCAAAAATGAAAATCAGACAGTGTGATGATAAAACTAACGTAACTATATGAAAAAAACTCCCACAATGCATTACGAAAACACATATCCTCTATGATATAAATTAAAAAAAACATAACAAATAGAAAAAACAAGAAATGATTAAAACTGACCAAAACTAACATTAATTAAACTAAAATTCAATACATTGACCTTCTCTAAAAAATATAATTATTAATAACACCAAACCAAATTAACAGAAACATTTATGAATTTATCTAAATAAAAAAAAAAAAATATATCTTATAATGGACCAAAACCTAAAATAATCTAATTAAACCAAACTATATACGAATTTAAAAAATTTAGAAGTATCATCCATAACCATATTGATGTGCCAAATATTTGTTCCTTGAGATCCGTACTCCTATAGAACATTATTCATGTGAGAGATGATTCCATTTAGAAGATGATAATAGAGTTATTTTTAAAATTTATATTGGAACAAGGTCATATTAAATTTCATATGTGTCAACAATATTACGATTAGATTAATATAAAATAAATCTCTTATGGAATTGGGTGAATGAAACAATGAAAGAGAATATTGCAATTGTAATGACTTGTGAGTACTTTTCATAGTTCTAATAGAGTAAATACAAAATTAAAAATTAGAAGGATTTCCAAAAATGAATCCATATCCCAAAGTATTTTGGTATGGGGGAATAAATAACACATGATATGAATCCTTTTAATATCATATTAATAACTATGAAAACTAAAAAAAATTCTACGATGCATTAAAAAATTCTTATTGGGTATAACTCAAACCAAACATAAATAAAATAAAACAAATGAAATATTATTTAAACAAAAAATATATTAAATGAAAAAAAAATAACGTGGTTAACATAATCCAAACCAATTTAATGTTGATAAAAAACATTAAATTAACCCAAATATATAATATTTTTAATAAATAGAAAAAAATTGTTAAAAATATCTAATAGAATAGAAATAAATAAATCGAATTAATCCAAACTAGAAAAACCTAAAAATATTTGAACTGGGATTATCTACTCCTCCATCATCAACACCATAATCACTAGGAGTTATTTCATCATCACCACCACCACCATCACCATCACAACCAACATCACCATCACCATCACCCCCATCATTATCACTACCACTATCAACCTCATCTTTCATCAAAATGAGGTGGATTAGTAAGAGCATGTGAACCACAGAAACCAAATTATTCCTGAATAGTTTCCACTCAAACGTAAAATTCTTTGTCCATATTTCCACAAATAATTTAATACATACACAGGAATGTTTTTTATCATCTTGTGAATAATATTAATATATTCTTCTACCATAATCAAGAATTCAACTATAGTGAATGAACTGTGGGAATTTATTATGCCCGATGTTAGATAATACTTTGTTTTGTTAATTTTATTTCATGTCCCAAATCTAACTCTACTAGGGTGATCGCTAACAAATACGTGATGAAAATGATTATCCAGACCTAATTGTCCCATTATTTATTTGTAGATATCCTACAAAGAAAACTATGAAAATAATGAGACATAAAAATCATATACATAATTTATAACTAACGTATTTATGTATAGGGAATATATAAAAATATTTATAATATTTTCTCTAGTGGCTATATATTTTATATTATTATCCTTTCTATTATAAAATGAACAAAAATGATGGGAATGAGGTACCCAACACTTGATACATAATTAATTTTTTTTTTAAAATTAAATTTAAACAATTAAAAACATTTAATATATATATATATTATTTAAAACAATATGAATAATTACTAGATTCTTTTCATCATAATGTATAATTGTATTCCAATGTGTCTGAAAAAAATGAATTGCTTACATGTTTTTCATATTATTAAGTGATGAATCAAATAAGAAAATATCATTTACAGTTATATAATTTTTGAAACCAAAATATTTTTTAATATAATAAAAATAATAATTAATTTCATACGTGAATCACATGACCTAACCAATATGTTAGCATCATAGAATATTGACTGGTTATATAATCATTGAAACAAGAAACATTTCCTAGAGGGTTTCTAGGTCTTTCCAACCTCCCTTGATACAAATAAATATTATCTAACATCTCTCATTTAGCTTCCATTATGAGGAGAGATTCCCCCATATTTTATCAACTGGTAAAATTATACCTATGCTAAAAAATAAAATAATTAATTAAAGATCATATCATATCATGGTCTAATATATAAAAAATTATACTAATATCTAAATATCATTCCACACTCTATATTTTATTGAAGAATTGAGTCTACCGCACAGGAGTGGTTGCATGTAAATGACAACACAATTTCTAACTACTATTATTATTAACCTTTTACATTATTTCATAAATTTTTTAATATTATTTATGACGTAATTTTATTTTTTCATGACTTGTGCATGTAAATTCAAAAAATAATTGTTTTTTGTTTGCGTTTTAGGTCTAGTACTAGATAAATCATCTTAACCACCCAAAAATTATAAAAAATTTGAAACTAATAACTACAATGAATACAATATTATATGTTTGATGAATAAGATCAGTTTTTACTTAATATAGGACACTACAAATCCTCTATATTTACTAGATGATTGGTATTTCCAAAAACCATAATCTCTTATGGAGCCCTATGACCCTCATTAAAGATAGAAAGAAGAAAATTCATACGGGTAGGGGTAGATGTATTAATTAGAAATGTCCCAAGAGTGTGATCAAGTGGTAAGGAGGAAGTGGGACTCATATGATAAGGACATTGGGGAATATAAAGAACTAGTGGAATAAAAGACCCCCACCCCCTATAAAAAATGAGGGAATATCCATTTCATCTTTAATATAGGTGTATGGGTTAGGAGACTATCTATTGTAGATACCTAATAAAAAGAGATAGAATCTGGTGAGTTAGGATACCCCTTGAGGTAGAATCCACACATGATATATATCCTTCAAACAAATTTTAATCATTAGATAAAAATAAATATTAAAACCAAATATTATATAAATATTAACAATGTATACCAAAAGTGATGAGTAAAAGTATCTTCCCAATGTCTCATTTACATTTCTTATTAATAGACATTGTACTCATCCTAAATTAATCATGATCTAACATTGACTGAAAATATAGTTATAGATAAGTATATATATATATGATTTAAATATAGTAAACAAATTAAAATTACATCATCAATATAATGAGACCTTTCCATCATTGATCGTAATTTTTTAGTAATAATTCTATTTCAAAATGATTATTAATAGTTGAAAAGTTCATTCCATCATATCCAAGGCTAGTATGGCCACCCACATAGGCATTATATCGAGAAATATCATACGATTAATCATAAACAAATGTTGAAAAATTGTTTTATCAAAAATAATAAAATTTAGAATTAAATGTATCTATTACATAAAACACTTATCTTGCATGAGACCCCAATATTTAGGGTTATTCAATTTCAAGATATCAGTCAATATCCACTATTTTAAATCCATATTAATCAACTTTAACTTGAGTGTAATAATATAATATAATTTTTCTCTATATTAGTCAATCATATGATACACCACCAGACTGTAGTTGACTATCACATACTCTAGAAAAATAATCATCTACTTTACATAAAAAATGATGAATTTGAGTTTTTATATTTACTAAATGACTTTTAATAATGAAATTACATCCATTGAAAAAATAATAATTTACAATCATGTACAATTAGTTTCACCAAATTATTTGTGATTTAATTTATTTCTCAATGTCATCTCGTATCATCTACCATTTTTATGACACAAACATTCAATGAAGTCTCTATGACCAATGAAAGTTCCACATAACATTCTATGTAATGTGATATATTGTGTAATCATTATAATTCATCCATCTTCATGTAAAGAAATTCTTAAAATAATTTTCTGATTAATTTTCATTCCAATGTAGAATAAAATCATTACAATAGAAATTTATTTATTTTTTGAAAAAAAATCAAATATTATCAATAAACATTTAATCCTCATAATTGTAGGTCTAAATGTTGTCACCATCAACAAGTAGGTACTTTAAAAAGTCAAGTTAATAATAAATCCCACTATTACTATATTAAAATATTGTTTTCCCCAGAAATAACTAGATGAAAAAAATCGTGTTTTTGAATCCTAAAAGTACTAGGATACACTTTTGTCTTTTCTTCCTCCATCAACTTCATGAAATTTTCATTTCCATTGTCCTAATTTTTACTATCCAAACCATAAAATTATTTTCACTCATTGCCCCTAATTCTATTATGGTTTTATACTATAGTTGGCAAAAAATGAATCTAATCAAATATAATATCTTTAAAACTATCCAAATAACTTATTTTCATATGTTTTTTTGGTGAAATGTCTCTTTGTTAAGGTCCCAAAACTCATAATTGATTTTTCATCCAACTCAACTCATATGATAACAAACATATTCATGTGTTAACCATAGTCTATTAAACCTATTATAATAAATATATTTAGTTAGAACGTCCTATAATGAATTATTATAAGTGAACTCCAACAATACTTCAAGTTAATTATGAAAATAATTCAATTCCCAATAAAGAGAATAAATATAACATCAATATAATATAAAATCATAAATAAGATATTTAATACATTAAAATAATTATTTGTTATTAAGACATCTTTGTTGAAAAATAATTAATCAAGTAATGTTAAAAGAATAGTTTTATACAGATAATAAATATATAAAATGTTAGTTAAATAAATAATCAAAGTAAATTTAACTCATGTTTATACAATTTAAGGTTGTATTGTCTTCCAATTTGTACTTCAAATTTTATTAATTTAAATGAAAATAATATTTATATAATTAACATTTTTTTAAAACCCATTTCATGCATAATACATTCAAATCCATGTTGCATAAAATGATATTGAACCAAATCACTCTTTTTTAAACCACACAACTAAATAAAAATTTCATTTAAAATTATACCCATGATTTATTCCATGATAATGCTAGAGAGATATTAAGTGGACCTTGGAGAGTTCCATTGAATGGAAGTTAAGACTGTATTAACGTATCTGAGGTGTACTGAGGATATGGTCCTAGTGTATAGAGGGGAAGAGGCTACAGTCATCAAGGGATATTAAAATATTTATTTCCAAAATAATTCTAATAATATAAAATAATAATCAGGATATTTATTCACCATTAATGGTGGAGCTTTTAGTTATACGGAATCAAAGAAATAAGTGGTCACCAATTTTATGGTAGATTGTGAGTATATTTAATCTTATTATATATGTAAATAATTTCTTTGTATATGAATCATCATCCAAAATATTTATGTGGTTCCTAAAATAATTGTCCAATAACATTTTACTTTGATAATATAGTGTTGTCTCATAATAAGCATCAACAGTCACATTAGTTAAAAAAACACACACATTGGGAGTTTTATCTTCTGATGTATTTTTTCTGAGAGAGGTGAGGTTGCAGTTAGAATAGTTACCATGGAAAATAATTTATTTGACTCATATATTTAATATTTGTCTCGGTATAATCATGAACATCATGTGATATTTATTAGACTAAAATTCATTAGTTTTTTTCTCTAGTAAAAATGGGATTCTATTGGAGTTAGTTCTTTAGGTTCAACTACTTTTTACCATACATTACTTGTATATTAAAATTTTGAATATTAATAATGATCTTATGACATATTTATTGTTATTTGATATAACATTATGGTGATATTGTCTCATAATATATTTCATATTAAAAGTTCATATTAGTTCCCCAGTATCATGTGAACCATGAAGTTCTACGATCATATTATTAAACTTAAGTCCTATGACCAAGATAATATTCTATGATGAGACACATAGTATGTTTGAAAATCTTGTGTTTTCACTCATAAGTGGATGAGAATTCATCTCTTGAATTTTATAACTGGTAGTCTCTAAGAAGAGATATTATAAGGACATGCCTTCCAATAGAAATTCCAAATTATATATACATGTGTCATTGGATATTTCTATCTGTAAACACGTGCATTGATTATTTTACTTGATATTGTTTTTAATGTATATCAGAGTCCATGTGCTATAATTTATTTCACCAAAATGTGATGACCTATTCTCATTGTGGGGGAGGATGAGTCGATAGTGTCATGAGTGATATGGAATTAATGAATAAGTCATTAAAAAAATTCCCTTATTTTACTGAAAGATGATATATCAATAATATGATTAGAATGGAACATTCAAACTAAAATTCATTTCCAAAGTTATTGATGGTTTTATTTCATGATGTCAATGGAATATATATAAAGTACATTGGTTGCTCACATAATTATGTAACTTTCATGATGATATATTAAGACTGTGGTATTATACTATCTAATGAGCATTTATATGTGGTTTTCATCATTGTGAAATTAAATTCTTCCTATATATATTTCTTGATATGTTTCAATATATTGATCTCCAGCAATAGAAAATACCACAAAATTACATTTAGGAAGAGCCCACAAGGATCACACACTTACAGTTTACATCAATCATAGAAAATTCTATTTGAGCTTAATGGTTCAAATATATATTATTATCATGACAAAGAAATAATATTTGTTTAGTATTTAATGGTCACAATCATTATATCACTAATGTGAACTTAATATTTAAATGAAAATTAATTCACAAGACCACCAAATAGAATATTTATTTGTTTCTTGTGTTATTCATTGTTTAATAAATTTGATTTATTATTGAATTAATATTTATTTTGTTATACAAATACAATAATAAATAATTGTTCAAAACATATTAAATATAATATATATATATATATTTGTTTATCTAATGTTTAATATTTATTATTCAATATTCAATAAATGTCATGGAAGGTGGACGATCTTATTTGAGGGTTCTATAAGAAAATTCATTTAATCATAAATATCATTTAAATTAATAAATAATTTTTTTATAAAATTTTATTTATTTACACAATTCAGAATATTTCATATTATATTATTATTGTTATTACCATTAGCAAGGGGAAGATATTTTTTTTTATTTTTTATGTGCCTTTTTGAAATTATCAATAATAAACCCTAACTTTTTGTATGCCTAATTATATCATTTTAGAGTGTGTAAAATCATTTCTGTTATGCACAATGAAACCTATCCCTATAGAATAATCGCTATGAAGAACATCTCTGGGGTTATTCTCAAGAATAAGATAATTTATCCACCTATTTCTACCCTGTCAAGACTGAGAGAACAAGATAGAAAATCCCCAAGTCCGAATTATTCTTGATCAAGATGAACAACATGAGATGTTTTCATCATTAATTCAAGAACATAGAGTTCTATTAGCTTCATTCAGATATAGAGGATCATCTGATGATAATCATTAATGGGATTCTATTTTTTACCCTCTCAGTGGTATAATGGTATAACTCAATCAATGTCTTGAATAATCTACATATTCATCAATGAAATAATCTCAAGACAAAGGGAATTAATTTTTCTAAAATTAATTGTAAATCTAATATGATATATCTTGTTAATTTTGTTCATGTATTCATTATCAAGTTGAATTGGTTACATTAATTAAGAATGACTATTATTTATCATGTTCTTACATATTAGTCATGTAATATAGTAAAATTTATGTTAGGAATAAGACTAACTAACAATTATGTTACACCCATAATCATCACCAACATGTTCACTAGTACCTTCAATTTCAAATAATGTTTTGGATATTTCCACCCTTGTTTATTTATCAATAAAAAAACATAAGTGGGTACTCATATATCTAGCATCAATATTGGTTTAAGACTAATACCTGATACATCAGAATACATGGTATAATCCTTACCCATATCATGAAATGTCCTTATTTTCATGTTCATAACACTTCCCTTTAACTAATGGAAGAAAATTTAACAAGGATCATAAAAATTAACATTTACCCTCTATTATTCAGATCCTTCATCATAATTTTCAATTTAAAAAATTTTTGAAAAAATATCCTATAGTATCCTATCAATCTTAGGAATCTATAAATCATGACATGACTATAGGTTGCTGCCAATAAATTATTGCCTCAATATTCATAGGTTACACTAGTATAGAAACCTCTAGTTTTATTTTACCTAAGAGATCTATCTATTTGTTTCAGAAAATACAGTTTAAAAACATGTTATAATGTCTATGATGTCTTGGTGTGCTCAAAACTATCTCCAAATATTGAGCATGGTATTCCTACATATGGGAGTACACCAAAATTTCAATTATAAATATGATCATGATTAAATTAAAATATGGATGAAATTAATTATTTATAAATGATATAAATATCATTGATGCATTCATCAAACTAAGAAGCATCATGAGAAACTCTTATTAGACATATCTACTCTTCAAATTAGTTTTAGGAATATTCATTGGTCTTTCTAGAAATTGGTGATATATTAAATCAATTTGATCTTGGAGAACCACTATCATGCCTTCAAATGATTTAATATGTCATATATATATATGAGGAATTGGATATTGGTTATTGATCACCCCTTATGTGAACCTCAAATATTATACACTTAATTGAAAATTGTTATCTCCATCCCTTCCAAAGAACCATACGAGTACATGATTAGATAAATGAATCCCTTGGCCTTAAGGTCTTAAAAATGGAAATTCATGACTCTAATATCTTCAAGAGCCTTACTATATTAGAAAATGGATATGGGAACTATATAAAGAAACAAATAAATCATAAACATGTCCTATGTCTCAAGTTAAAACCCCAATAAGTCTTCAATATAATAATATTGAAATTGATCGACCATATAAATAATTTAAGTATACCAAATATTTGTCTCATTGATTAAAAAACACTTGAAAACATGGTTATAACCATGCCCAATTGTTTATATACATGTTCTGAATAGCCAATCAATAAATCACTCTCTCTAATAAGGTTATAGAAATGTCACTTAAAATTGATGACAAATATTTCTTTTATATATTATGATGGATAGAAATCAAGAGATGGAAGGATTCTCGCCTCAATTCAACCTGACTCATGTGCCTGAAATGATTCAAATTTTTCCTACATTTACTCTACAAGAATCTCACCCTCCTTTTGTGGACACGTCGGCGCTGATCTTCATTCCAGGTGCACGGCTTGATGGTGGTGGCTCCCCTCCGACCCAGGCACCTCAAGATTCCTCTTCAAGTATCCATAGGCATGTGGTTTCATTCAAGGATGTTATTTTCAGCTCATTATGTGGTTTTGAGACCTCCTTCTTCTAGGTTCCCCCCTGATGGTGCCGAGAGTCTCAAGAGCGGGTGCTAACCTATCCATGGATATTTCTATAATGGAGTTTGAATCAGCATTGGATGGCCTTAAGTGGACCCTAGTAGCCAAGTTTGGTGCTGGAAAACCTCCTCTTTTTATCTTCAAGTGGTAGGTGGACTCTTGGGGGCTGTAAGTCCCAACACACATTTCAGGTATCCACTGTCTTTCCTTCTATTTGATCTTCTCCTTGTAGGTGGATTTCATCCATGTGTGGTTTAGCAAACCTCAACAGATGGGTAGGTGGAAATTTATCCTGGAGTGGTGGTCAATGGATGTTCCTAAAGGTAAAGAGAGCTCTAAAATGGTATTGTGGATCAGTCTTATGGGGATGTTATTGCCCTATCTAAATAAATCCTTCCTCAAACCTATCAGAGACTCCCTTGGATGTTTCCTCTATGCATATGATTGTACCAGGAGTGGTGCTGATATATCGATCGCCTAAATGTGTGTAGTACATGATATTTCCCTTCCCATTCCGGAGAAAATATCCTTGTCAGTCTAGGGTTCTGTGCTGTGGAACCAAGTTGTTGTTTTCTTGGTGTTTCCCATGTTTTTTTCTTCCTGCCTTCTCTAAGAGCACTCCATTCAGCTATGCAAGAGGGGCCTCTATGATGACCTTTTGTGGGATACTGGGCCAAGTTTCGGCTATGAGCCTCCCCCTCGAGGGTCAGTTGGGGCCTCATCATCCTTGGCCTAGGAGTCCACGTAGGTCGATTGACTTTTTTTAATTAATGCAACTTATATTATTCTAATTTTACAAAATAGACATCATTTTTGAATTCGTAATATCAAATATATATTAGGGTGAATTTTTGGTATTGTTCTGAAAAACTTCAATTTTTGATGAATAGTGAAACCACTAAGTGGTAGTTAAAAAAATAATTTTTCATTTAAATGAAACTTTACCACTTCTGTGAATTGAATTTCAAAAATCAGACATACATGGTTGTCATTAGTAAGTAAAATGTGGTTCAATTGGATGAAAATACTTTTTTGAGAATAGTAACTTTTAAGTTTTATTAATCGCGATTAAAGGTAATTAGTGTAATTTAAGGTAAATATAATGTTATAATAAAATGAAATTACCTTTACACTTGTCCTACCCTTATTGGATGACTCATGGCCGACCATGAAAATCCATGGGTCAACTTGGGGACCCCATGGATCCACTTGGGTAAGAAAATGACATTAATAACTTTTTAATTAAAGTAAAAAATAAAAGTGTCACAAACATGTGTTGGTTTACAAAAACAATTATTTAATTGGGTTATATAAGTTAACATTTCGACAATAAATATTCATTGGAAATATAAAAAGATTTCCTACATCAAGATATTTTTTTTATAATTTTTAGACATTAAATAAATTAAATTTTTCATGACACCATGAAGATGCATCGATTACCTCATTAATTAACTATTTAAATAAAATGAAAAGATAATGTAAAATCTAAGACTTAAACTTGTGAAAATCATATTGGATGAGTAAATTTCAAACCCTTATCACCTTATCCCCAAAATATATAATTTTGGGACCTTTAAAATCCGAAACTCATTATATAATAATGTAATATTTCATGACTTTCCAAGAGTGCCCCTCCTCTCCTCTTATAAAAGGCCCCCACCTCTACCACCTTATTCACACCTTCAAACCCATTTTTCTGACCAAAATCTGCCCAAATACTCTCTCAACTTCCCTTTCTTACTTATAGAAGCCTAAATTTGGGCAGAAGTATTCCCAAGGAAGCCTTTGGCTCAAATCAAAAATAGTTACCTGATTTTAAGGTAATGTCTTCTCTTATGTTCTTTTGTTTTATTTTGCTTATCCAACCCCTTAAACTATTTTTATTCCTTTATTTTGTAACAAAAACAGTATCTCAAATATACTAGGATGTTTTTATGAGAATTATTTGATTTACACTTACACACACCTGCGTCTAATGGTTAAAAAACATACTGTTTCTATGGGTGGTGAATTACTGCCTCACGAAACGATGATTGTTCAATATTATTTTAACACCTTTCATGGTGCCCATTAAGATGTCAATATATTTATTTATGATATATATTATGTTTATGTTTTCCTTATGCTTCTGTATTTTTCATTTATGTCATGACTTTATGATTTCCATTATGGGTAAACGCGATAATTTCATTTTAGGAAGTGTGGACTACCGCCCCCTCAAAGTGATTTGAATCGTTAATTCCATATGTGGGATGTGTGAAGGATGGAGTAAATGATATTATATATGATATTATACTTTAATTATAATATAACTTTATATCATTATGATTTCATTCCATTAAATACGAAATAGAAATGAAAGTAGCGTTCATGCGTACGTATGGCTTACCGTCTCCATGAACGATGCATTTCATTTCTTACCTATAAATGTTATGAAATATTATAAATGAATGTATATACTCGATAGGTATGATATATATGATATCTAAATCATGAATATAATTATGTATATAATGGATATTTTACCACATGAACAACTTGTAATTATAAGAATTTTATTTTTGACTCAAGTACCAAAGATCGACAAAACGACCGTTATTAACTTAAATAATTATATAATGTTCATAACATGGTAATAAGTGATATAAAAGGAATAATGAACTTGAAAAAGGTTCTTAAGAAAGTATAAATTAACTATAGTTTCTTATTCATGAGGTTAAAGAACGATTGAGTCAACTCAGACACGAGGTAAGGGACTTCATCTCAATCTCTTTTCATTGAGACATATTTTGTTTTATACACAACTTTCTTTTATACGATGTATAAACCCCTATGAATTTTACGTTTATTCAAAAGGAATATTTTTATACAAATCATTTTACTAAACGACAAAAAGGAATGTTTTTTTGTCGTACGTATGCAGCGACAACGACTTCTCCTCCGCCGTGACCATTATTTGAGTTTCGGCTTCCTCTACAAGCCATAACTTTTTTAAAATGAAAAATAAATACCAAGTTTTAATTTTCTTTTATTTTAGTATTTAAAAGGGTTTTGATAATTTTTTTATTATATCAATGTGTTTTATTGATATCTTGTGATTTAAATGTGGAAAATTTATGTTTCCTTTATGCATGTTTTATGTGATACAATTAAGTTATGGTTTATGATATGTTTAAACCTGTTCATATGAGGAATGCATTGGACTTAATAAGTGACGGGTGGAGCCCGCTATAGCTCCTCGATGCATCGGTAGGTCTCATGAGACAAACTAGTGTCTTGGCACAAGGCCTTTACAAAATCTCATCTGTAGTCTTGGAACGAGGCCTTGGCTACGTGGTTATGATAGTCTGGCATTATGCATTCCATCATTATGAAAGTGGTTATTGATATTGCATGTTATTATTCAACTATTAGAATATCCTTGTGAATAAGTAAATGGAATTATTTCATTTTATTTTTGCGATATTATGTTGAATTTCAAATTTAAAAAGCTATTGTTTCAGTTATACATTGCCTTAAATGTTTATGTTTATTTATGAAAGTTTCTGCAATATTGTTATCCTTACTGAGCATCAGAGCTCACCCCTTTCAATGTTTTAATTTTTCCAGGATGTGAAGCAGTATTTTATGAATGACCTACAGGGATAGTATGAGGGGATATGAAGACAAGATGTTGTTGTAGTTTTGTTTTACTGTATGATGTAATGTAAGACTTATGAATATATCTAGTGTTTCCAAGGCTACTAAACTAATCGGTCTTTCGAGACTTGATCTTCTTTTATCATGCTAATGTTATGTAATAATGCACCGACTCTGGGTAACTCGGGTCGGGGTGTTGCAGTTGGTATCAGAGGCAGTTTAGTACTAACCTTGGAAGCTAGATTTAGGAAAACTCTGATTAGAGCACATAACCGTAAGATAGACTTTGAGGATTAGTATAGAAGAACTTTCTAGAATTTTGGTAAAGTATAGATTTTGTGTATTTTCCGAGCAATACATCCTTGTCTGGATACGAGCAGGTAGAGGCGGCTCTGGCACAGATGTACCATGGGGTAATACCCAAAAACACCACTTTGATCTAGACTCGAACGAGAACTGGTGCGCGAAAACGGGCCTTGCTGCACTCTTGGTTACGACACTCCTAGGGGATATGCTTAGGATAATTCCCATTTTCATTGCAAAACATTATGAAGGGTTTATGAGTATATACTTCCTCAAAGAAAACATTTTTGTGATTATGGATTATATCCATGAATAGTTTAATTTATGTTAAGTGTTTTTCGAGTTTGTTATTATGTATTTTGATTCATAAACTAATATAGTTTATTCCATTGTTTAAAAATGTTGCCTAGTGGAAGGAATGGAAACCATATCAATGCACGCACTCCATCTAAATATTTCCCTCCTGCTCAAGATAATTATAGTGGAGCTGGTGATACAACTAGTGCTGATCAACTTATCACCGTACTGGGGAAAATCACTCAGGTTATGAATAATAACCTTACTCGTATGGAGCACCCTGATCCGCAATGTGGAGGATCAATGTTAGACCGCTTCATGAGGCTACAACCACCAACTTTAAATGGGAGTAAAAATCCCTTAGTAGCTGAGCAATGGATAAATTCCTTAGAGAAAATATTACATGCCTTCGGGAGTAGTGAAAGGGAAAAGGTTATCATGGTAGTTTACCGCCTCATTGGAGATGCTGATCAATGGTGTTCATTGATTAAAAACACAAAAGATGATGATGAGGTATCAAATATGGAATGGAAGGAGTTCAAAGAGATTTTCTTAGAAAAATACTTTCCTCGTGACCATCGAGCAGGTATGGAAAGGCAATTTCTGAGTCTAATACAAAAGGAGGATGAGAATGTCGCAAAGTATGAGGCCAACTTTACAAGGTTTGCGAGGTATGCTGCAGATTACATACTTAACCCAAGAAGTAAGATTGATCGTTTCTTTGATGGGTTAAAACTGTTTCTCCGTCGAGCATTGGTCTCACAATCCTTCTCATTATACGAAGACATAGTCTCATGTTCTATCAAGACAGAAAAGGAATTATCTAAATCTTATGACAATAATGTAAAACAAAAGAAGAAGAGAACGGTGGAAGAAGAGATAGATAAAGGAGAAAATGGAAAGAAGGATTTTCCATTTTGCGATAATTGTGGGAATAATCACCTCGGTACTTGCCTAAAAGGAATGGGAGTTTGTTATAAATGTGGAGAAAAAGGTCACCAGGCTCATGATTGCAAGGGAAAGAAAGAAGCTGTCAATGTTGAATGTTACAATTGTAGAGAAATGGGGCATTATGAAAATGAATGCCCTAAGTTCCAAGGAAACTTACCTTAGAAAAGGCCAAGGGAACAAGGACAATCTTATGTTGTTACTACAATTGAAGTGGAATAATTATTGTATTTGTGTTTTTGGACTCAAGAACTATATTATGGTTATAAGAATAATGTGATATATATAATGATTTTACTACAGTACTTGTTGTTTTCATTAAAGTTTTAATATGATGAAGGTAATCATATTTTTAGTATGTGATAATAAGAGAAACATTACTTTATTTGGGGAATCTTATGTTACAAGTGATTTTGGAATTTAGGGACCTTTTAGAGAAAGTCTGGACATAGGTATTTTGGATAACTACAAAGGTTGGAATGGATTAATTTGAACTTTGGATAATAATGTTTAATTTTAAAACTTTTCTGATGTTTATTATTGGAATATTATAATACTATAGTTTTAGGAAAAGGACAACCTGCAAGTCGGGGGATAACCCGTCGCGTCAGACAAAGCTGCAGGAATCGAACCCACAACCTTGGTGCGTCATGCCTTTATTACCTACCACTAGCCTATAGGATGTTCATATTCATTACCAAATAGTTTTTATAATCTAAATGGTATGTTTTAATATTTGGAACCTTGTACGATTTGGATAAATATAATATTATTTGAGTTCTATTATCTTTTTTAGTGAAAGGTGAGTTTGTGGTAGAAATTAATTGAGGGTTGAAACTCTACTTGTCAAGTATATATATATATATATATATACCTCTCACTTATTCTATGAATAAATTAATTATTAAAATTTATGAAAGGGATATTAAAACAAAAAATGTTTTATCCTAATACCATATGTTTTGTTGAACTGCAGATATTTTAAATCAACATAGATTGAAGGATTTGAGGTCCTCAATTTTACACTTGTTTGTGATTGATCACCTCAATCACTCACTACAAATATTTACGTTTTCCCCCCAATTATTTTTCTCTAATTTCCACCAATGTTCTCCTAATCGAGATCCTAATTTGGTGGGGACTTTTTCATTTCCCTTTTCCTCTTATTAAGGCTAAATTTTATTAACCTTATTTCTGATGTGGGTTTTCCACAAAGATATATTCTATTTTCAACCTTTTATTTTCGAAGAACATTTTCAAATTGCGAGAATGCAATTTATTGAAGGATGGGAGAATGTAACACTCCATGCTTACATGGTACGATTCTCTTTCAATAATGAAATAGCTTGCATTGTACGCAAGTTCGAGATTCTAGCACACCGTGACCAATCAAAGTAGCCGTTATGAATAGAAATACCCACCTTTTGAAATTATATAAATTTTATATTTAAAAATGTACTTCATTTTTGGATTCATAATATAAAAATTAGCCTATGATGAATTTTTGGTATTTTTCTGAGAACATTTGATTTTCGATGATTAGTGAAAAATACATAAAAACAACTTTTTTGATCAAAATAATTTATAGTGATAAATTATACTATTGAGTGGTTTTAAAGTATAATTAGAATATAATTTTATTATTTTATCCAATGGGGGGTTATAAGAATTAATTTCACTTTGAAATTGGACATAAACAATTGTCAATCATTTGAAATATATTGTTTCTTAAAAACACGATGTTTGTTGTGACAACGGGAATTAATTATAAAATTAATTAATGAAACTTATATGTTTTGAATTTTTTAAAATAGACATCATTTTTTAATTTGGAATATCAAATATATCTTAGGGTGAATTTTTGGTATTGTTCTGAAAAGCAACAATTTTTGATGAATAGTGAAACCACTAAGTGGTAGTTAAAAACTGATTTTTCGTTTAAATGAAACTTAACCACTTTTGTAAATTGAATTTCAAAAATCCAACATACATGGTTGTCATTAGTAAGTAAAATTTGGTTCAATGGGATGAAAATAATTTTTGGTGAATATTAAATTTTAAGTTTTATTAATCGCGATTAAAGGTAATTAGTGTAATTTAAGGTAAAAATAATGTTATAATAATATAAAATTACCTTTAAATTTGTCCTACCACTATTTGATGAGTCATGGGCGACCCAGAAAATCCATGGGTCAACTTGGGGACCCCATGGAGCCACTTGGGTAAGAAAATGACATTAATAACTTTTTAATTAAAGTAAAAATAAAAATGTCACAAACATGTGTTGTTTTACTAAAACAATTATTTCATGGGGTTATATAAGTTATCATTTCGACTATAAATATTAATTGGAAAGATAAAATGATTTCCTACATCATGATATTTTTATTATAATTTTTAGACATTAATTTAATTAAAATTTTTATGACACCATGAAGATGAAGCGATTACCTCATAAATTAATGATTTAAATAAAATGAAAATATAATGTACAATATAAGACATAAACTTGTCAAAAACCTATTGGATGAGTATATTTCTAACCCTTATCACCTTATCCTAGAAATATATAATTTTGGGACCTTTAAAATCCGAAACTCATTATATTATAATGTAACATTTCATGACTTTCCAAGAGTGCCCCTCCTCTCCTCTTATAAAAGCCCTGCACCTCTACCAGCTTATTCACACCGTAAAAGCCATTTCTCTCAACCAACCTCTTCCCAAATACTCTCTCAACTTCCCTCTCTTACTTTTAGAATCCGCACTTTGGTCAGAAGTCTTCCTAAGGAAGCCTTTGGCTCCAATCAAGAAGAGTTACCCAATTTTAAGGTAATGTCTTCTCTTATGTTCTTTTGTTTTATTTTGCTTATCCAAACCTTTAAACTCTTTTTATTGCTTTATTTTGTAACAACACCAGTATATTAATTATACTAGGATTTTTTTATGAGAATTATTTGATTTAGAATTACACACACCTTCATCTAATGGTTAAAGAATATACTGTTTCTGTGGGTGTCGAATTACTGCCTCACGAAACGATGATTGTTCAATATCCTTTTAATAGCTTTCATGGTGGCCATTAAGATTTCACTATATTTATTTATGATATATATTATGTTTATTTATTACTTATGATTCTATATTTTTCATTTATGGAATGCCTTTATGATTTTCATTATGGGTAAATGCGATAATTTCATTTTAAGAAGTGTGGACTACCGCCCCCTCAAAGTGATTAGAATCATTAATATCATATCTAGGACACGTAAAGGATGGATTAAATGTTATTATATATGATATTATACTGGAATTATAATATAACATTATATTATTATGATTTAATTCCATTAAATATGAAATAGAAATGAAAGCAGTGTTCAATCGTACGTACGGCTTACCGTCTCCATGAACGGTGCATTTCATTTCTTACATATAAATGTTATGTAATATTATAAATGAATGTATATACTGGATACGTATGATATATATGATATCTACATCATGTATATAATTCTGGATACAATGGATATCTTGCCACATGAATAACTTGTAATTATAAGAAGTTTATTTTTGACTCAAGTACCAAAGATCGACAAAATGACAGTTATTAACTTAAATAATTACATAATGTTCATAAAATGGTAATAAGTGATATAAAAGAATTAATGAACTTGAAAAAGGTTCTTAAGCAAGTAGAAATTAACTCTAGTTTATTATTTAGGATGTTAAAGAACGATCGAGTCAAGTCGGACACGAGGTAAGGGACTTCATCTCAATCTCCTTTCATTGAGGCATATTTTGTTTTATACACAAATTTCTTTTATATGGTGTATAAACCCCTTTGACTTTTATGTTTATTCAAAAGGAATATTTTTATACGAATCGTTTTACTAAATGATAAAAGTGAATATTTTTTTTGTCGTAGGTATGCGGCGACAACGACTTCTCTGCCGCCATGACCATTATTTGAGTTTCAGCTTCCTCTACAAGCCATAAATTTTTTAAAATGAAAAATAAATACCAAGTTTTAATTTTCTTTTATTTTGGTATTGAAAATGGTATTGATAAGGTTTTTATTATATCAATGTTTTGTATTGATATCTTGTGATTGAAATGTGGAAATGTTATGTTTCCTTTATGCATGTTTTATGTGATACGATTATGTTATGGTTTATGATTTGTTTAAACCTATTCATATAAGGAATGCATTGGACTTAATAAGTGATGGGTGGATCCTTCTATATCTCCTTGATGTATCAGTATGTATCATGAGACAAACTAGTGTCTTGGCACGAGGCCTTGAAAAAATTTTATTTGTAGTCTTCGAACGAGACCTTGGCTACGTGGTTATGATAGTCAGTGATTACGCATTCCATTATTATGAAAGTTATTATTGATATTGTATGTCATTATTTGACTAGTATAATATCCATGTGAATAAGTAAATGGAATTATTTCATTTTATTTTTTCCATATTATGCTGAAGTTCAAATTTAATAGGCTTTTGTTTCAGTTATACATTGCCTTAAATGTTTATGTTTATTTATGAGAGTTTCTGCTATATTGTTATCCTCACTGAGCATCTGAGCTCAGCCCTTTCAATGTTTTAATTTTTCCAGTATGTGAAGAAGTATTTTATGAATGACCTACAGGGATAGTATGTGGGTATTTGAAGACAAGATGTTTTTGTAGTTTTGTTTTACTTTATAATGTAATGTAAGACTTATGAATATATCTAGTGTTTCCAAGGCTACTAAAATAATCAGTCTTTCGAGACTTGAACTTTTGTGATCATGCTAATGTTTCGTAATAAAGCACCGACTCTATGTAATTGGGGTCAGGGTATTACATTCAATGGTATTATCTCCACCTAACGATGAGAGAAGAAAGAAAATCAAACTCCAATCTCACATGGATGCAACTTCCCCTCAATGGATGGATGTTTGGGTGTGAGTACCTATGGAAAATCCAAACTGCAAAAGGCACAGTTCATTGAGTCCCTCTCATGCTACCAGAAGGAGACCATGTTTCCTAGGTCCAAAGATGGGCCCAATATTTTCCAATTATACTCATCATTATATAGAACTCCTGTGGTCTCAGGGTGAGGATCAAAACTAATTTCATAGAATCGAAGACCAAGAAAAATAAGGCTCTCATCGATGCTATTCTGGAACCTAAACAGGATCCGTCCAAGATAGGGATTTTCACCAACAAGATCAAAATGCATGTATCCATGTAGGTAGCCCCAACAAGCATGCATATCTGAATCTTTTGGAGGAGGGATATTTTAGTGGACTTGATACAGGTGGGGGACTAGGTCATTACGACGAGGGTGAAACATGGGTCCCTCACTTTCTTCACATCCTTCATCTATGGGAGCTATGACATTGGATTCAGAGAAACTCTATGGAAGGATCATAGCTTGTTTGATCCATAAGATGATCCATATATTTTTGGCAGAGATTTCAACCAAATCACAAAACCATTGGAGAAAACAGGGTGTGGTGTGTTCCCAAGCCGTGTGAGTACATACGTTGTTCAGTTTATGGCCTGTAAAGTTTTAATAGATGTTGGGTACTCTGGCGACCATTATAATTAGTGTAATAATCAAAGAGGGGTCAGGGAATGTTGGAGTAGTATTGACTGATTCCTCACTATTGTGGATGATTTATCGGAGTTTTCTGATGCCAAGGTGCAACATCTTGTGTGGGGAATTTCTGATCATGCACCGCTGCTGGTCTCTTTGTCCTCAAGAAACTACCACCAATGGAGATTCAAGTTCCATGATCATTGGACTCGGAAGTCATAGTTTCATCAGGTGGTGAGGTCTTCATGGGGTGAACCGGTCCGAGGACTCCTTTGGGTGGCACTGCATAATAATTTACGGTGGCAAAATCTAGTTTTATTGGCCTGTCGCGGGACCTCCCTTTAATCGATCAGGAGATGAAGGCGATCAAAGTAGATGTCGAACTCTTGGAGGCCAGCCTAGAGGAAACATGGGATGAAGATAGTTTGGAAGAACTTTCATGTACGAATAACAGCCTAGTTGATATGATCCTGAGATAGGAGTGAGAGGAAATATATAAATCAAGTATAATGTGGCTGCATGTGGTGGAAAAAAACTCAGCGTACTTCCACGCTTGCGTCAGAGAGAAGATATGACCTATTAATCCCAATATCAAGACCGATGATTGATCTTATATGGACTAAATGGAGATTGTGGGTGGATGTTATACTCTCGCTTTAAAAATGTTCTTGCAGTTATATATGATAGTACAACCAACAGGTACCCACATGGGAGCACATTGCTTTTGGAGGAAATTTCTAGAAGAGTAGCCCATGAGGACAATGCGCACTTGAAAGAGGTACGAGATGAGAGGGAGATATACAAATCTATAAGGATGTTGAACTCGGAGAGTGCCCTGAGGCCTAACTATTTTCTAGGTTTGTTATATAGAGCCTCGTGGGAAGTGATCAAATGAGACATGGTTTCATCTATTCCGGACTTCTTCCTTGGTGGCTCCATCTTACGGGTTGCAAATGAAACGAATTTGGTTGTCATTACTAAGGTGAATGAAACCTCGTCCATTATTTATTATCATCCTATTATTTTGTGCAACTTTACATAATAGATCCTAGAAAGTGTCATTAACTCGAGACTGGCGATGTACCTCCCACGATGGCCCTCTATGGAATAACACAGTTTCATGAGGGGTTGCTCTATTCAAGGGGAAATTACACTGGCACATGAAATGATGAGGGACGTGTACATCCAGACACATGGATCCAATATAGAAACTAATGTTGTTCTGAATAAGGAATATGATAGATTGGAGTGGGTATTTGTTAACATGGTATTATCATGCATGGTCCTCACTCCTATAGCAACAGATATGATGTTCGGATGCTTTATCTCGTCATGTATGGCAGTGTATTTCATGGAAAAATCGCATGGCTTTTTCAATCCCACTCGCAGCCTTTGAAAAGGTTACCTGAATTCCCTGCCATTGTTTATTCTTAGGTAGGACACTCTATAAAGTCTGTTGAATAGAGGAATTTTTAGTGGAAGCATTTTACCCTAACGAAGGAAAAGGAATCTTACTCCCATATCTCACCTAATGTTTTTTGATGAAAAAATCATGTTTTCAAATGTAGTTAAGAGATACGCAAGATCCATTAAGAAGATTTGGGATGAATATTGACACTAGAGAAGTCAGATGATCAACCACTCCAAAAGTAACATTTTTATCTCAAACAAATGTGCACAGAGATGGGCCAACTCCATTGGTACTATTATTGAAATGTAGCCTGGAAAATTCCTGATGGAGTACCTCTATTCACCTCTATTTCTAGGAAGAGTGGGCATAAAATACTTTGATCAAGTTTTTATCAAGATTATAGGTCGTGTCCTCAACTTGAAGAGTTATGTTTTATCATTTGCAGGGATAATTGCACTGGTTAATAGTGTTCTTGCCACATTCCTAGTGCATGATATGGCGCATACATTGGTGCCTACAGGGGGTGATCAAAGACATCGACAAGGTCCTTTCCAGCTTTATTTGGGATGCACTGGAGAAAGGGAAAACACTGGGTTTCATGAGATAGGATGGCTCAGTCGATACAGGAAGGAGGGTCAATGTCTTGAGGTTGAGGTAAACTCTTAGGGTAATGCATGCCAAACATGCATGGGATATTGTAGAGGGGTGTACTCTCTATGGAATGGTGATGAGGGACAACATAGATAGGAATGTGGAGACTGAAAGCATGCAGGGATATTCACTCTAGAAATCGGTTGGTCCTATCATCCCAATCCTCTAACAACACTGTCGGTGGATTGAGGGAGAATGAAGAATTCTGTTATAGAAAATAATTGGTTCGGAACCGTGCTAGACATCTCTCGAAATTCCTGGTACCTTCGATTAACTTCAAGGATGCGAGTATGAATCCTGACTTCATCAAGGTATTACTATACAAGGACCAGAAATAAATATTTGACTCTATCTTCCTTAACTTAGAACTGGATCAGTGTTTATTCACACCCTCGCCATCTGGGAAATTTAATACAAATGAATTTTGAGAGATTTCAACGCCTCAAGTGCAATAGGAAAGCTTGAATAATCCGTTTTGGTGCAAAAAAAATTCTGACCAAATATAACATTCTTCTATGGAGGATTAGGAACTCCGCAATCCTATCTGTTGACGGTGTTAAAAAAAGTCATCAATATTGCCTCTTTCTTCCAATGCTGAAACATCGAAACTAGAATAAAGCACCAACCATATCTTCATTGAAGGTGAATGGTCATAAGAGGTTTGGAACTACTTTAGGGGTCTCTTGGCATATTTATCTACAAACCAATGGGAAACGTCATTTATAGAGAGATGGTTCCTGGGGACTACAGACAGAGGCCCCCGAGAGAGTGGCAATGACCATTATCATCAGTGTCAGGTGATGGTGTCTATGGTATGCTCGCAATAAGGAGAGATTTGAGGGGTCATTATCCATCGGCCAGTCCATCATTATGAGAACAAGGATGCTACTTATTGATATGGTCACCCTTGTTAAAAAATGGCATGAATCCCCCTCTATGTGGTTCCTACATGGCCGACCTTCCTCTTCCATAGCTATCCCTCCATTGGAAGGAGTGCGGGGTCATTGGATTAAGTGTTCTTCTCCAACTAAAAAACTGATGATAAATACAGATGGCTCATGTATCCTGTGGGATATGTAGGGAGGTATTGTGGTTCATAATCTTTGAGGGAGGGTGTTCCTGGCCTTCACAACACACTATGGTGAGGGAAGTGCTCTTCAGGTGGAGGTCAATGCAGTTCTTACTGGGCTCAAGATAGGCAAACAGAAAAACATTTCACTATCTGAGGAGGAAACGAACTCGATGATTATTTATGACTCTTTGAGGTGGAGAGATTATACTCCTTGGAATGTGGCATAAACTTTTAGAAAGTTAAGACAGCTCCTTGATAACAGGTTTTGGATCACTCACATGTAGAGTGAGGGGATTTAGGTTGTAGATTATATTGCATCAATGGGAGTCCTGATGTCTAAAAATATATGTCTCCCTAATGTGGCCTCCATCAAAGTGGAATGGATTAACCTGATTTGAGGTGACTCCCTTGGGCTTCATTACTTTAGACCCCCCTAAACCAGGGCCGCTATGAATCCCCCCCTTCTTTTTTTGTTTCTCATTTTTTTGTACCTTCTTTTTGAATAAAAATATAAATATGATGATGATGAGAAATGTCCCTTAAAATTTTCAATGATACCCCTAAATGAGAGTAGATGATGTGTTCTCAATAGCGAGTCAACCAATATATTATACGTATCTAATCAAAACTAAAATTTTCCAACATAATGAAATTATAGAGTGTTGTAACCTGGGATTCCCTAAGAGGGGGTAAATTAAGATGCTAAATGTTTTCCTTGATTATTTAGGATATTTTTCTTATATTATTCGGAATGCATTAAATCCATTAAATTCAATCAAACATCCACAATAAAAAAAATTTGAAGGTATTAAAACTCAAAGAATTTTTTTTAATTTCTTATACACAAAGGGAATGTTCATAGAGCATACACCAATGATTTATCAATTTTACTAGAATCCACTATGCTTTACTAGTCATGGTGAAACCTAATTTTGAGGCTACAATCACTTTTTGACAAGCTTACTTCCATAAAAATGAATTTAGGGATAGTTAACTTCCTCCCTAAAATCACTTCTATTGACTCCTTGTGCATGTATCTAAATGAAATATTCCTCAGGTTAATAACTTAAAGGTCACATATAAATTTATGTGAATGTTGAATGCATATTGCATCATTAAATTCTTTGTTTTATTCTTTAATTAATTCCTTATTTTAATTTTAGGTAGTCCACCCATGTTATTCACCTATGTACTAGGGCTTCCCCATTCACCTTCACCCAAGTCCCTATCCTTGTTTAGGTCTTCTTTACCATAGTCAACTTTTCAAAATGACCTTCACTAAATTATATTCACACTTCTACCTTCAATATTCATTAATAGTAAAACTTTTCTAACATAGGTCCTTTACTCACCTTGTTTGCACTTCTAAATTCACACCATTCTTTCTCCCATGTGGTTTGATCATGGTTAGTTCTCACAAGTGTTCCCTACATGATGGAAAATCCCCTAATAATTCTCTTGGATTTCGTTAACTCAAGATGAGAGGACTGGTTTGGTATTTATAGGAAAAATACTCTAATAGTGTGTATCATTTATCTTTCACCTAGGAATGTACGCAAAACTATCACACTAAAGACTCTCAGAATTGTTCAAAACATCATATGTGAGCATAACTTTTGTGTGGAATTAACAATCCTCACTAGGTCCATTTAGATGAAAAATAACCCTTTATGATGAAATGAAAATTTGATCCGACTTCAATAAAAATTTGTCCTTCAGTGAATATTTTTTTAACAAAAAAATTGAAGACCCTAGGAAACTAATCTACCTTAAAACACCTTCCATTAAGCTGCATTAATCCTACTCATGAAAAATTATAGATCAAGGAAATTCACACGACATCCTCTTAAATACTAGGAAAGAACAATGAATCTGATTACTTCAATATCCTCTATATAAAATGTATTTACAAAAAACAAAGCATAAAAAAATCCTGAATCACATTGGATCCAACCTTCTATCTGATTTGGTTTTTTGGAAATATAATTTGAAATTAAATTATGCATAGATTCAATATTTACTTCAAATGGAACTAGAATATATTATTAATCTCCCTTATTCTATGTGAGAAATGCTCGGTGTAGAAAACTACAGTTCAAGATAGTATCCTAGCCTCATGACATACCAGATTCCAAGGTTTCCCCCTAACATTATACTATGGACTCCCCCTCAAGGAGAGTAAAATGACATACATCTCACTCTTCGATAGTCTTCCACATAATTTCACTATCCTTTATCCCCCTTCACCAATAAAGCTAAAGGGAAATATTCAGAAAATCTTATCCTGACATAAAACACCCCATGGGTTTTATATCCACTTGAAACATACACGACATTCCAAATAGTTAAAAATAATTTATACATGGGGAAATAGGTAACCCCAAACCTCTTCAAGATAAGGAATGTGTGTGAACCCTAAGGTACAACTAATGATTCTCAAATATAGAATTTGAGAATAGTTTAGTCACAGTATCTTCTGCCAACTAATTGGTTCCAACATACTCTTTCTTGACCATTCCATGTTTAGCCTATTCACTGATAATGTGATATCAAATATTGATATTTTTGGTATAGGATTGTTTAATGGGAATCTTTGGGAGCTTAATATCAAATTTTTTATCATTTTAAATCTCTATTTTTTGTTCCAAATCTTTACCACTATCTTTCCACAATTATTTCATCTACAAGATCAATGAATATTTCCTTGGTCACTGAGATATATTTTACTTCTTTTATGCACAAAGATGTTCTTTTATACTTCTTACTTCTCCATCCCATACATTGTCTTCTAATAAATAATTCACCACTACTAGTAGACTTATAAAAAACCACATCACTGACCATATCAGCATAAGAAAATGAAGATGATTCAAGATCATTTCATATATAAAAATATTAACTAAAACTGAGAGTACCTTTGAGGTATCTCATAATTCTCTTAAATATTCTGATATGATATCCCTTCTAGTTACTCTATAAGTAATCTGTTAAGATATTTAAAAAATGGGGTATGGTCAATTTTAGGTCAGATTTTATAGAATTCCAATAATTCTTTTTTACAAGATAAGATCCACAAAATTACCATCTTCATACATTCTGAGATTTTTTGTAAATATAATTTATTTTGACATTTGTTTAAAATCATGCATGTATAATTTCTTCAGCAAATCCCTGGCATAATTATTCTGAGAGGCAAAAGTATATATAATACTAAAATCCAATTGTAACCCTAAAAACTATGTTGTTTCACCTGTTATACACATTTTTAATTATATTATCATGAATATAAGAAAATATTCCATTGACTTATTCTTGATTCCACCAAATATTATATCACCAACATAAACAGGTACCTTGAATTGTTTTTTTAGATGTTTTCTTATACATATTCTGGTCAAAACAACTCATTTTTTATTCTAAATTCATAAATTATGAATCCAATTAATCATACTATGTGTGATGTGCCAACTTTAGGCCATACCAATCCTTTTTCAACCTACAAATTTTTATCCTCATTTCCAATCCAAATTCCCACTGGTTATTCAATATATACTACCTCTAATATAAAACTAATAAAAAATTGTATTTTAGTGTCCATTTGATAAATATTAGATGGTATATAGATATTCATGGCTATGAATAGCCTGTTTGATTAAATTCATGCCACCATTGTAAATATATCATCAACTTCAACACCATTAATTTGTGTGTAATCTTTAAAAACCATCGGTTCCTTATTTCAGATGACATTACTAGGTTCATCCAATTAATTTCTCTAAATCCAAATAGTTCAAAAATATTATAATATTATGTAATCTTCACGAGATCCCAAATTTTATTTTTATTCAATCCAATGTATCTCTTATATTCATGGATCTATCCCATGACATATCATTTTACGCTTCTTTACATAATATTGCTTCTACCAATAAATTAAGAGTTTAATGTTATATCTTCCTCATTATCCATGATTGTGTAGGTGGAAAACTATCTCTAACAATTTTTGATTGATGAAATTATTATCTTCTATTCATCCTAAAAGGTGTTGGTTAGGTTTATTTGGAAATTGTATCTATCTTTGATCCCTCCTCTGAAAAATAATCATTTATAGAACCCTAAATTTTTGGATAACCTTGCATAATTTTGGTTGTGAACTAGTTTTATTTTCATGTTCTTCTCTATTCTCAAACATACCATCATTCGAGCTCCTAGAGTTCTTTTTTATTTTATCAACAATGATCATGATATAATTTCATTCAAAAAAATTATAATCCAGTTGACATATAATTTATTGATCATTCTCTTCTTTAAGTATCAATGTAATATGCTTTCATCTACATCATCTCCATGCTTTCCATGATTTCCTTCTTTTTTTGGATATATAATTTAATTTAGCGTACTTATAAATTATTTTGAGGGGGATTCCTTCCATGAAAAATTTCATAGGGGTTCCTTTATTCTTATTTACTTATCAATTTTTTGGTTTTGATTTCACACCAAGACTTGAATAGCCTATTTATAGTAGAGTGAATAAATACAACTCTTAATTAGCATGGTTTTTAAAATAATGTTTACCTATTTATTTCTTTATTCAAAATCCCGATTTTTTTGAATGATTCTCAGTGATGAAACCTTATTATTGCTACCGTGTTTTTAAAAATAATTTTAAAATTGAGTTGATGTTTATTGTATTCCATTCTATAATCAAAGTATTTTGAATTTACAAATATTATAATTTTTCAATCCTTGGTGATATCTCTTCATTAAGTCAATCACTTATCATTATATTTTAATAAACATATAATCAATCATTCTAAATTAATCATCAAAAAATATAATGAAATAAATATCTCAATGTTTTCTAGTGATATTCCTTACACCATACACATTAGTTTGTTCTAGATCGTATAGATTTAGTTCCTCTTTTTCATTAGATGATAAATATATGGGACCATTTTTTCACTCAAAAATGAATCAAATGTATTTTATTGGTCATGATTATAGTTGGTAATTTCTACCATATCCTTCATCATAGATAAGTTTTACATGATCTATTGATAAATGTTAACTGACTTAAAGTAAAAAAAAGATGGTTCTATATTAAGCTATTCACATATATGTATTATTATTTTACTATCCACCTAGTATATATTTCCAATTATTATCCAAAATTCATGAGACAAATCCCTACTCCTTCATGGATAATACATAACAAATAATTAAATGTGACATCAATGTCTTGGTCACTGGGTTTACGAAAACATAATAAGTTAAATCATAATTCATCAAAATAGATAAGTTATATCATATTTATCTTATCCCTTACTTTCTAAGTATCATCATTTTCGTTTATCTTCAAGGCACCAACATTCCCAAAACATATAGTTCTTTTAACTCTTTTATATACATTTTTCTTATAATATTAACATTTCTGGTCATATGTTATAAGTACTAACTATTAATGATATATGTATAATAATTAATTATATCCTTGGGTGAAATTTATGTCAATTTTGAAATTAATTTTTTCTATTTTCCCTTCCATGATATGCTTGGTTGATTTGTGGAATAATAAGAACTCTTTTTAGCACACATGGTGAAACCAAACTCCTCCTCCTCCTCTTCTTCCTATGAAGAGTATCTATTTTCTAAAGGGAACTTATTTGGCTAAATTGTATTCATTTTTCTATAACATATATAGTTAAAACATACACTATATCTCTACCTACATCCAATAAATTTATTCCCAAATTCAATCCTTCAAAAGTAATATCAATATAAAAATTTATTCTATTTGGTGAAGGATATGATATCATTATCCTTTTTATCTTTCTAGTGATTCTCTATTCATGTAGCTTCTAACTTCTACACAATAAGACATTATGTGAATTACATAACTAAAAAATTGACATCTATAAGAGGAAATAACTTCACAATTTAATTCATCCACATATCACCATATTTTCTGTCAATCATTGGTAGAAGGTTCACTCTTGTATATTGATGAATATTTTTAAGTATATGTATTTTTTGTTTTGAATCTATATTTTTCTATTCTTCTAGTCCAATTGTGTTTACATAAATATAAAAAAATTGAATTCCCTTGGTTATGTCATGTCATATTTTCAATATTTAATCTCTTTACATGAAAAATAATTCCAATATTACCTAAAAAACTGGGTATTCCTATTTAGAACATTCTTAATGCCTTATAAACCTCATTTGGATCTTTTTAAGAGTTCTACACCTAATAAATTTTTGATTTATGGATTCTTATTTGTATCTCTAATTTAACATCTTCCTCAAACTTACTCGTATGAGTAAAAAATTATTCTTCAATCGTTATAGTATTCATAAATATCTTCTTCAAAATTGAATTAAAGTTGTCAACAAACGTTTCAAGTTCTTTAATATTTAATTTTAATTCTACAAACCCTCCTAAATTGTAGTGAGTTGAGGACTAATTGTTTAACTCTAGTTCTATCTGGCCAGTCTCATATTCTATATAATCCATTTAAATAGAATATTATTTTAAAATATCTACAAAATATGGATTTAACTTTATTTTTAATCAATATCCTTAAGATATCCCTTTATTTTCTTCTTGATATTGACAAAAAAAATTAATTATTTTTCTATATATTTTTTATATTCATTACTTTTAATGGTTTTCATTAGGAAATATTATATATTTACTTTGAATCCTACTTATTATTATTCTACATATTATTCCTTTTTTGTATTCTTAAATATTAGTAATAAACATATATATTAACTTCTTTCTGGATAAACATCCTAACCTAAATCCCTTTTTTGGATGCAATTTACGAAGAGGATTTTGAGTGAAGCATATTTAACTTTCATAATCATCAAATAATCATGTACATATTATAGAAATATATCCAACCTTACCACATCTATAAAAATTCAAGGGTATATTTATTTTAAACCTATATTTCTATATTTTAAATTTCTGGGCCACCAGTGAGACTAATTCATTATTCACGTCATTTTTATCAACACCCCTCTAAGGATGTCATAATAATAAATATATTTTAAGTCCATGAAATTTCTAGTATGTATTTATTTCCCTTATTATTTAACTCATATCACATACTCAATAATGTTACTTGACCAGTTATCAAGATATATTCTTCTCAAATCTATTTTATCAAAATTTGATACCCTCAGGTAGTAAAGAGGGGGTATCAGAGGAAAAATATTCTTTATAATAACTAATTATTTAATTTATTCACTATGACCAGGAATAAGTACAAACACATTAGTAACATGATTAAAGAAGGAATCGACAAGCTCATCGTATTTAATTATCAAATATTCAAACTTATGGTGAAACACATGAAGCTTCACTTTCATTACCTTATCATCACCTTCCTATAGGTTTTCCAGGATGTCATACATCACCTTGGAACTGGTTAATATCATCAATTTAATCTAAATTTAATCACATACTGACTAAATAAATAATTTTGGACACTGAAATGGGCATCCATCGATTTCATATCAGTTTCATATATGGATTGCCTCATTGTACCTATGACATCAACCTCCTGTGATGTAGTAGAAAGATCCTCAATATAGAGTGAATTAAGATAAGATCTCATTTTATTTACACATATCTAATAATTATATTACATCAAACATAGGTACTTATATCACATTCACTAAGTTTTTTATACTCATAATCTTTAAATGAATGTTTTGATTACATATAACTAATAGTTATAATAACACTTATAGAAACTTAAAATACCCTGAGAGGGGAGGGGTGAATCCAGGTGTATTTTTTTTATTTTCTTCTTTAAGGTATTATTCACATATTTTAAGGAATGTGTTGAATCTAGTTTTTTTTCATAATTCTACAGAAAACACATATATAGAAATTAAAATGTAGTGGAATTTATTTTTACTAATTTCATTAGAAAGGCCTAGTCTAAGGAGCATATGTCGATGATGTATAGGTCATAGTAGAATCCCTTATACTTCCCTTGTCTTTGTGGATTACAATTTTTCAGTTATGGTCACCCCATGCAAATTTAACATCCTTTATAATGAATTTAGGGACTTCACACTACCTCCCTAGAATCACCTCCACTGACTCCTCCTTATACACTAATTTGGATTTAGTCTTTCTTAGTTTAACATCTTCAATGTCACTTTATAATTTTTATAAATATGAATCATTATTGAATCATTAAATTATGATTTTCATAATCTAATAAATTCCTTAGACTATCTCTAGGTATTTTTTCTTAGTAGTTTTCTCATGTCTTTTGCTTTTCCCACGTATCATTTTCCCAGGTCCCTGGCCTTGTTAGTATATGAGTCACCCAAGTAAGCTTCCCACAACTCCATTAATTAATGCATCTTCACCAATTAAGGTTCTCCCTCTAGCCTTTTTTATACAATGTTCATGAATATTATCAATCATATGTCATTTTATAATAATTTTCATTATTATAATGTTTTGTTACACCTTCAACTATGTTCTTCACTCAGTTAATGTTGGTAAAGGTGTGTATTACACCATCAGAGAGCCTTTAATCCTTAAATTTAATTTTATAAACACCAAATAATATGATTATTCGTGTATTTAATGAAGAACTAACATATTATCACATATTCATCCAACTTTATATCAAATATGTTCTCTACACTAGCACACAACAGACTCTAAAAAGGTGCACAACCTCACTTGTGTGCAACACTAGCTACACTGGTGAAAACCCCCCTTTAATATGAAATGAAATTTTGACCCCCCTTCAAGAAATACCTAGTATTCCTTTGAATATTTTAAACACTTAGATTATGTTAACACTTCAAAACCAAATGACATTTAAACATCTTATGTTAACCAATATTTATTCAGCTAAAGAACTAGTCAGATTAAAGAAATTGAAACAACGTCCAGTTTACACTGTAAAAACACCAAATAATTATACAACATAGTTCTCTTACAAATTTAATGGATTGAAAAATACCCGAAATCAACCATATACAATATCAAATTGTTTCAAACATACTGATATCATAGATACTAACTGTGACTGTATACCCTTGAAACATATTAGTACACTCAAACCACAACCATATTTGTGTGTTAATGGTCATCGTACCAACTATATAATCCACCACCAAAAACAAATCATCCATTTATAGAGTTGGTATGAGTGAATCTGATTCCCAAATATAAAATAAAAAAGCTTCTAGAGTAGATACCAAAAAAATCATACCTTAAAAATTTTATAGCTATATTATATAATCTTCAAGATTCTATAGTATTTCATGATGTTTCTATGATCCTAATACTAAATATAAAACACTTAAATTTTAAAAACCCTAAGGAGAACCCCATGATACCTATACTACCACTAATATTCAGGACCCCCTATACTCTTCAAATTCTTAGAGGAACCCCAAATGCCTCTATATTTAAATTCTTCTAACCCTTATCTAAATCCATGTGTCAGAAAATAACTTCCACTGCTTGATGTCTACAGAGAACTCCCAAAAAATAATTTTAGTTATTCCATATATCTAAAAAATCAACACCCTATAATCCATCAATGAAAATTGGGTCCCATTTAAACATTAGTAAAACTCAAGATATTCCCTTACCAAGGGAGGAGATATAGACCATGACCCTGACCACCCTATTTAGTGTTTCCCCAATGGGAACCATCTAGCCTAAACATTCTTCTTTCTATGGAACCGCTAATGGTCCCCACAGAAGAAGTAAAATTCCTAATTCACTTCCTTTAACTTGTTTCTTATTATCAATGAGAGCCTAATTAAAAGAATTAGAAAAGGATAATATGTAGAATATTTTTATCATAACCATAACTGTGTATCTTAAGCCTACCTCAAGTTTCTTAACTATAACGTCCTTATATCCAACCATCATAAAAAATGGTGAACATTCATGAAATGTACCCCATAATACATAACATAAATCTCTCTCTAGTTGAGATGAATGAACTACCAATAATTATCAACATTCAACACCTCTAGAAAGAAATAATTTTATAAGTTGAACTATAAAGACTTTTCAGATAAACCCACATGTTGATACACCTACACCAATACATCTAGACAATATTTTTCTGGACGTTATAATTTAAAATTTATAAGCTTCAACCTCCTCTCATGTGCTAGCTCAATCTAATAAAAAAATCATGAAAATTTCCCAAAAATATAGCATCCTTTAGGGAATCCTCACATATAAATAAAGGAATTTGTTGTATATTTAACTCTATCATCAAATATGATACAATAAACTTATCTCTAATAGCCTAATAATCCATATATATATATATAAAGTAATTTCTCTTAGAGTTACTCACCCATAGTTATTCCTCATATGACAAGAGGATATTACTCTACTACAGGTGGTTTATGCTTTACAATTACATTCTGAAACTCATGTAGATATCCTAAGGTTAAATACCATTGAAATTAAAAACAAATATCTTATAAAATTTATATAATAGTTATATAAATTATATTTTCATAAGCAGATTATGAAAAAATATGTCTAACTACTCTATACACATCATGACATACATGGGTTTCATAGAACATGTGTACTCTAATTCTATACTTTCCCACTCTTGTTTTAAGGTATATAATACACATAAGAGTTGAATTATCATCCATCATGTAATTATAGATAAAAAATTCCCATAATAATTTGTAAAATTTAATGGAGTGTATCCAATAATATTTATAGGAAAATTAATTATAATTTTTTGTTCGCACATTAAATAACTAAACCCCATCTTGTTATTAAGACATCAATAACATACAAGTATCACTAGTATATCAAAAACTCCCTATAAAGGTGTTTTCAATGCCCAATCCTGTGTTCCATATCAATTTTGAAACACATTTTCTCTCCAGCTAACATACCCAAAAATAGTAAAAAACAAGTCTCAAATTCCATATTATATTATCCACCTAAACATGTTCAAAATATTATCAATCTAAGGGTGTGATATCATCTCAAGCATACCTCCTCATAAAATATGGGTTTCCTACTAGTGGCCAGTGTTTGTGGGTATTTTTTAGGGACTTCAACCTCTATATTAGATAATCATAAATAGTTAAGGAATAAAAAATAATAAACTATTATCATAAAATAACATAAAATAAACATTACTGTTGTGAGAAAAACATATGAAATATAAAACATGATACAATAGAATGTGAATATACTATAGATTCATATAATCACAATACATAAGAATTATTACAAAATGATATAATAATACACATAAGTATCCAAAACAAAAATAATTGTGATAGAAAAAAAACTAGGTTTGAGCCTCTTCCAAGTCCTACCTCCCATAACACCCTTCAATCCAGTTCATCTATTAACCACATGGCACATATACTTACCTATATACTTTGTATTAAAGTTTTCAACTTCAATAATATTTCCATATAGGGTGTGAATAATACTCCATAGGAAACCACTGACAATTTACCAAAAAAAATTATAAGTGCATAACATATATGATATGGTAATAAAAACATCAATAATGAGTACGCAACATATTTTAATGTATTGAAAAATTTACCCATGTTTTACAATTCCAACTCCATCTAGTTTTGGTGTTCATTATGAAAATATCATAAAAGGATTCCAAGGGTAATAATTATATCCACGGATATCACCAAATCAATTATTTCAAGGAGAAAAATGATTAATACAACCAACGTAGGTACAATATAATAGAAGAGTTAGAAATATACCCAACTCACATAACAATTATATCATGGATAAAATTGCACACACCATAAATCCTCAGTGAGAAAATATTAAAATTATTCCCATACATGATTCTAATCATAGTAAATGGTGGAATTCTACAAAACAATCATAACAATACCCAAGTATTTTTTAATGAACCCAAACATATACCATAAAATCTAGTTGTAATTACACCAAACCCTATACCTTAACACATAATAAGAATTATTCCCAACCTTAGACCATAACAAATTGTTGGAATTACACCCCAAATTTCACCATTACTATCTCAAAGAAAATTAGGTCATCCCCAAGCTGGACAACTGAACCCGTCCCTAATAAGGCCTAATCGTTATCCCAAATCTCTTCAGGTTAACGACAAGCATTAGGGTACCCGAAAAAATAAATGGGGATAATTTCTCCCAATAGCCATAAACATACATTAAAATATAGAACACAACAAAACCAAGAGAATATATAAATCGTTGAACATAAATGAAATGTCAACATGATCGGGAAACAAGTTGAATGAAATAAAATTTCAACCAAACTGAAACTAGATGTGATCTATGTGTGACCTCTTGCTAACCACCATCAACAAGACGAACCCTCTTCATGAGTAAACAAAAAATATTAGCCCACAAAATAGATTGAATATGTTTAATCTAAGTGGTGTGAGTATATTTTGAGCATAAAACATCTTAGTAGGTAATAACCATAGAATCCATACATGTCCCATCTAGAAATATTCCATAATCACATGTCTTAAAATATAGTTAAAAATAGGTTTTTAATACTTAAAAGATTATTCTTGTCTTTCCAAAATTCCATTTAAAAAATTAGATTTACTTGAAAGAAATTTTCCATATTCAAAACCTAGTTTTGAATGTAATTATAATAGAAAAACAACTCAGGTAAGTGCATAAACAAGAGGGATAAAATACTAACATAAGAAGAGGGATACATCAATGATAAATGCCATAAAAAATCCATAACAAGTATAAGTAGATACATGATACTATATTAAGAGAAACAAGGTTTCAAAAAACAATAATATATCATAATGGATAATAGATGTAAACATTTCATAAAAATACCTAGAGTAAACCATATATGTGTAACCCCATGAGATTTTGTGAAACTTTTTTTCAATTTAATTTAATCTTTTCGATATTTTACATCTCTCACAACACTAAATATATCATTTTTATACTAACGCACTATGTTTTCCTTGCGTTATATGCAAAAACATGTTAATAATGTACAAAATGAAACACTTATATTAGCTTGAGGTACATGTAACACCCTTTTGGCTTGTGTTATGCACAATACCATGTCCCATAAAAAGAATATGTTACACACCAGGCTAGGTTTTATTGAACTTCAATATAATAAAAATATTGTTGTTAAAATATTATTATAGTTACCACCAAGATGTTGGAATGGATGTTATGAATAAGATTAACTAAATTGTGAAAGTATGATTTACAAATACATATAAAATTATTACTTTGGTTATAAATTAGTTATAAATGAATGTAATGACAATTTTAAAATAAATAAATTACTTTTGTTAGACAACTATTTTTCTATATATAATCATTGTTTTTTCTAAATAAATTAAACAAACCACTTTTGATGAAAATTTTCAATAATATTTATATATTACATATTCAATAAATATTTTTTATAATATATTTTATTGGTATAATATAAAAATAAATCTAATTTTAGGAATAGAAATACATATATTTTTAAAATATAATTTTACTGCCCTTTAATGTAGAACCCATTTTAAATATAAAATATGACATTTTTATAATTTTTATTTGACAAAATAAAATTAGTGTTGGAAATAATATTATAAAAATATAATTTGGTTTGTTTTTTGGTATTTTTTGAGATGTTTTATTTCTTTATTAATTTTGAAAATTGTAAATTATAATTAAAAACTACTTTTCTCTATAATTTATTTTATAGATAAATTATATATTAATATTTTTAAGTATAATTATATAATTTATTCATCAATTTATTTAAATTTATTCCATTTTATCTAATATTATATTGAAATTTCATATAAAACATTTCAAACTTTTGGACATTTTCTCATTAAAAACATGCATTCTATACACATCGACGAGATTAATTTTAAATTAAAACCTAACACTTATGTGGTTATAATTTGGAAAAATGGATTCTATATTTGTAATAAGAATTATTTATAATATCTAGTAAGTTGAACTATGTTTTTTAATAAAACTATTAGTGTATTTAATAAAAATTAATTATAGTGATTGTGGTGAAAACAAGTTTACTTAATGGTTATCCTTTCACTTAAAGTGCCAAATAACCTATACACATGTCTGAATTCTATTTTATGGCCATTTTCGACCAAATAATCTATTTTTTTATAATGTTAAATTATTTTTGGAATACGATGTAAGGGAAACCTATCAATAGCATTTACCCTTTTATATTTATAAGAGTGTCACTCCTCGATTATAAAAGGTTAATCACACCCTCATACCCTCACAAATCTCAAGTCACTTTATCCCATAAAAAACTAACAATGTAAGATCCCAACATCCCTCCTCAAAACCAAGATGACTCAATTTTTGTATAAAGAAAACCAAGTCAGTGATTTGGTGCAAACCAAATAGAATTACCCAATGAAGAAGTAACATCCTTCCACAAGCCCTTTTTTTATTTTCATTGAACACCCTCTCAATTATTCTTATTCCATGATAATATAATAACCTGAGTATAATTTATATACTGATAATTTTTTTATTTTAAGGGTTATACCTACAACTACACACACTTCAATCAAATGGGAAATGAACTTACCATTCGTGTGTATGGTGGATTACTTCCTCTAGAAACGATGTTATTTTTTTTCCTTTACAACTTATATTGTTTGGGAATTATGATGAAAACAATATTTTTATTTTAAATATATTATATTTATTATTTATTTATTCTCTACAATTATTATATAAAAAATACCTTCATGCTTTCTATTTTTGTGTAAATATTATTACTTAATTTGTAGACATGTAGACTACTACCTCCTCAAAGTGATGTGATTATTTCATACATTACATGGAATGTATTAAGGAATTTTTCTGGTAAAAGTATATGATATATATAAAATAATAATTCTTCTTGAATTATAATATTTATTTTTCATTTACTTTCATTCTTTTAGTATGACAATTAAATGGAAACAACGTTTATTCATACGTACAACCTACCATATCCATAAATTGTGTATTCAATTTCGTATTAATATATTTCATAGATTATAAAATGAAAATATATACTGAATATATATGAAATTTAAATCATGTTTTAAATTCTTAAAATAAATAAATAATGGCCTATGTAATAGGATCAAGAATAACAAGTCAAAACATATATGAAAAACCAAGTGGATATTACCATAAACGTAACATTAACATGAAATTGTTAATAAATGGTGATATAAAGTAATAAAAATCATATATGGTATGATATATGAGAATATTTTTTTATTTATATTTACAATAAACTTATACATATTATACAAGAGGTTTTAACATGTATGAAGATATTCAAGAATTAAGCTAAGGGTTTTCTCATGTCATTTGTGTTTCTGTGAGACTTATTCTTTATTCACCACTCTTTTATTTTAAGTTGTGTATATACTTACCATGAATGTATTATATGATTATTGTTATTAAATTAATTATTATTTACATATCCATTTTATTGTCTTTCTTTAATGAGTTTTATGGTCCTAAAGTTACCAAATTGGTAAAGTAATTTTGTCTCAATTTTCCTTCTTTGAAAAACATACCATGTTATACACATATATTTTTTTAGGTGTATATCCTACCAATTGAAATTTTATATAATGAATATAATTATTTAAATTATATTTTAATATTCATGTAATGTTATTATTTATTGGGGATTATGATTTAAATTTATCAAATTGGTAACATTTTATTGCAACAATCTCATCATTTATTAGGATTTTTATGATTATTCTTCCATTGATAAAATATTATATTTAATATAAAAATAATTATTATTAATTTCCTTATTATATGTTTATTAAAGATATCTCCAAGTAAACATATAATTTTTTCACTCTTTTATATTAAATATAAATAAGAAATTTTTTTTAATAATATATGATTTTATTTATATTTTCAGTCAGAAAATTATGTTCTTTCAAAACCTTGTTTTATAAAAAAATTCCAAATGTTTTAAATATTTGATTATAATATTTCACGTCATTTTAGAATAAAATGTCTTCAAAAAAATTTCAAAATTTTTTCATATGATTAAAAGTAGTTTCAAATAAAAATGTTTTTAAAATGCATTCATGATTTCATTATAAGTTTGCAAAGTTATTTTCAAAAAGAGGTTTTAAAAATGGTTTAATGGTTTATTTATATTATTTCCAATGTTATATTAAAAAAATGTTTTCAAAATGTTTTTAATATTTTATTATATGTTTTCAAAATTATTTTGAATGGAAATGGTTTTCAAAAGGTTTTATGTTTTAAAAATAAAATTTCAAAGAAGAAAATTTGTTTTCCTCAATAAATGTTTTAGAGGTTTTTGAAAGAATAATTTATAATTTTTTATGAGGTTTTAAAAATAATATTATTTTGTAAATTATTTATGTTTTAAAAAGTGGTTTTCAATGAAATTTTATTTTCTTTATGAAATGCTTCAAGTTATCTTTCAAAATCCTTCCTCATATAAGTTTAAATCTCCTGATATAGATTATTATTCACTATGTATATAACTGAACGACACCATTATAATGATTTATTGGATTAGTTTATGTTATGAGGAAAAGTTATTTATGAAACCCATTTATCTTACATAGGCTATACCATGATTAAAAAATTAGGAAACCAGATTCCATTAATAGTTTATTATATGATGAAATGATTTTTAAACCTATATCTTTCTAAAAAGTTAGGATATGATGAAATGTTTATAATACAAACTTTATTCCATGTGTTATGAAATGATGTTTATGAAACCCATATATTTTTATAGTTCCTGATATGATGAATGTTTTATTATGTTGACAAACATGCATGAATGATTTAATTATCAGATGGGTGGGACCTATAACTCCATCAAATTAATTGGGTAGTGATAAAGGTTTTATGAGCTCAAAGGGTACACAAGAGGGCATCCCATGACCGAAATAAGAGGGCATCCTAATATTAAAAGAATAAGGTACACAGGAGGGGATCCCAAGACCAAAAAAAGAGGGTATATGGGAGGGTATTCCAAGCATGAAACAAGAGGGTACATGGGAGGGAATCTCAAACTGAAAACAAGATAATACATAGCAGGGAATCCCAGGACCAAAATATGAGGGAACATGGGAGGGCTTAACAATACTGAAACAAGAGGGTACATGAGAGGGAATCCCAAACCTAAACAAGTCCTTAAATGGGAGGGAATCCCAATCCCAAAAAATATGGTACACTGGAGGGAATCTCAATCATGAAGCAGGTACACGAGTGATTACCTCAATCCTATCACGTTATAATGGTCTTGATATGTATTCATGATATAAGATTTTCTATGTTTATGTTTCTAAAATAAATTTTATTTTTTATTCCAATATTATTCACTCATGGTTTATTCTCATGGTTCTTTTATTAGTCTTGTCTTATAAACTACCAACATTTAAGCAATGACTCTTGGTTATAATTTTTGATATGTAGGGTATGATATTATAATGTTATGATCATGTTGTCATGTCGTTAGGATCATGTTATACTTACATATCTCTCTGGTTTACCCTTATTGATCATTTGAGATAACCAATTTTTTATGGTTCTTTCCCCTAGGTTATGAAGAAAGGTCTAAGGTAGGACTATTAAATGGGAAGATCTTTAAGGTAGATGTTGATTGTCTATCACCACGTTAGAAGACTATGTTTTCATGTATCCAAATAAACTAATATATTGTGGTCCTCTGAAATATATATTTGTAATGTGTTGAATATTCATATGAAATGATGTGATATGCATGTATGATAAGCCTAGTTCACTATTTTTGGAATCAAAAAAAAGTTTTTTTCAACCTTTGCGAAGTAGGATGAAAAACATTTGTGTGATACCTTGGGATATTTCTAATGATATTTCTAGGGATGTATCTAATAATAATCCTAAGGGGTAATATATTTAAAAGTGGATGTAGTTATTTTGGTATCCTATAAGTGTCATTTCATGATTATGTGGTTTTCTTTTTGTTAAGTTTTTCTAACACAATTCATTATGGTTTAGGTCAATGGAAGGAACTAGAGTGGAAATCGTTAACATTCAATGTTTCCGATATGGATAGTATAACAATTTAAAAAATTGATTTCCTAAGTGGAATTATCATAAAGGGAATATGGACGGTGGAAAGATTATTGATCATATTTTTGAAGATAATGTGACCTCAAGTGACATGTGAAAAGTTATGTGATGTTATATGGTATTTCTTACATTAAATGTAATAAGAATGATTAAATTGAGGTTGAGAAACCTTAATATCGTATTCATATTTCATATTTTAGGAAAGGGGTGTTATGGAATATGATGATTAACACTAAGTAATAGTTTATTAAAAAAGTTGGATAATTGAAGTGTATGTGTTTTTGAATTCAAATATTATGTTATAAAAATCATGAAATATTTGTATTTTTAGTATGATTTTTTAATTAATGATTGAAAATGATATGTTGAATGGTTTTGAAGACATAGAAAAGTGATTTAATGGAAAGGTGATGTTCATGGGAAACACATTATTTAGGGGAATGTAAACCTTAATATGTTCTTTAGGATAAAATAATGATGTTTTTATAAAGTTATCATTGACATGATTACGTAAATTGGATGGTAGTTATTACCTTGGAACTAATTATGGATTTATTAAAAAGAATTTTATATTATCATTGATGAAGTTTAAAACATTTTTGGATTTATGGAATATATACTATAAACATTTTAATAGGGAGACATGCATGATTTCAATAAGGATTTATTTTAATTTAGTTTATTACCATGTTTCAAGATAATTAATGATGAATGTATTCACATGTTTGTTATATGAAAAAAATATTTACTTTATGATATATGGGGGATCAAATACTAGGTTGTTTTTATGAAATTTAGTGACCTTATTTTGAATGTTTTGGACTCGATCTTTCAGAAGTGTTATAAGGTTAATCATTTATTGAATGCATCATGTTAAACTTTGAATGAGGTTGTAGAGGTTAAATAAGCATCTCTCCATATGACGACTTATTCATATTCAATAACATGTGCTAACTTTTTTCTGATAACTAAGACATGTGGAATTACCTATTACTATATTTATGGATCTCATGATCTGTTAATGCTTCGATAATGACAAAATTCACCTTCATTTCTTGGAAAAAAAGATGAATTGGAAATTGAACAAGGAAAAACAAAGGGTGATGTTGTTCGGAAATCAAGTAAGTATATCTTATCAGGAAAATTATTCAAATTTCAGAAAAAAGGGACTTTAAATAAAATATTTTCCTATTACCATTATTTTTGATGATATAGATGACCACTTTTATTCTTCTCTAGTTTATGTCTTTTAAATTATTAACATTCTTTGTATTTCCCACTTTTTTATAATCAGATATATTTATCGATCTCTATGATTTTTAGGATTTTCTTCCATGTTTGTATTTTTACATTCCACCTATGTTATCCTATATAGAAACCTAGTTATGAGTTACTTTGGGTAACCATTGTGTTTCAAAGTTTCCATTTTTGAATAATGTTTCATTATTCATTTTTTATGTGGGTTTCTATGAAAATAAAATTCAAGTATTAAACGATTGATAACACAAATAAATTTTCAGGATAAAATTAATTATAAGCAGGGTAGAATGTAACACCTTGAGATTTTATGAAAAACATTTCAAATAAATTTAACCCTTTTTATATTTTTCTTCTCACACATCATTTAATATGTGTTTTTTTATATAAAGTACTAAATTTGGACTGTGTTAAAAGGAATAATAATTTAATATTTCACTACATGCATCCCTTATACTAGGTTTTGGTACACTCAACACTATGTTTTCCTTGTGTGACACTAAATATTGAGTCCCTTAGATATCATGAATTTCCCACAAGGAATATTTTTACCGAACTATAATATATTATTCATATCATTATTAAAATAATATTACAGTTACCACCAATCCATCGGAATAGATGTAATGAATAATATTAACTATATTTTGAAAATATGATTAACACATGTATATAAAATGAATATTTTAGTTATAAATTAGTTATAAATTATTGTACAAACTATTTTAAAATAAATAAATTATCTTTATAAGAAAATTATTATTCTGTGTACAAACACAATTTTATCTCAAAAAAAATCAAAAAACCACTTTTGATGATTTTTTCAATGAAGAATTTATATTATATATTAAATCAATATTTTTTATACTCATCCAATATATTTGATAAATATAATATAAGAATAAATACAAATACATATATAAAAATATGTATTTTTCTAAAAGATAATTTTACCACCTTTTAATGAAAAACCCATTTGAAATTTAATTTTTTACACTTTTATAATTTTTATTTGAAATTATAAAATTTATTTAATAAATTTTAATATCAAAATTTTTTTTGGCGAATTTTTTTTATTTTTATATATAGTATAATTTTTTGATGAATAGTTAAAAATATTAAATTTTTATTAAAAACATCCTTTTCATATTATTTATTTATTATGATAAATTACATATTAATTTGGTTTTACAGTATAATTATATCAATTATAGATAAATTAATCTAATTTAGTTCATTGGAACAAATTCCACATTGAAATTGGACATAAAAATATTTTAAACTTTTGAACTTTTTATCTTTAAAACCCCTTTTTCACGACACATCTACGAGATTAAATTTAAATTAATTCGTGAACCTTCTATGGTTATAATTTAAAATAGTGGATTAAATATTTTGGATAATAAAAATTTATAATATATACTATTTTTAAATTAGTTTTTACTAATAATATTAGTGAAATTAACTAAAATTAATTATAGTGATTAAGGTAAAAACAAGTTTACCAAGTGGTTAGACTTTTACATAATGGGCCAAATACCCTATAAACATGCCTAAAAATATTAATTTGAATATTCTTACCTTATAATCCATTTTATCTAAAATTAATTTTTATTGGAGACACATGATGTAAGGTAGACTTGTCAATAGTGTTTACATTTTTATATTTACAAGAATGTCTCTCCTCCACTATAAAAGTGAACTCACCCCCCCTCACTACCTCGCACCACTAAATCTAGATTGGATATTCAATAATATATCCAAATAATACCCAAATTCCTTCCTAAAAATCTAGAACACTAAATTTATCCATAAATAAATCCAATTTGGTTCTTTGGTGAATACAAAAAAAAATTACCCAAAGAAGATGTAACATCATTCCACAAGCTCTTTTATTTTATTTTCATTCTCCACCCCCTAAATTATTATACTTACATTATTATATAATAAACTAATTATAATCAAAATACTGAGTAATTTTTATTCTATGGTTTACATCTACACCTACACAGACTTCCATTAAATGGGTAATGAACTTGTTGTTTGGGTCTATGATGGACTACTGCCTTGCGAAACGATGTTGTTCGTTTTTCAATTACCACCGATAATGGTTAGGAATTATAATTTATATACTATTTTTATATGATATATGTTATATTAATTATTTATTTTGTTACTTTAATTATTAAATAAAATATACCTTTATTCTTTCCATTTTATATAAATACGATAACTTCGTCTGTGGACTTGTGGTCTACCACATCCTCAAATCGATTTGATTCCTTCACACGGTAAATGGAATTCATTAAGGATGTGTCTAGTAAAACTATATGATATTTATGAGATAATAATGATATTGTAATGATAATATATATAAATTTTATTTACATTATTTCTTTTAATGTGATAATAAAATGGAAACAACATTCATGCGTACATATGGGCTACCATCTTAATGAATGACAACTTCCATTTCATATTTCTATATTTTTTAGATTATAATAAATATGTGTACAATAAATATATTTCATATTTAAATCATGTTTTAAATTATTTAAATATCTATATAATTATTCAATTAATATGATCAATAATCACAAGGCAAAAAAAATACAAAAAACAAAGTAGCTATTACACAAAACATAACATTAACATGAAATTGATAATAAAAGGGACATATTAAGTCATAATAAAATCATATATCATTTTATATATGAGAATATGGTTTTTTATATTAATAACATACTTAAACATATTATACATGATTTTTTAATGCGTATGAAAAAATTCAAGACTTAAGGTAAGGGTTTTCTCATCTAACTTTAATTTCAGTGAAACTTATGCCTTATTCACCACTCATTTCTTTTGTGAAGTGTATATATATCCCATGAATGTATTATATAATTATTATAATTAATTTTATGGCTTTTTACATATCCATTTTATGATGTTTTTTTAATGGGTTTTATGGGTCGAAAGTTACCAAAATGATAATGTAGTTTTCTCCCAATTTGCCTTCTTTGAGATACATACCATGTTATGCAACTATATTTTTCTATGAGGTGTATATAGTAAATGTTGACATGTTATATCATGGATATAATTATTTTAATGATATTTTAAGCTCCATTTAATGTTATTATTTCAAAGATATTATGATTCAAATTTACCAAAGTGGTACTACAACCTCCTCGTTTATCGGGATTGTTTATGATTATGCTTCCATTGATGAAAAATTATGCTCTATATATCAATAATTCTCAAAAATTTTGTTCTTATTTGGTTATAAACCATATCTTAAGGTAACGGTACCATATTTTACACTTTGTTACTTAATATAATTATGAATGTTTTTTTTATAAAATTTGATTTTATTTCTCTTTTAGGTAAAAAATCTATGTTCTTAAATAACTATATTTTCTAAAAAATATTTTCAAATTATTTTAAATATTGGTTTTTATTTTTTAAATTAATTTTCTAATAAAAATGTTTTCAAGTTTCTTTCATTTTTTATTTATATGATTTAAAGTTATTTTAAATAAAAATATTTTCGAAATTTTTTCATGATTTCTTTATAAGTTTTCAAAGTTATTTTCAAAGAATATGTTTTAAAATAAATTTAATGCTTAATTTATATGTTTTTCAAATTTATTTTCAAATAAAATGTTTTAAAAATTATTTCCATATTCTATTATAATTTTTAATGGTTATTTTCAAAAAAAATTATTTTTAAAAGGTCAAATATTTTAAAAATAATTTTTAAAATAAGAAGAAATATTTTCCTAAATAAATGTTTTAGGGATTTTTAAAATAATAATTTATCTGTTTTAATGTTTATTTTAAAAGAAAAAGATTTTGAAAAAGATTTATGTTTTGAAAGGTGATTTTAAAAGAATTTTTATTTTCCTTATTAAATTCATCATGTAATGTTTCAAAATCCTTCCCATATAAGTTTACATCCTTTGATATTTTTTATTCTTTACTAGGGATGTGGTCCAAGGGAACCATTCTGTTTCCTTCCATGAATGGTTTATGTTTTGAAATATCTTTTTATGAAACCTATTTCTCTTACATGATTTATACCATGGTAAAAAAAATTATGAAACACGCTTCCTTTCTTGGGATATTCTATAATTAATTGATTATGAAAATTGTCTATTTTTTAAAAGTTAGAATATAATGAATTGTTTATAAAATGAATATCATTTCATGTTTTATGATATGATGTTTAGAATACTTGTATCACTTTATGGTTCATGAAAGAATGAATGTTTTTTATCTTATAGAGCATGCATGTATGATTGCATTATGTGAAGGCAGAGACATATATCTCCCTCCAATGGATTGGGTAATGATAAATTTTTTATAATATAAAACGGTATAGAGAAGGGCATACCAAGCCCCAAACAAGAAGGCGTCCTAATAATGAAACAAGAGTGTACACTAGAGGGAATCCCAAGTCTGAAATAGGGGTACATGGGAGGGTATCCCAAACATGGAATAAGAGGGTACATGGTAGGGAATCCCATGAATGAAGTAAGAGGGTACACTAGAGGGAATACCAAGCCCAAAATATGTGGTTACATGGGAGGTGATCCCAAGCCTAAAATAAGATTATACATGGGAGGGAATCATAAGCCTAAAACAAGATGCTACACGAGAGGGCATACAAATCCCAAAACAAGATGGAACATGAGAGGGAATCTTAATCCTAATGCATGAACACAAGTGATTATCCAAATAATAACATGTTATGAAGATCTTAGTTGGTTTCCTTAACATATTATTTTTTATTCTTATGTGTCTGTCACAAATTTCATGATTTATTCCTATATTATGCTCTCATGGATTGTTCTGTTGATTTAATTATGATTAATTTCTTATGAAATACCAATATTTAGTCCATTAATCATGATTATGCTCTTTGATTTGAATTGAATTATATTATAATGTTAAGATCATGTTCTCATACCCTTATTATTATGTTATGCCTATATATCTCCCGTGTATACCCTAATTGAGATTCTACACTAACCCCTTTAATTTTTTTTCCTTTCACAGTGTTATGAAGAAAGGATTTAAATATGAGTAATAAAGGGAAATATATTTAATGGATATGTTAAAGATCTTTCACCAAGTTATAAGATATGTTTCAAAGATTACAAAGACACTAAACTATTATTGTCTTCAAGAATGTATTTTTGTAATGTGATGAATATTCATCTAAAACGATGTAATATCCTTGTATGTTAATCATGTGCCACTATAAGATATAATCAATAAAGAAAAATATACATGAATATGATTACGTACATGGTATATAATAAACGTGGTTTCCCGACTATCCTAACACCAATGGAATGCCCACCATGGACACTACCCTACAATGGGGGGTAACAGATAGAAACCGTCTCTCCAACCTCTGGATAACTTAAAAGATCCCATGATTATATTATAGGGGAATGTGAGGAGGTAATCACACGTTTTCCATTAAACAATACCAATATGTATCCCTTTCCCCCTCCTAATAACATCCATGAGAAGACCCATAACTAATCGGGTGAAAACCATGGGGGTACTCATCACATTGAAAACATTTTACAAGTGAAACCTAGGCCTAAACATATTTAGTGTTTCCAGCCATTTTTTCAAGAAACATTTCAAATTAAAAATTTATAATGAGTACATAAAAATCTTAAATTATTTTCCAAACATATGTCCAAATGTACTAAATTTTCCTTAGCATATGAAATACAAAAGAATTTCTAATGGAAACATATTTCTTCCAAAACCATTTCTGAAACCAAGGTTGTATCCAAACCTAACTTCCAAGGATCTAAATGGGCCTTTTAAAATTCCAAATGGACCTTTGACAAAATATTTATAAAATAAAATTTAAAAACTCATTTGGGAGACATTTGAAAATTTAAAATACATTTGGAAAACATTTATAAATTTTGAGAACATTTGAGGGAAAAATGGTATTAGGAAAATGGAAATTGTTTGGAATTTACTATTTATATTCTATCCCACAGCTATATGTACAACTCATGCAAATATGGACATTCTCATATCACACTAGAATATATATGGACATCCATATGAATGTAAAAGGATCAGTTTAAGAGTAAAATGGAGCATCTCAAAGAAACACAAGAGGTATCACATATGAACCAAACTATATAGTGTCAATAGAACAAAAAAGACAAAACTCCACATGCCACCCTATTTTAACAAACTTAAAACTTGTAAAAACATCATTAACACGCATTAAAATCCATTTGAAAGTTCAATTATCATTTTATTAAACATCTTGTATACATTTAACCTAAATACATATAACTATAATTATAGAAATCCTTTGAAAACACCCTTTTCCACAAAACCACTAACAAAGGAAGACATAAAAATTCTCTATAGTGAACCACATGCATGAAGAATATATTTAAAACTCATTTAGAAAATATCAAGAATCACATGGAATGATTCAAAAAGTAAAAGGATGGAAATATCTCCCTCAATGGGGTGTGAACGCGAAGAGACTCTAGAAGAGGGAAGAACAAGACTTTAGAAACGAACCCCACACCCTAGCATAAAAAATAATAACTTGCATGAGATATCCCTCAGTCTACGGTTTAGTTAAGAAGGACCCCATGCCAATAAGAATAAAAGAAATAAGGGAAATTGATAATTGCAAGAAAAAAAAACAATATTAAAAAAACATAACAATATTCAATGAAAGAGATTAAAGGGTAGAATATGAACCAAAATAAAAGTGTTTGAGAGCCCCATTGTGTGAAAAAATGAATGGGGAATATAGGCGACAAATTGAGTTAAAACATTTGAGGGAAAATTTGGAAATTCAGTATTTAGAGAATCTGGGAAAGCTTCTTGGTTAGGATGGATAGTTTTCCAAATCATGTGCACCATACTAGATGGACACTAGGGCCTCACACATTTCTGTTTTACAGTTTGGAAACCATTATCCAATAATGAAAATTCTTCTAACGAGTGTAAAGACACCCCTTCATGCTTGCCACATGGTTTCCACTAACCGTGCATGAGTTGTGTGCTAGGTCTCAGACACCTCAAGATAATCACAAAGTTACTCCTTTGTCTCACATGATTTGGGACAATCCATCTAAAACCCATTAAAGACAAACAATTATATAAAAAAAATAATTTTAAATTCCCCTTTGATCAATTGTTCATATGGTTTCACTCCAAACCATGCATACCAACTGTGAATAGTGATAAAAACCAACTAAAAACTCCATAACTCAAAAACAAATCATTCCATAACTCAACATGAAAACAACTACAAGATCAAGATTCAATAAATATATAAAATAACAATGGAAAACATGTTCAGGGTGTGATAATTCTCCCCATAACCAAAAAACTACCCTAAGAAAGTAACCAATCCAAGAATAATAATAAAAATGAAACTTCTCAAAACCAAAAAAAAATTTCCTCTAGAAAAAATCATCCTCACTAAGAATTAAATGAAATAGAAGCACTAACCTGATCCCAAAACTGAACAAGACAAGAAATCACATTTTTAATCCTTAACTCTATAAGTCGCACACAACTAACAAAATAGATAGCAACAAAAGAGACCTAGAGTGGATCTCCCCACCATTCAAGGAATAAATTAACCTGGAAACAACTTCCAACAGGAGAAGGAATCTACTAAAATAAGTCAAAATATTCGCTAAATCAAACCACAATTTAGAATTTATGAAATGAATCACCGAGGAAACATGCACATACTAAATAAAATCATATGGAAAATAATAAAAAAATATTACTGACAAAATAAGGAAGAAAAAAATGTGGGATAAATGTAAAAATTTATTTAACTCCAAAAAATCAGAGAGTAAGGGATACTAGAGTCCAAAACTAGCCCATAATCCCCATTCATATACTAAGGTCCTACCCCCTAGAATTTCTAATGATTCGCAAGATGAACGCCCTAATAATAGGTATTCATAGTGCTATGAAAAGATGGATTATAATCAAAAAATGAGACACACAAAAATCACATATGTGAGTGGCCTTTCTAATTAGAAGAAGGAACTGAAGAAGGAGACTCCACTATATGAGGTTCTACTAGTTCACACACCCCCCCACATTTTCAGAACCATTATGACATCCCAATCCCAAATTCCACTTTATCTATGCCCCACGTCTGGTTGGCCACATAACCACTGGTGTGTCTCCCTATATGTTAGGGACTATTGACTAGCAGTGGAGGTGTGATAGTAAAATAGTAGGGAGACTATATCCCCATATCAGAGTACTCAGTGGATGCAACAGAAATAAAAAGTATAGGAATAATAACCAATACACAAATATAGTATACAGCAGAATCATAAATAGATATAGTTAAATTCTGAATAACTGGTCAATATTTACAAATCCTCATAGGCACTATCTCATTAAACATGTATTCATGGCATGCAAGTATGAAAGGAAAATAGGAAACATGTAACAAGAATGCAAATCAAAAATACAAAAGCGTAAAATAGCTAGATGCTCCTCTATAGCATCTCAAGCCTAAGGCTAATCCTCTACTACTATGATCCATTTAAATAGTATGAATTAATATCCTAAAGAGATATATTTTCCTCGATCCACACCTATAAGAAAACATTCTTCTCAGGAGAAAAATGTGGCCCAAGTAAGGTGTGAGATAAACATCTCAGTAGGCCACCACCAATGGTGTATACATGTAATTTTAGTAGGCACTCATAAATAAGCATTGTGAAGCTAACAAAAAGAAAGTAAAATAGTGAAGAAATAAATAATTAACCTCCCACTCTGGTTCCTAAAGGACACCCTGTAGGTCTACTTGCATCAACTCAAAGTTTGTTTGTTTGGATAAGTACCTATGCATATATATATATAGGTTATAACTAGCACGAGGTAGGCATGCCTCTACTCCATAAATATATATATAGGTTATCACTATAAAGATGTAAGGATTCCTCTCTTCCATTCACATATATCCTACATGACACTGGGTAATAATTCCTCCCACCCATGTAGAGATTGTAACTAGAATGGGTTAGGCATGCATCCTATCTATACATACATATATATATATATATATGTGTGTGTGTGTGTTATAACTAGAATGAGGTAATAATGCCTCTCGTCCATGCATAAATATCAAAACTTTAATGGGGTTTGAATGTGTCCCACCCATACATTCATATCATAGATCATACAAATTTTAGTGGCATAACCATTCACTTCATATAACATAATCCAACCCACCTTACATTATTCCCTTTTAAGAAAAAAATCCATTTCATTTCGTGCCTTTATAATAAACCACATCAATGTAAAGGTCATTTTATCCCTTTAAACTATTACATATAAACCATTATATTTTCTAGGTCATAGCCATATTATCCTTTCCAACCCACAAGATCAACTAAATAATCTTCCTAACATGGAAAATTCATTTCAAGGAAAGGTGTCAAGACCAAGACTGAAAGTAAAATACTCAAATTCCCATTTGGAAAATTCCAATTCAAAAAGGTCAAAAAATCATCAAGGCACCCTAGTATTCGCTAAATACGTGTATTTTAGTTGTCAATTTAATTTAGAACCAAGCCATGGGTAACAAATTCTAATTTGAAATATTAAGGAAATTGGACTAAAAAGGCCAATTTAGTTGGCACACTGCTTGGGTGTCCATATAGAATAAGGGTAATATCTAAACCCCTAACCCACACCCAATTCAATAATATCATTGATCCAGTGTCAATTAATCATGATGGAATCAACACAATAAAGGATCTCAGAAAAGGTCACCCCGTGGCATGATCGAATAAATACGAAACAGAAAAAACTCAAATGGAAATCTAAGTGACCACCTAACATAGGGTCATAGATAAATCCTCACATGATATCATCCATAGATTCAAATAATTCTATAATTTATCCAAACTTCATTTACATTCCCTAAAAATAGGGCATATAATTAAAATCAAAATAGCACATTAGATGATGAGAAGAATAGAGATAGGAGTAGAGAGACTATGAAGACTTATTACTCCGATCCAATGCTTATAGAGGATTTGAGATCAAACCACGGATAGAGGAGTTTAAAAATACCAAATCCTTTAAGGGTTTGAGAGATCTAGTAGTAGGAAAGGGAGGTTCTATCCATTGGAGGTGGAATAAAAAACAATTATAACCTAAGTTGAAGGGAGGGAAAAATGGTCATTTCCCCCAAAACTAGGATCGCATGGTTTATGTGCATGGTTTGAAAAAAATGTTTGCAAACCTTGATGTATGGAATTTTCCACCATCTTCAGAAGGAAACATGGCCATGTGACATGTTTAAATGATTGTAAGAAAACCGTGTAGACTTGTAGGTTCCCCTTTCTGCAACCACATGGTTCTCACAAATTGTGTGGCCTGGGTTTCATTGTCTACACTAACCTTTTGGCCCAACATATAGCCTTCTTTTCCAATCCTTCACGCTTTGAACTAGCCCCAAATTATCCTCGGGACTTCCCTAGTCCATATCATACCTTTAACAAGCTTAAAAAGTCAATTCAAAAAGAAAAACCAATGATCCATTCCTTGGTCAAAATCAGGTCGTTACAACCTCCCCTCCTTTAAGAAACTCTTCCCTATGTTTCCCTTTAGAGGGTTAAGATGTCAACTCAACAAATATTTTGGGCCACTTGGATCACACAATGACTTCAATATCCCAGTCCTTATTCTGTACTTGGCTATTCTTCTATATCACCTGTTCAAGAGGAATGGACCTACCTCAGTGTGTCTTAAGGATTCGATCTACAATAATCACATGATACTCCATGAATGATGAATCCATATCCATCTCAATTTCATCAGGACAAAATATGTGATATGGGTTTAGATAATATCATTGAAGCTGAGATACATGAAATATATGAACCATTGACTGATATCTATGAGGAAGTGCCAACTGGTAAGCCACTGGTCTTATCTGTTTCACCACATCAAAGGGTCCAATGAATCTTGGTGATAGTTTACCCTACTTATAAATATTTTTTCACCCCAAATTGTGTGAGAGGTTTGAGGAATACCATTATCTATCCTCAAAATCATGAGGTCACCAACATATTTTAGAATAAGACTGTTGTCTAGACTATGTTTTCAATATACCCTTCCTGATTAGATGAACCGATTATAATGTCTCTTACATGAGGTGAGGCCCAAGCACAGATTCCCCCACTACCTCTAACGAGAACATAAGAGAGAAAATATTCCTACCATACATGGATTCATAGGTATCAATCTCAATGGTAGTTTTTAAGCTATTTTATAAGAAACCCGGATGAGGGAAATGTGTTTATCCCCGAAATTTCTCAATTTCAGGAACACATGCACAAAGAATATCTTCTAGAACCTGATTTTTACACACTATATTTCCATCAATCGGGGGGTGATAGGTCATGATCCGGAGTACCTACACACCCAAGGGCTTCTATAGCCCCGGCCAGGACCATGACGTAAATAGATAATCTCCATCAAAAATGATAGATCAAGGTGCTCCATGAAGATATAAAACCTCCTTGACATATATCTTTCCCAAATTGTCTACCAAAAATGTATCTCAAATTTTTAGTAAGTGTGAAACCTTCATCAAATGTTCAATGGGAACCAACACATTGTCATTTCCATGAGGTGATCTTGGTAAACCATTCACAATTTTTATCGATGCATCATCCCATTTCAACTCAATAATCGACAATGGATGAAGGAGGACTATCAGATACTGATCTTCCACCTTCATCCAGTTATAGGTGGAGCATCACATGATGAAATCATTGACCTCATTCTTCATTATTAGACACCAATATATATGTCATATATCTCGATACATTTTTGATACACTAGGGTGAACCGCCCATACTAAGGTGTGTAAATCCCTCATCATATCCTCTCCAATGTCTGTTGGTACCCATACACACCCATAGAATAATTGTGTATCATCTCTATTAACTATCCAATTAGAATACATGTTGTCATCTATAAAACTTTCTCACAGGATAAGCCCTTTAGGAATAAATAGTTTTCTTTCCCTTACTTGTTCTAGAAGAGTTCATCTCACCGCCATGGCTGATAGAATACTCTGACCATGGTCCTCTTAAACCATAGTGGGCATATCCAATAATAAGTCCCTAAGATTCCATTAGTAAATAGATTCTTGATCCTCCTGGGTATGAGTTTTCTACCATAGAGCATTGGCTACTAGATTACCTTTCCCTGGAGTGTAGGCAAGTTAGAAATCAAATGATTGTACGTACTCATCCCACTTACATTGCATGATATTCAGATCTCATAGATTGAAGATGTATTTCAGGATTTTGTGGTCTATGAACATCACAATTCTCTCTCCTAAAATATAATGTCTCCAAAAACATATGAAATGAAAAATTTCATCAAGATTGAGGTTTTGAAATGAGTAATTTCACTCATGAGGCCTTGAATTATGATAACCATGTTAAACAACTTGCTTGTCCTGCATTTGAACATCTCTAAGCCCAACACTTGAGCAATCACAATATACTGTATAATCCATTCTTTTCTCTAATAGAATCAGTATCAGTGCTGAACTAATTCTACACTTTAACACCTGAAATGATTCTCTACAAGATTGTGACCATTCAAATTTCACATCCTTCTTCATCAACCCCATATGTAGTGGTGAAAGGCATGATGAATACTTAATGTTTTATCAGTAATATCAGGAAATCCCTAAGAAAATCAGAATATCAAAGATGTTCTCGTGAAGCTCCAAAGAAACTATAGTTCTCAATTTTTGTATGTCAATAGAAACTCTCAAAATCTGAGATGATAAGACCCATTATATGTAATTTATCAACCCAAAAGTGGTATTTACTAAGCTTAGCATAGATAGGATTATCTCTCGGTGTACTCAATAAAATCTCACAATGGTTTTTAGGTTCCTATCTAGAGTGAGAATACACTAAGATATCATCAATGAAGATAGTTGTAAATGAATCCAGATATGGGTGGAAAACCCAATTTATAAGATCCTTGAAAATGGAAGGTGTGTTTCTAAATCCAAATAAAAAAAATTGTACTCATATAGACTATACCATCTCTTGAAGGTTGTTTGAGGTATGTATAATGGATTTACACACACTTTTTGGTATCCCAACCTAAATTTTATCTTTGAAAACACCTTCACTTCTTGAAGCTGGTCAAAGAGGTCATCTATTCTAGGAAATGGATATTTGTTTTAGATAGTCACCTAATTCAACCAATGGTAATCCACACAAATCCTATGGGTACCATGATATTTCTTGGAAAAGAGGATATTTTAACCCCAATGTGAAGTGTTCTAGTGTTTAAATCCTTTCTCCCCCAGATCTTCTATCGGATTCCTGAGCTCCAGTATTTCTTTATGTGCCATCCTATAAGGAGGAACGGTCACAGGTTCTGCACCTAGGAAAACCTAATTAGTAAACTCTACCTCTCACACTGGAGGTCAAATTGAGAATTTGTTATCAAAACCTTATCTGAAACACTCTACTATAAGAGAAACAATATAGGGTTGTAACCCAAGTTCATCAATATAATGATTGGTGACTTGTGTAGTAACACTACCTAGCCCATGATGCTTGAGTCCTTCTCGCATTGTACTGAGATCCCATTCTCCCTTATATATGTTACTAATGACCTCTAGTGATTTTAATTTCATTCTCCAGCGATAGAAATCAATATGGACTCTTTAGGGAACTAACCAGCCCATGCCAATAATTTCATTGAAGTATGTCATGTCTAGAGCATATAGGTTGCATTCAAAATGGCAATCACCTATCTCAAGGGGATAATTATGACAATGATGAACTCCCAATGAAAGGGTACCTAAGGGTGTATCTAACTTCATTAAACTATGATAACATTCACTTTCAGGGCCCATAGTCTCAATAATGGAATCAAATATAAAATAGTGAGATGTGCATTTATCAAACAAAGTAGACACTAATGTGGAGGCTACTACAATAGTACCTTCTATAGTATATGGTCTGACCCTCTTCACATGTGGCATAAGCCAACCAACATGTAATTGGAATGTACTACTACCCTAAGTCACTACATGGATTCCATGAGTTGTCTCGCTCTAATGATGCTGAGAATCATAACTCTGGTTGCCTCTACCTCGACCTCTACCTTGTCCTAATAGACCGATAGTATTCCAGATGCCTATCTATCGTGTCTCTGCTAACCCAAATCCTAGACGAGGAGAAGGTATAGATCCACACTCACAAGAAATTAGTTGAAATGTCCTTCATAAATGTTGGATATGGACCATCCTACCACAACCAATGTATTTAATTAGATTTCAAAGACACTACGTCTAAAAGTTCCCTATAACTCCACCCAGGTGATAGATTGGAGAAATACCCATGAGTAGAGCCTAACCAGAACTTCCAACGATGTATTCTTCAGAGAAATGTATTCATTTAGATGATGAACAATTAGAAACATTTGGTTCTAAATCTGCTGGGCTTGCACCATCAGGATCCCTCAAATATTTCTCTGTAATTAGCGCATGGTTGACAATTTCTAAAATTATCATCATTTGGAACACATTGAACTGTGATCGTATGTTGTAACATGGTCTATCCTCAAATATCCTTGTTGCTATTATATTATAATTATATATAGAAGGAGAGAAACACTATAGTTTAGTGAAAAAGGATGAGTAATCAACAACAAACATGGTCCCCTACTACATATTCATGAACTCTCTAGCTCTATCAGCCATTAGAGTATGGGGAATGAACTAGTCATAGAAGATGGTCTGAAAGTCATCCTAGACCATCTCACTATAGTTTTCTTCCTTGGTGATGACATCCCACTACCTCTTGGATGAATTACATAGAATGTAAGAAGGTAGATTTCCCTCCACTCTAGAGGCATCATTAGGATCTCAAATATAGATAAGATCACCTCGATCTAAAACTCTATGGAAAATTGTCCATCATCCCCAAAAAAATTTGGAGTTAGATGCATCTGAAACTCATGAGTCAACTCTTCTATGATAGGGGTAGTTTAAACTCCACATTTCATATTCTAAATCACAAGAAAGAATCCCTCTTGTAACTAGGAATCATCACCCAAATTAGGTACTGTATGAGGAACCACATGTGGATCAACTGGGAGAATAACTTGCAGCTCAATTCCCACCACCTCAGGAACATGATTGCCATCACCTTTAGGGAATGTGTCTCAAAGACATCATGGGTGCATAATTCCCAAATGAAAAATGAAAATATTAGAATAGATTCAATCAATTTATATGATTGATTTTAAGAAACTAGGAAAGGTACCAAACACTTCCTCTAAAAACAAACATATCTCTCTCTCAACATCAAAAGTCATTCCTAGATGACCGAACAAAACATAACAGGAAATAATAACAGAGAAACAACCACTAAAAACTACCAAGGCTAGACTTGGGGAATATTTTATATGTTAGGCATGTGAAATATGGGTTTATTGGGTAAAAAATCATTTCCCATTTGAATAAATTCTCATTCAAACATGTAAGGCATTTAAGGTGTCTAAATCCAGTGATATGCCATTTTTAATCCCATAAGGGTGCATACACATTATGAACCAAAATATTTCACCCAATTAGATGTTATTTTCATTTAAATTGTGGGTATCCATGGGATTATATCTTTTCTCAATGGTTGAGCTTACTGGAATACCATTTTTAGATCCATAAGGTCCCATACACCTAATGAGTAAGATAATGGCACCGACTAATCTCACAACATAGAATGATCTAAATCCTATAAAAAGTTTCATCATAATTATATATATATATATATATATTATGTGGCACAATAATTATGAAATAGTCAATGTTTTCTGAAAACTTTAACATGACATGGCACAATGCATGATGTATTCATATAGCGCCTATTGTGATGCATGTTGTAATACATAACTTTCATTTCATTGGGTAATGAAAGTTATTCATAATCCCAACATTATTAATATCAATTACGTCATAAAACATATGAAGCACCCAATGGTGAAATCATATCAACTATAATAGTCACAAATATAGAAATAAAAATTCAAGAATCTTGGACTTTACCCTATACAGGGGTTCAAGATGCCCAAGAATAGCTTGTGACAATGTCCCAATAATTCCATATATTTATTCTATTGTTTCCAAATAGTAATTCTAGAAAGGAAATCCTCTGATTCATGTTTGTGTTGTCCCAGACCTCACTACCACTTAACTCTTTCCCTGAGCCCGGTTGGCTACATGACATCTAGCACATCTCCCCATATTCTAGGGGATTCTAACTCAATGCAAGGGTTTCATCATAAAATGGAGTGGATACTATACCCCCATTTCAATGTACTTTGTAGATGCAACATAAATAAATAATATAGTAAACAAAACCAATATAAAAATATGTTAAATAGTGGAACCCAAAATAGATACAATGGAAGTCCGAATAACTAATCAATATTTCAAAATATTTATAGGTAGTGTTTGATATAACAAGTATGCATGAAATGTTATCAAAAAAGGAAAATGAAAAACATGAAACCAGCATGATAATCAAAAGTGAAAAAGTGAAAAAAATCCATAATCTTCTCTATTACATCTTGATCCGAGGCTTGATCCTCTTCTCCTAAGATCCAACTAAAAAGTATAAATCAATATCATGAAGAGTAGTGTTTTTATATATCCATACCTATAGAAAAATAGTCTTATCAGGTGCCAAAGGTGACTCAATTAGGGTGTGAGATAAACATCTCAGTAGGTCACAATAAATGTTGTCTATGTGTTATCTAAGTAGGTGATCATAAATAAATAGTCTATAGCTAACAGCAGAAAAGTAAAAAAATATAGAAATAAATAATTAACCTCCCAATCAGGTTCCTAAAGGACTCTTGGGGGGTCTACCTACTTCATCTCAAATATGGTATATCCAAACATGCCACTATGAATATATATATATAATCACTTTCATGGGGTAAACATTCCTCTTGTCTGTACATATATATATATATATATATATAGAGGGGGTGGGTTATAGTTACATGAGGAAATCATGCCTCTAACCCATAAATATATATCATTTCTAGAATGGGGTTATAATACCTCCCACCCATGTTGAGATTATAATAGGAATGGGGTAAGCATGCCTCCCATCCATACATATATAGAGGTTATAACTTTCGTGAGGTAAGAATTCCTCTCATCCATACATAGCTATCAAAACTGGAATGGGGTATGAATTCCTCCCACCCATAAAATCATATCATAGCTCATAATAATTTTTGTGGTATAATAATTAACATAATATAACACAAGTCAAACCCTATTACATTTTTTCATTTTAAATAAACAAACCATTTCATTTAATGCGATTATAATAAATCACATCAAGGGAAAGTTCATGTCATCCCTTGAAACCATTACATATAAACCATTTAGTTTTAAGGATCATATCCATCTCATCCTATGAAACCCACAATATTAACCAACAAATCTTCCTAACATGGTAAATTAATTTCAGGATAAGGTGTCAAGGCCAAGATTCAAAGTAAAATACTCAAATTCCCATTTAGAAAATTCCATGTCAAAAAGATCTAATTACCATTGAGGTGCCTTGGTATACATAAAATACACATGGGATAGTGTTCAATTTAATTTAAAAACTACTCATGGTCACAAACCATAATTTTACATTTTTGGAAAATTGGCCTAAAATGGCCAATTTGGTTGGCACACACCTTGGGTGTCCAAATAGAGTAATGATGATCTCTAAACCCTTAAACCAAACCTAATTCACTAATATCAAGTATATAAGGTCAATTATACATTATCTAACCAATACAATAGGTGATATTGGAAAAGGACATCCCATGACCTAATGGAATTAATAAAAAATAGCCAAAAATCAAATGTAAAATTATGTGACCACCTACCATAGATCCATTGATGAAGCCTCTCTTGATTTCAACCTCAAAATTTAAGTAGGTTGGAAGAGATCTGGGTTTTAGTCAAATTCAATTAAAATGGGTTATACTAGCTTACATCCAAATAGTGTAATAGATAGTTGGAAGAAATGAGACAATAGTGGAGAGTCTAGAGAGACATACCATTGCGGATCCAATTAATCCAGTAGATTATGGATTAGACCAAGGGTAGAGTATTTATCAATGATCCATGCCTTTCATGTTTTTAGTGTTTAAGGTGGTGGAAAGGGAGATATTTTCTGCTGGAGGTGGAATAAAATTAAATTATAACTTAAGTTGGAGAGGGGGGAAATGGTAATTTTTTCCCAAAAATGGGATTACATGGTTTATGCAAACAGTTTTCCAAACTGTGCGCAACTCGTGATGTATGGATCTGTCACTATCTTCAGTAGGCTGCATGGCCATGTACTTAGTTTTCATAGTTTCAGAAAAAGCATGCGAACTTGCAGGATCCCCTGTTTACAGTTGCACGGTTTGCACAAACCATGAGGCCCAGCCTGAATCCCTATTTTCTGGACCTATAAGCTCTAAACCATCCTCAAGGGTAACTTGGGCCATCCCTATGTCGTAGCATACCTTTACCATGATTAAAGGAAATATTCAAAATGAAAAACCAATTATCCATAGCTTGGTCAAAATTCGGGTCGTTACCACAATTGTGATCACCAAGAGATGTCAGGCTTCCAACCATCATGGGATTACATCTGGAAACCTACTCTTCTAAAAATGCCTTAGCCACAAACTTATGAAATAGGACATTCCCAGTTGATGGAACTCGATCCCTATTCTTTAGAAGAAGAAACCATACAAATATATGATTTTCTAGAAAATAAATAGATGAAATGTATTAATAAAAAGTAACCATCTCCCTAAAGATGTCAATGTGGCCATTTACCATTCATTTTCCTTGTTGAAAACACAAGAGCTCTTCCACTTTATTCAAATTCACATCCTCCAAGAAAAACCATTGGATTAATGTTGTCTTAAAGATCTCCCATGACATCCCTTTCTGTAATGAGTATATAATGATCACCTTCAACTTATCCAAACTATTCCCATCAAATAAACCTGAAGAAACATTGACCCATAATAATTAAATAGTTACGAAGGACTTGAAGATCATTTCAATTTCCAATACCAACTCCTTAGCCTCTGGTAGAATTTGGTCCCTATAGAGAATAAGAAATAGGTTGGAATAATTTTTCTCCATCACTCAACTAGGATTCTTGGTAGTTTAAACAACTATAAGAGATTCCTTGGACACCTTTGGGACACTTATGGAGGGAATAGTCTAAATAACATTAAAACATGAAATAAGATTCAATATCAAACTAAATATAAATAAAATAAAAACCTCAATCAAAATTCCTAGACTATATACCAGAAATTTACAAAACTAATCCTAAAATCCATTTTTAAAGAAAATAATATTATTTCTTATCTAAAAAACATTTATTTCAAAATAATATCAAATTCACCAATTTCGAAATTCAATTCCTCAAATTTAATTTCTTATTTCAAGGAAACCTAGAAAAAATCCATCCATCTTAACCACTTTAAAACCCAAACCACTTCTTCTATTTTCCCCTTGAAACCAAATATCATGTTGGGAAAGAAACCTTAAAAAAACAAATTTTTAGAAATTATTATTATTGAAAAGTTCAATGACACATACCAACATAAAAACAATGACATCACATACACTGAAACCAATGAAATAATAATGTAGGTGTCATTTATATATTAGAACCATGGTTTATCAGGCGATGCACTAAGCATACACAAACCACTAGAAGCATAAAGAACCATGAACTTTGGATCCACATGGTTCGTGATGCCATGTAAGCTACCATGTGACACCATCTCACCCAAATATTCATTCTCCAATATACATAAACCCATAAAAATAATAAGAACCAACAACATAAACCCAAAATAAAAATAAATGACACAATCTCCAATTATACCTGGTAAATCAGATTTTTTTCATGAGTGGTGGTGATCAAGCATTGACCCATGACCTACCTTCTGAGCCCTGATGATCATATATCTAGTATACCAGACATCCCAAATAACAAAATTATACTGTTATACAATTTTCTCACAAACCTACATAGTTCTTCCCCAAACAGAGAACCCAATCTAATCTGTAGTAAGGACCAAGGGTGTCCCTGATCAGCACGGGATGCCAACAAGTGTCAGGGTGTCACATGAAAAATCATAGGGGATGATTTTATCTAATAACCACAAACATTAAATAAAATAGAGAAACATAATAAAAAATGGAATATATTAATCACTAGAAATAAATGAAACATTAATAGGATCCAGATACTAGATACAAAAAATAAAACTACAACCAATCCAAAACCATACATGATCTTTATGTGAACTCTTTGTCACCAACCTTAATAAGAAATACATGCTCCATAAAAGAACTATAATTATTCCTAAACATTAAAAAAATTGGTTCTTCTGATGTTGAGTGGTAAAATTAGGGTGTGCGCATAAAATAGATCAGTAGATAAGAACAAAAAATCTATAAAATCCTTTTTTGAAATATTCTATGAACAATGATTTCGAAATACAATTAAAAAATATGTTTTTATCATTTTAATAAACTATGAACGTCTTTCCCAATATAATTTTAGAAAAAAACATGGCTATATTTTAAAATATTTTCCACACTTCATTCCTACTTTTTAAAACAGTTATATAGAAAACCAAAAGTCATGTAAATGAATAAACAAGGAGGATAAAAAATTAACATAATCATAATGATATATCAATGAGAATTACTAAAAGAAAAAGAAGAAACATAATTATAAATATATACATGAAACCATAGAAAGATAAATGAGGTTCCAAAAAACAATACTAGAATATACCTGAAATAGTCATAGTAATTTAGTAAATATACTTAGAAGAAATCCCTTACATACTCCTTTTGGAACCATCTATCTTCATATTATGGGATCTATAGTCTATAGTAAACTTGGATACTCTATAATCCTTACACTAGTGTCTTACCAACTGTGGTCATTTTTCTAACACAAGGAATTTATTCCATCTCATTAAGAAATAGGTAGTAATTGTATCCCATCACTCTAGATGTTGTTTAGTATCCTATGATAATAGTCTAGGGTAAAGTGAGGAGGTTATCACATTCTTGTAATTTACCATTTTTAATGTGAATTCCATTCCCAATATTTGATACCACCCATGTCGAGACATTTACCAACTATGGAACATCCATGGGGGATCCCATCACATAGAAAACATTTTACAAGTTCTAAGTGGACCTATACATCATGAGTGTTTTAAAACATTTTTCCAAGAAACATGTAAAATTATAAATTAGGCTTGAGTATATGTGAATCAAAAATTATATTCCAAATATAATTATAACGGTACCAAATATGGCTTAGTGTTTGAAATACAAAACCATTTCCATGGGAAAATTATTTCTTCCAAAACAATTTATTGAACCATGGTGGTATTCAAAAATCACATCAAAGGTGACAAAAAAGACTTATAAGATGATGAAGGAACCTTTTAAGAAAGAATTATAAATAAAATTGGACCACACAAGGGAAATAATTAAAATATGAGAAAACATTTGAAAAACAATTAGAAATAGAGAAAACATTTGAGTGAAAATAAGGTTTTAGGAAAATATATATTCTATAGTATTTTCCATTTAAATAATTTAACATGCCAATATTTACACATCATTAACATATAGAAATTCACATGTCACCCTAATATATATATATATTTAAATCCATAAATATCAATATGTTAGATTAAGAGTACAAAATCGCATCACATAAGCTGCAATAATTAAAGAGGACATAATTGAGGAAAAACACAACTCCACATGCCACCCAATTTTATCAATCTTCTATTAAGGAAAAACATTATTAACATACACCCAAGTCCATTTTAATGGGAACTTTTAATTTCATCAAATACTGTGTATAAATTTACCATAAATACATATAGGCATAATTATGGCAATCCAATGAAAACCCCCTTTTCATCCAAAATGATAACAAATGAAGCCATAAATATCACTATAGTGAACCAAAATAATGATGAATAAATGTAAAACTCATTTAAGAAATCTCAATCATCTCATTGAATGTTTTGGAATGTAAAATCATGGAAAAAATACTTTAACGGTTTATGAATAGGATGAGGCACCAAAAAAGGTAAGAACAAGGTCCATGAAACAAACCGCACACAATAAAATCAAAAGGAAAAATGTCACATTATGTAACCCTCAGTATAGAGTTCATCTAAGAAACACCCCTGCTAAAAAGAACAAATAAACAATAGGTTAAGGAGATAAGTGGAGGAAAAAACCCAAAAATCCAAAGAAAACATTCCAAGATTCAAGGAAGAAGCTTCAAGTATAGAAGAGGATCCAATGGAAGAAGGTTTTGATATCCCCATCATGTGAAAATTCAAATTAGGGATGAGTGGGGTTAAAATTGTGTTAAATAATATGAGGGGAATATATATAATTTAATGATATAGAGAATACATGAAAGATTCATGGTTAGGTTGCACGTTATACCAAACTGTGTGCCAACCAAGGGAACCCCATAGAGAGACACTAGAACCTCTCATGGATTGACTGTATGATTTTTAAACTATGCTAAAACCATTAAAAAATCATCATCCAATCCTTTAGACACCCCCTCATTCTTGTCCAATAGTTTCCTCTAACCATTGACAAGCCATAAACTAGGTCTCAAACACCCCAAGATATCTGCATAGTTTCTCTTTTATCTGTCACATTTTGGGCGAAATTGTGGGTAGACCCTGCAATAAAAACCGTACAAGAACAAAATGAACATGAAATTCCCATTTGATCCATAGTCTACACAGTTTCCCTCCAAATAATGCATGTCAACCATGTACAATTCCAAAAATAAAACTTAAGACTCCAAAAATCAAAACTTTTACTGGTAACATACCCTAAATATCTACAATGAGATCAAGAGACAAAAAATAAAAAATAATAAACAAAACCAAGCTGAATGTGTAATAATAACAACTCGTCATAATTACAGTCAACATCACACTTTAACAAGTAGTTAGCATTATATCCACCTTAATTAATAATAATAGTCATGGTTTTTATTACACCCAACCCATATAACAATAACAGTCATGGTTGAAATTACAACCAATCATATTACAATAATTTTCATAGTTGGAATTACATCCAACCACATAGCTTGAATGGTAATGTAATTTTAAATCACTTTATATAATAAAAAAACATGAAATGTTAAATCATATAAAAACATAAGAATGAAACTAAATATATAGATTTGATTTTTATCTAACATCACTTCAAAATTTATAGTTGGTCAGGTAACCCAGACACACCCCTTTTTCCATTTAGTTATCCCATAAAGTTAGAACCTTGTATTATCTATCACATTCATAAGAATCCCATAATTAATGGATACTCTAGGGAACCTCTAAAGGTTCATTAAGTCATAAAATAAATAACGATAGAACATGTGGGTTTATATTTCTAATATTGACAACAATTTACTTTTGAAAAATGACCGTTAGAAATCTAAATAATCTTAAAAAATTACTCAACAGATCACTCACATTCCTATAAATTCTTAATACACTCATAAAGACACAGAGAATACAATTTAGGGTTTTTTTCAACCATACAAAAATACCTTCATACCCCACATATCACACATTACATGAAAACTTATATAAACTGACTATAAATATTAGGGACCACATACTTTATCATTATACTCATTGAATATACCCAATAAATTTTTATTTAATTTGATAGAACCCTAAAATATAATATAATCCCTAAATTATGTATTTCAAATAAACAAGAAAGAGATAGTTAGAAAACCCAAGATTAGATATAAGAGTAATCATAGACTTAATTTTAGAAATCCACTAGAATTTATAGTGTGAAAATCATGATCAAATAGAGGATATCACACTTAGAAGGGGTAAAACTGAGGGAGAGGAAAAGGGGAATTCGGATGGAAGAGAACTAAATGAGGAGTACATTTTTATATTGGTTTTAATATTAAATTAAATTAATTAATTAATTAATCCTATATATTAATCCATTGGGTACCTGATCCACCAACATTGGGTACCTATTATAAGGTCATTGGGAGGTCATTGGACTTCCTATGAAACATTTCCCTCTTCCTAAAGCCACGTGGTTACTGTATGAGTCTGATGGTTACCTAGTTCCATTTATCACCATATAATGTTTTTTTACATTGAGTCCAACTCCTTTAATTCTAACCCCCATACTTTTTTAAATGATCCATCAACCAAATACCACAAAAAATAATTGGTTTCTAAAGAAAGGTTACCATATAAATAGTTTCAAAATTTAACATTTTTTGGAAGAAGGAATAAAAAAGAAATCATTTTGAGTAGAAATTCTATATTATGGAATAGTATATGGATTTCTCATTATGATTCTATGAGATCTCCCCATTTTTTTCCAAGAAGTTTAATCTATTTTTTGTAAACAATTTGGAAACAATGATTAATATCTATTCCTTCTTAGGATCTAATTACCATTAGTTTGGTTATATGTTATCTTTAGTTTCATTGGGAATAACAGGGGTTGATGAACTATGGGTCTTTCCATCCCTCAAGGTTTATTATTTTTTATCCATAATATCACCCATAAATTTTAAGCTATAAATTTATGTCCATTAGAAGGATTATGTATTGTTACTTTTTTATAAATTTAATAAGAATCATGACATGAGGGTATATTGTTTTTTTTTGTCTAGAATAGGTATATTATTAAATATATGAGGTGCATCATGAGGGATATCATTATATTGAAAGACATATAGGAAAAAATTTGGTTAAATTTTATCTCAACTGTTAGTTTGGAATTTAATTAGTTCATTGAGATATATCATCTACTTGAAAATAATATTTTCAGTGAAAAATATACATGGTTATTCCCTAGAATATTTTGATAACATTTACTATTATACTCTCTCAATAGTGAATTTTGATCAACATATAAAAATGATATATCTTTTAAAAGAGTGGATATGAACTATTTTCCCTTTATCCTTTGTAATCCATGGATATCTCAACATCAATTTATAGATATTGTTATGGAGACCTAAGAAATTACTCGTTATAGTAATTATATATATTCATGTTGAGTTGAGATAAAATCCTTATAGTGTAGAATTATGTCCTAGAGTAAAAAAACATCCCTGATATTGATGGAGATTATTGAGATTTATAATTTTCATGATGATATTTATGTTATTCATGCACAAACAAACTTTAATTGTATAGATGTTAATAAGTAGGTTAATATTTCCTGTATATTGAACTATGTTCTTAAAACTAATGAGGGTAATATAAAATATATATTTTGAGTTAAATAGCTGAAATATATGTATCATAACACTAACCTTCTTTATCTTTGGAGTTTTAGAAAGGTGAATAGGTCATTAACATAAATCATGAATAAAAATTAACTTACCTCAAATAGAGAGGATATATATTATTATATAATTTATTATTTATGTCCTTGATTAATGTTAAACCCTCTGTATATGATTTTAAGTTATAAGATGATATTCCAATAGATTTTGATTATCAGGATAATAATCTTCTATATAAATCATATTAATTAAGAAATTAAGAAGGATTTATTTTCCTTAAACCTAGATCGTTCTCTTGGACCAGATGGTTTTACCAACAAGCTTTTTTCAAACATTGTGGGATTTTGAATACACTAATTTGGAGAATTTCATGAAGTATTTTTTTATATAAAATAAAAGTTTTGTTTTACCTAACACAATTTTTTCATAGAAAAAATTAAAATGATTTATAATACCTATTTCCATGGATAACTCTGTTTATAAATTCATTTGTAAGATTCTGGACATAGGCTCACAGGTATCAATAAAAATGTTATCTTTAACAATATTTTTTTTTCATGAGAAAAAGGTTCCAGATTATCCATTAATAGCCTCTAAATGTGTAAATTTATTATTAAATAATTATAGGGCAGGTAATATCTTCCTAAAGGATGACATAATGAAAGATTTTGATATAATGAGATATGAATTATTATTGAATGTTATAAAAACATTTGGATTCAATAAATTGTTTATTATGAGAATTAAATATTTTTTTAATATGTTAGAATATTTTTCCTATTTAATGAATATCCTAAGGGGTAGATCACATATACTCAAGGGGTGAGGTATGTGGACCCCCTATCATATATTCTCTTTTGAATTTATAGTGATTAAATTATTGATTTAATTTTGAGAATAGTTAATAAAGTTAAATTCACATGCATTCAAGATATAATAGGGTAGGTTTCCCCCTATATTTTAATTTAAATTAATGGTATAATCCTATTTTTCCAATGCATAAGATGAAGTGAGAAAATATTATGGTAATTTTCTTCAACTTTGAATGTTTATTAAGTCATAAATTTAATTAGAATAATTTGTATATCTTATTTGAAAACATATTTTACCATGTTATAAAGACTATTTTATTGAACCTACTAGGTTGAAATAATGATATCTTACCTTCATTTATTTTACTATACCTTTGTCTTGAGGGAATAAAAAAACCTTTAAATTCATAAAAATTATTTAAAATATTAATATAAAACATTCATCAAGGAAGGTAAAATCATTATCAAATAATGGAAAGATGTTTTTGGTGAATGAACTTATTATGTTGATGTTGGTATTCTCATTTACGATTTGAAAATGGCCTTTGATTATTATTAAGAACATTAGTGCACAAATGTGTAATTTTATCTCAATTGGATGTGTATTTGAGAATAAATTCAATATTATCGAATGGAAGATTATTACAAGCCATTTGAATATTGGTTTGGGGATTATATTCAAAAAAAATTAATTAATTTCTTTAATACTAATACCTATAGAGGTTATTAAATGAGAAATATAGTTAAAATTATTTCCCAAAACATAGATTTTATAAAAAAAAATTGTAATTCAAAATTATATAAACTCTTCAATATATCATGTCTAAAGGGATATATAGTTTTATATCATGTTTCATTATCATTTGACAATGTCCTTGATTTTTTATCACAAATTTTAAGGAAAGATAGATTTTATTTCCTTTATTAAATTTTGTAATGGAAATCTTGATTGATGATATTGATATCTCAATTGGAGACAACTCATTATGTTAATATCTCTATTGGGTGAATCCTTGGAAGACTTTATTGATTTCATGAGGCAACCCTTTCAGGGATACAAATTTACCACAAATAGAGATATTATTTTCAATATTCCTATAAATAATATCATCATTAATTGTAAATTTTTTATCTATTTTATAATTGTTTTTCTATATTTATTTAGGAAAAATAATAATTTAAATACGAAGTTGGTTTCCACCTATATTTTCATCATATTATTTTATGTTTCTCATAGTAATCTGTCGACTAAGACTCACCTAGAGTTGGTTGGCTTCCCACTTTTATATGTTTGTTTATATTGAAAGTCATTGGAATGGACCATTGACCATATTTTAATACATTGTAAATTTGAAATAGTTTTATGGAATTTTAAATTCATTCTTTTTATGGTACATGGTGTTATCACTGCTAATTCTAGGGATGGTATTCTACCAAGTATGAATATGAATTTTTATCCTCAATTAAAGAAGTATTTTTTTTGTTTTCGTGGAAGATATATTCATAATTTTATATTAGAATAAGAATTCTATCAAAAACTGATGCAATAACATCTCATTGATTAATTCTATGAAAAAAATTTATTTATTCTTTTAAAGTGAGTAATCTATTTAAAGATGGAAATTTAAATAATTTAATACCTAAAATGTATGTATTAAATAGGATCAGGATATTGATATATTTCAAAATATATAATAGAATATTATAAATTCCATTATGGTTTCTTTACCAACTACGGTTTGGCCACCCCGTTAGATCAGAAATGTTGGTCATGATCCATGCGATTGATTTTGTCAAAAAAAGGGATGGAATAACGTTTGGATCAAAAGTGACTCTCCCACCATTGTCCAAGATATTTGGAATGGTATAATTCACCTTGCTTGGCTGCTCACCACCTGTTGGATGAGCTATCTCAATTCGCTCTGTGATATCAATTACATAGCCACACATGCCTTTCTCGAAGTGAACATGGTTGCAGATGGTCTTTCCAATAAGGGTATCTACCAGGGCCTCAATTGGTGAGAGGATTTACCAGTTGAGTTACTCCCTCTTTATGAAAAATATTATAATATGATTCCCTCTTTCAGACTTTTGTATTTTTCTTTCTGATTAGTAATAAATTGTGTCTTGGTCTTTGACCAAGACACCACCTTTTAAAAAAATATAAATTCAATGAAAACCTATTGTTGCAATGTTTATTAAGATAAATAATGATCTTGTATAAAATGGGAAACTGTGACATCTATGTTGTATATATTTCTTCAGAGACTCTATTGAGATTATAAGAATGTGTTTTTATAAAATTCATGGTAATGTAAGGATATTTAAAGCTAAATTTCATAACTTTATTCTATCTATTCTGCATGCAAGGAAATATGGTTATTGGATTGTATGGATTGAGATGGACTGTTTCACTCTAGTATTAAAAATTAGAAGCAGGATCTTAGTACCCTCAGATAGGTTTGATCCTTCCAAGATATAAAATTTTGATTACGTGGATTCCATTAGTTATGTTATTTACCATATATATATTGTTAGGCCAATAATATTACAGATCCTCATGATAATTAAGGAATTAATGAAACTAAATTGTTCACTCATACCTAGTTGGTAATGATCTATTTTATATGTCTATATAGGATAGGTTGGGAACTCATATACCCTAAATTTTATAATTTATTTGAATTAAGAATTTAAGACTATTTACCGTATTATTTCCTTGCTCGAATCATGCTATTAAAATAAAAAAATGGTTTTTAATAAATTAGCATACAAACAAATAATGACTCTATAAATATATAGGATACTTCTATTAAAACTTTTATTCATATGATATTTAAATATTCATTTAATAATGATATTAAATTAAAATTTCCATTCCATTTTTGTAGTTTTAATTTTAATCTATAATATATCTTACAAATTTGAAAACATTTTTTCATTTAGTTGTTAATATGAACCATTTTTATTATATATTGATTTTCTATTCTCATTTACAAAATGAGAATGATTCTTTAGATCAATTTTATAAATTTCTATAAAATGTATGGAATATTATTCTAGTAGGGTTCTAAAACATTATATTATATACATGAGTAAATCTATATAAAAATAATCAATCCTTCCCTTTCATCTAAACCCATTAACATACATTTGTGTCTTTATGATCTTAAATTTTTTATCAACCTTTATTTTCCTTTAAAATATTAATTTTAAGCCTATTTGTTTTTCACCTTAAAGAAAATATACTTTAATATAATCATTATTCCCTATAACCAAAATAAAATTCATGATTCATAGATTCTATCCAAATAATTAAATAAAAACATAACATAATTTACTTATAAATGTTAATATCAATATTCAAATTTATAAAATAAAATTTAATAACACCATGACTACTGCCTTCCATCATGTGTGTTTATGTGATTCATGTGTATAGGGTATCTTTGGTTTCATTCTCCTCCATGAATCTCTAGTAGGAAAATTTTTTAGATCATTTTTATCAATGGAATATTATTCAATATAGGTTTCCTTTGGTAAATAGGTAAACCAATATTTCAAAAATACATGATTATAATCAATCTATAGAAATAAATTGGATGGTATAATTGTATTATATCCCTAATGAAGCATGATAAAAATTAAATAATTTTTAATTGGGTGAAGAACACAATGGAAGAACATTACAAAACTATTAGGAAATACGATTAAATATCTATCACAATGTTAATAACATTTGTTTTAAAATGAGAAATCTTATAAATAAATGGTTTTATAAAATGTCTATAAATTAATAAAATATCACTTAGGAGAAAAATGAAATTATGGAATGGAATATTTTTTTAGAAAATCTAAGAAAATTGAAGGAGAAAGTGACTGTACAGAAAATGTAAAAAAACTATTTCACACATTTTTAAATAAATTAATTGTTAATAGATACTGACCTAAATAAATAATATATTTAGCTATCATAACATCCATAAAATCATATGAAAACATGTATATATAGGAGAAATATTTATGGAATAAAATAGAGTATATGGTCTGTTAAACTTACCAGTATCATATCGGTTAAATTACAGACCAAAGAGCAATTAAATAGTGATGATACTTGTAAAGACAAAAAGTCACCAAAATAAAGGAAAATAGATGTGTTTTTTGATATATAACAAACAATATACCCTAATTTAAATTCAGTTATATAAAATCCTGATTTCAAAGTGACTGAAAATGAAACCCAAAAGGCTTTGAAAACTTTTAAATAAAAATCCCTTGAAGGAGTGAACATGAGATATATTTTTAAATACCATTAATTACATAAAATCTATTATATGATACATCCACGTGGTAGTGTATATGACAGAAACATAACAATGGTGGTTAACTAAGAACATATCTCAATGAACGGAAATTGAGATGATAAGTCCTTACCTAAAATTCCCCTTTTGTTGGATGAGCTCTAACTCCATGTATCATAAATTTTACAATAGAAAAGTACACATTTATCGGTGTTTTAAACTTTCTATATATCATTCTGTAATGGTTTTAAAAAACAGCTACTAAATCATGTGTTGGTAATCAATGAGCGGTAGTTTTTCAAAAGTACTAAAAATGATTTAGGGGATGTTTTAAAAAAAAGGGAGAATCAATTAGTTGAGGGTTAAACCGCATATCAATCATTTCATGGCGATTTAATTTTTTAGTTATAATTTTTTTATTCTTCAATTTTCGTCACTAATATTTTTATTTTATTTAATTATTTGTTTTTTATTTTTTATTTTTTTATTTTCATCATTAATTATTTCTTAAATTTATTACTTATTACTTATTGTTTATTATCAATTATTATCTATTATTTATTACCATGTATATGCACATGTCATGCAAAAAAATTGGTTTGGGGAGATTTGATCAACTGACATATTACATATTCTATAAAGACTACCACTCTAACATGCACTTCATGTTGTGAGTAAACAGAATTTAATATACATATATATATATATTAATAGAAAAAACAAAAAATGCCTAAAAATATACATAAATTAAATAATTAATAATTAATAATTAATAATTAATAATTATCAATTATCAATTAGATGAAAAAAAATAAATGAATAATATGGTAATAAATAATATAAAATAAATAGTAAATAGTGAATAATAAATAATCAATAATCAATAATCAATAACCAATAATCATTAATATTTTGTATTTAATAAATAAATAATAAAGAAATAATATTTAGGTAATGACTTAATAAAAAATAAATTAAAAAATAAATATATATGTGGTAAATAAATAGAAAATTAATATATAATATATATTAAATAATAAATTAATTATAAATAAGTTGTAGTATATAATAAATATAAATAAATTAGTAATAAATTGTATATTCAAAAAAATTAATAAATAAGATATTAATAATAAATTTTTAATAAATTAATAAAAAATAATAATAAAAGAATATAAAATTAATAATAAATGTATAAGTAATGTATAAATAAAAAAATAAACAAATAATAAACAAATAAATATGAAATAAATAATAAAATAATAATGAAAAACTAATATATTATAAGTAAATTATAAATTATAAATTATAAATTATAAATTATAAATTATAAATAAATAAATAAGTATTTAAGTAATTGCTAATAATAAATAAATAATTTTTAATTTTTAATATTTAGTTTTTAGTTTTTAATTTATAATTTTTAATTTCTAATATTTAATTTTTAATTTTTTAATTTTTTAATTTTTAATTTTTAATTTTTAATTTATAATTTATAATATATATTATATAATCTATAAATAAATAATAAATAAATAAGTAATAACTACTAAATAAATACTAAATAAATAATAAATAAAATTTCAATTATAAATTTATAATAAATTAAAATAAATAGTAAATTTATAATAAATAATAAGATAAAAATAAATTAAAAATAATGTTTAAAAATATGTAATAAATATTAAATGTTATTTTAACAATAATTTAATAATAAAAATAAATCAATAATTAATAAATTAATCATAAACAAATATTAAAATAATAAATATTAAATAATGGATTTTTAAATAATAAATGGATTTAAATATATATATATATATATTATGAAAAGTTTATATATATATATAAACAAACAATTATGTTACATAAATATATATCAACAAATGTTGATATGTAATTGTATATTAATATAAGTATATATATACAAACACAAGTAAAAACAAATATCTCTCTATATATTTTCACATATAAGATATAAAAATATAAAAATATAAATATGTATAAATATTTAAAATGTATATAAATATAAAAAACTATTCATGAATATATATAAATATGTATATATTTAATAGATAATAATTTACCAAAGGAGGGAAAAAGGCACTAATTGAAACACCATAAAATCAATATAAATATATATCAGTGGAATAAAATCATCAATGACATGAAAATAAAATAAATTCACTCTTAAAAATGTTTAAATATCATCAAATGTTCAAGAATCGTGATATTTGAACAAAATACTTAGTTATAGAGGCCTTCTGGGCCTTAGATGAGCTCAAAAAAATTGTAACCAATGTCTCTCAGGTAAAAAAATGCAGATCTCATCGCATGCTTTGATTTGATATCTGTTAGAGACCAAATGGACACATGGATCAAAATTTACAGTTGGTCGAAATTGATGTTTGATTTCCAACATTTCTTAAAACTATAATAATTTTTTTCTTTTAATTATTAGAAATTTATTAACTATTTTAGTTTTAGTTCATTTTAATAAGATTATATTTGACTGCCTGTAGTGATAAAATAGACTCCTAGATCAAATGTTACAGTCATTTGTGATGAAGTATGATTTTCAACTTATTCATGAATAATTTTAAGTTTCAAATTATTTTTAACTAATAATTGTAAATATTTTCTAATTGACACATTATAATAAATTTACATTTTAAATGATAAAAAATATATGATATTAAATAATAAATAATATATCATAAATCATAATTAATAATTTTTTGTTTTATATTTTTCCTTTAATTCAGCACTAATTTTAGAAAACCTGCCTTTATTTCATAGAGTCTTGTAAAAAACTACTGCTAAAAATTAAATTTTGGAAAATTAAAAAAAAAATATTATAAAAAAAATTAAAAACTCATTTAGTCGTTTTTTTAATACACAGCTAATTTTTTTCCCAAAACATATTTTGTGGTCGTTTTAAAAAATTCTGTTACTTTTTTTTAAATCAATTTTTCCTATAGTGTTTAGCCTTATTAATCATATGTATATGAACCTTATTCATAAATATTTTACATTATACAATTCATTATTACCTGCATATTAATTTTGTATTGTTATATTTAATATTCAGTGGTTAATTTTTTTTTTCAAACATGCTCCAATTTTTTGTTTATGGTCCTTGCACATTGATCATTGGTTGATTAGCTCCATAATTTTCAGGAATATTTATTATATGTGTTTGATTTATTTTTGGAGTCCCATGGTACTTTCATAGAATATATTGGGAGAATTTGTAAGGAATTGATAAAAATAGCCAATTTTATGATTATTGAATTAAGAAAATAATTGAATATATTGGAGAATATACTCTAGTATATTACCATTAAATAATTTTTAAAACATGTAAATTTATTCATTATTGATTCATATTAACATTATTTAATTTTTTTAGACATTCTTGATGTAAAATATATTTCAAATAATATAAATTTTACAAAAGATTAAAGTTTTAGAAAACATGTTATCAAAGTTATAAATGATATGTATGAATTTATTAATAAATAAGATAAATAATAATGATTAACGCGAGAATAACACTTATTTTGAAGACTTGAATCTTCACTTAGAGAGCCTCTTTGAAATGAAGGATTCGGTACTCATTATGACCAGAGGTCCCCAAAATATAAAAGTAGATATTTAGAGAGATAATTAGGGTTAGTATTCATGGGAAAATTTAATTGATGTTTTCATTTTATTTGGGAGGAGGATTGGTCCTTTTATAGATGAGTTTTAGTTGCATTTTCACAAATACCAACTTCGTAATGTGTATAGAATGATTTTGACATGGATATTGGGTTAAATATTTAATAATAATGTAAAATATAGGAGGTTATATCAATCCTTACATAATACACTCATGTATAGATAATTTCGATGCTATTTTATGTCCTTTCCCAATAATTTAACATTTTTACCTCGTCTTACCAACATTGTGGTAACTCAATTTTTACCACAAAAATATATTTTTTCCACAAAAATGAAATTGACCCTATTAACAAATTTTTATGTTTTGAATATAACCATGGAACCCAACTAATATAATTATATTTTTATATATGATAAATTTTTTGTTTTAAATAAAACCCATTAAATTTAACGAATAAAAATTTTAAGAGAAAAATTAATTTTTAAACATTAAGTGTTTACAATAATAATTAATATCAATTAATAATTGAATGATTATTAATGAATTTTTTTATACATTGAAACATTATTTTTTTAGAATCTTCATTTAGTAAAAATAACAATTTATAATGAATAAAAATATATATATTTGAAATATTTTTTTAATTAATTACTATATTTTTATTTAATTATAGATTTATTTATTATACATTAATTGTATCATCGTTATTTTTTTAAAAAATAATTAAACATAAATATACATGTTGGATATTAGTATTTCGAAGGACCATATTCCAATAACTTTAAAATCATAAACCATATATATTATAGTCATATTACATTCCTATATTTATCCTTGTGTCCATATCTAAAGTCAAAAATAATATCCCCTAATTTCATTTTCATGATGTTTATCATATTATTAACATGTTGTATTATATCTATAGTTATTTTATGTCACCACTCAAAAAAAGGCAATGCTCTTGCTCTGAAAGTGACAGATTAGAGATAATGACCCCTGAGTCACTCCTTCAGTAGGCCTCGGGGTATAGACCAACATTGGGGGTAAAAACGTATCACATATAGAAGGTATTCCCCTATATTTTAAAATTTGGCTAAATATATAAAATGAAATCCACCAAAAAAGTTAAATTCATACAATAAAATGGAGCAACAAAAAATATATCACAATTCATGTTTAATTAAAAATATTAAAAATAATGTATCTAAATAAAAACCAAAATAAAATAGCATTGAAACAGCTTCAATGTTTGGGATACTAATTTCTAGTTTTGTCCCTCAAGTCATCTTCGAAATCTTAAACATATTTTTTATATATGTAGCATGAGTATATCATGTATACTTAGAAAAATCATACCCAATATCTCTCATTAACATGTGAAAAAATAATACTAACACACTTTTGAGATAATAGAAGAACAAACCCACACCTAAATAGTCCAACTAATCAATCACATCTACACCATGGAACAGTCACCAAATATCACATCCAGTCTTATAACCTCATAAGAATCATGTTGATAAAGGGTACCCTACACTTCTTTCCTTGTGATTTTATATTCTCACACCCCAATTCCATAATTCATAGTACCCTCATTCCTTCCACAGTAACTATTCTTGCATACACCTAGGAAACTGTGACACATCTCATCTAAAGACATCTAGGTAACCACATCACTTTCCACCCAAAGACACATGGAAAACAAAATCGTATCTCAACCACTTCCATTTAACCACTATATTATGGTATCGTGAACATGAAAGACATAAACTTATTTCCCTCCTCCTACCATGCATGACCCCAACCATGAACCACCTTATCATCTCATAAATTGTTACTATTCACTTACTTTTAAATTCTAATTGTCACAACCCATGTGTATCAAACTCACAAAGAAAAGAGATCGGTGGAAATGATATATCTAACCATCCATCCTCACTATCATTAATGATTAGGAAAAATAGCTAGAACCCAAAATTATTGGGATTCAATGTGAACATGGATCTCGAGTGGGGTGGATATATAAATCACATAAAATGGAATAATATATAAATAATACAAAATCCCAACCTAGGGTTCACAAGAGTAGAACCAATATTTCTCACCACATAAACATAAAGCCCCACCTCCTTTTTTACTATCGTTTCCACATCTAAATTCCCCATACAACATAAGTAAGATACAGACACAAACCACATTCCTACTTTTCATTCAAAAAATTCATTTCCATATTTTCCATTTACCAACAATTTTAATTTTTCAAGACCATTAATTTAATATTTATATCTATCCTATTTATTATTCATTCCATACATTACATAATTTATCACATATTAATTTATACTAGCATTCATTATCATTTAAAATTTCAATATCCATTTCATAACTACTCGAACATTGCTCAACATAGCATATCACCACAAAAAATAGCACATCCATCTAATGCCATCTAATCTCAGTTCACAACCTCCCCACATCACAACCACCACATTCCATAACCACTACACATCTTATCCACAACAATTCACAGCCACTACACACCTGAACTACCATAAATCACCAATTTATCTTTAATAAGGATTTAATAAAAATTATTTCACTATTTTCATAGTTATTATCATAAAATTATGAAATTACATGGGTAACTAATTAATTTTCCAATTATACGTTATTAGCCTTTTTCAGATGTGGTGAGTTTAACAAAACAATTAAAACAAGGTTTTGTGTTTCAATAATCCATTATAACACCCAAATTTTAACATAATTCATAATTGGGAATGTGATAAGTAAACAAAGCCATATAATAAAAACATATGAACAAGAAAAACTCATGTGATTTTTCCCATACCATTCATTTTCAATTGATCTAGTTAATTATCTTCATTAATCCAATACATAGAATCCACTCAAAAGGGAAAAATAATGATATCCCCACATTTTCAACTTTGAAAGAGATTTATATGATTCCAAAACATTTTAGAGAATTTAAGGAGAACAACTAATTGAAAAGGATGAAAGAAGAGATCAAGCCCCACACTAATCCCAAAGGAATCACCACCAGATCCTATACAGAGTAACACCTCATCCAGAACCACTCAAAACAGTGACATAATCAAACTATTTAAAACTCCCATGTATTATAGAATAAGATAAAAGATGGAATGGGAAGCGGGGCTTACCTTTATCTAAATAACCCTAATATGATTGATCAAAGAAGAACCAAGGTGTTGAATATTCCTAGGGATGTGACTAGAGGAAGGAGGATGAGAAGGGGTCAGCCAATGGTTAAAGGAAGGATTTAAAATAAAAAACGAGGTTCAATCCCCCTATTTATATTCAAATCCCTTTTGGATCCACTATAGTGTTGTAAATATCCAAAACTCCCATGGTGGTTCTGAAAAGAGAATGATCTAAAACTCCCGACCATTTCCACCTTTTTTCCAATTATTTTAAAAATAGGATTCAACCCCCACCATAGTCAAACCATGGGGTGTTCTAAGCCATGGTAGTTCTTTAAACATATCCGATGGCCATATACTATTTCTTCACACCAAAAAAATATATTCATTTCATCCACACCTCACCCAATTTCATTATGTGGTGGGACCCCCTTCCCCATTTCATACTGGTGCTTCAAAAAAGTGTTAATCATAACACCACACCCACTAATGGGTGTTCCCACATGTACATAGTGCATAATTATACCACTAGTCCAACATTTCCAACACTACCCCTTCCCCATGGAATGTTCATACAACTCGTGTTACACAAGAGAACATCCAAATAAAAATGGCATTCACCACGACCATATAATCCTTGTCACATATTGTGGTGCTCTTTAACATCCCCAAGCACCACCTCAAACCTCTGGATCATAAACAAAATAACCCACAACATCTAAAATACTTATGAATGAAAAAAGGAAAGGTAAAAAAGCATTGTTCCATTATGTAAAATACCTGGTAAGATATTCTCATCCTTGAGAATCCAAAATGTGGCTAGAACATAAAAAATATGTGGTGTCCCAAAATCCACCCTACGAGATACCTCTCAGAGATCTCATTGTAACCAAAACACTACCACTATCTAACCCCATCCTTAAGACTCCTATATTCCAAAAAACCATATGCACCACCATTTTGAGATCTATATATACTAATCTAAATATCATCATAATGATCACAAAACATGAACCCAAGAACAAAAATCATGTAAAACCACACCCATATAAAGATATTTTCAGATTTGGGTGGAACTGACTCATCTGAATAGTTTTAAAATGTTTCATAAGCATATAATGTCTTTGATGAGAAATGTATATTTCCTTATCTATATTCCAAAATCCATATCACAAACAATCAGCACATAAAAAAGGAACATTTCATAAATTAGGAAGATTCTAGCATTACATCATCATGAAAAAGGAAAAACTCCAAACCACTCTAGGTATTGGCCACACATCTTTATCTTTCACTCCCAAATACTATTCTCTCAGACACCTTACCTACAAAAAACATGAACGAAGAGAATTGTTCATCTAGAAATCACATTATTTCTATGATCAAGTATTGCTACTAGTCTCTATATGAATATCATATCATCCTTGATATCCAACTATACCAATTCAATGATATTAGAGTAATCATGAGGATATTGAAACAACTAAGAGATGTGAAATATTTCATGGATCATTTCCATATATGGGGTATATCTTACCAATATTAATCCTCACTAACATGCTTCAATATCTCTAAAGGTCTGATGAGCCAGGGAGAGAACTTAAGCCCCCTACCAAACCTCTGCTACCCCCATTGAGGGGAAACCTTCAAGAACACATGGTCCCTAACCTTGAAATTCTATGGTCAGCATAAGATTTTTTCCAGACTTGTTCTCCCTTCATCATCTCAAAAACTACCGAAAAATGTTCTATAGTGTTCTATACCACATAGGGGCTAAGAATAAATTAATCTACAACCTTGGTTCAGAATAATTTTGATTGAAAAGGTATTACATACAATGCCTCAAATGGATCCATTTTAATAGATGATTGGTATAATTTGTTATAAGAAAACCCGACCATTGTCAACTTTATTTCCTAGGATCTTCTAAATTCTAGGATATATTCTTGAAACATATCCTCTAGTTTCAAGATATTCTACATATTATATTGATTGATATGATGGTAGAAATCAATGTTGTGTCATAACTGAGTGATAAAATCATGTTGCAATCCTCTCGAGACTAATGAGGTAAAATGAGATTCCGAATACAACGTAATGGACTATAGAACTCTATGTATCCATATGACTTTATTCACCTAAATTCTTCATAAATTTTGTATTGTACCTAACTATTTTATTAATAGGATGTAAACTAAATTCCTAATCCAATCCATGATTCACCAAATATTATTATATCCTCCCAATACATGGGGTAATCCTATGATGAATTATATTGATATATAATTCCATTTCCACTTGGGGAAATATAAGGGATTTACCAATCCACCAGGAGCATTGTGTTTTACCTTTACCTACTGAAAAATAAGACAAGAAACTATAAAATTCTCAACTATATGTTTCATCCTAGGGCACTAAAAATGCTCCCTCAAACCATGATGTATCTTAGGAACACTATGATATAATGAAAATTTTTATCTTTGAAAATCGTTGAATAATCCTTCATGTAACATCCCTAGGATGAATAACCTTCCTAAAAAAGGCATCTGGTTCTGATCATCCTCTAAACACCACATTAGATAATCAGCATGGCTAACATGGTTGTGCATCACATCTATCACTAAGTCTATCCATAAAGAATCCTACACTGACTACATCATAGAAGAATACACTATTATAAAAAAATGCTTCCCCACCATCAACCACTCCTGTATCTAGAAATATGGATTCCAACTCCTTTATCACCCTCCAACAATACTTGATCTCTTGAAAAAAAAATATTTCATGACTTACAAATTAGTGCATCAAGAATGATATTCCTCTTAAATGAGTGTAAAATATCTCATAGTATTAGTCTTGAAGAGAATCTATACACCTCTATAGTTTCATAATTAGGTCACATTGATAGAAAATATACCTCAAGCTCTTGTGAATTGTAAATAGAAAAAGTGATCTCTAATGAGGTATTATCGCTAAATCATTATGGAAAACAAAACCACTTCTATCTCTAGATAATTGGTAGCATAGTTAATCTTTTGGGGACATAAATTCCATCAATTATATATTATAACCACATTATAGTGAACCAAGATGCATCGAAAAACCAAATAGAAAGCATTAACAAAAACCCCGAACATAACCCATTCTACAAGAAATTTGAATCACAAAAGAACAGATCAATTCCCCCTTTAGGTAGTCAATTATTTCATGAAACAGATTAGTATAGATTAAATTATAGTTCTTACTTGTCATATTCATCAATGGGGAAAAATTCCATGATAAATAATACATAAACTGCTCGTAATAGCTTATGAGGCCAAGTAAATTGTAAACCTCTAACACATTATTCAATTATTCCCCATAGAAAACTACCTTGAACATTTATTGGTCCACGGACACACCCTTTCGAGACACCACACGCCCAATAGAACTCACCTCTCTCATAAAAACATCCACATAGAAAGCATTCCATATAGCTGGTGACACAGAAGGCTATACATAAAGGATATGAGATGATCAAAATGGTCCTCCATTTTCTCTGAGTATGTCAATATGTTATCGATGAACACAAGAAAAAACAGGTCTAGGAATTCATATAAAATAGAGTATATAATCCCCATAAACACAGCTAGTTTATTCATGACCCATAATAGAATTACCATGTACTCGAAAATATCATACCTACACCTAAATTCATCCCTTAGAATAAATTCCTTTTTACCCTAAATTTGGGATATCACGATTTTAAATCAATTTTAGAAAACAAACTTGATTCACTTTATTCGTTGAAAATATCTTCAATCCTCAAAACAGGGTATTGATTTTTTATCCTCACCTAATTTTGTCTCAATTAGTCTACACACATTCTCAAACTACCATCCACCTTCTTGTAAAAAAACATTAGAGAACTCCACAACAACATGCTATGATAGATTAAACCTTTCTACATAAAATAACCTATCTGAATTATAAATTCCAAAAACATAAAGGGTTCCAGTAGACAAGCATCCATTGAAATTAGATAAGTAACTATGTATAAATCTATCATGAACATGACATCACATCAAGAGGGTAGTGTCACAACTTCATTGGGGAATAAAACTAGAAAAGTCTAGGAGACTCCAGTATCCCAATACCCATTAACATTACTAACAACTGCACCATAAGGGATGAAATTCCCTTCACATGACTACTGCTTTACAATAAACCTATTCAGTGATGAAAGTTACATACAAGCCATTAACATCTGATAATATTTCCTTCCAATGGAAATAAATATGAACTGCATGTACAAAATAAAACCAAAAAATGAGGAAGATGAAATCATACAACTTTATCTATAGTAATAAGAAATCCCCACATAAATAATGTTACCCTTCCATCAGTTTACATCACTAACATAAACAAAACTAGACATTTTGGCCGCTGACCGACATATTTAACTCAAAGGGAATAAGAATATTTTCTATATATAGTCCTAAAGCACAAAAAAAATTGGAGTAATGAATGATCGTTAGTATCTTGTATCTATAAATACTAAAACAAGCATATACAATAATCTAATTGTACCTCTAACAATATCTATCTCATCTAGTATCAGCTGCTCCATGAAATTAAACTATTAAAATACAGGTGTTATGCCTCAATGTTTGGGTCCACCTACAAAACAATGATATGTAATATTTCTATGAAGATGAGGACCAACATGTGGCAGAACTATATTAACTATATCCCCCCTCAGATGTTGAATAAATGGTGGTGTCCTCTATCACAATTGTGGATGGTCCTGACCACCCAAACCAAAATGTCCTCTCATAGTATTACAACATTGATCTTAATGGTGAAAATAACTCCTAATGGTATTTCACATGAATGGAAATCCTGTAGAGATAATATGATAACAACCCCACTTGGTCATTTAGTAGATGCATGGTCCTTGTACCAAATCTTGGGGGCCTAAAATCCCTTTTCTTTTTTGGTCTCCCTAGCCTATATCACACACTAAGATCAACTGAAATTTTCCCCAACCAACTCATTAAATCCTCATAGTACCTAACTCCATAATCAATCTTATCTCTTAATATAACCCCTCAAACCCCATTTTTAAATACCCCCTCCCTTCAATAGTATTCTTGGGTTGAAAATTGAGGAATTGAGATAATGACCCCTTGAGCCACACCATTAGTAGGCCCCGAGTTGGTGACTAGACAAATGTAAAAAAATATAACATATGAAATTAATCACTCTCAATTATAATAGTAAGGTTGGGAGATAGAATAAAAAACCAATAACCTCTATTTAATAAAATAAAACTAAAAGAAAAAACCCTCCCTAAATTCATGTATGATGTAAACTAATACAAATAAAGTCTCAAACTAAAAACCAAAATAAAACAAGCGACAATAACCCTGCACCAACTTTATTATTAAGACTAGTAATGTCATATCATACCCATAAGACCTCCTAGACAGATGGAAATATTTTTTATATATGTAGAGAGATCATAACTTATATACTTAGTAGTACTATACCCAAGGCCTCTCATCTATATGTAAAAATATTATACTAACAAACTTGTAAGAAAAAAATAGAACCAATATGTTCTTAAACAAGTAAACTAACCAATCAAATCCTTACCACATCACAGTCATTAAAACTTTTGTCCAATAAAATCACATAACAAGAAGCATACTGATAAAGGGATCCCACACTACTTTGCCACTAATTTTCTACTATCACACCCCAAAATCATTTGTCCTGGCGCTATGATGGAGCATATCCTTTATACAAATTATTTTATGACTTATTACAGAAATATAGACAAAATATAGTATAAAAAATATCCATATCCCTAGTGTCTTGGGGTAATTAGATATATATTAAAATAAATTGAAACATGGATACAATAATTTCATTTAGAAACTCCATAACATGCCCTGTTAATTCCATTGATCTTCTAAAACTACATGGGATAACCTGGGAAAATATATAAGAAATGGGTGGGCCTTGAAACCAATCTGGGGAATAATTAAATAATAATATGATGAAATTAATACATGTGATTCAGGATTAATATTATGTTCACATAAATGGGTGATAATCTAAAACATTAACATTGGATCGTGATATAATATGATAATATCAATCTAGTATAAGAATGTGGGAACAACATAAAACATGACATCATAAGATTTATTCAATGATTACTAATGATAAATCATAAAAACAAATTCATACGCTAAGCACCTATGAACTATATATGGAATCTCATGAGATAAAAACATTACCTAATTAATTGTAGGTATATATAATTTAGGGACCACCCATCACATTTATATCATGTACATTCATTTGTGTGCCACATAGATCATAAAATTTTTGTAATTATTTCATCAATTTTAACCCCAGAATTAAGGATTGTTGATCTTATACATATAATTACCAAATAAATGATCTATAGTTACATTTAAGTTTTTGTTCTTGAGTGGAAACGAGGATGGGTATTCGCAACATAAATGTTTGGAAAGGAAAATCATGTGACAATTTTAGCATTGAGATGAGTCTACATTATGGTTTGTTGAAGATTTTAATGAGAGTGAAATTTGGTATCTTATAACTTGGTAATCCTAAGGGTTGTAAAGGGATGTGTAAAAAGACATTAAAACATAATTTTTTTTAAATTAAATGGTTTAGTACAAAAAAAGTACTTGAATAAAAAGGAAGTAGGGGGTATAATTTATTTTGAGATGTTGCTTCTAAAAATTGGGAGGATCATCTTAGGATATTCCGAAAACCATGGGAGGGATTTAGAGAGGAATTGGGAAAGTAAATTAATTCTCAAATAGTTTTTAGTAAAAAGGAATTGGAGGTTTAGTAGGTATTTATAGAAAAAGATAGGGGTATTTATTAATTTTTAAACATAGGTTATTCACTATATGTGATAAAATAATTAAAACCACAATCCTTCCCATAGTTTTTCCATGGTTTATTCCAAATAATATTAGTTCAAAATATTTTATTAGTTTAATAATGGAAGTCATTAAAATAATATAGTTCATGTTGTGTATGTGATTCATATTCATAAATAGTTGTTTTTTAAACCGCAAAATATAATATAGGTTTTGGAGGATTCATTATAGGTTCCATAAATTAACATAATAACATAAAAACACATTATTAAAATTGGGAATCTATTTTTTGGTCATGGAATCCCTTTATAGTATTTATTAAATAAATTTTGTGATGTTATAATTTCATAATACATACAGTATATTTATACCATATTTAATTTTTACTCAAAGAATTTGAAAGTAATATAAAAATATAAAAAATTAACAATTAAATAATTTCAATGTGATGATTTAAAAAATAATCGTTATTTTAATTTTTGTTTTAATCTTGTAATTTATAAATTTAAATAAAAATCGTTATTTATTGAAAATACTAGTATTTACAATAAAAATAACTTTACGATCCTTAAAAAATTTACTAGACTTAATTAAAATGTATTAAAATTTATATATAAATAAATTTTTTTTATAAGAATATTTCATAAAAATAACAATTATTTGAAAAAATTAATTTATCAAAATTAGTGTTTTAATTGAAACTAAATATTTCCCAAAAATACAAATTCAGTTTCTCCGTATCAAAATCTATTTTTTATAAGACTCATTATATTATCATGAATATATATGAAGTAATAATGAAATTGGATAATTATAATAATTATTTTATTAATATTAAAATACAAAAAATTATACTATTATGGTCTATATGTATAATCCCTTATTACACCAACGTACACCCAAAGGGTGCGGTGTCTGACGGTGGTACTTTATGGGGGTCATTTGGAAAATAGGGTTTGGATTGTGATCCAAATAAGATATAAACTCTATTAGAAATGTTTTTTTATCAATTAAATTTTTATTAATATCATATTGGGCTGAATCAAGGGAATTTATAATGATGAAATCTCACTCTAAATTATTGATAAATGTTCTTTATATGGTATGATTCTATTGGTCGAGGTCATCACTTCTTTAGTTTTTGTCAATTAGACTTTACCATAACCCTTAATATATACTAATCATAATAGTAATAGTATCATTCCTATATTATCAATGGTAATGATTCTTAATGGTATTTTATGTCTGATAGGTTATATTTTATAATGCAACATAATAATCAATTTAGTGAATTTATTTTCTATAACTATATTACATAATCAAAAAATTATATTTTAAAAAGTGAATTTATTTTTTAAAAGTTTGGGTTATACTATTATTCCCCCACTAAGAAATTTCGCCCTCAAAATTTCATTTCATACACTAAAATAAGTGATGGTGCCTTTTTTTAATCACCTATTCTGATTCTCATGTTTCCTCCTTAAACATGTAGTTTCACTATAGTACTCTGTCCCGGTGAGTTTTCATTTTTCCTAGAAATTTTTCTCTATGGTATAATATTATCACTAGATACTCCTTGTATAAAAGATAATTCTCTAAGTTTACAACCTCTAGATTTAGTACATGTTATGGTTAAGGTATGTACTTTCTTAAGAGAGTAATACGGAACATGTCATGTACTTGATATAGGTTAGGTGGGAGTGATATTAGATAAGTAACATGTCTAATGAAATCAAGGATCTCAAAGGTATCAATTTATCTAGGACTACGATTTCCCTTCTTTTTAAACCTAATGACATTCCTCTGTTGTTAAATGTGAAGGAACAATTTATCTCTAACCTCAAACTCTTGGTATAGTTGACTATATTCTACGTATATTTTTTCAAATTTATATAGTGTTTATAAAATATTTAATGTTTTAAATATTATTTTTCATCTCATGGATAAGATCAGGTCAAATCAGCTTCCAACCTCCAAATTTATTCCAGCATGATGGATTCTGACACCTTTTCCCATATGAAGCCTTATATGATGCAACTTGAATTCTAGAATGGAACATGTTGTTACATAAGAACAACAATAGGGGGAGGTGATGATCCCTTAATCCTTGAATATCTATTGAACTAGGTATCAACATATCCTCTCATGTTTGGATGGTTTTCAAAAACTAAGCATTAGTATGAGGGTGATAAGCATTACTAAAATTCATCTCTATATCTTACACTTTTTGAAGGTTTACTTGTAACTTCATGGTAAACCTTAGATCTCAATCAGATACAATAGGGAGTGTTACTGAATACATTTTTACCATTACCCATATGTGTATATTTACATGCTAGTCAAGAGAAAAATCTTCCTGGATAATAATGAAATGCACAAACATTTTAAGATGATCAACTACAACCCAAATGGTGTTATTTCCTTTAGATGTTATGGTGTAAAAAACCCGACAATTCATACATATAAATTACATCATAATAGATAAATAACCATCACATACCATAATGATCCATGTTAAATTCATCTAGGTATAGTGCCTATAGAAACATGGACACATAAGGAAAACGTTCCTAGATAAACATAATCTCACACCACTATGTTCTCCATATCCAGAACCCTTATTAAGCTTTTCATACATAAGAACTTTCCTCACAACCTGGGGAATAAAACATAATAATTGTGAGATCAGATTCTCAGTAGGGATAAAAAGTGTGATATCAATAATAATATAAGTATAACATAAGAATAGGTGTTGGAACCAAGGCTGTTATTTTATGGTAATAGAGTTTGGTTTGTGTTTATTGTCAATACCCATTTGGTCAATCATGGAGTTTGAAAAACAATATATCTTACAGTACATTATAACAATATTAATGAAGGTGGCATTGTTTTCTAGCGTTTTCCAATTTCTTTGTCCTCAAAATTGGGCGTTTGGTTTTTGGAAGAGGGGTTTTTTTCTGGAGAACATAGTTCACAGACCACAAAGAATATTTCACAAACCGCAAAGGGAGTATGCAGAAAAATGAAAAATATCAAGAAAGGGAGTTATTTACACATAGCAACGATATGTATACCATTAAGCATGGTATGCAGACTGCTCAAGGAAAATATATTATCGGCAACTTTTGGTTTGTGGGAGCTGAATAGTTCGTGGGATGGATTATTGTTTATATAAATTAGGCAGCAATTTATGAGGCTGCAAAGGGATTATTTTGAGGAAGACATCGACCACTGCAAAGGAAGAAATGTGTTATGTCGACTGAATATATAAAATTATTCATGGGAGAAACATGTTATGCGGTGAAGATTGTGGCACATCATTCATTTAGGTGATTCGGATTAGCAATATTTTTGAATCTATTTTCCTATATAACGGCCACTAATGCCATCTTTTTAGGGGTGATTTTGATTAAAAATGTGGTAGGAATTTAGTGAAGTATAAAGTGGTTCTTGAGAAGGAAAATATACGTAGCATAAGAGGTTTTACAGGAGGATTTCATTAAAGAATAAGTTATCGGTGGAGACAGTTCACAAAAGAGGTTTTGTAAGGAACAATATCCCACAAAGTAAAAAAGTATGTGAAAAGGTGTTGGTCAATGAAAAGATAACTCATCTGTGAAGTAGGGATGAGATGAGGAGGAATAGTTTTTCCTCAGAAGAAGAATATTTCTGTGATGAAGGGATGGTCCATAGAAATGGAGGTGGTCTATGATGCACTTCTTCCATGTGGTGCATCTCTGTTTGTGGTGGATGTAAGGAAATTTTCAGAGGAATAGTTTACAAAATTAATTTTTTAAATGAAAAGTGTGTGAAAAGTGATTTTCATCTACAGGTAAAAACTAGACTTCAACAGATCTTCTATCTACAGTTGAGGAAACATTATTCCATGAGAATGAAAGGATCTACATGTCCCTAAACTATGTATGGATCTTTAAAATTGAAGTGACCTAGGGGGGGTTGATGATTTTTTTTGAGGGACACAGTGATCTATCACTAAAATCTTGTAAAGGTAGTTTTCCATGAACAGATTGACTGTGTTCTAACTTTTGTATTTCAGAACTAAAGAAAATTAGTATATTTTTGTATGACTAACACACTGTAAGTGTATTCTCCTTAGATTTTCCATTAGTGGTGAACCAACTAAAATTATTATGTTATCTCTTTGCATGGGATTATTTGTTTACTATACTTTCTCATTAAAAAGGTTTAACAGGTGCCTACCAATGTTGGAACAAGAACTGTCACTTTAAAAAAGACAACGTTGAAACCCTAATACACCCCTCCCCTCTCATGATGTTTTGAGTTTTTTCAAGTGGTATGAAGATCCTATAGGTTGTTGGTGTAAAACCATTTCTTCTATCAATCCATGGATAACTTAGTAAATGTCATTGGAGTCTCCCTTTTTGATGGAAGTAACTTCTAGGTATGAAATAATAGGATGAGAACTCATCTATGATCTCTTGTAATGTATGTACTCTTTGCTAATGCATGAGGTATTCAGGTTACCTATGTGATGGAACTATTTATGACTAAGACTAATTGGAAAATTCTTGATGTTGATTCCAATGAACAAGATTCCCTAATTTCTACCCTATCGGATAAAATCTATCTGAAGGTGATGAGTTTTACATCAAATAATTCTCTTTGTAAAAAATATTAAAATATTTTTGAAGGAGATAATAAAGTGATAGAGGATAAAATCCAAGTTTTTCCAACAATTTTGATGATCTAAACATGTATCCTAATGAAAATGTAGACAACTTTTTCAATCAAATTAATGAAGTTGTATGATCAATTCAAGGGCTTGGTGAAGAAATCAAAGTCATTAAAATTGAAAAGAAAATATTGAGAAGACTTCCACCTATTTATAATCCCAAAGTGTCATCCCTTGAGGAAATAGATCATTCAAAACATTCATTGGATGATCTATTAAGTTGTTTGTTATCATATGAAATGAGAGTCACACCGGAGGATGCAAACAGTTGTGTTAGAAAGGGGATGGAATTCAAATCCATGGAAAACATTGAGATTTAACTGGAAACACCAATTCATAAGCTACCATCTTGATATAATCAATAATTTCAAAAGGACCAAAATATCTAGGGACTATCTTTCCATTATTTCCAAACCTCATCCTCCTCTTCCATGGAGATATTCATTGGAATGCCTTATCAACCAGTTCAATCTATATAACATTTTGATGATTTTCAACATAACTTTTTTTTGAATCTAATGTTCCCTAATGTGTTGTTTAATACGTACATACTTATATTCAATTTCCTCAGATAGATTAGGTACCAATAGAATTATTTTTTCAACTTCATTCCATCATGTTAGAGTTATTCACTTCCTACAATATAGGGCTTCATAAAGGGACTTCAAAATTCTAGAGTGAAAAATATATTTTTTAATAAATTCCCCCAAAGGAAGGTGTCGATTCCAACCACCTTTCAATCCATATAAAATTATCTCAAAATTTATTTTGGAGTTCTAATGGTCATCTTAGAAATACCATCTGTTTGAGGATACTAAGCAGTGCTAATAATTATCTCTGTATCCAGATCCTACTAAGGAATTTTCCAAAAAAATAGCAGTGAACCTTGGATATTGATCAGATATAATGGAAAGTGGTACTAGATGAAATATTTTCACTTCATCAATATATATTATAGAAAGATAATCCAAAGATAAATATTATCTGATATAAATTATATGTTCTGGATTTGTAAGATGATCTAAACCATACAACATTATAGGATTTATATGTTTTGGGGAGTTTGATGAAAAAATACATAGTGATATTTCCTATTTCCATTCTTGTATGGATAATTGTTTTGATATCCCCTTAGACATCTATATCTCATCATTAAAATTTTAACATACAAAGCACTGAGAATCAAAATTTACAATATATCCCTTCATGCAATAAAACCAAAAATAATCTTTTAAATGTTTATACATATTCTTACTTCCCGGGTGAATTTCTAATGAAAAACTATGATCTTAATCCATCAGCTACTTATTAAAATATGGTACCGAAGGAACACATACATGGTTCCTGAACATTATTATTCCAAAAAAAATCAATGTTTAACTCAAGATCAATTTTAACCTTCTTTTGTAGCTAAAAAACACCTTATGCACCTCTTTAATATTCACCTAAATTGGTTGTTAAACACTCATTTTATCTAGATAATATTTATCCCCATACTTTACAATCTCTAGAATCATCCATTCTAAGACCATGTATATTGAATCTTTTTTTATCCTCATTAAAGAAAATCTAGCATGATCCTTTCCACTTAGGGAATCTACCATATCATGTTCTTTCTGAGGGTGGTAATGTATTGAGAAGTTATACACATTAATCGACTCCAACCACCTTATTTGGCACAATTTAATCTCTTCTTGAGTGAAAATATACTTTAAACTTTTGTGATAAGTATATATGTCATTTATTTCTCCATATATATATAATACATTCATATATTTAATGCAAAAAATACCACATCTAACTCCAAATCATGAGTAGGGTAATTTTGTTCATGGACCTTAAATATTCTTATGGCATAATCTATAACCATATTTTTTTTAAATGAGGACACATCCTACTCCCATCCTTAATACATTATAATAAATTTCAAAATTTTATCCACTGAAGGTTAGAGTAAGAATAGGTGTGTTGACTATAATTCTCTTAAGTTCCAAAAAATATTCCTCACATTAATCTATCTAAAGGACTTTCCTCCCATTTGAGTTATATTGGTGAGGGGATTCAATTAATGTATAAAATTGTCCACAAAGCATAGATAATATCCAGACTAACCAAGAAAACTACAAATCTTAGTCAAAGTTGTTGGTTTAGGACAATGTTCAATAACTTCTTTCTTTTAAGGGTCTATTGATATACCATAGCCTAAGAATATATGAACTGAGAATGAAATTTATGAATCCAAAATTTACAATTGGTAAACATGTCATAAATATTTTTCTTCCTCTAGGTCTTCAAGTGGTCTTAATTGTTTTTATTTCTCATTAATGGTACATGAATATCATCTATAAGGACAAACACAAACTGATCAAGGTTAACTTTATTCTATATTAATTAAATCCATGAAAATTGTAGGGGGAATTAGTAATACCAAAAATTAGTAATATAAATTAATTGTGTCTATGCCTTTTCTGGAATGTTTTCTTGGGTATATCCTTATTTTTGACCATTAATTTATGGAAACCAGAAAGAAGATAAATATTAAAATATTATTTACCTACACACAGTTGACTAGACAAGTCATAAATATGAGGTAGAGGATTCTTTTTCTAGATAGTGTTCTTTTCGTTTTCTTTATAATCACTGTAAAGTTTTATTTATCAATTTTTCTTATTGAAAAATTGAATAGGTTCACATAGAGGTGTTTCACTTGGATGTATGAATCCCTTTTCAATATTCTCTTGGAGTCACTTCTTCAATTATTGACACTCGTTTGGGGTCATTCTTTATTGAGTCTTGGAAAAATTTGTACAACCTAGTATGAGTTCTACAAAAACTAAAATTCATGTATCAGGGAAAGTGTATGAACATTTTCCATAACATACATTAATAAACTCCACCAAATTAGGCATATATTTGATGTTGTGTTTATCCCCAAAAATTTGAGATAACTATCCCTTTTGACTAAGAATCAAGACCCATACATGGGATTTTATTTCCATTTGAAATTCATATTTATCATCATAATGATAGAAGATCATAGGTTGGTCCATAATATCATACATTACTTCCCTTCCTTTGAAATTAATGTGGGATTTATTTAGAGAAATCCAAATCCATTCCAAAAATAACATCAATCTCAACTAAAAGAAATCTAGAAAAATTTACAGGAAACACATTCCCAAGAAAATAAATTTGAGATTAATCATATACTTGGGATGTAATCACCATACCATTAAGGGTTTTTATTTCCAATTTAACATCTAATTGCTAAGATGATACTCTGATACCCTTATAAAACAATTTATAAATAAATTATTGGGTATATAAAAAATAAAAAAATGCATTAAAAGTTCTATAGTGGATGATAATTTTACCTTACACTATTTAGTTATCAAACCCTTAATCAAAAATGGTGAACTCATGAGATTTCCCTTCATTTATATGCTTAAAAGGTTGTTTATGATAATCATCATTATTAAACATATAATTTAAAAACCGATTATCATAATAACCATGATCATCGAATTTGAAACATTATTTTGTGGATGGTGAATTCTATGGAGATTTATTTTTATTCGCATCATTTGATATCTTCTTCCCATCATTTTATAATTTCGTTGCTTAATGGCCTTCCTTTCGACACATAAAAAAATTAGTCCCCTTAAAAAAATTTCGCATCCCCTGATTCCTTCCACTTTTGATTATAATTGAAGTCTCATATTCTTTTCTCCATGGTTTTTATAATTTCATTTCAATTCCAACATTCGTTTATTATTATAACCATGAGATTGATGGAAAACTCGAATCTCTATTTCCACCTTGATAGCACATCACACAATCACTTCATAGATATTAAACCATCCTATGGATAATTCCCTTAAAATACTTGGTTTTAATTAAATTAAGAATCAATATATCAAACTTTCTGGTTGGTTGATAATACCAGAATCTTACCACACAAGTCCTATAAAAGTTTCCTCATAGGTACCAATAGATTATTCTTCATTTTTTTTCAACTCAAAGATTTTATTCCCCATTTTCATATGAAGATAAAATGGAAAAGTCTTATTGAGAAATAAGTTATAAAACTCACACCCTTCTATGGATTAAATTTCATCCTCTAACCTTGTGTTATTGATAAGTGTCCTGCATTGACCTACTTTATCATCCAAATTATAAAAAACAAAAATAATATTTTCATGATCCAAACACTATGAAAAACATATCATTTCAGTTATGCTAATCCATTTCTCATAAACTAGTGTATTTTTATACCCATTAAAATGAGGTTGGAATTCCATCATTATGGAATCAATGGAACATTGTTCCCCCTTTTTTCATTTGGATTCTCATAATGATTCATAACTCAAGAAACCTGTGTGAGAATAGTTGTATGAATAATAATTCTAGTTATAATATCAGTTCGTTTCTTTTGTGTAAAATCATTGAATTATCAATCACATTTATTATTAACATGATTCCTATTGTTTCAAACCATTGACTAAAACTAGAAATCTTAGTGTAAGAAACAATAATCATAGTGAGGAATCATGAATTTCATTTTCAGAATGTCTTAAATCAGGACACTATCTATGATATCATATGTTTAACCTAGTTTATTCATTAACATTACAAAAACTATAGATTTTATTTTAAAATTAGACTTATCATTAGGGTTTTTCTAAGGTTTTTCTCATCCTAGATTCGAAAGGTTAACTAAACCATACTTTGGTACCAACTTTAATGCTCCAAACTTTTTATACTTAGATCTTACATATTAATGCATAAATACACATTAAATTTCATACCGATCCATGCCAAAATCATTTGGGTCCAGTGCCTTTAGAAATTTTTTCATCTAAACAAATAGTTCCTAGGTGAACTACATTTTATCCCACTAATTTCTATATATCTAGCACCCTTCTTAGTCTTATCATACACAAACCCTTTCATCATAACTAGGGGAAAAAATAACAAAATGTGATCTCAGATGCTCAGTAAGGGTAAATAATGGTGATATAAATAATCACATAAGGATAACATGAGCATAAAGATATGTTATTAGAATTTGTAAATGCTTCCATGCATATCATAGATCATAAACATGAGTTTTTGAATAAATCATGGCAGTCCATAAGTCATTATTAATAAATAAATCAATGAATATGATCCATGAGGTCATAACATTGGCATAAGACAAAGATTCTTTCAAACACATAAGGATTAAAAAACTAGATTTTATAGCATCCTTCCTTTTTGTCACATAAACTTTCATTACATTATACACAACTGAGGATCATTAAGGTTTAAGGTCTTGGAAACCAGGAACTTAATACATAGAAAAAAATTCTTCTTAAACACTTGAAAGGCTTCTCTTTATGTTAGTCCTAGGTTCATTACTGCATCTCATAACCTGGGTACATAAATCAAAAGAAAGGATGAGCAGAAGGCCCAGTAAGGGAAACAAGGGAAACATTTAACATGGGAACTTGAGATACGTCAATAAAGTCATGAAAAGAACTCAAAGGCATGAGAATGAAATCAAGAGGCATATCATAATAAAAATAAAGAATTTCATATCATGAATATGTGGCTACAAAATTTAATATTGAAAATCATTTCCGTTTCACCAAGGTCCATCCCCAAGGTGTCATTTAAAATTAATAATGTTATTCACCAAGGCGTCGTTAAAAATTTTCATATCTAGAGATTAATTCTTTACCCAATGCATTGGAGTGATATCAGGGAGCACCCATAATTTGTCTTTATTATCATGTGAACCACATATATCATCATCAATCATTTCATAAAAAACCCATATATCATAAAAGAAATGGGCTTGATTTCACAATCATAACCTTTTAAAAACTATTTTAAAGACATGATCTTTATGTCACTTTAAACACACAAAAAGGGAAAGTGGGTCTCATGTATGTAAATCCCATAATTTAAAATAGAACATTTTGGTATATATGTGAATACCACTTTGTAAGAAATATCTTTGAGTATTCACTTAATAAAATAAATGAATTTGAGAATAATAGAGAGACATTTTGAGACGAAAATTCTACAGCAAAACGGCTATGTTACGAGGTTTTAGAAAACATTAAAAAGAGAGGGGAAATGGGTCACCCAATCATAAATGATCCATAAACCAGTAGGGGAACAGAATATAAAGGATTTAAGAACATGGTAATGAAATTTTAAATATATACCATATAAAATGAAGAATATGAAATGAAGACAAAAATAAGATTTCTCTTATGAAAATTCGGCATCCTAACGTCGTCACTTAAACTTCAAAAAAAAAGAATTGATGAGATAAAATAGGGTCTCTCATCATATGAACATAAAAGATTCGTATGATAGATATAGAGATCATAACCCCAACATAATAAAAAGGAACTTTAAAGACTTGACATTAAAGTAGAACTTTGAAAAATGAGAAAGGTGAACGAATCCCTTAAAAATTCGGCAGCCTAACGACGTCACCTAAACTTCAACAAAAATGAATTGACGAGATCAAATAGTGTCTCTCATCATATGAACATAAAATATCAGTATTATAGATATAGAGATCATACCCCAATATAATAAAAATGAACTTGAATGACTTGACATTAAAGTATAACTTTGAAAAATGAGAAAGGTGAACGAATCCCTTAAAAATTCGGCAGCCTAACGGCGTCCCCAAAACTTCAACAAAAATGACTTAACGAGATCAAATAGGGTCTCTCATAATATTAAAATAAAAGATTAGTATGATATATATAGAGATCATACCCCAACATAATAAGAAATAACTTGAAATACTTGACATGAAAGTAGAACTTTGAAAAAATGAGAAAGGTGAACGAATCCCTTAAAATTTTGGCAGCCTAACGGCGTCACCTAAACTTCAAAAAAAATGAATTGAAGAGATAAAATAGGGTATTTAATCATATGAACATAAAAGATCAGTATGATATATATAGAGATCATACCCCAAAATAATAAAAATGAACTTGAAAGACTTGACATGAAAAAAGAACTTTGAAAAAACGAGAAAGGTGAATGAATCCATTAAAAATTCGGTAGCCTAACGACGTCATTTAAATTTTCTTAAAATTAATTGATGAGAGAAAGGGGGTTCTCTCATAATATGAAAATAAAAAGGGAAGTAAGAGGAATATAAAATAACATCCTCCAACATAATAGCATGGAGCATAAAAGAAATGACATAAAAGAGATTACTTGAAAAGAAAGAGAGAGGTAGGATCCCTTACCTTAAAACGTAACTCTTAAAACTCAATGTTTGGGACCTTGAGGGATTTGGGGAACCATGGGTGGACTCCTTGGGAGTTATGAGACCATAGAATTGTTGGGGGATAGTTTGGAGTCTAATTGATGAGAGGATGGATTGGTATTTATAGGGAAAGTGAGGGGACGAGGCATTAATGGCCAAGGGACACCTCATTGGTGGTTTTGGCAAAACCATGGGCTTGCCCATGGTATTGGCCACATGGGTCCCCACATACAATACATAATCTCCAATGTTCTTCCAACCCTTAAAATATCTCATGAAATCATCATGACAGAGTAATGATATCATTAAACATACTGAAACCCTAAAACTGTATTTTCACTATTCATCGAAAATTCAACTTTCTCAGAAAAATACAAAAATTTCACCTTAACCAAATATCGATTCTCTGATTTCAAAAATTTACTCTATTTTATAAAAATAATTATCTAAATATTTTTAATTTAATATTTATATAAATACACTATTCACCAAAAATTCATTTTTCTCATAAAAATCCCCAAAAATTACCCTAACATAATATCGATGCTCTGAGTTCAAAAATGAAATCCATTTTATAAAAATAATATAATTTTTTTTAAATTAATTTTTATTTAAAAACACTATTCACCTGAAAAAACTAATACTTGACTAATAATTTATGAAACCGTTATTTAACCATTTTATTGAATCACGTTACTTAATCAAGGTGCCTAGATTATATTAATAATTTCTTTAAGTGAGATTACTAATCCATTTGGTCACATTACTAATCCTACGTATAAAATCACTATTCATAATTTACTATTCATCAAAAATTAAGTTGATCTTATTAGACTCTAAATTTATTACTGAACATAATTGTAGAAGACCATTTTTTGAAAATAATTACACATTTTTAATTATTTAAGGTTTACATAAACATTTTTAAAATATCCTCTCTAAAATTAATAAAAAATATGCATACTATATTTATCCGGACATTTGAAAATTAATAAACTTCATCATAAGAAGAAATAAATTTTTTTTATTTAAAACAAAGGATTACACAAGGCAGTTACGGTCTCCTTATATAGCCCCTTATCACACCCGCATAGGACCTAAGTGTAAGGTGTGCTAAGGTGAGAGAATCTAAGGGAGGCTCGGCCAACATCGCACAAGTAGTAATTTCTATCAGTTGGAACTTCTCGTGAAGGCGATTCCATTCTAGCTTCACATGATGAATTTCGGCTTGGGTTTGGTCCAGATCAAAGCCCAGTGGTGCTACCTCCTACCCAAGTTCTGTTAGATGGGCTTCGATTGGCCCAAGACTACTGGATGCGGCAATTGAATCTCCTTTCTATATTAATTAACCAAGGTCACTTGTATTTAGAGACAAAAGTCGCAACATTCAGTCTTCAACGGTCATACTGACTAACGGTCATATAATAGTCAAAACCCAACAATCTCATTTTTATTATACTCATGTTATCAAATGAAATAGTTTTGTTGAATATGAAAAATAAAATAACACAGAAAATTAGGAAACAAGATTTATTCAAAATTTCAGGTCGTTACAATCTTCCCCCCTTAAGAAATTTCATCCTCGCAATTTTTTAAAATTGGGGTTTGAAATTTCATTGAATGCCCCACATTGGAAAAAGAGTCAGTAACACTATTACTTTAAAAGAAAGAAATGGAAGTACAAAGGCCACCCGAGTTAACCCGTACAAGGATTCCATGTAGGAAAACATGGATATGGAAAGAAAAACAAAGGGTTGAGTTCTGAGGGAGAGTGATAGAAAACGTGATTAGGAGAAATTTAATCAAAAGAAAATCACTAACTTATGTTGTGTGTAAACGGTCTTTGATTACCTAGTAGGAAACTTAAACCAACCATGTTTTTGTTTTATGTTCCTTTTAATAATTTTGAGGAATTCATTTACTACATAGAATAAAAACATAAAGAAATATACCTACCTTCCAGTAGAGTTTCATCCTTTAATAAGTTTCTATGAAAACTAATCTTTTCTCCAAATGATGAGCATTCAAAACTACTTGGTCTCATCAAAGCACAAGAATCATCTTATAGAGAATCACATAATCCACCAAAGATTGACTATCTATTTCTTATATCTTTAAACATTTTCTCAAAAACCGAAAGGGTATGATAAAAAGACTCTTCCAAAAGAAAGAACCCTAGAGGAAGGGAAACTACATTAAATCTTCAAAGTTCCATGATACTAACCAAAGTTCATCATAGACAATTCCATAAATAACTGTCCTTAAAATTTCTCAAAATAAACCAAACTAAGATTGAAACCCAAATACAATAAGGATTTGATAACACAGTCTTCCAAAATAAACTTCATCATTCATCTCCAAATGACATCAACCACTACTAACATCTTATAACAAAAGTAGCTGACCTAAACATATTTTACCCATGATAGGTTAATCATTTCCATAAGTAACCTAGATTGCTATAAGTCCACATTAAATTCATCGATTCTTCAAAATATAAGTCAAACTTTACTCCTCAAAAAAAATATTGTAGTAATCTATTTACCTTGATCATATAGGGTCCCCAAAATAGTGAATGTCTTCCAAAATAATAATCATCTTTTAATCCCCTAATAATCTCTATCATAATAATACGGCAATCGTCACATCTCCTATCACATTTGTTGTTGGGACATGTTCTTCCATTTCCCGCCATTAACTAAGAAAAGAAAGTACAATTAGGGGCTTAATTACTTAGCCAATAATCATGAAAAGGAACTTAAGGCATATAAGGATAACTTGTAGAAGAAAACTATACACTAACTTGTGATCCCCTAGGTTCCAAACTAGGTTATCCATGATCATATATTCTTATGTGAATCTTTATTTTATTTTATCTTTGTTCCTTTAATAATGGTTTATACTGAGATTTATGAATTTACCAAAGCATATCCCCCGAGAGTGTCGTAACCAAGAGTGCAGCAAGGCCCGTTGTTGTGTACCAGTTCCCGTTCGAGTCTCACTCAAAGTGGTGTTTTCGGGTTTTACCCCTATGTACATCTGTGCGAGAGCCACCTCTACCTACTCGTATCGAGACATGGATGTATTTTCTTGGAAATCCCTTACTCAATACTCACCAAAATACCAGGAAGATTTCCTATATTTAAACCTTTCTATAGGGTTCTTCCTAAAGTTTTTATATCCTAATTTACCCAAATAACTAAACCATCCTTTGATACCAACTATAGAATCCTGCCTTTTTGTCACATAAACTTTCATTACATTATACAAAACTCAGGATCTTTAAGGTTTAGTGTCTTGGAAACCAGGAACTTAATACATGAAATAAAACATTCTTCTTAAACACTTGAAAGCCTTCTCCTTATGTTCATCCTAGTTTCATATCTGCATCTCATAACCTGGGTACATACATCAAATGAAAGGGTGAGCAGAAGGCCCAGTAAGGGAAAAAGGGAAATATTTAACATGTGAACTTGAGATACATCAATAAAGTCATGAAAAGAACTTTAAGGCATGATAATGAAATCATGAGGCATATCATAATAAAAATAACATATTTCATAACATGAAGATGTGGATAAAACATTTAATATTGACAATCATTTCCATTTCACCAAGGTCCATCCCCAAGGTGTCATTAAAAATTACCAAGGTTATTCACCAAGGCGTCGTTAAAAATGGTCATCTCTAGAGATTAAGTTTTTACCCAATGCATTGGAGTGCTATCAGGGAACACCCTTCATTTGTCGTTATTATCATGTTACCCACAAATATCATCATCAATCATTTCATAAACAACCCATATATCATATAATAAATGGTCTTCATTTCACAATCATAACGTTTTAAAAAATGCTTTAAAGACATGATCTTTATATCACTTTAAACCCACGGAAAGGGAAAGCGGGTCTCATGTATGTAAATCCCAGAATTTAAAATAGAACATTTTGGTATATATGTGAATACCCATTTAGAAGAAAGATCTTTGATTTTTCACTTAGTAAAATAAATGAATTTGAGAATAAGAGAGAGACATTTTGAGACGGAAATTCTACAGCATAACGGCTATGTTATGAGGTTTTAGAAAACATTGAAAATAGAGGGGACATCGGTCACCCACTCATAAATGATCCATAAAACAGTAGGGGAACAGAATATAAAGGATTTAAGAACATGGTAATGAAATTTTAAAGATATACCATATGAAATGAAGAACATGAAAGGAAGACAAAAATAAGATTTCTCTTATGAAAATTTGGAAGCCAAATGGCATCACATACACATTAAAAAAAATGTCGAGATCAAATAGGGTCTCTCATCATATGAACATAAAATATCAGTATGATAGATGTAGATATCCTATCCTGACATAATAAAAAGGAACTTTAAATACTTTAAATGAGATTAGATCCTCAAAAAATGAGAAAGGTGAAGGAATCCCTTAAAAATTCGGTAGCCTAACGACGTCACCTAAAGTTCAACAAAAATGAATTGACGAGATCAAAGAGGGTCTCTCATCATATGAACATAAATTATCAGTATGATAGATATAGAGATAATACCCCAACATAATAAAAAGTAACTTGAAATACTTGACATGAAAGTAGAATTTTGAAAAATGAGAAAGGTGAACGAATCCCTTAAGAATTCGGCAGCCTAATGGCATCACCTAAACTTCAACAAAAATGAACTGAAGAGATCAAATAGGGTCTCTCATCATATTAACATAAAATATCAGTATGATAGATATATAGATCATACCCCAACATAATAAAAAGGAATTTTAAAGACTTGACATGAAAGTAGAACTTTGAAAAAATGAGAAAGGTAAACGAATCCCTTAAAAATCCAGCAGCCTAACAGCGTCACCTAAACTTCAACAAAAATGAATTGACGATATCAAATAGGTTCTCGAATAACATGAAAATAAAAGATAAGTATGATAGATATAGAGATCATACCCCAAAATAATAAAAATTTACTTGAAAGACTTTACATGAAAGTATAACTTTGAAAAAATGAGAAAGGTGAATGAATCCCTTAAAAATTTGGCAGCCTAACGACGTCATTTAAATTTTCTTAAAATTAATTGATGAGAGCAAGGGGGGTTTCTCATCATATGAACATAAAAAGGGAAGTGAGTGGAATATAAAAAAACATCCTCTAACATAAGAGCATGGAGCATAAAAGAAATGACATAAAAGAGATTACTTGAAAAGAAAGAGAGAGGTAGGATCCCTTACCTTAAAACGTAACTCTTAAAACTCAAAGGTTGGGACCTTGAGGGCATGGGGGAACCTTTTGAGAACTCCTTGGGAGGTAATGGGACCAGAACTTCATTGGGGGAGAGTTGGGAGTCGAATGGATGAGAGGATGGCTTGGTATTTATAGGGAAAGTGAGGGGACAAGGCATTAATGGTCAAGGGACACCTCATTCGTGGTTTTGAAAAAACCATGGGCTTGCCCATGGTATTTGCCCATGGTATTGGCCACATGGGTCCCCCCATACAACAATTCATCACCTTTGGTCGGCCAACCCTTAAAATATTTCATGACATCATCAAGACACATTTATGATGTCATTAAACATACCGAAAGCCTAAAACTGTATTTTCACTATTCATCGAAAATTCAACTTTCTCAGAAAAATCCCAAAATTTCACCTTAACCAAATATCAATGCTCTGACTTCAAAAATGAACACCATTTTATAAAAATAATTTTCTAAATATTTTTAATTTAATTTATAATTAAATACACTATGCACCGAAAATTCATTTTTCACAGAAAAATCCCCAAAAATTACCTTACCATAATATTGATGCTCTGAGTTCAAAAATGAGATCCATTTTATAAAAATATTTTTCTATATATTTTTAATTTATTTTTTAATTAAAAAACACTATTCACCCGAAAAAACTAATACCTGACTAATAATTTATGAAATCGTTATTTAACCATTTTATTGAATCACATTACTGAATCAAGGTGCCTAGATTATATTAATACTTTCTTTAAGTGAGAGTACTAATCCATTTGGTCACATTACAAATCCTAAGCATAAAATCACTATTCATAATTTACTATTCATCAAAAATTAAGTTGATCTTATTAGACTGTAAATTTTGTACTGAACATAATTGTAGAAGACCATTTTTTGAAAATAATTACACATTTTTAATTATTTAAGGTTTACATAATCATTTTTAAAATATCCTTTCTCTAAAATTCATCAAAAATATGCATACTATATTTATCTAGACATTTGAAAATTCAAAAACTTCGTTATAAGAAGAAATCAAAATTTTTATTTAAAACAGAGGATTACACAAGGCAGTTATGGTCTCCTTACATATCCCCTTATCACTAGATCATAGGACCTAAGTGTAAGGTGTGCTAAGGTGAAATAATCCGAGGGAGGCTCAGCCAACATCACACGAGTAGTAATTTCTATCAGTTTGAACTTCTCGCGAAGGAGATTCCGTTATAGCTTCACATGATGAAGTTCGGCTTGGGTTTGGTCCAGAGCAAAGCCCAGTGGTGATAACTCCTTCCCAAGTTCTGTTAGATGGGCTTCGATTGGCCCGAGACTACTGGATGAGGCCATCGAATCTCCTTTCTATATTAATTAACCATGGTCACTTGTATTTAGAGACAAAAGTCACAACATTCAGTTTTCAACGGTCATACTGACTAACGGTCATATAATAGTCAAAACCCAACAGTCTCATTTTTATTATACTCATGTTATCAAATGAAACAGTTTTGTTGAGTATGAAAAATAAAATAACACACAAAATTAGGAAACAAGATTTATGCAAAATTTCGGGTCGTTACAGATTCAAAGCTACCCATAAAAAAATTATTAACATGTTATTCTTGGTCTAACCACCTCTGTACTAGATTTAGGCTTGGATAACCTCCCGTGCACCATCTTTAGGGATTAGGATAAACTCTTGTGTACCCCTTTGAGCTCATATAACATTAGTCATTACCTAATGAATTGGAGGGAAATATATTTCTCAACCATCACCTAATAAAAGAAATAAATATATGTGTTCCAAAACATCATAAAACATTCATCTAATTATAAACCATGAAAAAAACACGTCTCATATACATTTCATTAAAGAAAACCCCATGGAAAAGATATGTGTTTTTTAAAAATTTGTCACCATAATCATAATTACATCCAGAGAAATAATATGGATTTTATATTTGTATCATAACCCCATTAAATCATTATAATAATCATGATTTTTAATTATTATAAATAGAGGTTCCATTAAATTATCATTTAAACTTTCTTGAGGACAAAATCCATTCAAATTTAAAAATATTTTTTTAATCTAAGATGAGAACAAAATTAAGAAACCATTTTATGTTAAAATAACCGTGTAAAATTTTAATATAATCCTAAATTAATTGATGCATCATGATGGAGTGAAATTAGGTACAATTCAAGTTCAAAATCATTCCTTTCACAATAGTTGTAAAAAATGTTAAAAAGTACCTCATTTCGAATATGACAGGGGGATTCCTTTCAAACCAATTTGAATAATGAAAAAAATGGTTAAAAATGAAATTAGACAATAATAGAAGCATTTTAATAAAAATTAAAAAACATTTATATTAATGAAAAATATTCCCCAATAGAGGCTTAATATAATCAATACCGAATATTGATGAGATTGTGAAGTGAAACTCTCACCTCATGTATTGCATTTCCATGTTCATGTCAAAATCAAAATTATAATAAATATTAATTTGTTATAAAGGTATTACATAACCATACTCATATATATAATACCATGTATTATTTATTTATGACATCTTATCCCCTATTTATTAATAACTTGTTATTTAAATCATTGTTTTCGGTGATAAGTACTTCATTTTTTAAGCATGTTTTGGTTCAGCATTCCCGGTCCTTACACACTAATCATGGTTCCATAGACTATTAATAATGGTATAAAAAGATTATATAATCATTATATACATATTTATAACCATTTTATGAAATTGAGATAGAAAAATGAATTGCATCATTCACAAAGATGGTAGGTCGCACATACATATGAATCTTGTTTCCATTTTTCAAATGATCGAATAAATGATATGTAGATAAAAATTCACAATTAAAAAAAATTATTATATCATGAATATCATATATATTCCTAATATTCATCCTTATTACCATCCTAATAAAATATAAGTGGGAAATAAATCACATCACATCGTGGAGAAGATAGTCCATGCGTACGCACGAACAACATTATTGTTCCCCAAAATATTAGATGGTAAGTAGATATTTAATATATTATCATTACATAAGTATAATTATTTTATAAAAATAATTAATAAATATTAAAAACATAATAATACCCATCCATTGAATATGGTTATTAAAAATAAGTTGTATCACTACGTGGAGACGACTAGTCGTACGTGTACAGGAGCGATACATTCACTTATTGTTTGATGGGATGGAAGGTGTATACTATTTTTTTCATAGTCATGATAACATTTAATAATATTTAGTATAATTGATATATTATTTTATGATAGATATCATATATTTATAAGAGGTAAATAAGAGTATAAAAATAAAGCGATTGATTGGGGATATTACCTCTTCTTTGAAACAAATCATTTATATCATTATAAAGATCTATAGGGATGGTCTTTTGAAAATCCAAGAACCTATAGAATTAATACATGCAAGTGGGTAAGATACATTTTTATAGTATATTGGATATAAAATGTTAAATTTTTTTAATAAGTGAGGGAGGAGCTTCTCTTTTATAATTTATGTTAGGGGCATATTTAGAATCTCTCAAAATATTAAGTTATAATAAATTCCATCCCAAGATACATACCACAAAATAAAATATTATTGAAATAAAATATGGGATAAATTTATAATCCCATTATAAAATATATTCTAGACATGTTTTGGTATAATTTTAAACCTTGTAATTTTTATTAACCCTTAGTTAACCTATTTTTATTTTTAACTACAGTATCAACTTTTTCAATATAAAAACGTTATCATTTTTATTTATAATGAAAATATTAGAACCTAAATGATAAGATTAAATATGATTTTTATTATATAATATCCACCTTTTATTATTCAAATATTTTTAAATAATTTTATAATATATTATTTTTATAAAATCTAATTACTGTCAATTTTGACACTATTCATTAAATTTAACATTAAGTACATCATGAACAATTGATAATTCAAAAAATAATAATTTCAAGAAATAATAATATTTCATATTCATCTGTCTATTTAATTTATAATATTATTTCATTCATATTATATTGATTTTAATATTTTAGTATCATTTATTTAATATTTCTATTAATTGAATAATTACCGCATCGACGTTGTATGAGCATTTAAGGTAAATATTTCCTTACTAAAGAAAATAAATTATCATGATTAATATAGTTATTTAATATTTAAATATAATATTTAGAATCGAACATATCATCTGGATAAACACATATTAAAAATACTATACTTATTAAATTAAAGATTTTGACATGTTAGACTTTTCTTGAAATAAAAGACTATAAAGGTCATAATCTCATTCCGAAAGGACAAAAAATGACTTAAAACCGAATAAAGGGTGATTAGGGTCGAATATGACTCAGACAATAATATTAAGTAAAGTTTTAGGGTTATTGTATAATTCTTATCATTTTATTTTTAAAATTTTATTACCCGTTTACCCTTTACTTTGATAAAACAATTATTAATGTTACTATTTATATTGACCAAAACTCAAATAGGCCTATTTAAACAAATTACATCCTGATTCCATGTATGGAAATAATTTTGAAATATTTAAATCATATAAGTGGAATAATTTAATTAACAATTAAACTCGAAAAATTTAATGAAAAACCGTTTTTCAAAAACCATTCCCTTTAATTATATAATGTGTCTATACTAAATTCAATTATTTAATTCAATTAAAAAACTATAATTGTTTTATTTTAAATCAAAATTAAATTTTTTAATTTTTAATGTCATCCAAAAAATAGATTTTTTTGTATAAATAATTTTAATGAAAATAATGTTGTAAATAAAAATCAATATTTTTCTCTACTCATTGAAAAATAAAAAAATTCAGAAAATTCTAATACTTTCACCATAGGATAAATTTGATATTATGATTTAAAAAATAATAAATATTTTTTCAATTAATGTTTTTAAATATTCTATAAATTAGTAATATTCACTCATAAAAAAGAATAACAAACCATTTTTTAAGAAAAAATATTTCTGAAACATAAAATTACATTACTGGTAATTGAGTACATATTTCATAAGAATTAAAAAATTAATTTTTATTGAGTAGTTAACTTATATATATATCATAATTAATTTAATAATATTCATACCCTCTAATTAAACATCTAGGTTATAATGGCCAAATTTAAATAATAATCATTTGGGGTACCTTTAGGCTCAGTGTTCTGTGTAAGGAAAGATATTGATGAAATAAAATTATATAAAGAGAAATATTTCATAAAAATATTTGGTTGTTACACATAGGGAGTCCTATGATGAAATTCACATTTATGTTTTCCCATTTATATACGGGTATAAGAAATGGTTATGTCATACCCATATACTTCTGTCATTCGGCTATTACTTATTGACATACCAAGCATTGAGATAAAAATTCTATGATCTCCCAATTCATGTCAACCCACCATATGTTTCGATTTTGATATTTAAATATCTTTTTTCTTAATGGATTAATAATGATTGAAGATCTATATGCATCATCTATAAGTTACCTCTTCAGTTTTGTTTTTGATGGGACACATATTTAGGTTCCAAACCTTATAACTCTATCTTTAGAAAATTTGAACACGAATATATTCATTACATTTCTCTATAAATCCTAATTTCCTTTTGGGCCTATGTGATCCTCTCAATAATATATTTTTGAGAAGTTATATTGTAATGGTATGATAAATTTTCTTTTATTATTCCAATATAGATTATTTTCATATCCAAGAATATTGGAATCTTTCAATTCTCATCATGGATAGGGTTATTGGATCCTTTCTACAAAGAGAATATTCATCCTTACTCACATTCCCATGACTGTAATGTATTTAAAAATCATAATCGTTGATTATCTCTGACCATTATTTTTTCACATATTAAAATCCTTTTGTGTGAATATATACTTGTGGATTCTATCATCTGTATATATGTCAAAATTATCCCCATAACGATAATTTATCTAAATCTTCCATGTAAAGATCACAATAGCCCTATACATATCATGGGTTGGGTAGTTCAACTAATGGATATTTAATTTGATAGAGGCATACGATATCACATTATCATATTACATGAATACACAACCCAATCATTTTTTGGACACATTATTGTTGAAAAAAATCAATCCTCGCTTTTGGGTAATGTGAGAAAAGGTGTAATTATTAAACTCTTCTTTAACTCTTTAAATATCTCCTCATATTCATAAATCCAGAAATAATTCACTCTATTTCGAGTTATCTCGGGTAGTGGGATTCATAATCATGAAAAATTTTCCATAAATTAATGATAGTGCATAGCTAAACCAAGGAAACTATAGATCATCATCATATATGTTTTCCTAGGACATTTTTCAATTACCTATATATTGGAAGGATCTGTAAATATACCTTTTTGGTTATAAAATTCCCAACAAATGTTACTTTATCAATCTGAAAATATCATTTTCTATACTTTTCATACAGATTTTCCTCTCTCAAGTTCTTTAGTGTAACATTTAAATTCACCTCATGTTATTATTTTATTTTGGAGTGGATAATAATAATTATGATAATGAATACCCAATAATTATTATGGAAATCCCTAAAGACTATATTCATTAATACCATAAAGATATCAAGACCATTACTAAGTCCAAATGGAATAAAAATGAAATATTAATGCCCGTGCATTGTATTAAAATTTGTATTGGGGATATCCTCTTTTATATCGTTACATAATAATAATTTGACAGAAGATCCACATTAAAAAAGTATAGGGATCTATCTAGTTGTTCAAACAATTCATAAATATATCATAATGGATACTTGACGTTCATTATGATCTTATTAATCTTACAATAATCAATGAAGAAGAAAATTGACTCATCCTTATTTTTTACAAAAAGTACTAGAACACCCCATGGTGAAGCCCAAGGGAATATAAACCCTTTATCCAGATTCTCAAGTAGTTACATCTCCATATCTTCATGTTCAATAATGTTCATTATATAAGGATTTTTGTAAATTTTGATGTTATAGGAAATAAGTTGGATTAATAATGCAAACTCTCATCTATTATTAAGACTATACAACTCTTTAGGAAACAAAATAGAATATTATCTTTCAAGGGGAATGTCATCAAGGATGATCTATTCCTTAGTAACTGTCAATTGAGTTAGTTATGATTTCTTGTAAGTTATTAATATTCAGGATTGTGATGATGGTTCCAATATAGATCCATTATCCTACTTAAACATTTATAGAATCATAGGGTGACTCATGATGTGGAGGTTTATTTTAATATCTTAGAGATTTATTTTTTCTATATACAAGGAAATACAATCCACACCAAAAATAACACTTAATTCCATTAATGTTTTCTAGTTAATTAAAATTTTGAATATTGACTAGGGAAAATTTTATTCTTGGGAAGAAATAATTACCCCACGTTTCATTATCATTGATAGATAAACTTACACATTTTTGGATGGTGGTTGAATAGTTCAACTAAAATTGCATGATATGTGATGTACCCAATTTTTGTATAATTTTCCATATATTGTAATGATAATAAACACTTTTTTTCACCAAATTTAAATAATTTTACGGTTTAAATTATTATTATTGGTGATCAAGATGATGTTTCAGTTATTTCCATGCCAAAGACACAAAACGGGGGAATTTTATCAAAAATTATGAACTACACATGATGTACTTTAAGAAACATGTCATGTATCATCACCCCAACATGGATTGACCATGCCAAGTACATTCCCATGTATCCAGAAACCATTACATGTCATGTGAGTCTGGGTACACACCATGTACCTTGTTCTAGAAGTGGTTGGTGGTTGAGAGAAAGTACACGCCCATGTTGCTAGTTGAAGACTACACACTGTTTAGGGCTCCTACACATGCCGTGTGGAACTTCTAGAAGTAGTTGGTGGCTGATGAACCATATTACACAACATTTGGGGCATCTCTATATGTCATGTACATCCACCAACCAGGATTTTCCAGGTTCAAAGTCTAATACAACATGTTATCTCACTTACCAGTGAAGAAAATATGGCCAAAACATGTTTACTATTTGTACATTCTATTTACTTTCTAGTACATGTTTTGTATAGCTAAAACCTATAAAAATGTGGTAGGGCCACCATGTTCAGGATTCATTCAGCCATTCATATTCATCCATTCCATGTTATTCAAAATAAGATCACTTAAGAACAACCAAGAATATAATAAGAGAGAGAAAGAAGAAGAGAGAAGAGAAGAGAGAAGGTTCTTCCATGCTACCTTCCTGACAAACTTACCTCCAAGTCTTCCAAGAATATATATTTAGGTAATACAACTTATTTAATTACAATCTACTATATGAGTAGCTAAATTCTATATGTGTTAGGGCTGTAGACTACTGTGAGTTGTAATTTTTCTTTTGTGCTGTTGTAACCATGTTGTTTATTCTTTGTTCTCATAATTACTTGTAATCTCTTTCTAAATATCACTAGAAATTTCATTTCAGAAAAATAACTGGATTTCTTGGGTTTTTTTAAGGAATTAAAATTTTAAAAATCCATGAAAATTTGGTCTTTTAGTCATCTCAAAAGGGATTGAAACTAATAAAATTAAGAGAAATTAATATCCAGGCAAAGGAATTGGTATCTAGTGATTTAAACAAAACTCACCAGAATAAGGGGTTTCTGTTATAATCTTTACACATATATGTGAATTATTATGAACAACAAAACCTCACAAGAAAATTGATTTAATAACAAACATTGAAGTCCATAGACCTGACGCATTTCTCGCCAAATTCTCATAAGAACCAAATTCATGTGTTTTCACTTTGTTTTCTATTAATATTTTATGAAATTTATTATGAAATTGAAATCCAATAACTTTTATCAAATCAAAAAACAAAATCCATTCTAAATTTGAGTAAACTTCAATAAATCAATTAATAATTTGATAAGAAAAACATAGATAACTCCATTTTCCTTATGAAATGATAACCAAATTTTGGATCTATTGTCGGGGACTTGAAGTTACAATTTTTTTGTTTAATTCATGTTTGTATTAATTTTAGTGAAAATAAAAATAAAAAATTATAAAATCATATTCCTACTCTCATTTCCCTTTTTTATTATTTTTTATCTTTATATTTTTTTGCTCAGTGAGTTAAATGTTGTGCAGATTCATAGGTATATGAGTGGCCCCATCACTCGTTCCAAGAGCGCTAAGACATTATAGTTTTTTTTTTCAATTGAACAAAATATCCAACCAACACTTTTTAGGTGACAATGTGCACTCATGGAATAGAGCAACCAAAACGATCACATGGAACTTAATGAAGAGGGAGATCCAGCTGCTTTCTAATGAGCTGGACAACCGTTTGTCCTAGATGAAAACTAGAATCAGTAACCTTCACTTGTTCTAGGGTATGTCCTACAAAAAATTCAATAGTTCGAACCAGAATAAATGCCATACCTACAGCTAGGTCAGGGGATACACTTTGCTCATACACAACAATTTGTTCCCCCAACTTATTGAGAGAAACATCCCCTACGATGTCCCCTTATGGAATATGGTCTTCCCTCCATCCAATGGGAATATACTGGGATCATCTTACCATTGGTGTAGGCCCAGCACTTTGAGATCAAACTGGCCATTATACAGCTGCTTCAAAACATGATACAATTCAGTGTTCTACCCATTGAAGACCTGAATGCTCATCTCTACAACTTCCCCGAGATCTGTGACACCTCTTGTTACCATGGAGTGTCTGATGATTCTACTTCTCATTAATGAATAAGGACAAATACTGGATCATATGACTACCTCAATAGTCTATCCTCACCTGGGTTGTGTTAGCCTATGATTTCTTGTCTAAATACTTTCCACCATCAAGTATGGTGACTCTGTGGAACAAGAACGACAACTTCAAGAAGTATGAATCAGAATCCTTATATGAGTCATAGGGGCACTTCGTGAAAATGATACACAAATTTCCTCATCATGGAATTCCTCTATGGATGAAAGTAAAAACCTATTACAGTGGCATAACAATGAACACCAAATCTGTGGTGGATGCTTCTTCTAAAGGAACGGTGATGCGGAAATCTCATGAGGAACTCTTTGACCTCTTAGAGGTTTTTCCATCCAATATATTCTAGTGTCACTCAGAGCGGGGAACTAAAAATCAAGGTATGCACAACATTTATGACCACATAATGCTTGCAGCCAAATTCGATGTAGTGTCCTAGAAAATTGATGTGTTAAACATGAAGAACACATTCCAAGTTCAAGTAGAAAACCATCTATCTTGCAACGAATATAGTGATAACCACCTCATTGGTGAGTGATTTGGGTAAACTAATAACACTTAAATAAGAGAAGTGAGCTATGTTTCTCAGAATCAGGGGATGGATATGTATCCTCAATACTACAACCCAATGTGGAAAAAACAAACAACTATGGGGTACCAACAACATTAGAAAAATCCTCCACCCTAGAGACTAACTAACTATGGTCAATAGAAGTTCCAGAACCCATATCTAAGACAAAAATAGTAGGGGACTTACCAACTGCAAGGGTATCGAAACCCTTGCCTACAACCACCGAGGTATCCATAACATCCACCAGATGCACCAAAAACGCAGCAAGAAGCCCCATAAAAACATGAAGAAATGCAAAAATATTTCCTAAAAACTACTGAAAAAACATTTCAAAACCAAGAATATTCCATTCAAGGCCTAGAAAATAAAATCGAGCCACTTTCAAACCATCTCTCCTCAAGAAAACCCAATACACTACTGGGTAACACTGAGAAGAATGCAAGAGAAGAGGCCCATACAATCACATTATGATGTGGGAAGGAGCTACCTCAGAGACCAACTACAAAGCAAGGTGAGGCTATAACTGTAGCTCAAACTTCACCCTATACATCTCAAGAAACCACAATGAAAACCCTAACCTCATAAAAAGAATTATCAAAAGAGAAGGAGGCCTCATAAGGTAAGGGGAAAGAGTCAGTCATTCCTTTTGAGCCCACCATACCATTTCCATAGAGGATGAAGCAAAGGAATTTGGATCACCAGTTTAGTAAATTCATGGACATATTCTAGAAGATATACATCAACATCCATTTTGTAGAAACATTAACTCTGATGTTGACATACTCAAAATTCATGAAGGATATTCTCTCCATAAAATGAAATATGTAAGATTTGGGAACCATTTCATTGAATAAGGAATACTCAGAATTGTTACAACAATTTATTCCTCAAAAACTCTAAGATACATGTAGTTTCACTATCCCATGTACCATTCGATCATGTGAGTTCGGAAAATCTATCTATGACATAGGGGCCAACATCAACTTGATTCCATTCGGAGTCTTCAAGAATCTAGTAATCATTGATCTCAAGCCCACCCGAGTGGAACTTCAATTAGTAGATCGCTTAATCAAATATCTCAAATGGCTACTCGAGGATGTGCTGGTGAAGGTAGAAAGGTTAATTATCCATGAAAACTTCATAATTCTTGACACTTAAGATGATCAAAAGGAACCTTCGATTTTGTGAGGGCCTTTCTTGGCCACTTGTATGAAATTGTTCGATGTTTACCAAGGAGAACTAATTTTCTGAGTAGGTGATGAAATTTTCTCCTACAACATCCTCAAGGATATCAACCATATATCACTTATGGAACATGAGGACTGTTATTAGGTAATAGGAATGTATGAGCACTTTATCTGTAGGGAAGATGGTATGGTATGTTCTTTTATCATTAATGACCCACTCTTCATGGAAAATCATGACGCACCTAAGGAGTCGCAATTTATCAATGTCCTGGGAGGTCATTACGAGAAACACACAGTTGTTCTATATATTTTGAAGCGATCAGAGGTGTAACCAATTGTGCCCTCGATCCTGAAGTCACCCCAACATGATCTAAAACCTGTCCCTTAATATCTAAAATATGTATACCTGGGTGATAAGAACAATCTTCCAGTAATCCTCAATGATTCAATCAAAAAATATCAAGAAGAGGCACTCCTACAAGTCCTATGAAGAAGAAGACAATCCACTGGGTGGACAATTGCTGATCTAACGGGCATTATCCCCACCATTGGTGCCCACAATGTGCTACTAGAAGAAGGTGAAAACCCCTCTCAGCAACCACAATGACGGATGAACCCTCATATGAATGAAGTCTTGACGAAGGAGGTAATCAAATTATTCGATGTAGGAATCAAATAACCCATTTCATACAGTCCATGGGTGAGTCCTTTGCAAGTACATGGGTGATTCTTCTATAAGTGGTACTAAAAAAAGGTGTATCACTATGGCCTCCAATGATAAAAATGAACTCATCCCTACACAGACAGTCACGACTTGGTTTGTTTGTGTAGACTTGCGGGAGATGAAAGATGTAACGCAGAAAAATCACTTCCCGCTACCATTTATGGATTTGATGCTGGAAGGACTAGTGGGGCACGAGTTTTACTACTTCCTTGACGATTATTATCGATATAAGCAAATCTTCATTTCCTCTAAAGATCAAGAGAATAGAACCTTCACATTTCTTTGTGGTATTTTTTATTATCAAAGAATGTCCTTTGAGATGTGCAACACTCCTGCCACCTTCAAATGATGTGTGTTGGAAATCTTCCATGACATGGAAGAACAAATATTGGAGGTCTTTATGGAGCATTTTTCTATCTATGGATAATCCTTCAACAATTGTCAGAGGATTATGGAGCATGTTTTGGAAAGGTGTGTGCACCCAAACCTAGTTTTAAACTAGGTAAATTTATATTTTATGGTGTAGAGTGATATCGTATGGGGAAACTATATCTATATGAAAGGAATAGAATATGATCCTATAAAGATAGAAGTCATTTCAAATCTAGATATCCAATCTTCTATTATATCTATCCGATGTTTTCTTGGGCATTCTGGTTTCTATAGATGGGTTTTCTGAGAATTTTCAATGAATTCCCAGCCACTCACCAATATCCCCTCCAAGGATTCCATCTTCATGTTTGATGAGACATGTTTCACATATTTTCATAAACATAAGAAACAAATGTTGGAAACTATGGTGATGATTCCTCTAAATTGGAAGGTGAAATTAGATGTTATGTGTGATGCAAGATACTATGTGGTGGGTGTAGTATTAGGGAAATGGATAGATCCCATCTTTCAACCCATTTACTTTTCCATAAAAACACTAAATTATGCATAGGTGAATTACACTACCACAGAGAATGAAATTCTTGTAGTGGTGTTTTCATTTGACAGGTTTCATTTATACATGGTGATGTCAAAAGCAATTATATATGTTTACCATTCAGCACTCAAGAATTTTCTAAACAAGAAGGATTTGAAGCCCCGACTCAATCGTTGGGGGCTTTTCCTCTAAGATTTATACTTTGAAATTCTCAAAAAGAAGGGAAATGAGAACGTTATTACTGACCACCTATCCCACCTAGAACTACCTTATTTGGATAAGGAGGAAGATAGATACATTAGGTACATCTTCCCAAATGAGAATCTTTTCATGATCAAAAGACCACCTTGACCTTGGTATGAAAATATTAAAAATTATTTATTTATAGGATAAGTTCACCCTGATCTCACATAACAGCAGAAGAAGTAGTTTTTATCCTATGTCAAAAGTTACATCTGGGAAGACCCGTTACTCTTTCAATCATGTGGTGATGGGGTGATTCCCCGGTGCATCCTGGAGAATGAATTTCAAGGAGTTATGGTGTTCTTTCACTCCTCACTAGTTGGAGGGCATCATATCTCAGACCGTAAGATAGCGAATATCCTATAGTCTAGATTTTTTTGTCCTACCATGCAACAAGATTCTCAATACATTGTTACTAGGTGTGATTTATTTCATATAACAGTTAATATAGGAAAACAAATATGAGCATCATCAACACCCCATCCTAGAGGTTGAAATTTTCGTCATTTGGGGAATTGACATCATGGGGACATTTCCCCCATTTTATGGGAACTCATACATACTCATATATGTGGAATATTTCTACAAGTGGGAGGAAGTCCATTATATAGACCAGGACATGACCAATGTAGTTGTGTCCTTTTTGAAAAAAAAACAAATTCAACAGATTTGGTGTTCCTCACATGTTGATCAGTGAAAGGGGAATGCATTTTAATAATTCCTTAATGAAGAGTGTGTTACTCAAGTATGGGGTAAAGCATCAAATGGGAGCACCATATCTTCCTCAATTAAGTGGATATTTGGAATTATCAAATCGTTAACTAAAATAGATTGTGGAGAAAATGGTGGGATATTTTAAATAAGGATTGGTCCAAAAATATTGATGATGACTTATGGGCATAACAGACTACCTTGAAGACACCTTTGGGGATGTCTTTGTTCCTCCTTGTCTATGAGAAGCCATGCCACCTACCAGTGGAGCTGGAGAATAAATCCTACTGGGCCTTCAAGGCCCTAAATATTGATTTAAAAGCTGTAATAGTGAAGCAAAATTTCTAGTTGATGGAGTATAATGAGATCTGAAGGGAGGAATATGAGAATGCCAATCTTTACAAAGAAAATACACGAGCAATCCAGGACCTGATGATTTCCCACAAAACCTTCTAACCTAGTGTTTAGTTATTTCTTTTTAACTCATGTCTTTGATTATTCCTAGGTAAGTTGAAGTTCCGATGGTTGGGACCATTTCAAGTGCTCAATGTTTTCCACCATGGTGTGGGAGAAATTTCTAGTGAATACGGAAAACCTTTCAAGTTTAATGGAAAACACCTAAAGCTTTATCATTAAATGGATGATATGGTGGGTCTAATCTCCACCATTCATTTTAGGTAACAAGAGGTAAGTAGGTCGAGCCAACAACCTAAAACAAAGGCACTTCCTGGGAGGCAACCCAGCGGTTACATGGCATGTACCACCTATACACATGGTGAGTACTAATCTATTTAGTTCTTTTAAAATATTCTAAATATAAGGTTTAACTTATGTAATAAATTGGGATGATGCTGGTGTCAATTTCTATGTCATTGGAGTTTATATGAGCAGTCACCAGTTCGAATCCCTCCATCCCTACCATTAGGATGGGGTTCATCCTTTTGATACTCTTGTTTTCTTACACGGCATGTGATGTATTAATAAAAAATAATATATATGTTATTCTAATCAAAAGAAAACCCATGATGGGGATGAACCAACTGGTTGGCGTCTTATACCAGTTTCCACATGACTCGGGTTCAAATCATGACAACATGCCCATTTCCATCATTTTTCATAATAATAAAACCACAAAAAATGCATTTCTATATACGTTGTGTGTGCCATGTTTTCAATAATTTCTATATTTTTTTAAATAATAATATATATGTGGGTGAAGATGAAAGACTGGCAAAGTCTCATCCCTGGATCGCAAAGTCCTGAGTTCGAACGTGGCTAATCTCTATACTACATCCCTTTAATTCAAATTAAAAACTACACATTGTGCCTTTTCTTCATCCCATGTCATATTGGCCATGTACATTAGCTATATATATATTTCATAAACCTGATTAGAAGTACAAACTTTTCCCTAGTGGTTGAGGACTTTTATTTAGAATTGGTTGATCACCAGTTTGAACCTCGCCCCAAGAACCCGACTAGATGTTGTACATCAATTTTCCCAATTTTATAACACACGACATGAATTTCCTGATACATTACGTGTATATATTTATTTTTAGTAAATTATATATATATATTTAGTTCAATTTTTAATATTAATTATTATATAGTTATATATAATAATTATATTATATATATATATATATATATATTATTCATTTTATACTCATAAAAAACCATAGTGATACATGGCGTGTGGGAATTTGTACACACCGTGTTCTTTGGATAAAAAAGATGGGATGCCCTACCCGATCGGGGGTCGTGTCTTGACCCCCCTTTCTCTCTGTTTCTTCTTCTGCATTCCCTTCGGTTTCCATGACATCAAAACCACCAATTTTGTGTTTTTTTAGTAATATTACTTATACAGTGTGATCGTTGGTTTAGGTACTTTGTTCTCTACTCCTCATTTCATCATTTTACCGGCGTTTAGGTAGATTTTCATATCATCTGACCACTCATCTTCCCACATAAAACACAGGGTGCGCGACGGACACACGCAGTGTACATATTGTACACGGCCACACACAACACGTTGTTAGACTTCGGTCAGTACAGGGCATGTATGTTCGGTACACACCGTGTATCGTGCCTTCCCTGGCCTTCTGGCCTAGACCGTGTCTGTTCAAGACATATCCCCCTCCCCATTCTTCTTTACATGATGTGCATGTTTGGGACATGCCATGCCTACTAACCCTATAGGGGCCCCATGTGGAGATATGTACATTCCACATGATCCATGTTTACATACATGGTGTGTACGCCTTTCCCCATGGTGTGTATCTCATATTTACCATTCCCTCATCGAGTCGTGTATGGATTCTTACATGGGCAGCACACCATGTTGTAGAACATGGTGTATATACTCTGATACAATCTGTGCTCTTTTATTTTCCCAACACATGCCCTCACGACATGTCTATCTAGGGTACACTGGTTCTTACACACTCCTATTATACACCTTGTATCTGGATATACATGTTGTGTTCTACTACTTTACTAATTTTCTCACATTTTCTTCATTTACTTTCTCTTTTTATTTTATTTTCTTTTATTTTGATTTTATTTTTCAATTATGGATGATAGTGATTCTACGAGTGGGAAGCGGACTTTATCCACTATTGAGGGTGAAAGACTTCCTCACCATCAGATTCGTCTTTCATAGGTCAAGTGGACAACTTTGGATTTTCTAATTTGTCAGCCCCCAGTGTTGGTTGCATTACCCCCTCTTCTAATACTGCATACTTCTATGACATCTACCAGTCTGGTGGTTCATGGGGAATCATTTACTATTGATCCTCTAGCAGCGACATCTACCCTATCCACAGTGGCAGTGCGCTTCTCGTCCACTACTCCATCTTTCTACTTCACTCCCTCAGAGCCACCATCTGCACCCACAGTAGACCTGACTGAACTGGCCCTTCCATCCTCTACTAGAAAAACTTCTAATCCCACTCTGTTATCCACTACTCCACATCCTTCCACAGTAGTGAGACATTATTCTCTGACCCCCACCATTCCATCACTACCGACACCGGATTCTGCCCGCCCTCCACCACACCCGTGCCCGGTTTTTCCAGATTATCATCCTACATGAGAGTACTTGCGGCATTTTTTCTGCTGCACTATCTAGTAGTGTGGCCACTTTTTCGATATTATAGTGTCACAAAACATCATAATTTGGTAGGATATTTAGTGGATTATGGGCCATACTCACATGCTGGAAACTTTCCTGGTTAGTACTACTACGTACCATGATTTATTTTTGGATTTCAGGGAAACCTTTGAGTTTCATGGGCCCACGCACTAGAAAACACCCATAGATAAATCTCACCCAGTTTGTTTTCAGATAGGGGTGACCTTTTTCTATTACTGTGGATGAGTTTGGCTGAGGGTGTGTCTTTTATCCCCATCCTACCACCCCACCTATTGTCTCCACTTTGACCCGAATCGAGCACTCTGATCATGCTGCAATGTGGCGGGAGATTGTTAGGCATGACCACAGGTACACCCCCACCTCACAGAAGAGCACACTCATCCTTGACCATCCTCTTCGCTTTCTTCACCAGTGCTTCAACAATATCATCTTTCCATTCCAGGAGGATATGGGAGTTGTGTTTGGGTGGTACATGGAGCTCCTGACCTATATCATTCAGCATGACTACCCTAACCTCCCCTGAGTAGCTACCTCATATTTCCACTCCACAATCCAATTCCTTAAGGGAAACCTAAATGATCTTTTCTATGCCACCCATTTGGAGCACCATTTGGGGGTTTTTGAGCCATCTCTCTCTCTCTTATGGCCACTTCGGTTCTCCTCAGTGTATGGGCTTCCTCATGCTTATCTAAATGAGGTTGTTTGAGTATCGGGGAGAGCACTTTGTGCTATTTCAATATTCCCCTACTCCTACAGGAGTGAGGGATGACCCACCTGCTCCAGTTGGTGTTGTTGCTCTGGATCCACCCAACCCACCTGTGGATGTCACTTCCCCACCCCACCCCACTTTTTCTGGAATTATTTCATCTTCTCTTCCTTCTTCTTATGTTCTTTCTCCTACCCCACCTCCCTTTGAACCATTGGTCAATCTTCCCTTTACCATATACCTAGCCGTGGTGGAGCAGCACCAGGTTCATCTGGATCGTTTTCTGGATCTTCTTGAGGATATGTTGGGACTTCTTCTTCAGCATCATGGAATACTACTACCCCCAGCACATGTTCCTAACGTTACTCCAATCCATTCTTTAGCAAGTCCACCACCATTAAAATTTATGGCCACAGATTTAGTTTTCCTATCCACCACCAGCCCCACTACTACTACTCCTTCTACCGGCAGAAGCATCACTGCAGATCCACCCACATCAGGTTCCACTCCTGAGGCTCTGGCTGCTATGTCTTCTTTTCAGAGGACGTCTCCCGAGCCTCCAACCTCCACTACTACCACGACGCCTTCCCCACCAGATCTATTTATTATAGACAATTCTTCTTCTATGTTGACTCCATGACTGGTGTTTAGCACATTTATTTTCTTTTTATATATCTATTTTGTGATATGCATGGGATGTCACAAACTAACATGGGTTGACCCTGAACTGGTCTCCTGAGCCGATCTGCAGAGAGGCCTGAGAGGCATTCCCAATCTTCCTGGGTTGGCAACAAGTAACAGGGCATTGAAAGAGATGATAGGAATGATTTCACCCAAGGAAAATAAATAACACATTTGAAATACTAAGGAGAAGTGCATAATAAATAAACCAAACAAACAACTAAACAAGAAACTAAAGAAGATAAAACTAACCAAACTAAATGTCCGAACTAACTTCGTGTGACCCCACAAGTCACTCTCTGACACAACGATCAAGTGTCTCCCAAGGTGATCACATCCAATCTGGAGCCTACACATGAACTAAAAATATAATAGAACTATAGGCGTGAGTATTAAAACTCAGTTGGCTGGACCGATATACTATTTCCCAATGCACTACCTTAAAAACTAAGAAACATCAATTCTAAATTTGAATTACAATATATTAAAGTATGCATTTCTACATTTTTTTAATTGAAAACAATGTATAGACCTTTTCCCTCAATCATTTGAAAAACTATAACAAGAGTTTCAAACACATTTTCTTATGAAAAACATTTTCATAGGAGTTAGAAACCCAAAATGTCACTTTTCTTGAAAAAAACCACATAAGTGTACGAGATTTTATATAAAGGGAAATGTAAATAAGTATACAGATATCTCAACAATAGTTCAATAGATAAAAACCACTAGACATAGGTGAACTCGATAGATTGAGAATAATCTAGATGACCCTAATACATGAAACTCCATCTACAGTAGTGTGCCACATAAGATGAAATATAACACTCCAAAACACCCATCCATACTTTCTCAGGCAGGAAAAAAACAAATCCCATAGCAATAAAACCAAATATATCCACCAAATATGGGCCTCTCGTCAGTACCATAACCTACCACTGCAGTACTCATCTCAGAAAATTCTCTTAATATGTCAGGTTCTAATGTATCATGTATGAAAGGGGGTGGGTCATCAAATTCCTCCAAGAATCGAATCACAACCATTATTTAGAATAATAATCATCACAGGCCACACCCCAATTCTCTCCAAGGTCTACTCTCATTCCCTAAAATAAATATATTACTTGTGGTTCCAAACTGATGAACCCACATGATAGAACCTGAGGATTCCATACTGAGGAAATCCCAACCATTCTTTATTGGGAATTCTTGAGGAGCAACTATCATAGGTTTTCATAAGAGGCACTACCCCTTATTTTCACAGAGTGGTCAAACAGGACCATAAAGCATCCATAAAAACAATCTTTACCAAAGACGCAAACAAATTTCTAAAGAAGTGAAAGACACACCATTTACCATATAAAATCATTTGTAAAACCCCTTCAAATTTTTTTTGAACCACTTTCAAACAAACCCAACTTTTAGTAAAAGAATCAACTGAGCTACAATTCCTTGTCATGAAACAAACCAAGTTTTAAAGAAAGATAACTTTACATTTCACTTAGCTTAAAACATTTGATACTTTTTCAAGAACCACAAAATCTGTTAGTTCAAAAAGAACACAATTATCATAAAAGACAAACCACTTTGGGAATCCATAAAAATACCCCAAAACATAATTACTCATGCAAACAACAACTTAGAAAAATCCAAGAAAACATTTCATATCACTTTTAACTTCTAAAATCCAACGAGGCACCATTCCATACACCAAACATGCATTGCTCAGAAAACATCTTAAGTAGACACTAAAAAAATACATAAAAACTAATTTAAATGGCAAGAACTTATTCAAAATGCTAAACTAGGTTCTAAAACTCATAAGTCAGGTGCGGACCAAATAGTGCATTTAATTAATGAAAATAGTGTTCACAACTATAACCGGATGATACCATTTTCATAAAACATGTAGGAACTACCCATTTTTTCAAACAATGTTAATTAACCACATGTTTCAAAATAAAAATTAACACCTAGAAAAAAGTTAGAGCAAGAAGAAATATATGAAACTCATATTATAAATTCAAGCACAATAGGACCCTATATTCAATGTGTTCTAATTCACACAAAAATGTAAAATTTCATCCAACAATTTCAAAGCAATGTTTTCACATAGAATCAATATAAATCTAAGCTTGAAATTAGCACATAATAATTACATAAGGTAGGAAATCATAAAATTGATGATTCATACATTAAAAAGGGTAGGTTCATGGGAATCTGACCTCGAGATCAAAGTGCGATGACAACACAACCTAAAAAACGCATCACGTGGGTCTTAAAATCTCAAACCTACCCCCAAAAACACTTAATTAAAGAAAACCCTTAATCAAATATGGTAAAGAAAATATTAATCCAATGTAAATATAAAATGGAGTATGTAATAAACGGGTGACCAATGGTTTACCCATTGTATGGGAGTTGTGCACGCTGGAAGGAGGGCTCGGCTGGGGCAGTGTCAAGGAAAATAGGAGGCTGGTTGGGGGAGAGGTGTTGCACCAGTTAACAGGGAGGATAGTTAGCAGCTCGTTGCATGACAGGGAGGCATTTGAGTGGTCAGGGAGTTGGCTAGGTGGTCAAGAAAAAAAATTCTAGGAAGCAGGGGGTCTCAGGGCTGGTCAGGGCAGAGGTCAGGCAGGAGGAGTGGTCACCAAAAAATTTGGTCGCTGGCCTACTCACCTGAAAAAAAGAAGCCAAGGGGGTGTCGATGGATGGGTGGTTGAGTAGGGAAGAGATCGGGCTATTGCGATGGGAAATCGGGGTCACGTCAGGTTTATGGGGCATGCTGCAAGGAGGAGTCGGTAGGGTCGGAGCAGGGGAAAGGGAGGCCAAGGGTTGCACGGCTGGCCTGCTCACTTGAAGTTAGGAAACGCGTCGGGGGAGGCATGTGCAGCCATATGTAGGGTGGAGAGGTGCCACGCTGAGAAGGAGGGTGATGGGTGTCCTGGGTTTGTCAATGCAGAGGGGGGTGGCAGCGTCCAGGGTCAAGCCTCACATAAGGAAAATGGGGGTAAGGGTAGCGTGTGCTATGGTTTTCTAAAAAAACACCCTAAAAACAAATTAAAATATAAACAACAACAATAATAATAATACCAATAATAATAATAACAAGAGTAATAATAATAATAAAATGAATAATTATAATAATTATAAGTAAAATAATAATAGTAATAAAAATAATCATAATCATAATAATTGGAATCACAAGAAGATTAAAATTCTATGTTCTTTTTTCTCCCAAATTATATATATAATGATGTTGTCAATTAAAAGTAACATTTGTTTTAATTAAAAACATATTTATTTTAATAATAATATAAATCGTAATGATAAAAATATTTAACGACACAACAGGTGTTCATTTTATAAATAATAAAATAAATTAAAAATAAATAAGGTACTCATATAATTTTATTAATAAATAAAAATTTTAAGGACAATAAAAATTTTAAATGACATATTCAATTAAAATTTATTTATTCACCTTAATTATTTGATGAAAAAAGGCCCCACCATTCCCTGGGTGAAGCCGCGCGGCATCACGCTCCGCTTGTGCGTCCAATGACATCAAACCCAAAATGTGCACATTTTATCAAAATTCAGAAATTTTTTCCTTGACTCACCTTGGACCCCAGCAAAAATATTTAAAGGACAAAAAGTAATTAAAATAAATAATATAATATGTCAAGGTGTGACAATCATCCCCACCATAATTCTTTATGCCCCCAGAAATCCCCCACACTATCCCGTCGATTGATCAACACCAAAGGATTCCACATAAAAACAAAAAAACCTCTTATCTAAAGAACATTCCATCGACCACCAATGGGACTCAACCTCATCGCACGAAATAGATCACCAGCAGAGGGGAGGTCTGAAAGGACTTCCCACCATAATAATTCAACAATAATCTAAAAACAACTTAAGATAAAATCCAAAGAGACTCACGGTGGGTCTCCCCACCATAAAGAACCAACATATACACAGCCAAATGAAAAAATGGACTTAGGCCTGAACTGGGCCTTACTATTACTAGAAAGAAAACACCAAGAACATTTAGGCCACTAAATCTTGTACGAAGGGGATACGAAGTAAATTGAAAACTCTATACAAACCAAAAACCCTCACCCACTATGTAGGGAGGGAGTTATTGAGGATTGGATCAATAAAACTATGAAGAAAAACTACTCACAACTGACCACTTATGGATGGACACAAACCAAAGCCACAAGTGATTCATATGGGTGGCCATGCAAGGAAATTGATCGAAAACTCACATCCAAAAAGTCATAATTACTAGTATTGCATGAAGGATAAGTCCATCACACCATTTTCGATAAGATAAAATTGACAATGATAGAGAGACCACAATAGAAACACTAAAGCTACCTCAATGCAATGATAGAGGTGCAACATTAACAAGACTCTTTAAAATTACACTAGGGTTCCAAACTACATATTGGCTTCACTCTGAGGCCTTTTGGCAGGAGCTCTGATAGATTAATCATCTTCTACCTCACAATCAGGTTCTGATAATTCCAATAAGAAACATACATATTTTGATCTGACATATGAAATGATAGAATTTTGAATTCAAACCCACGCTGGCATTCAAAACCAGAGTTCATCAAAAGTCCCAAAACATTCGCATGCATTATAAAACCCAAAACACCATTAGTACACTACAACGATAAGATATCCCTTACACCAAAATGAAACATAAACATGAAAATTTAAAAAAAATGCAACAACACATCAATTATGAGAACTTCCTCTGTGGAATTTTCAACCAATGCCCCAATAGAATCATTTTAAGTGACCCAAACGTCTATAAGCATGATAGGGCTTAGAATTACTTGGGCATGACGACTTCTTGTGACCCAGATTTACACACTGATAACATCTCAGGATCTCTCGCTCCAAATAGGTTGATGAAAGATCCTAAGGCCTTTTGATTCTATTACTTGCTCTATCCACATTCAATTGCTTACTCATCTCATTTCCAAGATCTTCACTGCTACTCCTAGGAATTGAAGAGGATGGAATACTTTGAGCACTCCTTCCATCATGATTTTACATGAAAAGCTTATCTCACCACATAAGAAAATTAAGTTAGGTTGGACTATGACACCATCGACTGTAGGTCGGGGTATAGGCCCACCTCGAAGGGTCGAGCCTTTATGGAGTCATCTGTGACATGCCTTGTATCATAAGGGACTATCTACCCAAAGTAATGGAAATATTCCAACATGGATCTGTTTACATATAGAAAATAACACATCACTATCCCCATTCTCACCCTTTCTTCTTCATAGTTATACTGATAAAAGATTAAATCCTTGAAAAACTCCCAAGTAAGATCTTGACGGGGCCTTCCCTGAGACACTAACTTCCACCACATCCATGGTGAACCGTCATGCAAGAAGGTTGAAAACATGAATTTCAATAACTCAGGAAAATCAATGAGGTTGAAGTCTCTTTCAATATTATGCATCCAGTCCTCTTCTATGGAAGGGTCTGGTTGACCATAAAAGAGAGATAGATCTAGCTTCTTAAACTCAAGCATAATATTCTTAGGTTGATCAATCACACTACAGTCACCCATCATAGCATCAAAGGGACAAAAACTAGACAAGAAACGTCAACAACCCAATCTTGGACAACTCAATAAAAAAAATCTTCAAAAACAAACACCATATAGATGACAATCATTAAACACAAGAATACAAACTATCATAACATCAAAAAATTTCTCTTTGAAAACATCTTGACTTTAAAACAAAAATGGTGGGTTAACCCCTCGCTATTGGTATTATTTAGTGTCTCACTCAAATGGATGTTTTTGTTTCACCTCGAGCATCCATCCACCATACCTAAGATCGGTTCATATTCTAACATAAAACAATGCATGTGGGCACCCGTATGAACACTAAGAACAAAGAAAAGTAATTTTTTCAAAAAAACAAATCATTCATCCCATTTCCTTTAAAATAATCCTCATATTAAACATGTTATTTCATACAACCATTTTCTTTTCAAAACAATATTTTTCTGATTAAAACAACTTTTAGAAGTTCGAGGACACCCAAAATAAATCAAACAGGGAACTGGTGTCAGTGGGTGACTTGACCACATGGTTGGCGTCCATATTCAAAACACGACACTAACATAGAAAGCCTTCTTGAACCATGCCCATATATCCACATGGCTTTCTAGGGAGTGTGGGATCATAAATATTATTACCCCAACTCCCCCTATCGCATCCCAATCACAAAATATTCCATAATAACTAAAAGAAACTAATTAAACCTGACATCCCATGGAAAACCAAGGTTCATAATGAGAAAAAGTTTGCGACGCGTTTCCCGCACCTACCCCTCGAGTCTCGACAATCCTAGTCCATCACCCTTGACATCCCAAATAACAAAGGGACCCCTAAAATGTGTAGCCTGCTAAGAGTCGACCTTCTCTAATACTATTTTTTCATGAACCAACCCAGGTCAACCCTGAACCAGTCATCCAAGATGATCTTCGGCAATGCCCGAGATGCGTTCTCAGTCCTCCCAAGCTGGTGACAAGTGTCAGGGCATCGACATAGATGATGCGAACGATTTTTCCCAAGGTAAATAATTAAAGCATCCAAAATAATAAAGAGTAACACAGAATAAAAAAACCAAACAAACAACTAAACAAGTGACTGAGGAAGATAAAACTACTGAAACTCGATGTCCGAACTAACTATGTGTGACCCCATGGGTCACTCTCCGAATCAATGATCAAGAATCACCCAAGGAGAGTACATCCATACTGGAGCCTTTACACGAACTAAAAATAGAAAATAACTATAGTAATTAGTATTAAAACCTAATAGGCTAGCCCGATATACTTTTTCCCAAGCCACTACCTTTAAAATTAAGAACCATCAATTATATGTTTGAACTAAAATATATTAAAGTGTTAATTTCGACAATTTTAATTGGAAATAAAAGTAAAAACCATTTCCCTTAATCATTTTAAAAACCAAAAAAAGATTATGAAACACATTTTCTTTTGAAAAAAAATTTCATAGGAGTTAGGAAAATAATTTTTTCACTTTTCATAAAAAAAAACACCACACAAGGGTATATGTAGTTACGTCAAGGGAAATATAAATAGGTATTCAAGTATCTCAGCAAAAATCAAATAGCTAAAAACCACTAGACATAGGCCAACCCAAGAAATCACGAATAATCCAAACGACACAAATACCTGCAACCCCATCTATAGTAGCACGCCAGATATGATGAAATATAATGATCCAAAATGCTATGTCATCCTTTCTCAGGAAGCTCGAGCGAAAATCCCATAGCAATAAACCCAAAAATATTTTCCTACTATGGGTCACTGGTTAGTACTATAAACTACCAGTGTGGTAATCATCTCAGAAAATTCTCTCGATATGTCAGGTCCCAATGTCTCAGCTATAAAAGGGGGTGGGACATCAGATTCCTCTTAAAATAAAATCACAACGAATATTTATAATAATAATCATAGAATTCCACACCTTGAGTCTCCCCAAGCGTTAATCTCATGCCTTAAAATAAATAGATTACCAATGGTTCCCAACCGAGGGACCCACATAATGTATCCTAGGGGATTCCATAGTGAGGAAATCCTAACCATTCCATTTCGGCAAGGCTTGAGGAGAAACAATCGTAGGGTATAATAATAATAACTACCCCTTATTTGAACAAAGTGGTCAAATTGGCCCTTACACATTCCATAAAAACATTGCTTACCAATGATGCAATCAATTTTCTAAAGAGGTGCAAGACACACCGTTTACCATATAAAATCATATGTAAATCCCCTTCAAAACATTTCTAAAACACTTTCAAACAATACCAATTTTTATGAAAAACCCCCACCGAGATACGATTCCTTATCAAAAAATAAACCAAATTATAAAAAATCTAACTTTACATTTCAATTAGCTTAAATTTTTTGAAACTTTTTCAAGAACCTGAAAATACATTATTTTAAAAACAACACATTTATCATCGAAGCCAAACCACTTTTCAAATACATAGAAAGACCCCTAAAACATAATTATTCATGCATCCAACACTTTAAAAAAAGTAAGAAAAACATTTTATATCACTTTTAACACCTAAAAGCCAACCACACACCATTTGGAGACCAAACATGGAATGATTAGAATGAAACTTCAGTAGACACTAAAAAAGTCATAAAACAACAATTTTCATTTTAGGAACTTATTAAAAATTCTAAACCATGTTCTAAAACTCACAAGTTATATGGTGACAAAAAACATTTAATTAAAGAAAAAAAGTTTGCAGAACAGTAACTAGACGATACCATTCTCATAAAACAAGGACATAACTACCCATTTTTTCAAACAAAGTGAATTAACCAAATGTTTTAAAATGTAAATTAACTACTAGACAAAAGGTTGATCATGAATAAATAGACAAAACTCAGATTATAATGTCAAGATCAATAGGACCCTATATTCAATGTTCCCTATTTCACAAAACAAAGTCAAATATCATTCAACAATTTTAAAGCAATGTTTGTGCACAAAATCAATCTAAACCAAAGATTTACATTATCACATAAAAATCATATAATGTACGAAAGCATAAAATTTATGATTCTTAAATTAAAAAGGACAAGTTCATGGGAATCCTACCTCACGATCAATGTGTGATGACAACACAACCTCATAAATGCTTCACGTGGGTCTTAAAATCCCAAACCTACCCTAAAAACACATAATTAACCAAAACCTCTAATAAACCATGGTATAAACAATATGAATCAAATTGGAATATAAATTGGAGTATGGAATAAATTGGTGAAAAATGTTTTACCCATAAGATGGGAGTTCTTCACACTGGAAGGAGGGGCGGTCGGGGCTGCGACAAGGGAAACATGAGGCTAGTCGGGGGAGAGGTGAAGCACCACTGAATACGGAGCATAGTCAGAATCTTGGCACACGATGGGGAGGCATCTGGGAGGTTGGGGAGGCATCTTTCTAGTTAGGAAAAAATGCTGGGAAGTAGGGGGTTCGAGGGCTGGTCAGGAGGAGGTCGAGAAGGAGGATTTGTCGCCAGAAAAAAGGGTATCTGGAATGCTGGCGTGCAACAATGAAGATCGAGGGGTGTCTCCAGCTGATTGGCTAAGTAGGGAAGACCTCAGAATGCTACGATGAAAAAATAGTGGTCACACCGGGCTAATGGGGCATGCTTTCAGGAGAAGCTGGCTGGGTCGGAGTAGGGGTAAGGGAGGCCAAGGGTTTCATGGTTGGCATGCTCACTCATAGAAAGAAGAAGTGTCGGGGGAGGTCTGCACTGATGTAAGTAGGTTGGAGGGGCACCTCAGAGAGAAATATGGTGACGAGGGTCTTGGGTTTGTCGATGTAGAGGGAGGTGGCAGCTTCTAGGGTCACGCCACACACAGGGAAAATGGGGGTATGGGTAGCGCATGCTCCTGTATTCCAAAAAGACACCCTAAAAAATAATTAAAATATAAACAAAAACAATATTAATAATAATAATAATAGTAAGATTAATAATAATTAGAAAAGGAATAATAATAATTATTATAAGGATAACAATAATAGTAATAAAGATAATAATATTTATAATAATTGGAATAACAATAAGATTAAAATTCTTTGTTCCTTTTTAACCCACATTAAATATAAATAATAATGTTATTAATAACAAGTAACATTTGTTTTAATTATAAAATTATTCATTTTAATAATAATCAAAATTTTAATGATAAAATTTTAAAACAACACAACAAGTGTTCATTTAAAAAAATAAAATAAAATAATAATAAACAATGTACTCATATAATTTTAATAATAATTAAAATATTTAATGATAATAAAAATTTGAAATGACACAATCAATTAAGATTTATTATTTCACATTAATACTTAAAAGAAGAAAATTTCACATTCTTTTCTGAGTGAAGCCACATATGATTGAGCTTCGACCGTGTATCCAACGACATCGAACAAAAATGTGAACTTTATTTTCAAAACTGAGAAATTTCATCCGGGACTCATCTCAGACCCCAGAAAAAATATTTAAAGTCAGAATAATAATTAAAAATAAAATAATATCATTTTTAGGGGTGTGACATAGGATGTTCTATGCTATATGCCTTCCATTTTTCTTTTTTCCTTTCTTATGACACTCACAGGTGCATTGGAGTGACTTGGGAATCTCTATTTACTAGGGGAATATTTTTTCAGTTTTTCTTTTTCTTTTCAATTTTTGGGTTTATTTCTTACACTACTTCCCTTTATTTTTTACCCCTTGTTTTCCATATTCCCTTCTCTTCCTTGGAATTTCACTTGGGGTACCATGTGATGTATTATTTGTGGCGTACGGCCTATGATTACACTAGTCCTTTCCTTAAACTGATCTAGGATACATCATTAATAGTTGAAATATTTTAAATCGTGGAAATGTGTTTACTTATAATTATAAATAATAATGGCATAACATGGGATTTTAAAAGTTATATTATTATTTACATTTCCAAATAATTATAAAATGATAGATGATATAGTTTTATTTTGGATTTATACCTTATACATCTACAATTATTAGAGTGCTCATTTTTTATTCATATCATGACCTGATTGAACCTAGTATTTTTCCCATTCCTGAGAGGTATTCAAAACCTTGTTCTAAATATTAATTCTTGAGATATTCTTGGGATATATATAAAAAACACAATTGGATATTTTTTCTCTTTAAAACATGTCAATTTTTGAATCACATTAAAATGATTGAGGCATTTGATTGTTTTTCATCCCCTTTGACCTTAATACCCACCCTATATCTATTCTTTATAAACCCTTAGAAACCAAGAACTACCTTGATAGTAAGCCACATTACAAGAATATTTTTTCAATCTTACTGTAATTATTTTATTATTTTTCATGAGTATTCACTGGATCTTTGGAGAGGGATTTTTTTTCTTCATGGTATTTTTTGGTAAAGAAACTATGAACTTAAATATGGGGGATTTTTTTCACTTTTTCATTTGAAAAAAGGGTACCAGAGCATACTATCCAATGAATTATTGGTTGTCCCTCAATTTTTTGTTAAAAAAATGAAAAAATTTCAAAAGGCAGACCAAACTCTTAATTAAATATTATTATTTTATGGGCCCATATTGGAAATTGAATTTCTTGAGAGATCTTGATTGGGGGAGCATTTTCATCAAATAATATTTCAAATATCATGCATTATTTTTTTTAGAAATCATCCTTCTTTTCAAGCCTCCGAGATTTTCTTTTATCATTACCTAAAACCCCTTAGACTTATAACCATTTGAACCTTGATGAAATCCCTCATAGTTTTTTCAATTTATATTTATAAAGTGGAGAATGAGAACATTTGTGAGCCTATGGATAGAGTGAATATACATAATATTGAGAATTACCCTAATTAGATAAATTTTGAGTGATGAGTGTGGTATCTTGTGTTGAGGTAAATTATCAGGCGGAATGTTTATTTAAGAAAAGTTAATTAATGTGAATGAAAGAGCTTGTTAATTTTCAATTATATTAAATCTGAGGCATGATTAGAATATCATTGGAAGTAAAATTTGTTTTGTGCCTTTTATAAATCTTTTATTATGATTTTTGTATTTAAAATTATAATTATTCAGTTGATTCTATTTTAGAGTATAAATTCAATTGATTAGATGTTTATATCTTTCTTGAGGACAAGAAAACAACTATGTGTTGGGGAGTTTGATGTACCCAATTTATGTATACTCTTCCATATATATTAATGATCATAAAAACTTTTTTTCACCAAATTTCAATCATTTGATGGTTCAAATTCTTTTTATTGGTGATAAAGATGAATTTATAGGCATTTACATGCCAGAGAAACAAAATAAGGTGGTTTATCATAAATTCCAAACTACATGGCATGTACTTTAGGAAACGCGCTATGTATTAGAACCCCGACACAGATTGACCAGGCCATGTACATGACCAAGTTTCCAAAAACCATTACATGTTCTGAGAGTAATTTTATATTCCATGTACCCCCTTCTAGAATTTATTGGTGGCTGAGAGGAAGTACATGCCCATGTTTCAAGCTGAAGACGACATGTCGTGTACGGCTCCTACACATGCAATGTGGACCTTCTAGAAGCGGTTGGTGGCCGATGAACCATATTACACAACGTGTGGGGCTGTGCTACATTCCATGTATATCCACTTCCTAGGCGTCACTGTGTTCAATGTCATAGACGGAAAGTTTGCACACCTACTTGCAAAGAAAATATGGCCAAAACGTGTTTACTAGTATTACACACTGTGTACTTTCAAGTACATGCCATTTACTCCTAAAACCTATAAATAGGTGGCATGCCCACCAATTTCAAGAGTCATTCAGTCATTTATATTCATCCATTCCATGTTATTCTAAGGGAGAGAACTCTGGAACGACCAGGAAGAGAAGAAGATAGATAAAGAAGAGGAGAGAAGATAAGAGAGAATGTGCTTCCATTCTACCTTCCCAATGTCTTCACACTAAGGCTTTCAAGATGATATATTTAGGTATTACAAGTTCTTTAATTACTATCTACTCTTTGAGTAGCTAAATTCCCAATGTGTTGGGGTTGTGGACTATTGGGAGTTGTAATTTTTCATTTGTGGTGTTGTAACCATGTTGTTGTTTTTTCATTCTCATAATTTAATTATAATATATTTCTATATATCACTAAAAATCTCATATTGGACCAACAACAGGATTTCTAAGGATCCTTTAAGGAATTATGATTTGAAAAATTCATGAACATTGGGTGTTTTAGTCTTCTCAAAAGGGACTGAAACTAATAAAATTAAGAGAAATTAATATCCAGACCATGGAATTGGTATCTAGTGATTTAAAAAAAACTCACTGGAAGAAGGGGGTTATGTTATTATCTGTACCCAAATATGAGAATTATTTTGAAAAACAAATCCACATAAGAAAATTGATTTAATAACAACCTTTTAAATCCATAGCCCTGATGCATTTCTCTTCAAATTATCCTAAGAATCAAAGTCATATGTTTTCTCTTTATATTTTATGAAATTTATTAATAAATTTAAATAAAATACATTTTTTTCAAAACACAAAACAAAATCAATTCTAAATTGAAGAAAAATTCCCTAAATAAATTATAAATTTGATAAGAAAAATAGAGATAACTTCTTTTCCTTATAGATCGATCCCTTACTGGTACTCTAATTGTTTGGGTAATATAATTTGGATTGCAGAAAATAACACTTTGGAAAAAATGATAACCAATATGAAATAATTCATAGAACCATATTAATTAAGTATGCTCTCTATCCATGATTGAATAACCAGTATACCTATCACCAATTTATTATCTTCTTCCACCTCTGTAGTTGTGATGGAATATGAACACCCTTTCTCTCTAGGTCTTGGATGTTATTATCATTGGTAATCTTAAATAACCTTTTTCTTAGAGAATTGGTTTTCATAGTGTCCATGTTTCTTGTAGTTTAAACATTAGATAGTGGGATGATGGTTGACTGAATAATTATATTCATCGATCACATTAGTGGGTTTCTTCTATTGAAATTATCTATCTTGGGGTCCCTCCTTCTTGTACTAAAATTATTTCATTGTCCCATACAATAAATTTATGGGATGCAATTTCCGGTGCTTTTGACAAGTGGGATGTTTTCCATTCTTACCATATTGGTATTTCTCCATCGCTCATCGTGAACTAAATTGCATGCTTAAATTCTTATCTCATATACTATGAGACCCATGAAATTAATTGATCTCCATTTTGACTTTGAGGTCACATTAGAAAATTTATCCCTGACTTTTAATGTCGTGAATTTCCAAATAGTTTCATATATCCTGATTTATTACACATATGAAGTGTTGAACATTACATTTTGGGTCAATGAATATACCAAATTCATATTACGAAATCCCTTCTAATTTTTCTCATATTCCCTGATTGATTAGTCATAATTGTTCTTTATTTCCATGAACTCTCACTTCATTTTATGTTATACATTTCAATTAAAATATTTATCTAAAAAAAATTTCTTATTGATTTCCACTCCATCACTTCGATCTCTTCCTCGTGATTCATATTCATTATCAATTTCCATATTTGATTAGATTCTACCTCTATGTAATAAACCATCATCCCAAACTTCACTTACATAGATCAATGAAGGATATAAAATATATTTTTAATGTTGTTTATTCATTTATCTAAGGTTATGATATCATAATATCTACTAATATTTTAAGGCCCTGGTCACATTGAGGCCTCATTTGAAACTTTATCTTTTTTGGGGGGATATTGATTTTCCCACATATTGAATTTTATATTAAAAACTTCTGTTAATTGAGTAAGTATAATAATGAATTTCTCAACTCTTAATACCATTGGGTTGGGAATTTAATTTGGACAATCATCATATTACCCATCGCATTGGCTATTGACTCGTTTCCTCCTATTTTCTGTCATTGATTAAAATAATGTTAAAATTAGGGTTGATAATTTTTAAACTATTCAACATTTAAAAATAGAGATTATGAATATTAAATAGATAAATCATAATTTTCAATCCATGTTATTCATGATTTATTTTATAAAATAAAAATTCATAGGAAATTTTGTTCACATCATATTGGTTCCTAAAGAGATTGAAAATATACTAAATCATATCACTTGGGAGTATAAAACCAAGTGTGTAGTAATGCCTATTTATGTGTCACCAGGTGATGATTTAGTTAATAAAAAATGTTACCTTTTTGGATTTATTACCCTAGGTAAAATTTTGTCAAAGGAACATCCACTTGTAGTATTCATACATGTATTGTGTGTGTTGGAAACCACTCTCTATGTACATTACAAAAATTTTGAGTTGTTTTCCTATGTTAATACATATACCATAGTCTTCCAATAAGGTTTTACAATTTGAAACCCTAATAATAACTAGGCTTTTGTCTAATACCAACAATGAAAATCCATATGTTTTATACAATTTATTTCATGAATTGTTACATAATGATGCACATAATTCAATACAAATAGATTTAGAGGCCTCATGTATTTTATTAATCAGATATATATTGAAAACATGAACTAAAAATACAAAAACATTATTTAAAGACTTCATAACATGAACTTAAATTTTATTGATCATCTAAAATTGCACAAGATAGCCTGGGGATGTACATAAGAAAGGGACAAGATACGAATTTTGGTATGGGAATAATCAAAGAGTATAATAAAGAAAGTAATACATGTGATTCAATAGGTATATAAATGTGACAGAAAAGGGTAATAATAATAAATATAGACATCAAAAAATGATATAATCGGATAACATCAAGGAAATATATGAATGTGGTCACAATATAAAACAAGATAATAGAATCCTAAGTCAAGGATAACCACTGAAACATAAAAAAATACAGTTCTTATGATAACCTCAAATAAATCATACATGGTATCTCATTATATAAAATATTTACACAATGCATTGGGTGGCTATATAATTCTGGGGAAGCCTTTCATATTAATATCATGTACATGTATTTGTGTTCCACATAGATCACAGAACATAAGAACATATGTTTTTAATTTTAACCCCATGATTAAAGAATGCGTGTTTAATACATGTTAGACCCAAATAAATGAAGGATAGATAAATATTTTTGAATTCCATAGAGTAGATATAGGGATTGGTATTCACAACACAAATGTTTGTCATTGAAAATTATGAGATAATTTTGATTATACAACTATTGTATTTCAAAGTTATTGGAAGGGTTTAAAGAGAGTAAAAGGATGTATCTCATTACATGGGATTAAAAGGAAAAGAAATGTATGTGTAAAATAAATTAAAAAATAAAAAATTATAAATCAAAAGGAATATTATAAATAAAGTACATAAATATAAAAGGAATAGTATGGAGTCCCTTACCTCTAGATTTTTCATCTAAAATATTGGGAGGGGATTTTAAAGATATTTATAGCACCCTGAGAGGGATTTCTAGAGGTATATACAGAGGAAAGTCACTATCAATGGGTGTTTAGTAAATATTAGTGGGTTATTGAGTGGGTATTTTTAGAAAAATAGAAGTGAATTAATTATTAATCTCTGAACATAGGTTTTGGTCTCTATGTGAAATAATAATCAAACTCACAAACATTAACAAAGTTTTCCTAAGGTTTTTGGAAAAATAATTGGTTTCCATTATTTTATTCTAGTAATAACCACACTAATTAAAAAATACCCTTCATGATGTGGTAGTGAGTCATGTTCATAAATAATTGTTTTTAAAACATTAAAATATAATAAAGGATTTATAGGATTCATTATAGGTTTGTAAAATTAATAAAATAACATCAAAGGAATATTATTTTAAAAGAAAAATCTATTTTTTCTCATGTATTCCCTTCATAGTATTTATTAATTCACTTATGGGACATTACGATCTCATAATGCATACCATATATTTATACCATATTTAATTTTTAGCAAAAAATTTGACTATCCTAGAAAATTATGAAAAATTATCCATTAGAGAATATTAATATACTGATTTATAAAAAAAATATTTATTTTATAAAAATAATTTTATAATATTCGTAATTTTTATATTTGAATAAAAATCCTTATTAATTGAAAAATACTTGTTTTTATGATAATAACAACATTTTGACCCTTATAAATATTACATTGGGATTCATTAAATTATATTATAATATATATTTAAATAAATATTATTTAATAATACTATTTCATGAAAATTAGATTCAATTAGAAATTTTTGAATTTATGAAAAATTGGGTTTTAATTAAAACTACGTATTTCCCCAAAAAGTAAATTTTGGTTTCTTTGTATCAAAAACTAATTTTTATCAATATCATTGTATAATAATGTGTGTATATTTAAAGTAATTATGATAAGATATAAAAATAATAATCAATATTGTATTAAAAATAAAATACAAAAATTCATATTATTGGGGTCTAAAAACATAACCACCTATTAAACCATCATACGTTCTAAGGTTAAGGTGTGTGATGGTGGTACATTCTTGTAGTTGTTTGACGAACACAGTTTCAATAATGATGTCATTAAGCTTTAACTTATCCTAAAAATGGTTTCTCACATGTTTTAGTTATTGAACATTAGGTTAGGAATCATCACTAGAAAATACTAATGATTCCATCTCCCTTGGAAGCTCAGATAAATGAGATTTATAGGGTACAATCCTACTGGTGGAGTTTATCACATACTATTTATATATAAATTAGAATTTAGAATCACCCTTAATATATACTAATATTAATATTCAATATAGAATGGATATATTTTCAATGTTTTTTATGCTTAATAATCTTTTCTGTCTGAAATTCAATATTTTAAAACATTTTAAAATAGATAATGTAGTGAATGTGTTTCATATAGATACATTACATAATAAGGCATTTATTCATTAAGAATTCAATTTCATTTATAATATTTTCGTTCATTATAGGAACCCCAGTCCATTTTTTGTTGACCATTCCCATAGATAGTTGGGAAACTAAAACACATCCTTCCTGAAGACACCTAGGAAACCACATCACATCCTATATAAAGACACCTAGGAAACCACATTATACCATAACCAATTCCATAAAATCAAAATAGTAGGGTTTCATGAACATCAAGAAAAACAACCTCATTCCCCCATCCTATAATTCAAAAACATCCCCATGAACAACCTTGAAATTTCATCAAACATAGGTATTTATGAACCTTTAACCTTTGGTCATCACTACCCATGCATATCAATCTCACCTAGAAGAGATAATTGGAAAGATGGGTAGCCATCCATACATCATCACAATCATGAATGTTTGGGAAAAAAACCCTAGAACCCAAAATCTTGGGGAGTTGGTTTGAACACGTGAGCTGGTTGGTGTACGTATATATAAGACATAAAAAATACATGATGGATAAATAACAAATAGGCTCAATATAAGTTTTACAAGAATTGTACCAGCAGATATCACCACATCACCACAATTCCTCACAACCTCTTATGATATTTTTCCCACCTCTAACTACACCATATCACATAATTAATCCACACATGCAATAAAATTTCCCTATTTAGTTTCAAAACAACCCATTTCCATATTTTTCCAATTACCAACCATTTTAAATTTTCAAGCTTGTTTATTCCGTTTTTAATTCCATACCATTTATTATTCATTCTATAAATTACTTATTTTATCATATTTTAATTTTCAATAATTTTAATTTTCATTTGATCTTTTTAATTTCATTCCATAACTACTAGGAAACTACACAACTCAACACATAACATCTCATCCATATTATTCTATTGAATACATATTCATTACTTCCCAACATCAAAACTACCACATTCCACAAATATTAATCTCATCTACCTCACATTATAAACACTGAAAACCTCACCCACCACACATCACCACATTATCTTTTAAAAAGCTTCCATCATAATAATTTTTTAATTTTTATGGGTATTTTCAAAAAGAATCTAAAATTTCCTGGGAAATCGATTTATTATCTGGATATAATTTCTTATCCTTCAATATATATTATGAGATTAATAAATAAATAATGTTCATGTGTTTCAAAAGTCCATAATAATATCCAAATATCAACATCAATAGTACTTTTAAAAAGTGACAAGTATTCAAAACCATATAGGAAAAACACAAGAAAAAGTAAAACTCAAGTAATTTATTCCATCACATTCAATTCCAATTGATCTGGTTAATTATATTCATTAATCTGATATGTACTATCCACCCCAAGTGGAAAATCATTATATCCCCACATGTACTACTTGGATGGATATATTAATGATAACTTCCTCAATAGAAACATCAAATATAACACACTCTTAGAGAGTAAGAAACAAGTGATCATTCCCCACCAATATCAAAGGAATCATCACTTCAACTAATGGACAAAAAACTCATCATGATCAATAAAAAATTGAGAATAACTTCCACTATATTGAACTAAAAAAATTAAGAGGGTGATTGAAAATAGGGAACAAAAAACCATATGCTTACCTCATTCCAAATAACCTTAATGTGAATAGTAAAAGATAAACCTTGGGGTTAAAAACACCTATGGTGGGACTGTAAATGTGGGGGACGATAAAGGGTCATCTAAGGGTCAAAAAAAGGATAGAAATATGAACAAGGGTTTTTGAGTACCCCATTTATAGATAAATCCTACAAGACTCCACCACTGTGTAGTGGATAACCAAAAAACCTATAGTGGTTTTAGTCAATGTGATATTTGAAAACCCTACCTATTTCCCCTCATTTTTCATCCATTTTAAAAATGGTGTTTGACTATCACTATGTCATAGACCACGAAGTTGTCAAATTTTTAGAAGTTACTTTGTTACCTTCCAAAACCATATGTTATTCTTTAACAACAAATAGCTAGTCATTTTACCATCATCTCACCCAAAGCTATATGTGGTGTGTTCCTCTTACATATTTCAAATAGAAACTACAAAAAAGCGCCATGACTAGTTTCACACCCTCCACTCAGGGTCTCTACTTTCTTGTGGTGAATTTGTAGACCACTATGTTGACACACCCACCACCTCAACTTCCCCAGGGTGTGGTCACACATCCTATTTATCACAAGATCACACAAAAGCCAAAATAGCCTCCAAAACAATCATACATGTTGTGTCACATGACATGGTTCTTCTTAAAGCCCCAAGAACCACCTCAAAAATACAAATCAAAACCAAACTCCCTCACAACATCTCCAAGCCACATGAAATCATAATGGAAATTCTAGAAAGTTATGGTTCATTACATTATTAGTGGAATGATCTTTAAGGATGATCATGTTGAACATTATTTCAACCTTATAGTATTTTTATTTACTTGTATAACCTTAGTAATGTTTCTAATTATGTTCCTTTTTTTAATGTAATGTATTTCATTTAGTATGATATTATTATATGATAACTAAATATAAAACTATTTAACTTGGTTTAATGTTATTTGTATTAAAATATGTCAAATTAATAGCATTTTTTTAAATGGAGATGAAAAATAAAATCAAGGGGGTGTTATATCCTACCCCAAATAAATAATATCACCCAAAAAAATTTATTACAATAATGAGAAAAGATAGGGATACATTAGTATCTTTACATGTTTATTTATACACATTTATTCCTCAAAATAATAATTCATTTAATGAACCTTAAATAAGTGAAATTAATATAATAAAAGGTTATACCAATGGTTTCGAACAAATTGAATAGACTCTCAAACCATTGGTATAGCCTATACCAATATTTTTGAAGAACTTTTGGTTATTTTAGCATTGAGATATACCTAAACCAATGGTATTGGGATAATTTATGGTATATATGGTCTATACCAATAGTTCCCAACCCATTAGAATTGGTTATATATAGGAAATACCTATAACAATAGTTTGGGAAAACTATTGTTATTTTTAATGTAGGGAAAATCCGGTGAGTTTTGATCCTAATACATCCAACATATTCATTAAAGACATAACTACAGTCCTAAAATTACTTTTTCAAATATTATTGGATAAATACTTATTTGTTTATATATTTACATAAAATTAATTTATATATTGAAGTATTTAATGTTATTTGAGAAAAAAATTCATAAAAAAATTGGGTACATATACCAACAGTTCCCAAAAACCATTGTTATAGGTGCCATAAATTGTTTGGAAATATACTAATGTATTTTTATAACAATTTTTATATAGTACATATGTAATATCTATTTCAATAATTCATTAAATACCTTAGTATAGGCCTGTTGGTATATGTAAAATTTCTTGTAGTTTTAGTGGTCATATTTCAAAGTACTTTATCTCTATGATCCAATATTTTTAGCCATTTTTCCTTATAAGAGAGATAATGTTTCTATTATTCAACCTCTGATTTCGGTACACTTAATGGATTAGGTATATTATTTATAAAATGTGATAAGTGGCATACATCATATATTAAGGAGTGGTTAGGTGGATGTACAGGATGATAAGCTTCCATTCCCATGTGATTAAAGATTTTAAAAGGTCCAATGTATCTATAGATCAATTTTTAATTCCTCATGAATATCATAACCCTATTCCATTTTAATATTGAAGGGAATACCTTATATAAAACATAAAAAATAAAATCCTCACTTATTATTATCAACATAGATATTTTTTCAACTTTGTGATGTTTTAATATGCTATTAATTGGTTTGAATATTCTCTAAAATTTCATGAGCAAGATATGGACCCAAATTATTGTGCTATTTGAATTTATCCCAACATGATAATGTTTTATAACTCTTCCTTTAAAGAGCCTCATATGTTTTAATTTTAACTCTTTAATGTTAAATTTTTTCATATAAGAAATCTGTCAGGGGAAATTGTTAATCCCAACCTCATTTGAAATTAGTAATGTAGTATTTCAACATGCCATCCAATGTTTTAATGGTCCTTTCATATTGACCATAAATTAATGGATGATAAGTAGTGTTAAATCTAAAAAACATATCCACTGATTTTTTAAGACATAACTATAACTTCATATTAATTTTCACATATCGATCTAATAAAATGGAAAGTGAAAATCCTTGAAACCTTACTTCTTTTTTTATGTACATATTTGAAATAAGATGAAGAATGAAATAATATCAAATAGAAATGAATATTCTATCTTTATATGGTTATCTAAAATAACCCACATGGAATTATGGCATTTAGAAGTCATGGTATTCCCTATAAAACATGGATTTTTATCCCACTTCCAAACATGTATGTTTAATGGTTGCATCATCCTATTAGCCTTATAAGGTTAAAAATTACATATTTTCAAACGAAGAGTATGGATATATACTCTGCAATATCCAACATAATTTTTTACAATCAAAAATGATAATTGATATCTATATGTGTCTCTTATTTGTAATATATATAGAGAATATTGAGCTATGTTCTACATCAAATAGGTCCTTTAATTTTGGTATTAAATTATCACATATTTATTTAATAAATATTATAATTCCACCAATGTAAAGTATAAACTTTGGAATATTCTTTACCTTATTCTATAGATCCATATCCTTTTACTATTCTTCCAAGATAATCACATGGATGGATGGTTGAGTAGTAATTTGGGTAAGATAAGATTTTTCATCCCTCCCTTATGATTCTCAGGTTTATCCTTTTCAAATATATGTGTATTGGGAATCATTGATTCCTAATCATAGATCAGGTAGTGTGATCCTTCTTTCTTATAGAATCATCCACCTTTTTTCCTTCCTAGGGTGGTAATATATTTAGCAGTAGTAGTTTTTGATCAACTCCAACCGTATCTTTTGGAGAATATTCCACTCCTTCTATGTGAATATTTTATTAAAATATTATGATTAGTATATATCACAATTTTCTTCTTATATATAATGAATCCATAATTTTTAATGAAAATATTACCACTTCTCGATCTAGAGTATGGTTTGGAGAAATTGTTCTCTTGTTTTATTAATTTTCAAGAGGCATATTAAACCATTGTTTCATTTTGATTAAGGAAATATCTCAATACCTTCTATGATTTATCACTATATATCACAAAACCTACATTATTGTAGGGTACTGTGAGTATAGGTGAAATAATTAAAATTATCTTAAAATCCAAAAAACAATTATGACATTCATTTATCTCATAGAACTTTACTTTCTTTAATGTTAACATAGTTAATGAATTTAAAATTCATGAGAAATACATAAAACTGAGTCAGTAGTATCCGAACAGTCCTAGAAAACTATTGATACTTGTCACAATGGTTGGTTTGGTCCATTAATTATTTTCCTCTGTAATTCAAGGAAATATATATTTACCCTCACTTGTGAGTAAATGTCCTAATAATGATAATTTTTATAGCCATAATTCACACTTCATAAATTTGGGATATATTTTCTTCTATATCAAGATCTTCATCACAATACTCAAAAGATATTAATTCTCTTCCTTTAAAATGGAATGTATAATAATATAAATCATTAAGAGTACCATAAATTCATTATGTTAATCTCTAAAGTCTCTATTCATCTTATCCATGAAGATGGTATAGTAATTTTTAAGACTCGGTAGAATTATAATGAATTCATAGTGTCAATATCATGTATGAATTATTGTCTTAGATATATCATCCTTATTCTCCCATAATTGAAGATATGTCGATCAAATTTAAATATTTTATAATTATTGATCCCCTCACAAATGATCAAACAAATAATCAATACAAGGTAGAGGATACTTATTCTTGATTGTGATCATGTTAAGTTCATGATAATCAATACAAATATGCATTGATCCATCCTTCTTCTTAACCAAGATGACATGTTTTCCCCATGGTGAAGATATTGTTCATATGATAATCATATCTATATTTTATAGGAGTTTCTACTTAAATTAATCTAATTAAATCAAGTACATTCCATAAGGAGTATTTGATATATGCATAGAAATAATTAAGAGTACTATCGAAAACCCTGCCACATTATCTAGGGGACCAATAATTTTTTGTGAAATACATAGAAATATTCCCACACAACATAAATATTTTTAAGTGTATTTTTACCCAATAATCTGAGTTTAATATTCTTCTTTATTAGGTTATAATACTCATATATAGAAAGTAACTTTCATAAAAATTTCATATTCAATCATACATTGATAAATGATCACGGATTGATGATGGATAATAAATGTGTATTCTTAATCTTATAAATTAAAAAGTAATATATCTAGAGAGAAACAATATATTCTTAAAATAAAATTCAATTCCACTAATGGAGAATAATAATATTTCCAGGAATTACATTTCCAAAAACCTATATTATAGAGAAGTTATAGAACATACATGAAATTAACATACCACTAAGATTATTCTCTAATACATTAATATCTAGACAATTGGGTGGTTATTTTATATTCTTAGAAAACATTAGAGATTTAAAGGAGTGGTTATAACTATAATCAAATTGGAATTTACAATTTTATATAGGATGATGAGTGTACCTTTAACGGCTTAATTTTTGTGGCATGCATCGACACTTGTGATTTCATAGGAATTACCTTTCTCCATTGAAAATAGAGGTTGTAAATGTTAATTTTTCACATCAACCCATGTATTATTGTATTAGTTTGTGTAATTTTAATACCCCTTAAAATTGTTACATTAGAGTGAAAGATGAAAATTACCCTAAATTTAATTTCTATCCACATAATTAGTTGTACTATTCATATCTCTTTTATATTAATTTGATTTATGACCTTCTCTAACAAAAAAGAATCATTTACATGTTCCATTAAGAAATTATCCTCTATTAATATTCCCACATTTGCAGCATTTAAGAAGATGAATATTCTCCATGCCTTGGGTTTTATCATTTAATATTCCACAAAACTCCTTTTTTCTCTTCATGTCCTTAAATCTATGAGAAGAATGAGTCTAAATTTTCTATTTACACCTTGATATAACATTAAAAAATTTATTCATAGCTAAAAAATTCATTTATACGTAATATTTTTCAATTAATTTCTTTTAATTCACTAAATAAATGATTGATTTTTCTTTCAACATCAATGATAAGGCCAAAAGTGTGACTTTCATGTATTATGAAGTTTTCTTCATAGGTACCAATGGATTTTCCCTCCATTTTCATAAAATCATAGATTTATATATCTATTTTATTGTCTAGTGTGTAGGGAAAATATTTATGAAAAAATATCTTCTTAAAATCTTATTATTTCATATATTCAAATTATTCATATTTCCTTGTGTTCTTGGTTACAGTTCACTATAAATATTCTTCACATTCCAAATGATAAACACCTAAAATGACTTTCTTATTCCCTAATCACTATAGAACACAAAATATATTTTTTATCATTTTGATTCATTACTCAACAGCTGTTATATTAGAATACCCACTAATTGATAATGGGAATTACTGCTTGAAATAATCAATGGAGATTTATTCCTTCTTAGAACATTTGGGAGTTTGATGTGGATTTAATTATAGTTCACAGCTTGATAGAGTCATGTGAGAATACCCCTAAGATTTTTAACTCTATCACCTATATTTTTTGGTTTCTCATTGGGAAATATATTCAAGGTTCTGAGAATATAGGGCCCCTGGTTCACAAATCATAAAAATTACAGTTATTATAGAAACCCCAAGTTGATGGATCAAAGAAGAAGCGATCAACATGCAAATAAAATCAGACCTAAGATTGATGGAGGGATATAGATCTAGACACCAACCAAGGTAACTATACATAGTGGCACTTAAAGTCATTTGTAACATCATGTGGTTATATTATATAGACATGAAGAGGCATTAGGGATGGGTTATTCATGTATAGTTGATTCATAAAAGATGTAAAGGGCTTCACCCTTAGGCTTTTGGTCCATGTACATTTGGATTTCTACCTCTAGGCTACTAGGAAATGTATGGATTCCCTCTCAACCTAAATAAAATGGGATATTGTCATATAATAAAATGAATATTTAATTATATCCATTTCACTCATTTTTTACTTAACTCATCCCTATTTCAAGAATTGGCTAAAAAGGGTTCTTTTGAGCTTCAAATTTTAATAAATAGATTAAAAAATTATATGATAATGAAAATAAATACTAAAATGTATTAAATTATTTTATCCTCATTTCAATCGATGATAATTGATGTTCATCCAAAATCAACTTTGGTTCAACAAAAGTTGTTTTATATTCTATATTATTATTATTGATAACCTAATCACTGAAATTAACGCAAATCCACTTTGATACCAACTGAGATGACCCATCCCTAACAGACACACACACACTCACATATATATATTACACCATTTTACATGAATATTCATTATATCTCATTATAAATCATTCTTCAAAACCTATAGGTTTAGTTTTTATTGATAATAAATACATAAAAAACATATTTTATAATATTTATTCAACATTAGTCACAAATATTCTTCACACATTGTAAAATTATAAAAAGATTGAACATAATAATATTCTTTATTACCACAGAACAGGAAATATAATAAGGAATGATATGAGATTTTTATTAAGGGTAATCATAATAGATATAAATTAAATATAATAATTTATCATAAGATTAAAATGTTGGTATGAGTGTTGAAACATGAGTTAATAATCACGATCCATGAACAAATAATGTAGGAATGCGGTATAAAATATTAATTTGGAATAAAATTTTTGATAATGAATATGATTATATAATAATTTTAATTTTAATTATCACTACCAAAACCATCATCATATAATGGATAAATTCCAATAGTGTATTGGGTTCACTTTTCATTTCCATAAACATAGGGGACAAAGTCCCAGAGTGGATTAGGTTCACTCTCCATTTCCATAGACATAGTAAAAAGAGTCCCATAGTGGATTTGGTTCACTCCTAAGTCCATTTAATATCATCTCATAAGACATAAATTTAACACCCTAATCTTCCACGGTACGTTTCCCTTTGAATAATACAGTAGCATGTGTTGTACACAACATCGAGATTCTAACACGCCACAACCAATCAAACATGCCGTTATGAATAGTAATACCCACTATTTGATGTTATATAAATTTTTACTTTAAAAAAGGACTTCATTTTTGGATTCAGAATATTGAGATTAGATTAGGGTGAATTTTTTGTATTTTTTGGAAAACTTTCAATTTTTGAGGAATAGTGAAAAATATTTTGTTATTGGTTAAAACCGACTTTTTATTTAAATAATAATTTATTTTATTTAAATTTATTTTAGGTAAAAATAGATACATAATACCTATATATGTTCAATTCAATTAATTGGAGTCATTTTATAATATGTTTAGATATATAAAAATTTTATTGATCTTTAAAACGTCTTTTACCCTCCTCCTAGGAGCTTTGGCAAATTTGCATAAAACATAATTTTACCTCTTCTGTAAATTGAATTTAAAAATTATGATAGATTAAATTAATATCATTAAGTAAAATTTGGTTCAATAAGATGAAAATAATTTTTGATGAATAGTTATTTTGACTTTTATTTACCATGGTTAAAAGTAAATAGGGTAATTAAAGGTAAAAATAATATCATAATTACACTAAAACATGTCCTAATTATATTTTATTAGTGTAATTAGACCAAAAACAATCGTAGGAATAATATATGATCCCATTTGGTCCACTTGGATTAGATTAGGACATTTATTATTATTTTATTTAAAGAAAAGTTAAAATAGTAAAATTCAATGTTTAATAACTAAACCATTTTTAATATAGGGTTACACACAAAATAAATTTGACTATAAATATTAATTATAAATCTAAAAATATTTCCTACATAATTTTATTTTTTTTATAATTTTTAGACATTAAATATTTTAATTTACATAAGACACAATGATGATGTAGTAATTACATTATTAAAGAAATATTAAAATAATTGATATTATAAATATGCAAATAAATGTTATCTGAGACCTTTGATGAATTCAACTAATATTATTGGTTAATATTTCATTTTAGAGTTGATTAAATAATTTTTTTCGAAGTAATCATGCTTTTATGATTTTCAAAAAACTCAAATACTAAATAGTGTCAAAATTGACATAATTAAGTTTTTAAAACAAATACTATCTTATTAATGGATATAATATTCCTAAAAATCTACAGTTTGGCTAGAGGAATTAGATAAGTATATATATATTAATAATAAACCACTTGGGGTTTTCTTTGAAATTTATAGTATGTTTATTAACCATATAATATAAAAATACAAAGAGACATGGTAAATGAAAGACTACTTAACAAAGAGTTAAATCTAAATGATAAGATTAATATGGTGACCTAAACATGTCTAAAACCAATTGGTTGAGAGTTTTTCAACCCATAAAAACTTTATAATTTAAATAAATCGTTTTTGAGACATTATAAACCGAAATTTATTTTATTATAAAATAATATTTCAATATTTTTTTAAAGTGACCCTCACCTCTCTTATAAAAGGAAACTTCCCCTTTTCTTAATTTCACACCTCCAAAGCCTTTTGGCTTGGCCAAACCCTACCCAAATATCCTCCCAACTTTACTATATTCATCTTAGAGGCTTTCCTTTAGTTTTAAAGCCATCATAAAGATCCCTTTTGATCAAATCAAATGGAATAACCCAAAGAAGAGGCAAATATTTCATCACCTATTTCAAGTTATTTTCTTCTTCCACTTCCTCTTTGTTTATTGTTTCCATTATAAATTAATAAATCTGATATCTTATATATACTGTGATGCTATTATAAAACTGGTATAACCATATTCATTATTCTATCCATCATATGAATGACAAAGTCATCATACATGCGTACGTACAACTTACCGTCTCCACGTCGTGGTGTAGTTTGTTATTCAAACACATCATTTTTTGGATGGGTATAATAATGAGTATAACTAATGTAAATAATAAATATAACATGTTATTTATTATTTATATATGATATACCATCCAATTACATATTATTTCACGATCAATATAATGATATTTTCGCTCGTGCGTACGTATGGATTACCATCTCCACGAACGCGATGAGATTCATTCCCCATCGTAATCAATCAATAATAATTTTCGTTTTATGATTAAAAATAATTTTTTTGAACATTATTTCATTATTTATAAGAATTAAATACATCTTATCCATAACAAACATGGCTTATGTAACCAAGCATATAATGGAAAATGAATCTGTTAACACCCAAAACGATGATACTACTGAAATATTATTAACCAAGAAATATTGGAGGATCATATATGATATCATATTTATGTATATAGTTATTTTATAATTTAATAACAATTTTTAAGTATTATACAGAAGTTTAACATACCATAGACTAAGGAAAAGTACTAGGTAAGGGTTAATTTCACAATCTCTTAATTATCTGAGGTTGCTTTTACGTAAGTATCTACTGAGTCCTCTTTATCATCCACATCCATGTTTTCTTAAAAATTTAATTCAAAAAATTTTTACTACATACTATAATATGGGTTAAATTAATTTATACACTTATTTGACCACATATGTTTTGGAAATTAATCTTTCCATTGTTTTCCAAACAAGGTACTTTATGACCTTTTTCGACAAAATTAATGTAAGAATGTCTTTTTTTAACTTATATGGTGGGTGTGGCTATTTTCTACCATCATATCATCATCGAATCTTCCCATACAATAATATAAATATATTTTCAAAATAAATGTTTTCTTTTATAATTATATGACTTTTAAATGATTTCAAAATTGAAAGATATATTTCTTTAAAAAAGACTTGATTTCATATGTGTCAACATCCTTTGATGGATTTTAATATTGTTTGAAGTTTATTTATTATGATACAAAACTTCCATATTGTATTGAAGGTTATGTGATATGTTTGACTGTGAATGTGTTATTTTTACACCATTCATTGTTTATGGATAAATTATTGACATTTCGTATTCTAGTTTTAATATGAATGTTCATGTTATGTTTAAACCTTTTGATATGAGGAATGCATTAGACCTAGTAAGTGATGGGTGGAACCACTATATATCCTCGATGCATCAGTAGGTATCAAAAGAAAAACTAGTGTCTTGGACAAGGGCTTGAAAAAATGTTATTTGTAGTCTCGGCACAAGGCTTTGACTATGTGGTTATGAAGTATGGCATTATGCATTCCATCATTATGAAAGTTTCTTTTGATATTGCTTATGATTATTTGACAGGTATAATATCTATGTGAATAACTAAATGGAATTATTTGATTTTATATTTTTTTATATTATCTTGAAGTTTAAGTTTAAATGGATTTTGTTTTAGTCTTATACATTTCCTTAAATGTTTATGGTTATTAATGAGAGTTTCCTCTATATTTTTATCCTTACTAAGCATCTATGCTCACCCCTTTCTATGTTTTATTTTTCCCAAGATGTGAAGAAGTATTTTATGGTCGAACTGCATCGATAGGCTAAGGATATAAGTGTGTTCAAAAGGGGACAAATTTTTTTTATTTTTTTATTTCATAATGTAATGTAAAACTTATGAGTTTATCTAGTACTTAAAAGGATACTAAACTGATCGGTCATTAAGGACATGATTCTTTATATCATTCTAATGTTATGTAATATTGCACCGACTCTGGGTAACTGGGGTCGGGGCATCACCATAAATCTTTATAAAATATATTTTAGGGAAATATAATTATTTTTTAACCCATAACGTAATGAATAACCATACATATCTGTTTCACATTAATATTAAATAACTCCAAATTATTTTATAGATAAATTAATTAATGAAATAGAAAACAATTCATAAATATTATCTTAATGCATAATAATAATACATCTATTGAAATATGTTGGATTGTATAATTATAGGATATCCCCTGTGGATAGTAAGAAAAATTAGAATATTTTTACTTAAATTAATAATACTTTGGATGAGCATTATAAAACTATATAAAAATAAATATAAATATTCATAAAAATGTTGATTAATTTCTTTTAAAAAAATTATTCTTAAATAAATATATTTAAAAAAATAATAAGAATATAATTAAAAAATATTTTTAGGATCCATTAAAACTTGGAGTGAAATCCTCATGATGAAAACCAAATACAATGGTTGTAGAAAGTGGTCTTGTGAAAAATATAATAAATATTCCTTTTAGATACCTATAAATAAATTAATAACTAAAAAAATGAGTTTAATAAATCATAACAATATGGATAATGAAATCCAAAAATATATATGAAATACACTGACATAGAGGAGAATGATTTCTGACTGAAATTATGAGATAATGTTAGATCAACCTAAAAGGATCGTTTTGATTTAATTGTGATCCAATGAGAGGTTAAATGGTAAGATGGTAAGGAAACCCAAAAAAATATAGGAAAATCATTATACTTTTAGAGATATAAAAATTAAAATTTCATCTAATAAAAATTAATATATATACATTCTTGGTCTCAACGTGAGACTCGAACAGAACCTTGTGGATTTATTAACACTTGAATCAAATTTCATTAAAATAAAGAGCTTGATATTGTTTTATAATTAAAAAGAATTAAATTAACAAAATTATATAACAAATCCATGGGCCAGTATATACATCACATAAAATTACATTATTCGTGAAAATGGAACATATCACAATGAAATGAAATTGAAAAGAGTATCCCTTTCCACCGATTTCTACTTGGTCAGGCACACTATAACACACTATATAAATAATCTATAGAAGTTATTCATATATATAATATCCTTATTCATATTTATTTTACGTAATACTTTTCATTTATAATTCCTTATTACCCATATATTAATTTATTATTGTTAAAATAAATATTTGGGTGTTAATTATTTTATTTTCTCATACATGTTTCGGAATGGCGATACTGGTCCTTTCTCCTTGATAGTGGGTTTATCACCTCCAAAATGTTCATAAAGATTTAATATATGTTTTTGGTAATGTTATGTTGTCTCATCATCATTTAGATAACTTATTGTTAGGGTTCATAATGAATTGTTAACAAACTCCTTTTTAGTGATTATTCGATTAACCGAATTGTTTAATTTATTAATAAATATGATTTTAATTATTACCATTATAGAATTATTAAAACATATTAAATTTATATTTATTTCATATTATAATTAGTATTTAATCATTATTACACATTCATGATGTAAGTGTTATAGCATTTTTCATGTGGGTGGTAAAACTGCCCTAAGAAAGAACACATTTTAATGCATGAATGATAACATGTTATTTTATAGTAATAATAAAAAATTTATAGAATATTATTGATTTCGTAAATTTTTTATCAATTTGATAATTATTTTTTAATTAATGGTGGATTAAGTAAGGAGATAATTATGAATAATGAGAGGATTACACATACATTGAAGACTTGAATCTTATCTTACTAGGACACTGAAAATGAAGTATTTTTTACCCCATTTTGAGAATAGAGGTTCTTAAATGTGGGTAATTGTTTACTGTGATAACTTGGGTAAGTATTTAATAAAAATAGTAGGAAATGTTTTGGTATTATTGGTGATAAGAGGTCACTTTTATAGGTGATCTTGAGTGGAATTTTCACAAATACTCATTTCATAAGGTATGAAAAATGTCTTTTTATATGGAAAGTGGATCCATTGTTTCTAAATAATAGAAATAGTTAGTCTTTAAGTCCATAATATACTTATTTATTTATATTATTTTATGATATATGAGGTCTTTTCTAAAAAGAATCGGCCTTAAAAATTGTATAATCTTGAGTTTTCTTGTCAAGAAATCATTCTCTTAAATTTGAGGATATTTTCAGGTTTAGAGTTTTTGAGAATTAGGACAAACTCATACATAGTAAATCCATAAATAATAATCTTAAACATATACCTAGTATCCATTTTTTAATAAAATAAAAGTTTTTAAAATAAAACATGACTTCGTTTCTGGAAAATATTCACAAAATTCATCTTGTCTTATTTTTTTCTCACCCATACTATAACCTTGTGAAAAACATTTAAAAACATGGGATGAGAAAAAAAATCATAGTAAGGGACATAAAAATAGTAAATAAACCCTTATTCCTTGAATACATATAAACATATGAATTAATCTTCACAAAGATATACTTCTCACCATTAAGAGTAAACTATACCTTTTTTAATAACATACTTTATCAAAAAATGATACTTCCATAAAACATAGCAAGAAGAAATAAACCATTTAGGTTACATTGGGAATCATTTATTATAATACATAATAATTATTATAACCCTAGAAGATACCAAATTATTTGTAACCCTCGTAGATACTATAAAATAACCTTCACATTTATACATGGATGTAACCATCATAGTTACACTTGGAATTACCAATATAGTCAACTTCCAAAATATCTCATGAATTTAAAGGATATCATGGACCCAATTATATTTGGATTATGAAATAACCACCTTTTATCATAAAAAATCCCAAGAACCATTACATAATCATGAAACATGAATACTCACATCATATAAACATTCAATGAGTAAAATCACTTATTTTGAAAGAATACAACTCACATACAATAAAAAATATATTATTTGAAAAAAACACATAGTCATATAAAGGTGGCTTAAAACATTAATGAATCCGAAAATTTGGAACACCTTCTAATGAAATATATGTTTAAAAAAATCAAATTTGGTAAAACAATGTATTAAAGTGGATTTTTAAAAGGAAAGTCATTTCCTTATGTCAGAATGCATTCTGAAATTGAAGATAGCATTATAGATAATAAAATTAGATTAATTAGTTGAATAACTCATAAACTCTTCCACTTATATTTTATTTATTATAATTCAATTGTGTTCATTTTTAGTAATTTGGATTAGTTATAAATATGAATTTCATAATTATGGGGGCTTTAGTTTCAAGGTTCTATTGATTTTGGGTGTTATTATCAAATGGAAATAGTACCCAAGAAATGAAATTATATGGTATTCAGGAAAATATAGAATTGTAAATGGTTTAATATAACTTTTTTATATGTAAAATTATGTTAATTCATTTTATAAAACATTTATGATAATTGTTTTTTTATTATGGTAGTTTTTTCTACTATCACAAATTAGTTTAATTTTGTTGCATATCATGTCCATATTTTTGTAACAAAAAATGGAATAAGTTATAATATACTTATTAAAATCTAAATTAACCATAATTAAATTTTTATGACCATATATGAATACGGTAATGAAAAATGAAAACTCATTATACACAAAGAAAGTTAATCATCATTATTGGGACAATGGTTTAATTTTATTTAAATAAGATGTGATGAGAAAAAGGATTCATAGAAAATATTCTACTAGAAATATAACATTCCAATATATACATGATACTGGATTTGTTATTATTTTATATATGTATAATTTTATGATAAAGTAGGGGAACTAATGAAATTAATATAGGTGGTTTAAGGAAGTTGCCTCTTGAATATCACCTCTTTGAAGGATCTTTCATCAAACATTAAATTTGTATTTTGGTGAGAACACTGCCTATAGAAAGTGTCTACATAATTTTATAAGATAATTTTTTAGAGTATTGTCGAACTAGAAGGCACCAGGTGATGAAATTAAGTAAACGATGGGGTTCACTTTTATAATTGAGGTGAGAGGAACTTTATGAATTTCTTGAAATATTAAAATATAATATGTCTATTTTAGATCCAAAGACTTTAAAATGGATTAATAATGAAAATTGAATTAAATTTTACACCTTATATAATCCTATTTGTCTTTATTTAAAAAAATTATGATTTTTAAATAATTTAATAAAATATTATATTCATGAAATATCATTATTGTCAAATTTATACTATTCATTTCTATTGTTTTAAAAACATAAATAAAAATATTAAAATTAAAAACACTATTTTAATATATCTTATATATGTCAAAATTATCAATATAATTCATTTTTCATCTTAATTACCTCAATTTTTATTTATTTGGATATTTTTAATATCATTTATTTTATTTTTTCCACTAATTTAATAATTATTTCACCACTGTTGTACATGCATTTAAGGTATCTATTTATTCCATAATAAATAAATAAAAAATTACCATAAAACGATAAATGTTTACAAATACTATTAATGGTAAAACATATCTTATAGAAAACCATTTATTAAATTGTTATACTAATTAAAAACCATAGTATAAAAAGGTTGACTTCCTTTCTTATAAAATATTATAAGAGACTTCATGTAAAAAAGTGGATCTAGAAGGTCCAAAATTCATTCTAATGATTATTATCGTCAAAAATTAGTCATGAAATATTGGTTAGTGAAAAGTTTGGGTCATTTAATGGTTCTTATAATTTTAATTGAAATCATTTTATTGATTTTTCTTCTGCATGTATAAGCACATCATCAGAATTGCATAAGCATTAAAGGTAACTATTTCATATATAAAAAATAAAATAAATTACTCTCATAATATAAATTAATTACGTTCAATATAATCTTTTAGATTCATTCATTATGTATATTTATTCACATCCATGTTAATAAATATAATTTAATTTGTTAATTTGACTTTTCTTACCTTATGCAAGCATTACACAATCATTTGGAAAAAATTACTGTTATATACCTATGAAACTCAAAAAAATATTAAAAAAATAATTTATAAAAAATAATTTATAAAAAAATACTTAAAAGCTTATTAACACTCCAAAATTATCTATAAGGAATCAAATTTGAATTTTCCAATGTTACGCATGAAATGCACCGCCATACAGATAATCTTCATATTTATCCTGAAATAAATTATAAAAACATCATAATTTTTCCATTACATAATTTTAATAAATTTATATCATAATTATGTGTTGACAGCATTAAAAAATATATTGTACTTTTAAAAAAAGTGCATTATTTGACTATTCACAATAAAATTAATTTTTTAAAAAAATTATGAAAATTTTATCCTATGAAAATTTTGACATGATAAATTTAAAAATGAAATTATTATTTTTTAATTCTAATTATATAATTTTAAAACTAATCTTTTAAATATAACCACATAAGAAATTCCTAATGAAAAATATTTCTTTTTTGATTTTAAGAATTACTTAACACATTTATAATGAATTTTACTATTTACTTAGAGAATTCTAATAAATATGAAAAAATAATTATTATATTAATATTTGGGTTGATACATTCTCCACCCTTTTTAAAATTGTGTCCTTGTAATTTATTCACATTTTAAACAAATGAGGATACCATTCCATTAAATCATTTTTAGATTCTCATGTTGCTTCTTCAACCATATGGTTTTTCCACAAAACCTTAACCCAGTGAATTACCTTGTTTCATAATTCTTGTTCTCTATGATCATGAATCTAAATAGAATTTCCCTCATAAGAAATCTTATCTTGGAACTGAAATACCTATGGGGATAAAAACATGAGATAAATTTAGGACATTGTTTCTTAACATGGAAACATGAAAAATATTGTATACTTGGGATAAACTCAGAGGCAATGATACTCAATAAGAAACTAGCCCAAATTTATCTAGGATTATATATGTTCCAATGAACCATGGAAATAACTTTCCTTATTTCCAAAATTAATAAGACTTTTCCATGGATATATTTTAAGAAAAACATGATAACCAACATTGAAAGAATGTACTTTCCTCCCATCATCTACATAACATTTTTTCATTCTTTGATCTACCCTTATATGTTTTTGAATTATTTTCTTATTCTTATACACATACTCTACAAATTAGGTCACATTAACATTCTTTCAACCACTTCATCCCAAAATTCATGATTTCAACACCACTTTTGACATAATGCCTCAAAATGTGTCATATTTATACTTCAATAAAAACTATTATTGTAATAAAACTAGACTAAAAAACATGATGATACCAAATTTACTGGTAATCCATTTAAATATCACATGTCTTGTATTCCAAGGTTAGAATTTTTTATTTTGACTTTCCAACAGACTAAGGATGAAAGGCTGTGCTGGAATTTGATTTAGTGTATGAAAACTTATGAAGGACTTTATAAAAGTTAGAAGTCAACATGGGATCATGGTAAAATATAATAGAGAGGGAGGAATTCCATTTAACCTCACTATCTCTTTAATATATAGTTGAGATATTTCATAGAAATACACGGTATCTTAAATAGAATGTAAATGTGCATATTTAGTCTGTTGATCAAAATTAAACTAAATTAAAATGTTTCCTCAGAATGTATTTCGTAGTCCCACCATTAAATCCATGGATATTTCATCAAATTTATACTTTGGAACTGGTAAAGTCTAAATCACACCATTCATTAATTTTCATTTTTCATCAACCTGTTAACAAGTGAAACTTTTCTTGGTGATGAGAAAAATATCTCTTACCATTTTATCCCACCAGTAATACTCTTGAAGTTCTCTGTACATCTTAGTACAACTAGGTTGAATGAAAAACTGATAAATATGAGCTTCACTTAACAAATCATTATTCAAATGGGAATCACAAGGCATGTATAATCTCTTTTCAAATATCAGGACATGTTCTTTACCAATATTAAATTTTGGAAACATACCCTTAATAACCAATTATAACTTTTCATATAAGTCATAGTCATTATTTTGAGATTTCTTAATTATGTTAGACTAAGATGATTACACTGACATCAGAAAACAAAAATTTTAATTTTATGCACCCACATCTTCTAGGCCAAAATTCATTAAATCATTGATCAAAGGGTCAAGTTTTAAATGTAACATGGTAAATATAGCATTAATTTTCCTAATGATATCATCAACAACATTATTTTCTTTCTCAGGATAGTAATTTACCATGCAGTCATTATCCTTAATCAGTTCCATTCATTTTAAATTTCAATGTTAAACTCTTTTTGAGTACATATATACTTTTATATTTTATGATCAGTATATATTTCACACTTTCTCCATATAAATGATGCCTCCAAATATTTGATGTAAAAAATATAAGCATCTAATTCCAAATCATTAGAAAGATAATTAAACACATGAGATTTTAGATGTCTTAAATAATAACTAGTTACCAGATCATTCATCATCATAATACAACCAATTCTCTTTAATGCATCATCACTTTTGATGAAAAAATCACCATTTCTCTAGGGAAAGTCCAAAACCAAAGAATTAACCAATATTTGTTTTAACTCATTAAAACCATCATCAAAATATTTTTTCTATTTAAATTTAACCCTATTTTGAGTTAATGTAGTTATTAGGGTAGATAACCATGTAATGTTTTAAAATATCACTAGTAATAGACTGGTAATCCCATAAACCTGTGAATATTGGTAACATTTATAGGTCTTGATCAATCATCATCCACCTTTTTTCCATGATAAACTGTTATGAAATATTTATTGACAATGTTCCAAATAAAGAAATAATTTGTAACCTAAAATCACATTATTTAAATTTTACTTATAACTTATTTTATTTGAGGGTTTGCAAAACAATCTGTATATTTTTTTCATGATACTTATAACATTTTTACAAAACAATAATATCATCAATGAAAAAAACACAAAATTGTCCAAATATTCAAAGAATATTCTATTCATAATATCTATAAATATATTAGTGGAGTTAGTCAAACAAAAGGGCATAACTACACACTTATAATTCCTATATCTAGTATGGAATGTTGTTTTCATAATGTCATCGTCCTTCACCCTCAGTTTACGGTACCCAAATCTCATTTCAATCCTGTAAAAATACTGAGATCCCTGGAGATGATTCAATAAGTCATCAATATAAGAAAAACATATACTTATTATAAATAGTAATTTTATTCAAATCTCTATAATCAATTAAAATCCTCATGATATCCTATTTATTTTTAACCAGGAAAAATTGATAATCCCATGGTGGAGTGCGAGAATTAATGAAAGCTTTATCACTAATCTCCAGCAAATGCATTTAAAATTCTATAAGATCTACTTAAGACATTTAGTAAGGGTGTTTTGAAATTTTCAAAGTATCATGAACTAAGTTAATTTTAAATTCAACTTCTCAATCATGTATAACACTGGGAAACTCATTAGAAAAAAACATCTAGATATTCATTTACCCCTGGAACATCATTAATCTGAATATTTCCATTATTTTTAGCAATATGAAAAATATAACTTTCATTTCCACATTATTACAGTTTCTCAACCTCCATATATGTTATCAATGGTATGGGTTCATTATTTTATAAAAAAGAAAGTATTCTCTAAAAACATATTTTTTAGCTCTAAAATATATCCAATAATGATTGACATAAATTAAATCCATACCTATTATAACATCAAACTCCACCATGGGATGACAATAAGGTTTTTAGAAAATGTCTTTCCACAGACAAAAACAAGAAGATTATTATAATTTCTTTCCCCCATTATATTTCCTCCTAGTGATTTTACTATATGTTAAAGTTCAATTTATTTAGGTAAATTTCCAATTTACTCGAAAATTTCTCATAAATAATGGAATTTATAAACCCCTTGTCATACAAGACATTGGCATAATATGAGTAAACAAACAATGTACATGATACCACATTATTGGATGGACCAATATATATAGAAGTAGTTGAAAAGGATTCTATGTGAAAACCCACCTTCACCAAGATGAGAGAAGGGACAGTAGGTTTCCAGACCTTTCCTTCTTCAAGTTAAAGGAGAGATAATGACCCCCGAGACCCACCTTCAATAGGTCCCAGAGTGTCGAATAGCACCAAGGTTATAGAATCACACATAATATGGAAGGCATTACCATTTTTATTTTAATAGGATCGGGAGATAAGATAGTAATTCTCAACAACACAAAAGATCGAATTACAAGTAATTCCAAAAAAACCATTCCCATATGCATATTCCAAAAGTAAATTCTACGAGGAATAAGAAAACCCCAAAATAGAAACCACCAAATAAAAGGAAAGAAAAAAATAGCAACAACAGCTGTCTGAACATCCGAACTAGTACGATCCTGCATGATCTCTAAAGTCCTCCTGGAAACCTGAAAACAATTTTATATATGTAGGGTGAGCATACAAGTATACTCAATAGGGAAAGCCAAAGACTCTCGTGCACAAGTGGGGAGGCATTCTAATGCCCCATGAGAAAAGAGATAACCAATACACCTAGCAATGAAAACTACCCAACCAAGCCTCACGAAGGCACACTCCCCAAATAATGCAAGTCAAGTAATGAAATAGTAACAACACATCGATGTTTGGGTACCCCGCGCCACTTCCCCACTGGTTATTAAAGACATTATATGGATTGGACCTCTCCCTCTATTCTCACCGCAGTCCGAATTCCATCCCCCTGCCCACACACACCTGGTCTATAACCACACATCCCACCCACAAACACCTGGGCCAAAAAAATCATGTGTAACCATGCCCGCAAACACCTGGGCTAGAACAAATACTGCCATGCCCGAAGACACCAGGGCCTCATTCCAAAGATAGTTGGGAAACAACCTACCCAGACACACTTGGGACAACCACCACAACTACCATGCTCGATGAATATTGGGTTATAATAGACCTCAGGCCATCACAGCCTGCCCGAAGGGTCTAGGGCCACTCGGTAAAGGGAGCAGAAAAGAAGCTATTAACTAGTAACTTGTAAAAGTGTTGTGAAAAACACCCTCCCTCATGAAATTGGGGTTTTCGGCACAAAGTGCTAAACTTGGGTGGGACACGAATAAGAAACATAAAATCTAAAATTATATATATATATATATATATATATATATATATATATGGAAAGCACTCATCCCAGCCTAGGTTTCGCAAAACCAGCCCAACACAAACACCTCGTTACTATTCATTCATAAGAACACCACAGCCACAACCATGTCAGGACTCATTCTCAGAACCAATTCCCCATTGAACCCGCTCTTTTTTCCATGTTCAAGTGATTCCATTTAAGTAAATCCTGCACTATTGGGCAACTAACAGTCATAACGACCAACCAAGGAAAAAACAAACAGTCAAGCAACAACTAAGCATTCATAGTCGGTTCTCTTGTAAAGTCACAACAACAAATGGATCCTTGAGATCCCTCACTGTACTGAAACCAAACTAAGCCTCAAGATACATCCCCACATGGCATCAATTCCACCAACAATAGCAACAACATACGATCCCATTTCCATCCATATCACCCCATAAGCATCAAGGAGAACCATCACACATACCGCCAAGATAGAGCAAGGGAGTTTCCAGATTCAAGCACATAATTCATTAAGTTTATCCCTTTCTATTTGGTTAACCAGGACTATCACACTGGGGTTTTTGTTCACTGTACATCCATTAAATCAGCTGAGTTTATGTGATAAATCAATTTCCATGTTAATCCATTTAGTCATAATAAAGTAAATGGTTTCAATAGTGCACAATGAAATACCACCAACGTCCATGATTTTCAGTGGACATAAGCCCGCACAATTCACGACATAAATAATCAAGGGTAAAGAAATACAACAGAATCATCGACCCCCCCCCCTAATTCTTTAAAAGATAATTTTTTATCTTAATTAATGTTTGGTTTCAACCATCCCCATAGAAAAAATATCTTACCCACCCTGCATGATATGTACTAAAGAGAGATGAAGGAAAACCCTACCTGGATTGATCAAAGATCTACGTTTTAACTCTGTACGCCAAGAACTGGGGATTCACGACCTGTAGGGGGGGACTTCAGGGACTCCAAGGATGAGTAGGGAAGCTCCATCACAGGTGCACCAAATTCCTTGGGAAGGGGGTGGACTCCAAATGCACAAGGGAGGAAAAAGGATACCAGCCAAGAATAAGTAGGAAGAAATTATAGTGTGATATAAAGATGAGATCACATTGTTACGGGAAATTGAATTTTTAACGGTATTAATGTAGGATAGTGGTTTTACACACAGTTGGGCGGTTATACACAATGGAATTAATTTTCTTTTAACAATTCTCATCGGAGGGGTGGCCATAACACCTGTGCATTTAAACAGTTTCCTTTAAATTATGCAACAGGGGGAAGAACTGGAAGGTATGGGAAAAGAGTGTGACACCGAGGAAAGGACACGTGTTTTGGTAAGTTAAGGGTCACCCAAATCTTGGGGGATTTTAGATATTATTTATGGTCTTTGAATAACTTTTAAAATGGGGGGTATTAAATCATTTTTACATCAAAAGATACGTTGCGAGAGGAAAAAGTCAGAAACTGTTAAAAGAATACCACTTGGTGGGGACACGGTGCCACCGTCACAGTGTAACCCTTATGGTGCCACCTTTACGAGGCCATCATCACGGTGTCAACCATAGGGTTTTACTGTCACGGTGTTGCCCACACGGTGCCACTGTCATGGTTCCCCCATCACGGTGCCACCGTCATGGTGTCGCCCACACGGTGCCACCCTCATGGTGTCGCCCACACGATGCCATTGTCCCGATTCTACCCACACGGTGCCACCATCAGGGTGTCACCCACACAGTTCCACCATCACGGTTCCCCTTCATGGTTCCACCGTCACGGTGTCACCCTCATGGTGCCACCGTTTCAGTGTGAGACCGTGACCGGTGCCACCATTTTGGTGGGACCGTTTGATGGAACCCTATTTTGGAAATGTACTGACCCAGGAGGGTCCAGTTCGTTACATCAGATACCTCTCAAACTATTCTCATCCTCAAGAATCAAAAATAGATCAGAATAATAGAGGGGAGTCTGAACAACCACCTCGAAAGATACCTCTCAGGAGTAAAACTCGTCCATCTTTTGGACTAATATAGATACACTACCACTCCTCTCCACCCAAGTAAGCACACCAACATTCAATGGTCAAATTGTCCAGTCATATGGATTAGGGAGTTTTCTTCCTCCATGACAAGATACTATCCGCTTTTGGAGGCACTGACTTGCCCACACGGGTTTAATCGCATCCACCTTAATGTGTTTTGATTAGGGATCAGGTACTCCCCTCCCCACAGTTAGGAATCTTCACACACATTGAGAGAACAAGGAAAACAACACATTCCATAGTTAAACAAGTCAAAATTCTTCATCACAAACAATTACAATAAAACCGAACAAAGCTCAAAATAGCTCTGGGTACGGGCGTTCATATGTGCCTCTTGTTCCCAGGTACTCTCCTCGAGCCCACCATGCATCCATAACACACGAACCAAGGGAATGGTTCGTCCATGGAGCACCTTATTCTTGTGATCTATGATTCTCACTGGTCTTTCTAAAAATGTCATGTCATCCTCGGTATCCAGCTTTCCCCAATTGAGGATGTGTGAATCATCATGGAGATACTGTCGGAGCTGAGACACATGGAAGACGTCATTCATTCTCAGTAGCTGCGGTGGTAGCGCTAGCTGATAAGCCACATCAATGACTCACTGTTGCATTTCGAATGGTCAGACGAACCTAGGAGAAATATTACTCCCCCTGCCAAACCTCAGTTTCCCGCGCTGAGGGGAGACCTTCAAGAATACGTGGTCCCTGACCTCGAACTCCAAGGCTCTCCTTCTATTATCGGCATATGACTTTTGTTGGTCCTGAGCTTCCATCATCCTCTCCCATATAAGTTGAACCTTCTCTGTCATGCTCTGCACCACCGCTAGAACAAGAACACCAATTTCTCCAACCTCTGCCAAGCATACGGGTGAGAGACACGACCTCCTGTACAAAGCGTCGAAAGGAGCCATGCCAATGGTAGAGTGATAACTGTTGCTGTAAGAAAACTCAACCAGAGGTAATTGTCATACCCATGATCCTACAATGTCTAATACACATTCTCGTAGCATATACTGCATTTTCTGGATGGTGCTCTCTATTTTCCCATCTTTCTGTGGGTGGAAAGCAGTGTTGAGGCATAGCTGGATACCAAAATCATGTTGAAATCCTTTCTAGACCCGTGAGGTAAACTGGGTATCCTGATCGGAGACTATGGACCTCGAAACCCCGTGCAACCGCACCACCTCATCCACGTACCTATGTGCTATGGCACACACTATACCCAACTCCTTGATCACCAGGAAGTGAGCTGATTTCGTCAGTCAGTCCGCCACTAACCAGATAGCATCACAACCCCCTTGATCCATGGGTAGTACCATAATGAAATCCATCGAGATGTCGTCCCACATCCACTCAAGGACATATAATGGTTGTAACAGACCTCCTGGGAAGCGGTGTTCAACCTTCACCTACTAACACATGAGGAAGTTTGCTACAATATCTGCCACCACCTGCTTCAACCCAGGACACCAAAACTAACTCTTCAAACCCCGTTACATCTTGGAAACTCCTGGGTGCATTGCTAGGGGTGAGTTTTGGAACTCACCAAGAACTACCTCATGCATAATCTCTGGAAAAAACATACTTTCATGGAAAAGAATCTAATTCTAACCATCCTACGACCATCCTTCTGGAGTATTGCCCTAGATAATGAGATTGAGAATTACTTCAGTGTTTGAGTCTCCCCACTGAGACTCCTCTACCCGCCGCAATAGAGAGGACTGCACTGTCATCTAGAAAATGCAACCTCTACCACCATCCATCGAAGCATCTAGGTGTAAGGAATCCAAATCTTCCATCTCCTTCCAAACATCTTCTGATTCTCTATCCACATCCTTCAGCAACTTTCTCCTCAGGGCATCAGCCACCACGTTCCCCTTTCCCAAGGTGCAAGAGATTTCAAATTCATAGTCCTGAAGGAACTCCATCCACCTTCCCTGCCGCAAGTTTTGGTCATAATGGGAGAATATATACTTCAATCTCTTGTGATCCATGAAGACTATGAATCATTCCATGATGAGGTAATTCTACCACAACTTTAGTGCAAACATGACCACTTCAAGCTCCAGATCATGGGTGGCATAGTTACGCACGTGGGGACGTAACTACCTAGATCCATAAGAGATCACCCCTTGTTGTTGCATCAGCACACACCCCAGGCCTTATCCTAAAGCATAACATAACACCTCATACTCTACCCCTTCTTTCGGCAAACTCATCACTGGGGAACTACCCAACTTCACCTTTGGATAACTGAAGGCTGCCTCACACTGCTCATCCCACATGAAAGCCTGGTCCTTCTTGGTCAAGGTTGTCAAAGGTGCTGCAACTTGGGAAAAGTTAGGAACGAACCTCCAGTAGTAACCTTCTTGAACAAGGAAACTATGAACCTCTACCACGTTCTTGGGAATTACCCAAGAAACAACCACCTCAACCTTTAATGGGTCCACCGGTATTCCCTGTTCAGACACCACATGTCCAAGGAAGTGCACTTCTCACGTCTGGAACATGCACTTCGACAATTTCCCACAGATTTGGTGTCATCAGAGGAATTCTCAGACCGTTCTTAGATGCTTGGCATGATCCTCCTCCGACCTTGAGTAGATCAAGATGTCGTCAATAAACACGACTACGAATAGGTCCAGATATTCCCGAAAGATGGAGTTCATGTGCCCCATGAACATAGATGGTGTGTTTGTGACACCTAACGACATGAATAAAAACTCAAAGTGCCCATATTTGCACCTGAAGGCAGTCATCGATATATCACCCTCCTTTACTCTAAACTGGTGGTATCCTGATCACAAGTCGATCTTGGAGAACCATCCTGTCCCTTTTAACTGGTCGAAAAGTTCATCTATCCTTGGGCGAGGGTAACGGTTCTTGGGAATTACCTGGTTCAGTCTTCGGTAGTCTATGCACATCATGATACCATCATCTGCCTTCTTTACAAACAAAACTGGAGCACCCCATGGTGACGTACTTGATCAAACAAATCCCTTCTTCATGAGATTGTCAATCTGAATCCGCAAATCCCAAAACATAGAAGGAAACATCTGGTAGGGAGCCGTCAACATCAGATGATCACCAGGTTGCAAGTCTATTCTGAACTCAACATCATGTCGAGGGGGTAGAGTCTCCACCCCTTCAGGGAAGACATCCATGAACTCACTGAAAATCCTCGGGACTTCCACCATCTCTATATCCATCGACTCCACTGATAGCTCAGCTAATAAGGAAAGGAGAGGCTCCACTCGTCGAATGCCCTCCTGGAAACCCCGCTCAAAGATGAAAGTCACACATCGGCCGCCCAAGTCTAAAAACATGATCCTTCCTCAGAATCAGCCAATAATGACACATATGGATAACAACCATTCAATGCCTAGTATGACATGATATAGATGTATCTGAAACAATAGAAGATCCCTGATTGACCGATGTGGCCCTATCATCAGTCTACACCCTCGGCGAACATAAAACAAGTCAGTCTGACCTCCGACTGATGTACTCAACACCAGAGCCACTAGAAGTCTCTCAGCATCTAGACCTGGAGCACGGGATAGACTGGGTGAAAAAAAGGTGTGAAAAGCTCATGCATCGAACAAGGCATAGATGAGAGTGCTAAAAAGTATGATCGTACCTCGAACGACTTACAAACCTTCCAGAACTGTTGCATCTGTGGCATGTAACTTCCCACGCCGAGCTCCATGGCCCCTCGACTGTCAGCCCCCACCCCGACCATGCCCTGGTCGAGTTCCCTAAGGAGCGCCCAAAGGTTAGCCTCCTCCTGCAACGTCTGGCCATGGACAAGTGGAACCACACTGTCCCTACTGCTGCTGCTGAAAGGGGCTGGCTGAAAACCGCTGCGGGTACTGCACCAGCCCACCCCCACTGAATGGTACTCGGTCTGGGAAATGATTCTGAAGGAGACCACGGCTGCAACTGATGAGGCACCCTGGTCCTAGGCCTAAAAGGAAATGGCGAGCACCGGGAGATCAGAACTAGAACTGCTAAGGCCTACTCCCTACTGGTCGAAACCTAGAGGGCCCTAATGCTGGGGGCCAACTGCTGATGGCCTTCCCCTTCAACGAGCCCAACTATATTCCCTCTCGTGATTCATCTCCAAGCGTGTGAATACTTTCCACCACTTTTAGGCTTCTTCTGGACCTCCAAGTTTGTCAGTAGGGTGAAAGGGGTCATCGCATACTGAAGAGGAGGTCGAAGTGCCTCTTCTAAACGTCTCTCCCGAGACTCCTCATCCGAAAAGAGGTCCGGAGAAAAGCGAAGAAGGTCCTTGAACTTGATCTCCAACTCCCTCACTGACATATCCCCCTACTGGAGGGAGCGTAGTTCCTGCCTCTTCTCAGCCTTCTTCATGGAAGAGAGGAATTCCGCTCGGAAATCTTTCTCAAAGTCAGTCCACGTCACCTCAACCTCCATCTTCTCCCCAAGATAAAGTGTCCACCACTGACACACTACTCCCTGTGTCTGGATTATAGCCAGAGGAACCCAGTACTCCATCAGATCCCGGATGAAGCTGAATGCTATCACCAGATCCTCTAGCCAGCTCTCTTTCTCCACGTCTGAGATATTGTCCTCCTACTTCTCAAGGGTCTGCCGTTGAAAGGCACGAAGCGTCCCCTACCACTGATCATCCTACTTTTCTCATTCGGCCCTCTGTCGATCAGCCAGATCAACCTCATGGGCCTCGATCACCCGCACTACCCTTGGTTGCAGTCTGGGTGCCATAGCTACAAGGTAAACAATGAATACCTAAGCATGAGTAGTGTAGAATATTGATTTAAAATTTTCTTCAACTTCTTATTCATTTTAAATCCCCAAAATTCCCAAGAAACACAATAACACAAGTCATTATGATGCATTCAGTTTCCTAGGGTCTATACCCAACAATCATTGTATCCTCACTTGGTCATTCGGTAGGCCCGGAGTCCTTGTATCAGATCACGTGGGGGGGGGGGGGCTAAAATCCTGTGACCTAGCTAGTCTTCCCTGGCCTATTTCATGAACCATGATTGTCCAACACTATTTGCCTACCATCCCATGCAATCCTCAATGTGCCTAACCCCAAACTCCATCCTATCCCCCAACCTTCCCTCTGATACCATTCTGTCACGACCTGCCTTCACAAAGATGAGAGAAGGGACATCAGGTTGCAAGACCCTTCCTTCTTCAAGTTGAAAGAGAGATAATGACCCCCGAGACTCACCTTCAATAGGTCCTAGAGTGGTGAATATCCCCAAGGGTATATAATCACACACAAGATGGAAGCCATTACACTTTTTTATTTTAATAGGATCGAGAGATAATATAGTAATTCCCAACAACACTAATGATGGAAGTACAAGTAAATCCAAAACAAACCATTCCCATATGCATGTTCCAAAAGTAAATGCTACAAGGTAAAAGATAACCCCAAAATAGATAGCACCAAAGAAAAGGAAAGAAAAAAATAGCAAAAACAATTGTCCCAGCATTCGAACTAGTATGATCATGCACGATCCATGAAGTCCTCTTGGAAACCAGAAAACAGTTTCATATATGTAGGGTGAGAATACAAGTATACTCAGTAGGGAAAGCCAAATACTCTCATGCACAGGTGGGGAGGCATTCTAATGCCACGTGAGAAAAGAGATAACCAAAACTACTAGCAAGGAAAACTACCCACCCAAGCCTCAAAAAGGCACCCTCCCCAAATAATAAAAGTCAAGTAATTAAATAGTAACAACACATTGATGTTAGGGTACCCCGCTCCACTTCCCCACTGGTTATTAAAGACATACAACGCATCAGACCTCTCCTTTCATTCTCACCACAGTCCCACTGTCATCCCCCCACCCGCACACACCTAGGCTATAACCACACATCCCACCCGCAAACACCTGGGCCGCAACAACCATGTGTAACCACGCCCGCAAACACTTGGGCCAGAACAACTACTTCCATGCCCTAATACACATGGACCTCATCTCGAAGACACTTGGGATACAAACTGCCAGCACACACATGGGCCAACCACCAGAACTACCCTGCCAAAAGAATCTTTTGCTATAATGGACCTCAGGCCATCACAGCCTGCTCGAAGTGTCTTGGGCCACTCCGGAAAGGGAGCCTAAAAGGATCTAATAACCAGGCACTTGTAAAATTGTTGGAAAAAACACCCTCCCCATGAAATGGGGGTGTTTGGCACAAAGTGCTCAACTTGGGTGGGACACGAATAAGAAACATAAAATTTACAATTATATATATATATATATATATATATATATATATATCAAGAAGTCATCCCAGCCTAGGGATCCCAAAACCAGCCCAACACAAACACCTCGTTACTATTCAGTCATAAGAACACCATAGCCAAAACCATGTCAGGACTCATTCCCAGAACCAATTCCCCATTGAACCCACTCCTGTTTTCATGTTCGAGTGATTCCATATAAGTAAATCCTACACTACTAGGAAACTAACCGGCATAAAAACCAACCAAGGAAAAGAGAAACAGTCAAGAAACAACTAAGCATTCACACCGGGTTCTCTTTCAAAGTCACAACAACAAAGAGATCCCTGAGATCCCTCAAAGTACTAGAACCAAACTAAGCCTCAAGATACAACCCCACGAGGAATCAATTCCACCAACAACCAAAACAACAGAGGATCCCATCCCTATCCATATCAACACATAAGCATCAAGGAGAACCATCACACATACTTCCAAGACAGAGCAATGGAGTTTCCATATTCAAGAACATCATTCATTAAGTTTAACCCTTTCTGTTTACTTAACCAAGGCAATCACAAAGGGTTTTTTTCACTGGACATCTATTAAATCAACAAATTTTACGTGATTAATCAATTTCCATGTTAAGACATTCAATCATCATAAAGGACAGCGGTTCATTAGTGCACAAGGAAAGACCACCAAAGACCATGTTTTTTAGTGGGCATAAGCCTGCAAAATTTACATCATAAATAATCAAGGATAAGGAAATATAACAAAAAAATCGATCACCCCCCCCCCCTTATTCTTTAAAAGTCTGTTTGTTATCTTCATTAATGTTTGGTTTCATCCATCCGCATAGAAACAATAGTGTACCCACCGCGCATGATACGCATTGAAGAGAGAAAAAGAAAAACCCTACTTGGATTGACCAAGGATCGACATTTTAACTCTGTGCGCCAAGAACTAGGGATGAGTGACTTGTAGGGAGGAACTTAAAGGACTCCAAGGATGAGTAGGGAAGCTCTACAACAAGCGCACCACTTTCCTCAAGAAGGGGGTGGAATCCAAACGTACAGGGGAGGAAAAAGGAGACCATCCCAGAAGAAGAAGGAAGAAATTCTAGTGTGATATAAAGATGAGATCTCATTGTTAGGGGACATGGAATTTGGAACGACATTAAATTTGGATCGTGGTTTTCCACAGGTTTGGGCAGTTACTAATGATGAAATTAATTTTCATTTAACAATTCTCATCAGAGGGGTTGCCATAACAGTTGTGCATTTAAAAGGCTTCCTTTAAATCATACAACAGGGTGCAGAATTGGAAAGTATGCAGGAAGGGTGTGACACAGAGTAAATGCCACACGTTTTGGTAAATTAAGGGTCGCCTGACTCTTGGGGGATTTTAGATTTTATTTATGGGCTTTAAAAGTCTTTGAAAAAGGGGGTATTAAATCATTTTTATGTCAAAAGATACATTGCGGGAGGAAAAAGTCAAAAACTATTAAAAGAAGACCGCTTGGTGAGGTCATGGTGCCACCATCACAGTGTCACCCTTACAGTGCCAACTTTATAGTGCCATCATCACGGTGTCACCCACACGCTGCCACCGTCATGGTGTCGCCCAAACGGTGCCCCCGTCACGGTGTCCCCCACATTGTGCCACCGTCACGGTGTCTCCCACACGGTGCCACCGTCACGGTGTCGCCCACATGGTGCCACCTTCACGGAGCCACCATCATAGTTTCACCCTCACAATTCCACCGTCAGCGTGTCACCCTCACGATGCCACTGTCACGGTGTCACCCTCACAGTTCCACCGTTTCGTTGTGAGACTGTGATCGGTGCCACCATTTTGGTGGGACCATTTGATGGAACCGTGTTTGGGAAAAGTACTAGACCAAGAGGGTCCATGCCATTACATTTTACCTCTAGATGCTTCCTATCATTTAGATCCTTCATTGGGAAGGTATCTACATAATTCCACATCTCACCATATTTAGAACAATTTTTAATTTTATTATCCAAATTAAAAATACCAACACTAAGATATTTTTCACAAAAATCATGGGCCATATTTTCAAACATACGAAATAAAAAACACTTCTTATATTTATTAATTAATTCCCTAGGGTGATTTTATCATACATTCCACAAACAATAAATCTGAATTTCATACCTTCAGATTTCTTTGATTTGTGTTTACCCATTGCCTTACATATTGACCTTTTCTTCATCTTGTTTTCATAAAATACATGATCAGTAGAAAACTCTATTTACTCCCTTTCAGGATATCGAACAATTTTCTCAAAAGTTTTGAATTCATAGGAATCTAAATCCTTATGATATCATGGTTTCAATCCAGAGTAAAAAATGATTGATTTTACTATAAAGATATCAGATTAGCTTTGGATCGTACATTGAAAAGTGAGGGAAGTTTTCTTCATACACATCCATTGAATAATCTTCATTATTTTCAATTCAAGGAATATATTTTCTATCCTAAATTAAACAACCTTAGGAAAATATTTTTTATGGAAAAGATTCTTAAATTTATCCCAGTCCAAGGAATCACTCTCTTCTCATTCCCTGATATTCCTAACCATTAACCAACACTAATCAGATTCACCTACAAAACTATAAATATCATGACTAATATTTTGATTATCTAAACACTCCATGACATAAAATACCTTTTAAAGGGCTTTAATTCACCCTTCATCCACCACTAGGTTAGAAGATCCACTATAACTAGGAGGGTGTTGCATTATAAAATTTTCTATTATTATCATGTTACATTATAGTAGATCTAGTTGTTCTCTTGGATGGATTTCACCTCCATTTATAGCATGTTTCTACTGATCCATTTTTATAAAAACTACTAAGTTTCAATTCCCCCATTTCAGGTTGTCTATTTGGAAGGATATCATTCTCTCAGTGCCTTCCTATTTCATCTTCCCGGTTTCTTCTATTGAAACCCATGATGAAAAAATGTGATTTAGATGAAGCATCTTGGTAATATTAAAATTAATTATCATTTCAACTTAACCATAAATTAAAAATAATTTATGCTTATTTTATTAAAATTATCCTATCCTTTAATGTTGTCTAAATTTTCTTCTAATACTAATTATAAGAACCTAAACATAAACAACCCATACTTTTTTATTTTTTATGTCCAGAAATCAGTGTCGTATAATTGGGTATCTTTTATATCTTGTAGTTTTAGAAAATAAGTGAAAACTCATACATATTAAATCAATACAATACATGTGAAGACTTATACCTAGTATTAAAATTTTCATAAAACAAAAGTCCTTAAAATTAAAAAAAAGATTTCCTTTCATGAATAATCTTCACAATATTTGGCTTATATTCTTTTTTTCTCTTAACCGTCCTTAATCCCAGTGAAAATAATTTTATAACTCTGGATGAGAACAAAAAGATCAGTACATGAAATAAAAAGAATAAAATTAATCCTTAGTCAATGAATACTTATAATCACATGAATTCGTTTTCACAAAGACATGCCTCTCTCGTTTAATAGTTACATATAAATTCTTCAATAACTTACTTCGTGAATACAAGATATTTCCAAAAAAAATAGAATACACAAATAAAACATTTAGGTAACTTTTAGAATAATATTTTATCATAATTACTTATTAATATAACCCACACAACTACCATATTATATTTTACCCTCGTGACTACCATAAAATAACCCTCATGGTTATACTTGGATGTAACTGTCAGAGTTACACTAAGAATAACCATCATAGTAAACTTCAAACATTCCCAATTAATTGGAATGATATAATGAACCCACTTTAATTTTGTTTATAATGGAACCACCCATCATTATACAAAACTCCCAAGAACCATAACATAGTCATAAAACATGAATACTCGTATCATAAAAACATTCCTTGAGGAAGATCACATACTTTGAAAGAATATTGCGCACATACAATGGAAAACAATTTCATTGAAAATAACCATGTAATATTATAAAGGAAACTTATAAAATTAAAGAATCAGGTATTTTGGAAAATCCACTCATGTCGTATATGTTTAAAAAACATTTTTTTTATTTTGATAAAAATATACATTGAAGAGGATTTATAAAGGAAAGGCCCTTACCTTGTCTTTGATTATGTTCTTCACATGCACTTAATATCCTAGATAACAAAATTATATTAAATAAATACTTAATTCAGAACCTATTAAATATATATTTTATTTTTTATAATTTTATTAAGTTCATTTGTGGCTATTTTAATGAATTATTAATATGACTTCCACTCTTCTGAGAGTATTATTTTCCCGGTTCCATGGTATATAAATGTTATTTGAAAATAGGAATTGTATTAGTGAAGTGAAATTATATTTTATTAACTAACATCTATAATTTTAAATATTCCCATATATCATTTTTATTTGAAACATAAGTATGATTCATTTGAAATAACATTTATGATAATTGTTTTGTTTACTATGGTGGTTTTTTAGACCATCATAAAATTATTTTCATTTTATTTAATATAATATATATATTTTAGTTATATAACATGGAATAAGTTATGATATAATTATTAAAATATGATTTAACCATAATAATAGTTTTATGAAAAACCACGAAGGTGTTAATAGAAAATAAAAACACATTATCCACAGAGACGATTAATCACCATAATTTAGACAATGGTTTCTTTTCTATAAATATGGGGCAATGAGAAAAAATATGGATAGAATATATTATATTATAAATAGAAAATTAATATATATAAATTGTATTGGAGTTATTATGTATTTATGGATTAATTATATGAGGATATGTTGGAAGAAGAAAAGAAATTAAGAGAGGTCGTTTAAGGATGTTGCCTCTTGAATATCACCACTTCGAAGGATACCTTAAAAGAACTTGAAATTGGTCTTTTCTTGAGACTATTATATATATAATTTGTATAGGAAGGTGGAAAAGGGAATTTTCTAGAGTATGGACTAGATAGAAGTCTTAGTGTGGTGAAATTAAGGGATGTAAGGGGTTTTCCTTTATAATAGTGGTGAGGGGAACATTAATAATTTCTTAAAATATTGAAATACAATAAGGATATTCTAGAGAAAAAGACTTACATATGGAATAATAACTCTTATGGATGAAATTTTTAGACATATATTATCCCCTTTTTTCTTATTTAATGTTTTTTAATAATTTAATAAATATTATATTTATGAAATATCATTATTGTCAAATTTATTACAATTCATTACTATGAATTTAAAAACATCAAAACCAAGTGTTTAATTCTAACCAATATTTTATTATATACTATATATGTTATATTTATATATATAATTTATATATCATCATAATTATCTAAAATTATATTTATTTTAATATTTTTCATATCATGTATTTTATTTTTCCATTAATTTAACAATTATAGAATCATAATTTTGCCAGAATTTCAGGTATTTATTTCGTCCCTAATATTTAATAATAAATTTAGATGAAGAGGATAAATATTTTATATTTCCAAATAATATTTATTACCAAATATTTCTTTTAGTAAACCTTATAGTGAAATTCATTACTAATTAAAATCCATAGTGTGAACAGTTTGACTAGCTTTTAAATAAAATACTATAAGTGATATAATATCATCCAAGTGGATCCAAAATGTCCCAAATTTAAAAAATGGATTATTATGGTTGACACATACTTATTTTATAACATTAAGTAAATTTTTTTGTTTATTTAATAGTTCTTATGCTTTTAATTAAAATCATTTTATTGATTTTTCTTTTACTTGCACAAGTACTATGTGAGTGTTGCATAAGTATTAAATGTAATTATTTCATACAAAAAAATGAAAAATAATTTACCATAAAAAAATTAATTATATTCAATATAATCTTTTATAATCCTTAATTATATATATTAATCATATATAGTTCAGGTAAACTTATTTAATCTGTTAATTTGACTTTTCTTTCCTTACACATGCATTGAAAAATCATTAGGGTAATATTATATTTATATAACTCAAAAAATATAAATTATTTGTAAAATCATCTTTTATATATAATAATTAATAAAAAATAATTCAATGACTTTTTTCACACAATTATTAACTATAAATCCCCAAATTTGAGTTTTCCAACACTTCAGAGGCACCATATCGACTCTAAAAATGGTTTGCATATTTATCATGAAATAAATTATAATTTACTTATTTTGATATTTTTTTGTACATTATATATATTATAAAATCATACTTTATTCATTTCATACTTTTAATAGATTTTATATCTTAATTATGTTGTTGATGAAATTATGAAAGTTTTATTTTAAAATATTGTATGTTTTACTATTCAATAAAAATCTTCTTTTCATAAAATTCCCAAAAAAATTATCCTAAGATAATTTTAAATTTATGAATTCAAAAATGAATTTTTTTTAAATTATATTTCAATAATATCAAAATTATATTCTATATATAATTATATAAGAAATTAGTTTAATCAAACTATTTTCTTTTTGATTTTAATAATTACTCAACTTATTTTTAACAAATATTACTATTTAATTCAATAAATGTAATAAATATGGAAAAACATATACAAAAAACACCTATTTTTTTATATTTACCCCATTATTTAAAATTTTTACCTCATTTTACCAATATTATGGTAACACAATTTTTACCTAGATAAAATATTTTTTTTCCAAAAAACTGAAATTTACACTCTTTCGTAATTTCAATATACTAATACCAAATTTTTAATAGATTCAATATTTTTCTAATTATAAATAAAATAATTTTATATTTTTAATTAAAACATAAAATATATTTGAAATACTATTTTATAGAAAATTATCTATTTAAACATTAAGTGTTCTTAATTTTTATTCATTTAACTTAATAATTAAATGAGTGTTAATATATTTTTATAAATTAAAGGTTTAAATTTTATTAGAATCGTCATTTCATAATAATAATCATAAAGATAATATATAACTAAAAAATATGTTTCTATAATAAAATAATATAATTATTTTCTATCTTTTTATTTTATTCCAGAATTACTTGTTATATATTTATTATATAATTTTAATTTATTTATAAAACTTATAAAACATAAATGTACCTATTGAATAAAATAATATTAAATTTAAATATATCAAATTTAAATTTATCTAAATAACATGTAACCAATGACCATATATAGAACGGTCATATTTCATTCATATATATATGCCTAAAGACATCAATAAAATCATTCATCATATTCCCTAATTTATTTTTCAAGATTTTTATAATATTTATAACTTGTTTTATTCCTTATAAAGGAATTATAAATCCTATAATATTCATGTAAGATCATGACGATGAGAATTTATACCTCTTATAATTTTTTATTTACTTGTTGCTTCATTACATAAATAATTTTACTAATTATGTTTCAATTATTAATATTAAAATGTATTTAAAATTGTATTGTAATATTCTACCATATTGAAATAAAAAATTCTAACCTTTAGTTTATTTTTTCATGTATCACATGTTGAAAAATACATAGGATTTATTTAAAAGAAAATTAAAATTAAAATCACAGTGTTTTACAGTTGATTATTATTGCATCTTTCAATAAAAAATAAAAAATCTTATAGTTGAACAAAAGTCATGACTAATTATATAATTCTACAAAAATCAATATTTTCTACTTATACTTTGATAAATCATCCAAATATGAGGAAATAATCACTAAAATCATCTATAAATTATTCAAAAATTCCATGAAATATATGTTTCATGTCTAGTTGGAATGTTTTATGTTTGTTACATATTCTAAATGGAAATAATTTTTTGAATATTTTTCCATATGTTTATGTAAGTTGTTATCTTATACTTATAATGACATTGTAATTAGATATAGTTATAGGATCCATAAATAATGAAATATTACACATGTATGGATAACCATTCTTGTATTTGATCAATGAAATGCTGGGTGAATTGATCCATTATCACAATATCATTTTCCACTCCATAACTGAAACAAAATCTATATCCTATCATTTTTGAGAGGAAATCATCTCATGATTTGATTTTATAGGGTTTGTTGATCCTTTTTATATTATAACTTGTGAAGGATGCCAAAGAAGTGGAATTGGTTGAATGCAATGCTCGTTAAAAAATTTTCACCAAAATCAATCGAATTTTCCAAAATACATTAATAAGATCATCACATATAAATTAAAAATATTTATTTAAATAAAATAAATAATCTAATTATTTTATTTATAAATTTATTTTATCTTATCATAATCATAAAAACCCCAATCATCAATCATATTAATATTATCATCACTTTATGTATACAAATTATAATTCATCAAGCGATATCTACATAAGTTTTATAAAGATAGAAAAACAATTCATGATATCTCGATGATGGGGAAATGAAGATTTAATATTATTATTTTTAAAATCACAACATACTTTTTAATTAATAAGATTTAACTTGATGTTTTTTATCTATTTGTGTTGTGTAGGATAAAAATATGTTAATATTAATTTCATAAGATTATGCTTAACCTGAAGTGTGTAATATTAAAGAGAATTTAGTTTTTTTTCTAGATTTCATTTACCTAAACATAGAGTTTTAGAATCACATAATTACATTACCAGAAGGTGCAGAGTGTTGTTTAATCTATTAGAATAACGATTTTTTAATTCTGATATTATTACATCCAAACCTGATGTTTTTTTAAATCTAACCACTTTAGGATCATCTATTAATAGAACCCACTTCACCATAGATCAGAATAATTTTTTTCTTCTCTATAATATTTTGAACATTTTAATTCTACAATATATTATTATCTAGGTATATTTATATTTTCATTTCATTTTTTATTTTTCATCTAAGAACTCCTTCTTTTATGGTTTCTCTTATAAATCACTTAGAATATTCTTCTTAATTTTTCTATTTCTAGTCATATTAAATGACGATATTCTAGTGTGTTTAATTGGGATTCATCTGTTCTGGGATATGAAGGTATTTTATGTGAGGAATATGGGGTACTTTTTCATAGATTTATAGTTAAGGGTATTCCATGTCTAGAATAAGGATAACGAGACTTGGGTTAAAGATGCCCTGATTACTTTGGTTTAATGTGAATACCTTCTTATTTAAAGGGTTCTTTACTTTTATAATATAATGTATATGAGTAATTATGTTTTAATTTAGTTCTTTATTTTTTTCTCTAATTTTCAATCTGATTATTGATTTTATTTTTAATTTTTTTAAACAAGTTATACTAATTGTTCAAAATCCATTATTCTTTATACCCTAATATGATATTTTATAAGAATTTAATATCTTATGATAAACTGAATACATGACCGGGGTGTAAAATAAATAGGTATTTTTTACAACTAAAATTAACCACCTCTCCCTTTTTTTATTTTATCTATAGTTTTTTTCTAGGATAAACTTTTTTATTGATGTGGGAATATATATTAGAAAATTAAGTTTATTGAAAAATTAAAGAGTTTGGTTATTCTTTAGAATTAATTGATAGAATCTCAGGAGTGAAATATCGAGTCTTAATATGTGAAGCTGGAATAACAATAGAAGAATATAAATAATATGAAACATATGACTAGAAAAACTCAAAACAATAATTAAAGTTTAAATTTATAATTATTTTGTTTCATTTGTAGTTGTTGATGGATCTTTAAAATTTAAGAGTAATTATTTTATCAAAAGGATGAAGTTAATTAATGGAGAATTGATCTACTAGATCTTATTTTTTTAAATTTATATCTTAACTATGATTATTATATTGTTCAATACTACTCTCTTACTTTTATTTACTCTCATATAGATTATTTTCATCCCTAAACTCATGTGATTCTTTTTGAAAATCACAAAGCGGAATAGAGTTCATAACTAATGTGTTAGTTTTTTAAAATAGGGAGAAGTTAAATTGGTTTATTTAAATTTATGTTGATTATTTTCTTTTGAATTTTTTATTTTTTACATGTATTGTTCTTTTAAAAAAGGTAAAGAAATTAGTTTATAAATGTATAACTTTTATATCATTATTATAAAAATAACAACTCACATTACATTAAGGGTGATTTAACATAAATTTTTATTTTTTTATTTTTTATATTATAGAATAAATATTCATTGATAATAATTTTATAGGATTAATCATGAGCTAATGAGTGTAAAATTCCAACGAATAGAGGTTACGTGTCATATTTTATTTATCGGAATATAGTTAATTGTGTCATTGTAGAATGACTTCATTAGCTGATATAGAGTGTTATTAAATCCATCAACACTCATGGTTTGTATAATATGACCATTAGAGAATCACCTATATATATAACATTGTATTAATGAATGAGAATATGTTTTTTATTCTCTAAAATCTTAAGATAATTTGAGGTCTATAATAGTTTGTTTTCGATAGAGATCCCAATTGAATTTTTATTTCTAACTGTGTTTCTAAGATACCTCTTAGGTGAATCTTTTCTTATAAAAATAAAATTTTGTTCTTTGTAATCATTTTTTCTGATCACATTGATCACGGAGCTTCCAATGTATATAAGTGATCCACTAGCAATCTATTGAGATAGAGGGATTCTAAAGAGTAAAATCGAGTTGTTATGTACTATTAAGATTGGGGGATTCCAAGGAGGAAGATAGTGTAGTTTATAGTTGAGAAGATTGAGGGATTCCATGTGTGTATTATAGGAAACCCTCTGATAGGAATATATTTGAGGGTGTTCTAATTCCATAATAAGGATTTCAATTGTATGTTTAAAGACTCCTTTATCACATTGGGTAAAATTTAATACCTTCATATTTGAAGGGTTCTTTTCTTTTATAATATCAATTATAAGAATTATTGAATTTAAATCTAGTGCTTTGGGTTTTTTTCAATTTTTAATATTCATAATTTATTTATTTCGGCTATTTTTACATTAGTTATACAGACTATTCAAATTATACTATATGTAATACTCTTATTTGTGAGTTTATCATAATTTCATTTCATCTAATAAACTGAATTATTAAGTGTAATTAAAAAGTTCTATGTCATTTTTAAACTACAATCCTCCATCCTTCTTCGAGTTTATATGCTATATTTTACATATAAATCACTATAGTGACAACATAAGTGAATCAAGTGCTCTATTTCATTATTTCTTGATCATATGAGAATATGTCTAGATATCTCTCTCTCTAGATCATTATATAATATGGTGTACTCTTTATAATTCTTTATTTATGTCTTGAAAGGATAATTTGAAAAAAATTAATATCACATGTTTGATAAATGACATATTTTAGTTTTTATAATTAGGTAAAAAATAAAAGAATTTCACTTTTTTCATTTTTCATTTAACTTATCATTATTAAAAATTCCACGTCCCTTCCCTAAAAAAATTATAAAACTATTATTATTTTAGAAGAAGAATAATATTATAATATTGTTCCTTAAATAAATAAATATTTATTTATTTAAATGATATTAAAATATATTTATTATATTAATAACTTAATTTAAATCCTCTAGTAATTATGATCGAACCAAGAAAAATAAAAATATGTTTTTTTAATAAAATAAAAAAATATATTCACTAAATGAGTGAAAATTTATTTTATTCAACTAAATTATAAGTAGATAAATATTATAATAACACATATCATGAATAAATAAATATTATATTTATTTATCTTTTGAATAAATAAGTGATAAAATTCAAATGACTTATTCATGTCTTCAATAATCATGTGATTGAATTTACATTCAATATTACATTTAAACAAATTATTATAAAAACATGAAAATAATATATTCTTAAACATGTATTCAAGTAAATTTAATGATTTTTGGATACACTTAGTGTGTGACCCTTTATTATCCTTTTTCAATGGTATTAGGTCTAACTCCTAAACCAAGATACTTATTTAACAACAAACCACAAGCCCTATTGAAAATTGGATAAAGCATAGATACTGTAATAAAAACATTCCTATTAATGATACTATGTAATGGAATCCGTAATTTTCATGATATAAGAGAAAAAAGTATGCATGAACATTTCATAATTCTATATGTTTGAATTTTCAATCATTGAATTTTCAATATTAGTTTTCTGAGTTCATCATGTCCACGGAATTTATTTAAAATTTTATGTTTCATCAAATTCAAAATTGAAATATTCAACCACTAAATTTGAAGGGAAAAAATATTTCTTGACCATTCAATTAATTTTGTATAACTTTTGACATAAATAACATATTCTTCCTCACTATAATAATATTTCATCATGATTTTCATCTATATATCAATATTTGTGATTCATGATATAAAATAATAATGATCTCAAGTCTAGGGGATAATATTTATACTCAAATATATGATTTCCTATGATAGATATAATAAAAGAATTTCTTATTAGTGATTTTATCCTTCTGATATCCCTTTTTAAAGATCACTAACTATGAACTTTATGAGAAAATGTCTCATTTCTTATGATCCCTTGGCACTAGATATTCTAAAGTAATTTGTGTCATATTAGTATAATGTATCTTGACTATATAATATATTTTTGTGACTATCAATATTGAATATATATGTTCTAATTATAGAAGGGAACTATTATAACATATTGATTCAATAAATACATTGTGAACATTAAAACCTACAACATAAAAAATAAATACAGCATGTGATATGACTATGGTTTGCTAATTGGAATTATAGGATAAATTGTTTTCTATGGGACTAACTCTAACAGAATCTCATTTGAATTGTATCCAACTACTACCATTTCATAACTCATTATCTCCCAAATGATATACATGCTTTTATTTTTGTATATATTTAATCACTAGGGCAACCATATTTATTTTTTTGGTTATACTGTTAACTATGACTTCATATCCTTGATAAATTTATCAATATATAATGTTTAAAAAATATATTCATAATACTTATTTAACTATATTAAATGATGTAATATACTTTGATTTTATAGAATTTAAAACCCAATGTTAATTTTACCATTATATATTTATTAAAATATCATTATTTCAATTAACATTACCAATAAGACTAATCATTATGGAAACTAGCTATGTATTTTCTCACAACTGGTTTCTTATATTCCCTATATAATAGGAATATATAATCTCTCCAACTCAAGTATCTTATGATAGTTTTAACTGTTCCTCAAAAGTGTTTTCAAAGACTGACTAGATCATGGAATGGAATAAATTATACATCCGATCATTGAATCAAAAGGAATATTTCTCATTATTTATGTTACATGACATAGGAAAGATTCCTCTATTAATTGATTTATATTATATGTTTTTATACATTTAAAATGTATTTACCTTAAATTCTTTTAAACATAACCTTGAACCAATATAAAAATTTATTGATCCCCAGAATATAGGCTCCTTCCAATATATCTTTTATAGATGAAAAATTATTTAACCACATATTAAATGATTGTAATATTGGTTTAATATTTCAATTAATAATATTTCCTTAATATATATTACTAGGAAAACTCTTTCACTGCCATTAAAATTTTCTATACACACAGATTTAATTCATTTATAAATAAAAAAAATCATTTATGGCCTTATTAAATTTATTAATTCACGGTTTTGATTCTTTTTTGTAATCCACAAACGGGTTTATATTCTAAACCTCATAATCATTTAAAGTTTCTATGTATTTCTTGTTTTTAAATCATAGTTCATGTTCATTTATGGATAAAAAGAAATTTACTTGGTTAATATAAAACCATATATCTTTGGTTCTCTAACTTATTTACCTTACCTACATAGTATTTTGTTTCTTTGAATAATTTCTACCACTAATTCTTGTGGATGTTTTTTCTTATATAAACTCTTTTATAACTTGAAGATTAATTTCAATGAATTAAATATTTCTATTAATATTAAATTTATAATTATGATCCATTTTTAAATATACATTTTTTACATGAGATCATACAAGGGTACACTTTATGAATCATAAGGGATGTTTTTTTATGAATAGCATTAAAAAAAGGTTGTATCACTATACATATAAATTCAATTAACATTTTTTTATTTAATATATATAATTAATATAAGATACAATTTAATAAATTGTTTGGAACGCTTAGTTATGTTATTATGTTGTTTTTGTTCTTATAAATTCATAAAAGTATTATATAATAATTTCATCGGTAAGGATCAAGGGTGTCTTGGTTAAGATATTCTCTTCATCACTTTGATTGATGTTTCATTATATTTTTACCAAATAAATTCTCTAATTCACAATATCATTCCTTAAATAAATTAAATGAATTTTATTTTTTAAATCTTCAAGTAGATATATTCATATATATTTATGTCATTAAAAAATTATAAATCATGAGAATCCACCTCTACTCATTACTAAAAATAAAATACATGGATTTATATGAACTAATCTTTGAATTTTTAGGATTATTTCTCATTTAACTCTAAAAGATAGTTTAGTGATTTTTACTTATAAACAATAAAAAAAATGAGAATCTTAACATAGAATATTCTAAATATCCATCTTAGTTTAACTTTGTCTCATGCTTCTAGTTTACATAAAAATGTTGATAATGCCACAACTAAGTGTAATATGCACCATGTGTATGTAATTATTAATTATTACCAACTTTAGAATTTCTAATTCAAGTATTTATATTTAAAACATAACATAAACATGTAATATTGTAACATATGATGATGTTTTATTTCTAAACATGAACTAAATTGACATGTGTCAAAACATAACACATAAATAATGCTATGGTTATTATAAACAAATAATAACAGTTTACAAAAATAATAATTATTCCACTAGGAAATATGATATTATAATCTTCCAAAATTAATTTAAAAACCATAATCTATTAATATATAGAATATCCACTTAAATTCATACCATTTTTCTTAATTTAATTTGTTTCTATATATTGATACCAATTTATGCTTCACAAACTTTATTTAATACCCAACATTTAAAATTTAAAATTTAGAATTTGATGATGAAGATACCTAAAGATTCCCATTGATTCATCAATTTACTATAGTTATTCATTCATTGGGCATTATTTCCACTTAAGAAAAATAGACACCTTCTTATTTTTCTTTAAATTAATCTTTTTTTAGAAGAAATTTTCTTAAACAAAATTAAAACATACATGGGCATTGGTATCATAGCCAATAATGTTTTCTTGTTCAACATAATAATTGAAGAATTTTCTTTCTTATTATTTTTATCTCCTTAAAAATAATAACAAATATGATCTAAAAAATGTTTTATCCACGTGAATCATTTTATAACTATCAATGAAACTGAATAAACTATTAATCAATGATAAAATAATGAAAATAATTGATAAACCATTATATAACTTTGAAATAAAATTGTGGTAATTATTTTATGCATCTAATCATTTTGAGCACATGAGAAATTTCCTTGACTCCTTACAATTACCATGTGAATTTAACATTGAATATCTCATTTGATTTTTTCCACACTTTCTTCTGATAAATTTATTGGATATGTGGAAACACGGTGTATCAATCCATGTTAACATGATTATATTATTACTCTATAGACCATGATGAATATATTATGAAATAAACATCATATAAACCATCCTTATACCTTTTGTAGGATTCCTTCTCACTCCCACCAGACTCCAAAGGTGGATTAGTAGGTAGTATGGATTTAAGTATGTGACATTTCCTTTATTTTCATAGTATGATGTATAAGAACATTTACCACTCTTGGAAATTCATATATCAGTAAAGAAATTATATTTTTCTAAAATAGATCACATTGACAGTGGTTTCATGGCATTGCATGTCATTTCTTAAAATAAATACAATATTAATTTAGTTCTTTATATTGATTATAGATTATAACATTATTAATTAATGACTCATTTTATATCTCTTCATATTTTATAGAATCCCAAATACCCTTAAAATTGGATTTAGAATATCTGATTTTATGGATATTCAAGTATAAAGGATCCATATTTCCATTTTCATAATACACATGAGGGTCTATCAAAATTCATAAAGTTATTTCCATATACTTTACTCTTGAAAATTATATTAACTCGTATTTTCTTGGTCTTTTGAGTGGACTCCACAATCTAAAAAAATACATGAATTTTCATAACACATTCCTATAAATTACATCATGAAAATACTACGAACATCTCTTGATGTAATATAGTGAATTCAACCAAAAAACATTATTAGAACTACCATATAAGTGAAAATTCATGATTATGACCTGATAACTAAGTTAGTGGAAGGAAAATTATAGCTTAATATTTTATTTGTGCATGTATTTGGTTTTATACTTTCACAATAAATGTAACTACATCCTTATATGGTTATTATTATCTTAAGTGATAACTAGTAAAAAAATTCCATACATATTAAAATAAATCTCATTCACTTTTATTTCATTTTATATAAGCATGATCATAAATTATTTTATGTGATCATGTTTAATTATTAAAAAAATTGAATGCCAAAAATAAATAATTAACCATTCATTGATAAAAATAAATAAATAAACATGATAAAATAATGATATTGAACTACTTACTGGTTAATCGATAAATAATAAACTATTCTATACCATATAAGGAATAACTCCTATAATCAAGCTTCACTCATGTTATGTCATCCTTCTTTTTTATATTCTACTTATTTGTATTATTTTTCTTTAGTTTTTCACATAAACTTTATAACACCCCATGGTTTTAAAAATTAATTGAAATTCATGAAACATTTTTTTAATTAGATAGTTATAACTATCCTTCAAACATAATTTTTTTGCTTTTATTTTTTGAATTTGGAAAAATGGTTTTCTACAATTGTGATCAGTGAGTAATTTAGAGTCTAATAGAACCAACATGTTTTTTGGTGACTAGCAATGTAACCTTATGAATTGTAATATGAATAATAATATGAACCTAATCAATAGTAAATTGTATTATTTTAATTTTTTCTGAAGGATTTAAGCTAATTATAACTTTATTAATTTTTTAGTGTGTTAAAAAATGAGTTATAGATTTAAAATTTGTATTTTTTAATAAATTATGATTTTATTTAAAAATTAAATTAATAATATTTTGAAAATTATTTTCAAAAACAAATTACATTAATTTTCTAATTAAACATGTCAAAATATGGATACGGTGATTTTTTTTGTATTTTTATGAAATTCTTGGTTTTTTATGAATAGTAAAAATTGATAAATTACGATAAAGGCTAAATACTTATTTTACTAAATCATAGGTAATTAAAGTCTAATGTAAGCCCACGTATTCGAAACTGAAATTAAATTTTTACTATTTTGGGTCACATGAATCATGACTATTCAAATTCTAGAGAAAAAATATTATAATCATGAGTAAAATAATGTAAAAACCCTCCTCTCCTCCTCTATAAATACCACCCTCATTCCCATCTTCCTTTCACACATCACAATCCTTGAGAATATTATAAGTTCTACCAAATACCCTCTCCAAGGTTCTTTCTGACGTCCTAGACCTTTTGTTTTAACTAAAAGGCCAAAACCATATTCTTTAAGGTGGATCTCAAGGATAAAAGATTAAGAGGTAAGAATCATCTGCCTTTTTCATGTGTTATCTATCATATTCCCTTCTTTTCTTATACTGCCTTCACATAAAATTATCCACGAGGTTTGAAATCTCCATAATCATATGTATTGTTTATGTTACCATGTACTTTTAAAATATTCATCATTTTTCTTCCTCTCCTCTCCCTCTTGTTCTAAAAATAAAAACATCGTCCACGATATGCCGATTTACCAAAATCATAGACGATGCATTTTTGATATCCATTACATCCTTTAAATTTGATCATAAAACCCCTTTAATAGTTGAAAAGAATTTATTATGTATTTTTTAGACTATTTTATGTTCATTATGGAACTTTTATGTATGAAATTAAATTATATAATGAAACAAGTTCATGATTATTGAGGAACCACCAAAATTGATTTAAACAAACATCATTAATATTTTATATAATGATCCATTATAATATATTATGAACATGATTTATGGTATCATTATATATTTTTAAAACATATTAATACAATTTCATTCAACTTCTAAAATTTCATTTCCATAAGACAAGAAAATCAAATACAAATAGGCTATGGAAATCATGTAAAGAATGCACCCAAAACCATGGAAGGAACAAAATACTAATAATTGATTGGTGAAATGATGTCATGGAATGATCATATAAGATGTTATAAACATGAATGCAATGCCCTGACCCCAGTTACCTAGAGTTGGTGTATTATTACGTATCATTGGCATGATCACAAAGATCAAGTCTTGAAAGACCGATTAGTTTACTAGCCTTAGAAATGCTAGATACATTCATAAAAGTTATATTACATCATAAAGTGAAAAACTACAATAACATGGTCTCCATAGTCCACGCTCATATCCCCTTTTGACTATCCCTACAGGTCATTCATAAAATACTTTTTCACATCCTGGAAAAATTAAAACATTGAAAGGGGTGAGATCATATGCTCAGTAAGGATAACAATATTGCGGAAGCTTTCTTAAATAAACATAAACATTTAAGGCAATATATGAATAAAACAAAAGGCTTTTAAACTTGAACTTCAGCGTAATATGGAAAAAGTAAAATGAAATAATGCCATTTACTTATTCACATGGATATTCTACTAGTCGAATAATCACATGCAATATCAATAACCACTTTCATAATGATGGAATGCATAATTCCAGACTATCATAACCACGCAGCCAAGGCCTCGTGACAAAACTACAAATAATATTTTTTCAAGGCCTCGTGCCAAGACACTATTTTGTCTCTTGGGACCAACCGATTCATCGAGGAGCTATAGCGGGCTCCACCCGTCACTTATTAAGTCCAATGCATTCCTCATATGAACAGGTTTAAACATATCATAAACCATAACATAATCGTATCACATAAAACATGCATAAATGAAACATAACATTTCCACATTTCAATCACAAGATATCAATACAACACATTGATATAATAAAAACACTTTCAAAACCGTTTTCAATACCAAAATAAAAGAAAATTAAAACATGGTATTTATTTTTCATTTAAAAAAACAATTATGGCATGTAGAGGAAGCCGAAACTCAAATAATGGTCATGGTGGTGGAGAAGTCATTGTCACTGCATACATAAGACAAAACAGTCTTGTTTTCATTTAGTAAAAACGCTTCATATAAAAAGATTACTTTTGAATAAAAGTAAAATTCAAAGGGGTTTATACACCGTATAAAGGAAAGTCGTGTATAAAACAAAATATGCCTCAATGAAAGGAGATTGAGACGAAGTCCCTTACAAATATCATTTTTTTAAATAAAATATATCTATAATGTGTATTCACTATAAGAACACATAAAGAAAGTACAAATACAATATAGGACATAATAATATCATGACATAATTTGAAAGTAGGAGATTAACCCAAAGAACGAAAATTGGGTTAAGAATTTGCCTTACCTCGTGTCCGACTTTACATGGTCGTTCTTTAACCTCATGAATAATAAACTAGAGTTAATTTATAATTTATTAAGAAACTTTTTAAAGTTCATTATTCCTTTTATATCACTTATTACCATGTTATGAACATTATGTAATTATTTAAGTTAATAACGGTCATTTTTTCGATCTTTGGTACTTGAGTCAAAAATAAACTTCTTATAATTACAAGTTGTTCATGTGGTAAAATATACATTATATACAGAAGTATATTCATGATTTAGATATCATATATATAATATATATCCAGTATATATATGCATTTATAATATTAGATAACATTTAGATGTAATAAATGAAATGCACCGTTCATGGAGACGGTAAGTCGTACGTACGCATGAACGCTAATTTAATTTCTATTTTGTATTTAATGGAATTAAATCATAATTAAATAAATTTGTATTATAATTACAGTATAATATAATATATAATAACATTTACTCCATCTTATATACATCCCACATATGGCATTAACGATTCAAATCACTTTGAGGGGGCGGTAGTCCGCACATCCAAAAATGAAAATATCGCGTTTACCTATAATGGAAACCATAAAGGTATGAAATAAATGAAAAATACAGAATAATAATGACAAAATAAAAATAATATATATCATATATAAATATAGTTAAATCTTAATGGCCACCATGAGAGGTGTTAAAAGAAGACTGAACAATCATCGTTTCGTGAGGCAGTAATTCGCCACCCACAAAAACAGTATGTTCTTTAACCATTCGATGAAGGTGTGTGTAAGTGTAAATCAAATAATTCTCATAAAAACATCATATTATATTGAATATACTGGTGGTGTTACAAAATAAAGGAATAAAAATAGTTTAAGGGGTTGGAAAAGCAAAATAAAACAAAAGAACACAAGAGAAGACATTACCTTAAAATCGGGTAACTCTTTTTCATTTGAGCCAAAGACTTCCTTGGGAAAATTTCTGCCCAATTTGAGGCTTCTAGGAGTAAGAGAGGGAAGTTGATAGAGTATTTGTGGAGATTTTGGCCGAGCCAAATAGATTTAAGGTGTGAATAAGGTTGTAGTGGTGGGGGCCTTTTATAAGAGGAGAGGATGGGAACTCTTGGAAAGTAATGTAATGTTACATTATTATGAAGTGATTTTAGAATTTCAAAGGTCTGAAAATTATATATTTCAAGGATAAGGTGATAAGGTTTATAAATATACCCATCCAATATGTTTTTGACAAGTTTATGTCTTAGATTTTACATTATCGTTTCATTTTATTTAAATCGTTAAATTAATGAGGTAATCGCTGCATCATCATGATGTCAAAAAAAATTTAATTTATATAATGTCTAAAAATTATAAATAAAATATCATGATGTAGGAAATCCTTTTATCTTTCCAATTAATATTTAAGTCGAATGTTAACTTATATAACCCCATGTAATAATTGTTTTAGTAAAACAACACATGTTTGTAACAATTTTATTTTTACTTTAAATAAAAATTTATTAATGTCATTTTCTTACCCAAGTGGCTCCATGGGGTCCCCAAGTTGACCCATGGATTTTCATGGTCGTCCATGACTCATCCAATAAATGTAGGACAAGTTCCAAGATATTTTCATATTTTAATAATATCATTTTTACCTTAAATTTCACTAATTACCTTTAATCGCGATTAATAGAACTTAAAAGTTAATATTCACCAAAAATTATTTTAATCCCATTGATCCACATTTTACTTCTTAATGACAATGATATATGTCGGATTTTGGAAATTCAAATCACAGAGGTGGTAAAATTTCATTTAAACTAAAAATCAATTTTTTTAACTACCACTTAGTAGTTCCACTATTCATCAAAAATCTATGTTTTTCAGAACGACGCTAAAAATTAACCCTAAGCTATATTTGATATTCCTAATTAAAAAATGATTTCTATTTTAAAAAATTCAAAAAATATAATTTTAATTAATTAATTTAATAATTAATTCCCGTTGTCACAATAAATAGCGTGTTTTTAAGAAAAAATATCAATCAAAAGATTGAAAATTGTTTATGTCCAATTTCAAAGTGATGTTAATTATAATGGCCACCATTGGATAAAATGGTAAAAATATATTCTAATTACACTTTAGAACCACTCAATTGTATAATTTATCACTATAAATTATTTTTATTAAAAAAGTTGTTTTTTAGTATTTTTCACTATTCATCAAAAATTGGAAGTTCTCAGAAAAATACCAAAAAATCAACATAGGCTAATTTAGATTTTCCAAATCCAAAAATAAAGTCCATTTTGAAATATAAAATTTATATAATTTCAAAAAGTGGGTATTACTATTTATAACTACAACTTTTATTGGTCGTGGTGTGTTAGAACTCGAGGTTGCGTGCAACACACGTTGCTCTATTATTCAAAGAGGAGCGTACCATGGAAGCTTGGGCTGTTACATTCTCCCCTCCTTCAATAAATTGCATCCCCGCAATTTAAAATTTTTCTTTGAAAATAAAAGGTTGAAATAGAAAATACCTTTGTGGAAAACCCACATCAGAAATAGGGTTAATAAAACTATAACTTTATAAGAAAGAAAGAGAAGTACAAAGGTCACCCGAGATAGCCCATACTAGGATTCTATGAAAATATGGATATAGAGGAAAAAACCATCAAGGTCTGGTGGAGAGTTGTATAAAACAAGATTATGAGAAATTTAACTATAAGAAAATCACAAACTTGTGATTGGTTAAACGGTCATTGATTCTCCAATTGGAAAAGTTAACTGAAAACATTTTTGTTTTAAGTTACCTTTCATATAGTTGAGGAATTTATTTAGGAGATTTACTAAGAACGTAAGGAAATATACTTACTTGTCATGTAGACTTTCATTCTTTAATAAATTTTTACCACAAACCCATCTTTCAATCCAAAAGGTAATAGAACTCAAAAAATTCTATTTATCATAATTGTATAAGGTTACAAATATTAACACATACCATTTAGAATAGGAAAAAAAATTTGTAATAACCAGGAACTTCCTATAGGCTAGTGGTAAGTAATAAAGTCCTATCGCACTATGGTTGTGGGTTTGATTCCAACAGCTCTATCTGACGCGACGGGTTATCCCCCAACCTGCAGGTTTTCCTTTTCCTAAAACTATAGTATTATAATATTCCAAAAATAATCTTCATAAATGTTATAACTTTAAACAATACTATCCAAAGTTCAAATTAATCCATTCCAACCTTTATAGTTATCCAAAATACCTCTGTCCAGCCTTTCTCTAAAAGGTCTCTAAATTCCAAAATCAGTTGTATCATCAGATTCCTCAAACAAAGTAAAGTTTCTCTTATTATCACATATAAAAATATGATTACCTTCATCATATTAAAACCTTAATGAAAACAACAAGTACTGAAGTAAAATCCTTATATATATTACATTATTCTTATAACCAGAATATAATCCTTGAGTCCAAAATCACAAATACATTATTTATTCCACTTCAACTGTAGTAACATCATAAGATTGTCCTTGATAACTTGGCCTTTTCTGAGGTACGTTGCCCTAACGATTAGGACATTTATTTGCATAATGCCTCATTTCCCTACAATTGTAGCATTCAACATTGATAGCCTCTTTCTTTCTCTTGCAATCACGAGCCTTGTGACCTTTTTCTCCACATTTATAAAAAACTACCATTCCTTTTAGGCACATACCAGGGTGATTCTTCCCACAATTATTGCATAATGGAAAATCCTTCTTTCCCTTTTTCCCTTCATCTGTCTCTTGTTCCACCATTCTCTTCTTCTCTTGCTTTACGTTATTGTCCTAAGATTTAGAGAATTATTTTTCTGTCTTGATAGAACATGAGACTATATCTTCGTACGTTGAGAAAGATTGTGATACTAAAGCTCGACGGAGAAATGGTTTTAACCCATCAAAGAAACGATCAATCTTACTTCTTGGGTTACGTATAGAATCTGCAGCATGCCTTGCTAACCTTGTAAAGTTAGCCTCATACTTTGCAACATTCTCATCTTCCTTTTGTCTCAGACTCATAAATTGTCTTTCCATATCTGCTCGATGGTCACGAGGAATGTATTTTTCTAAGAAAATTTCATTAAACTCCCTCCATTCTATACTTGATACTTATTCATCTTCTTTTGTGTTTTAAATCAGCGACCACTATTGTTCGGCATCTCTAGTGAGGCGGTAAACTGCTATGACAACCTTCTCCCTTTCACTACTCCCCAAGGCATGGAATATTTTCTCTAAGGAGTTTATCCATTGTTCAGCTACTAATTGATTTGTACCCCCATTAAATGTTTACGGTTGTTGCCTCATGAAGTAGTCTAACATTTATCCTCCATGTTTCGGATCAGGGTGCTCCATACGAGTAAGGTTATTATTCATAACCTGAGTGATTTTTCCCAATATGGTGATAGGTTGATCAGAACCAGTTGTATCTCAATCTCCACTATAATTATCTTGAGCAGGAGTAAAATCCCTACATGGAGTGCGTGCATTGATACGGTTTCCATTCCTCCCACTAGGTGCCCTTTCTTAAACAATGGCATAAACTAGATTAGTTTATGAATCAAAATACATAATTAAAAACTTGAAAAACACTTAACATAAATTGAACTATTTATGGATATAATCCATAATCATAATAATGTTTTATTTGAGGAATTATATACTCATAACCCTTCATAGTGTTTTGTAATGAAAACGTGAATTATCCTAAGCATATCCCCCAGGAGTGTCGTTACCAAGAGTGCAACAATTCCCGTTTTCGTGCACCAGTTCCCGTTTGAGTCTAGCTCAAAGAGGTGTTTTCGGGTTTTACCCCTAGGTACATCTGTGCCAGAGCCGCCTCTACCTACTCGTATCCAGATAGGGATGAATTTGTCAGGAAACTCACAAAATCTCTATAATACCAAAATTCTAGGAAGTTCTTCTATACTAATCCTCAAATTTTATCTTAGGTCCATGTGATCTAATGAGAGTTTATCTAAATCTAGCATCCAAGGTTAGTACTAAACTGCCTTTGATACCGACGGTAACTCCCCAACCCCAGTTACCAAGAGTCGGTGCATTATTATGTAACATTGGCATGATCACAAAGATCAAGTCTCGAAAGACCGATTAGTTTAGTAGCCTTAGAAACACTAGATACATTCATAAAAATTGCATTACATCATAAAGTGAAAAAACTACAATAACATGGTCTCCATAGTTGGCACTCATATCCCCTTCTAACTATCCCTGCAGGTCATTCATAAAATACATCTTCACTTCATGGAAAAATTAAAACATTGAAAGGGGTGAGCTCAGATGCTCAGTAAGGATAACAATATTGAGGAAGCTTTCTTAAATAAACATAAACATTTAAGGCAATGTATAACTAAAACAAAAGCCTTTTAAACTTGAACATCAGAGTAATATTCCAAAAGTAAAATGAAATAATACCATTTACTTATTCACAGGGATATTTTACAAGTCGAATAATCACATGCAATATCAATAACCACTTTCATAATGATGGAATGCATAATGCCAGACTATCATAACGACACAGCCAAGGCCTCGTGCCAAGGCTACAAATAATATTTTGTTAAGGCCTCGTGCCAAGTCACTAGTTTATCTCATGAGACCTACTGATGCATCGAGGAGCTATAGCGGGCTCCACCCGTCACTTATTAAGTCCAATGCATTCCTCATATGAACAGGTTTAAACATGTCATAAACCATAACATAATCGTATCACATAAAACATGCATAAAGTAAACATAAAATTTCCACATTTCAATCGCAAGATATAATTACAACACATTGATATAATAAAAACTCTTTCGAAACCATTTTCAATACCAAAATAAAAGAAAATTAAAACTTGGTATTTATTTTTCATTTTTAAAAAAATTATGTCTTGTAGAGGAATCTGAAACTCAAATAATGGTCATGGCGGTGGAGAATTCATTGTCGCTACATACGTAAGACAAAAAATTCTTTTTTCGTTTAGTAAAAACACTTCGTATAAAAATATTCCTTTTTAATAAAATTAAAATTCAAAGGGGTGTGTACACCGTATAAAGGAATGTCTAGTATAAATCAAAATATGCCTCAAAGAAAGGAGATTGAGACGAAGTCCCTTACAAATATCAAATTTTTTAAATAAAATATATCTATTATTTGTATTTACTAAAAGAACACATAAAGAAAGTACAAATAAAAGATAGGACATAATAATATCATGACATAATTTGAAAGTAGGAGATTAACCCAAAGAATGGAAATTGGGTTAAGAAGTTCCCTTACCTCGTGTCTGACTTGACTTGATCGTTCTTTAACCCCCTGAATAATAAACTAGAGTTAATTTCTAATTGATTGAGAACATTTTCAAGTTAATTATTCCTTTTATATCACTTATTACCATGTTATTAACATTATGTAATTATTTAAGTTAATAACGGTCGTTTTGTCGATCTTTGGTACTTGAGTCAAAAATAAACTTCTTATAATTACAAGTTGTTCATGTGGTAAAATATCCATTATATACATAAGTATATTCATGATTTAGATATCATATATATCATATAAAACCAGTATATATATGCATTTATAATTTTATATAACATTTAGATCTGTGAAATGAAATGCACCGTTCATGGAGACGGTAAGCCGTACGTACACATGAACGCTACTTTTATTTCTATTTCGTATTTAATGGAATAAAATCATAATGATATAAAGTTATATTATATTTACAGTATAATATCATATATGATATCATTTACTCCATCCTTTATATGTCCCACATATGGCATTAAAGATTCAAATCACTTTGAGGGGGCGGTAGTCCGCACATCCTAAAATGAAAATATCGCGTTTACCCATAATGGAAACCATAAAGGTATGACAGAAATAAAAAATACAGAATAATAATAAAAACATAAACATAATATATATCATATATAAATATAGTGACATCTTAATGGCCACCATGAGATGTGTTAAAAGAAGATTGAACAATCATCGTTTCGTGAGGCAGTAATTCACCACCCACAGAAACAGTATGTTATTTAACCATTAGACAAAGGTGTGTGTAAGTGTAAATAAAATATTTCTCATAACAAATCCTATTATATTGAAGATACTGGTGTTGTTACAAAATAAAGGAATAAAAAGATTTTAAGGGGTTGGAGAGGCAAAATAAAACAAAAGAACACAAGAGAAGACATTACCTTAAAATCGGGTAACTCTTTTTCATTTGAGCCAAAGGCTTCCTTGGGAAGAATTATGCCCAAAGTGAGGCTTCTAGGAGTAAGAGAGGGAAGTTGAGAGAGTATTTGGGCAGATCTTGTCCGAGCCAAATGTCTTGAAGGTGTGGATAAGGTGGTAGTGGTGGGGTCCTTTTATAAGAGGAGAGGAGGGGCACTCTTGGAAAGTAATGAAATGTTACATTATTATGAAGTTATTTTCGAATTTCAAAGGTCCCAAAATTATATATTTCGAGGATAAGGTGATAAGGGTTCTAAATATACCAATACAATAGGTTTTTTACAAGTTTACGTCTTATATTTTACATTATCTTTTCATTTTATTTAAATCGTTAAATTAATGAGGTAATCGCTGCATCATCATGGTGTCATAAAAAATTTAATTTATTTAATGTCTAAAAATTATAAAAAAATATCATGATGTAGGAAATATTTTTAGATTTCCAATGAATATTTATAGTCAAAAGGTTAACTTATATAACCCCATGTAATAACTGTTTTAGTAAAACAACACATGTTTGTAACAATTTTATTTTTACTTTAAATAAAAAGTTATTAATGTCATTTTCTTACCCAAGTGGCTCCATGGGGTCCCGAAGTTGACCCATGGATTTTATTGGTCGGCCATGACTCATCCAATAAGGTTAAGAAAAGTTTCAATATGTTTTTATATTTTTATAATATCATTTTTACCTTAAATTTCACTAATTACCTTTAATCGCGATTAATAGAACGTAAAAGTTACTATTCACCAGAAATTATTTTTATCCCATTGATCCACATTTTACTTCCTAATGACAATTATGTATGTTGGATTTTGGAAATTCAAATCACAGAGGTGGTAAAATTTCATTTAAACGAAAAATCTGTTTTTTTTACTACAACTTAGTGGTTTCACTATTCATCAAAAATCGAAGTTCTTCAGAACAACACAAATATTAAGCCTAAGATATATTTGATATTCCTAATTAAAAAATGATGTCTATTTTACAAAATTCAAAACATATAAGTTGAATTAATTAATTTAATAATTAATTCCCATTATCACAACAAATAGCGTGTTTTTAAGAAAGAATATCCATCAAAAGATTGACAATTGTTTATGTCCAATTTCAAAGTGAAATTAATTCTAATGACCACCATTGGATAAAATGGTAAAAATATATTCTAATTAAACTTTATAACCACTCAATTGTATAATTTATCACTATAAATTATTTTTATTAAAAAAATTAAGTATTTTTCACTATTCATCAAAAATTGGAAGTTCTCAGAAAAATACCAAAAATTAAACATAGGCTAATTTAGATATTCCTAATCCAACAATGGAGTCCATTTTGAAATATAAAATTTATATAATTTTAAAAAGTGGGTATTACTATTCATAAATGCTACTTTTATTGGTCGCGGTGTGTTAGAACTCGAGGTTGCGTACAACACACGCTGCTCTATTATTCAAAGAGGAGCGTACCATGGAAGCTTGGGGTGTTACAATGAATTTGTTTCTTTAAGATATTAATAAATCACTTTTAACCATTATACAGAAGTTTTAATTGAGTATTAAGTAAGAAAAACCCGGGGTAGGGGAATTCATAACCGGATTTTCATTCTTTGGGTTGACATTATACTTAATTATTTATGTGGTATTATAATTGATTGTGTGAAGAATTTTGTTTATTTTATATTTAATTATATTTATATACATTTCATATACAAGTTCCATTCATTCCATTAGGTCTCTCTTCAATTAAATGATATTTATAAGGGACCTTTCTTTTAAAAACCTATTTTAAAATTATGTTTTACAAAATTATAAAGTAATATTTTATGAAATTATTCATGTTGTATGATTATGTTACAGTTCTTTAGAATTTTTAATAATGAAGTGTGGGACCAATATCTACCTCCAATGCATTGGTTATGTGTAATTTGTAGGTCAGTTGTATTGTTACTCCAAGTGTAACTACGATGGTTACACAAATTGTATGGTATCTATGAAGGTTAAAAATTATATGGTAGCTGAGAGGGTTACAAGATTATGTATGTAATTACCCAAGATAAATTTATGGTTCAATTTATTTTCTATATGTTTTGTTGAAATCTCATGGAAATACCATGTTTCACAAAGTAAGTTTATTTGGGTGACAAGTATGTCTTTTTGAAAATGATTTCATAAATTATAAGAATTCATGGACTAATGTGTTCTTTCCATATTTTCATATCTTATACTAAGATTTTTGTGATCATCCCATGTTTTTAAATTATTTTAATAGGTTATCATGATGTTTAAGGAAAAGAAGGAAGTCATGTTAAATATTATGAAGATTTTTCCAAGAAATCATGTTTTATTTGAAAAGTTTTACATTTTGGATGAAATAAATAATGTTTTAATGGTATCCACTCCTTATTAATGTGTATTGTTATTAAATTATTATGTTCCAATTATATAAATAGCTAAAAATGAAAAGATCCTCAATGTTAAAGGAAGTGAGTTCTTGAACAAATACATGATTATGTAATGTAATAAGGTTGAGTCCTTATAGTTGGTATTAGAGGATGATTTAGATAAATTTAGGGGATAGGATTATGTTTATAAAATACCACAAATTATTTTTACTTTATGGTTAATTTTAAATGATATATAATTTAAATATTACTATTTTTCTTTGACTAAGATATGGTTCTTTAGAATGTTTTTTGCATTGAATAAATAGGGAAGCTGAAGAGGAGGGGCACCAACAAAATGATATCCTTCCGAATCTGTAGCCCAGAATGGTAGGGATTGGAACCAAGTAGTTTGTGATAGTAATGGATCAACTAACTTAGAAAATAAATGGTGGTGGAATCCATGAAAGAGAACACCTATAGGTACCATAACCGAACATGATGATAGTGGAACATTTTATAAGACATCACCCTCCTATTTTCAATAGATCTTCTAACCCAGTAGTGGATGAAGGATAAATTATGGACCTTGAAAGGATATTCGATGTCATGGGATGTTCAGATAATAAAAAGGAAAGTCTTTCCATTTATTCTTTTTAAGGTGAAGCTGATCAGTGGTGGTAAATGGTCAAAAATATCGGGGATAGAGAGGAGACTGATGCCTTAGAGTGGGATAAATTTAAAAGTCTTTTCCATGAAAAATATTTTCCTAAGGTGGTGGGACTTAGGATGGAGAAGCAATTACTTGATTTGAAGAAAAAAGAGGTAGATTTTGTGTCCATGGATGAAGTGAACATCACTCGACTAGTGAGGTATGCTTTAAATATTATATTAGATCTTGGTAGAAATGTCAACAACATTTACTTAGGATCAAAGCCAATATATTTAATGGCATTGGACCCCTGTGAAATAAAAATTTATGAGAAACTTTTTCACTATTATGAGAGGATAGAGATGGAGTTTTCTAATGATCACATGCAATTTGACAACAGGGAGAAGAAGAGTTCTAGATGTAATGTGATGGGTAAGGATCAACCAAATAAATCCAATGGTAATAAATTCTAGTCTCCCGTTTGTGAAAAGTGTGGAAAAATGAACCCTAGGGAATTTCTTACCAAAATTGGGAAGTGTTTTCGATGTGGTAATTTTGGACATATGGCCTAAGATTGAAGTGAAATTGATCCTAAGACAAATATTGATAAGTAAAGTACAATTTGTTTTCAATGTGGTGAGATGGTTCATTATGAAAATTCCTACCCAAATAAAGATCCAAATGATACAAAGAAGCTACACTATAAGAATAAAGGTGTAGTAATATCTTTTGAGACTATTTCATCAAAATTTGGGCCATCCAATGAAGATTTATTAGGTACCTTTTTTTACATAGATTTTTATAAAGCTTTATATGACACAAGGTCTACACATTCCTTTATTTTTGAGAAATTTTCAAGTAAATTGGAAATATAAAATCAATAAATGATACCATAACTTATTATTAGAACTCCAAGGGAAATATTATAGAAAATAGTAATTATAAAAATCTTTATATTTTGGTTTGTGGAAAGGCATTACCTGCAACCCTTGTTTTTTTTCTGTTAGTAGAGTTTGATGTCATTTTGGGAATAGATTATATTTTCGTTTATTATGTTAACATTGATTGTAGAGCTAAAGAAGTTTTTTTTATTGAAAACGAGTATCAGTTTGTAAAAAAGAACGAGCCCATAAAGTTGTTAACACATTAGGAAGGTGAGAAAATATTGACTGTTGTAAATGAATTTTATCTTTCTTACATTGTTGAAAACAAGGGAACTATTCAAATTAATGATGTGTCTGTGGTAAATGAATACCATGATGTTTTTTTTCATGAGTTACATGGTGTCATAATTGATAGAGAATTATAATTCACAATTGAAATAGTTATTAATATGAATCCAATTTCAAAACCACCATATCTAATGGATCAAATGGAACATCTTGAATTGAAAAATTAGTTGTTGTATTTTCTTAATAAAGTCTTAATTCATCCTAGAACTTCACCGTGGGGTGATTTTATTTTGTACATTAAAAAGAAAGATAGTTTTATGACACTTGGCATTTTTTATAGATATTTTAATAACATCACAGTTAAAAAAAGTATCTTATGCCTCATATCGATGACTTGTTTGATTAGCTCCAGTGAGATCAATATTTTTCCAAGATTGACTTGAGAACTAGATACCATCAGCCGAAGGTAAAGGAGGATGACATCTGAAAAATAGCTTTTCATACTAGATATGGTCACTATGAGTTTTTTGTTATGTTGTTTGGGTTAACTAATTCAATTGTTGTATTCATGTATCTTATAAATAGAATATTTCATGAGTTCTTGGATAAGTTTTTGGTTCTATTTATTGATGAAATTCTAGTATTTTATGAGAGTAAAGAGGAGCATAAAAAACATCTAAGGGGTTTTTTGAGAACCTTAAAGGAAAAAAACTATATGAAAAATTCTAAAAGTGTGATTTCTGGTGGCAATAGATTTCTTTTCTTGGTCAAACTATAAATAAATATAGAATAACAGTTGATCCTACTAAAACAAAAGTGGTTGATGAATGGCCAAGACCTACAAAAGTTACATAGATTTGTAGTTTTATTGGATAACAAGGTTATTACCAGAGGTTTGTAAAAACTTTTCACGGTTATCTCAATTTATAACAAATTTAATTCCAAAAGGGGTAAAATATATTTGGATAGAAGAATAAGATATATTTTTTTCAGGAACTGAAGAATAGATTGGTGAATGCTCTAGTTTTAGCCTTATCATCCAAAATGGTGAGTTTGTCATCCATAGTGATGATTCATTGAAATTAATTGGTTTTGTTTTGATGAGAAATGATCGGGTAATTTCTTATTATTTGAATAAACTAAATCCCCATGATTTAAATTATCCCACATATGATTTGGAATTGGAAGATGTTGGTTTTTATTTGATAATTTGGAGGAATAATTTATATGGTGCCAAATGTCAAATATATATGGACCATAAAAGTATAAAGTATATATATTCACACATAAGGAATTAAACATAAGGCAGAGAATATAGATTGAAATGATAAGGGATTATAATTTCATGATCAATTATCATCTGTGAAAATATAACAATGTGGTGGATGCCTTGAGCTGAAAACAACATGCTTCATTAACCATGTTAGGTTTTGAACATGATCCCTTGATTAATGGTTCGATGAATTTTATATTAGTGGTTGTTGGTGCAAGAAATACATCTATATTTTTTTCTTATTTCAGTGTATTCATAATTATCAGACAGAATTAAGCAAGTGCAGAAGGAAGACCATGAGCTATAGAAAAAGGAAGAATTGGTTAAAATGGGTAGGTCGAAAAAATCTTACCTTGATAAATATTGTGTTTTATGATTTGGTAAAAGTTTGAGTGTGCATTGTGATTCCTAGTTCAAGAAAGATTTTATCTGTGAAGCTTATAGTTCTCTATTTTCAGTTCATCCTGGTAGTAATAAGATGTACATAGTCCTTCTGAAGTATTACTAGTGGGATGGAATGAAAAGGGATATTGGTAATTTTACCATGAAGTGTTTGACAATTCAATAGGTTAAAGAGGAGTGGCGGTTACTGAAGGGGATGCCTCAGACTCTCCCAGTTCCATAGTGTAAATGGGAGAATGTATCCAGGGACATTGTGGTCGAGCTACCAAATAATTCTTGAGGTAACAATGCAATTTAGTTTTTGTTGATCGACTGAATAAATCTGCACATTTTCTTTCTATTATGAAGTGCACAGTGTTGCATTTGTTGTCAATGAGGCATGAAGTTGTCTTGGAATGAATGGATGTCAAGGAATGTCAAGATGTGAATGACAAAGGTTGTGATGGTGTTGGTGATGAATGGAGAATGGCCATGGTACTAAGATGCATGTCACTTAGGAGATTCACTAAGTAACATAGGATGTTGTGGTTGAAAGATTCTCTATGAACATCTGACGATTGTTGAACTGATCTTTAAGTTCCAAGAACTTGTATCCTGATGATACAATGTCACAACATTGATTGAAGACCATGCATTGTCTTCACAATGCATGAGGAGTTGAAAGGAGTTCCATCCACAACTACTAAGTGGATGATGTGCATTAATGAAGTCCATGCACTATCACTTAGTGCATATGAATTGAAAAAGATCCAATTGATCTCTGATTAAATCAATAAAGGACATTGAAGATTCTGTGATTCAGGAGTTCGGTTGAAGAAGAAGAACCTTCAAGAATTCACTCCTAAGTAATGAATATATGTTGAGGAGATTTGAGGAATTCTAATGAAGAAGAGAAGGGAAGAAATGAAGAAGAAGAGTTGTGGCATTTGGCATTTTACACTTAAGTACTTTGTATACTTAGTGTATATTCAAGCAAAAAATTAGCCACCAAGGGCCAGCCTTAAGGGTTCAACCCAAGGCACATGTGGGACTAGGTCACCACGCCCAAGGGGATCCCATGGGGCCAGCCCGAGAGGCCGCGGCCGTGTGTAAGCCAGGCCACGCAGGGGATCAGGTCCTGCGCAGCATGGGCGCCAGAGCGCGCGCCCGAAGGAGCATAGTGGGCGCCAGTGGCGCGCCCGCAGGGAGCAGAGTGGGCGCAGAGCGCGCCCGCAGGGAGAACTCGGCACGGGGCGGCACCGAGAGGGGAGAAGATTCAATTGCTGAGCTGATGGAAGCGCTTGGGTGATAAACCGCGGAAAAATCGGCCGCCGTTTCGATGTGGGACGTGCATTTTTTCACCGGGAGCGAATCCTGGCCGCTCGATCGATCGCGCGCCAGATCTCGACCGCATGATCGATCCCACGCGAGATCTTCAGATCCAGGCCGTCCAAAGTCTTCTGATCGCCCGATCCAACGGCCGAAGAGTTCGTCCTCTTCCTTGAGCTCGCTCGAAGCCACCCGCGAGCCTCCGACGAACCAGGCGCCATCCGAGGGATGATTTCGAGATCCCGGCCTCCTCCGATCAAACCGAAGTGTCCATTGGGATCGTCTGAGCATACCGAACACAACCATGCCTTAAAATACACTTGCATGCAATGTTTGGAGAGTTTTGAAGTTCGGTCGAAGCAACCGAAGGTGCGAGGCTATTCAGTGTTGATGCTTTGCATGGATTGGGTTTAAAAAAGGCCATGCGTACGTTTCCATGCACATGCATGAAGAGGAAAATAATGAAGGAAACCGAAGAAGAAGGAATCCCGCGGAGAACAGAAAAGAAAAACGTGATTTGCGGCTTGCGTTCAAAGATTTTTAAAGAACCGAAAATCTCTGTGATTTGAGATTTATCCCGCGGAAGATTTGGCATTCCTTTGCCTATAAAAAGAGAGCCCGAGCCCTCTTAGAAGTTTGCTGATGTGCTGAAGTTCTGTTGAAAACCCGAAGTCCCGCGGAGTGCTCTGCCTCGTGAAGTTGAAGCCCCCGTGCAATTATATTTGCGCGGCTGAAGTCCTCGGTGCCATCCTTGGCCCGAAGGAGTCCCTTGCGCGCAACTCCTTTGCGCGACAAGAAGAAGGAGGTGAGGAGTCCCCTGCGCGTCTTTCTTTTGCGCGACAGGAATTACCCAAGGCCGCAAGTACCTTGCGCGCCCTCGAGGTTTGTTGTGGCTTGCGCGGCAGTGTTGCACCCTTGCACACTTGAGCCTGCGCGGCATTTGAAGACAAGAAGAGGGCCACACCTCCTTGCACGCCTTGTTTGAGTTCGGGCAAGTTGAGAACTCACCTGGACAGTGAGCAAGTGAAGGCCGAGACGTGCATGCCTTGTGTGCAAAGTGAAGACCCTACGGTATTGTGTGTGCAAGAAGACCCGAGGCCAAGACTTGTGTATGCACCGAAGAAGATCCGAGCATTTGTGCCTTGTGTGAAAGAATAAAGGAAGGACAAGTGTGTGCAAGAAGTGGAACAAGGCTTGCACCTTGTGTTTGCAAAGTAATTGAGAAAATATGTGTGCAAACAAAACAAGAAGTGGGCCGAACCTAGGTGTGTGCACTAAGAAGTGTGTATACACATAGAAGAAGAAAAGGGAGGACATCCACACAAAGAAGAACACACATTTATGTGTGTAGACAAATTGCATAAAGTGTGTGAAGTTTGAGAAGTGTGTGTGTGCTAAAAGTATTTACACCCATTGTGGGTTTATCACACCAAGGAGAAAAAGGGGAGTGCATGCTTGCATGCATGCACGTGCACACGTGAACAAAGATAAATCAGGCTGTGTGCATCTGAGTTGTCCAAGACCAGAAGATCTTGAAGAATTTCAGAAGGCCATGCAATCAGTGCATGAGGATGCAGAGATGCCATGCACTCAGTGCATGAAGTTGATGTGAACTGAGACTGAGCCAGACTGAAGTTAAAGAGATTGGTTGTCTGAGTTTTCAGTAGATTGAGAAGACCCTGATCAACAGAAGTGATCAGAAGCTGAGCAAGACCAACAGACCTTTTCAGAGGTTGTTGAAGTTTCTTGAAGAGAGAAGCCAGGTCATCCTTAGAAGAAGGTGATAAAGCCTGAGCAAGACGAGAAGACCTGATCATCACAAGTGATCAGAGGTACAGAGCAAGGCCAACAGTCTTTATCCCAGACTACTGAAGTTACTTGAAGAAGTTAAAGAGAAGAAGAGCTACTCGTGTGACTCGAGGAGCCAAGAGAAGACCCTGTGGGACTCAGGGAGAGGAAGTCTCCAGTGGGATTCTGGTGCAGGCCAGTGGGACACTGGTAACACTGTGGGACGCAGTATAAAGACCCTCCTGTGGGACTCAGGAGAGATACAGTGGGACTCTGTATCGACCATTGTAATTCTAACAAGTTATAATGGGAGAATCCATGCTGGGAGAGCATGGCAAGGATGTAGGCCTTTGGTGTCGAACCTTGTAAATCCTTGTGTCCTGTGCCTTTTCATTACTGCATTATCCGGGAAAGGTTGAGAGACATAAGAAGAGTGGATCGAGGCCTTAACAAGCCATAGAGGTTTAATTGATTAAGAATCAATTAGTAAAAAGTTTTAAAGGATCACTGATTCACCCCCTCCCCCTCTCAGTGATTCACACTGATCTGGGCACTTCAATTGGTATCAGAGGGAGGTTACCTCTAAAAGATCCAAGGTAGTCTTTATGAAGTGCAGATTTGAGGAAACGAGCAACCAGCCTCAAATGGAGATATCTTCCAAGACTCAGAAAAATAGAAAGAAGAAACAGGCCAAGAAGATGAAGAAAGCCTGTCTTTGCTGTGATGAAGTTGAAACAATGAATGATCTTCAGAGTGCACTCAAATATCTTCAGAAGACAGTTCCCATGGAAGTGGCAAAGTGTATAGCTACAGGCATCCATGATCTTCGAGAAGAAAAATCACAGTTAGAAGAAGAAGCCAATGCAATGGAAGAACAATTGGCTAAAAGGGTTGGCATAACCAACACTCTCAGAAGGCTGGTGAATGCCAAAGATGAAACTGTTTCCCTTTGCAATGAAAGATATGAAGACACTGCTGAAGAATTGTAGAGAAGCCTTTCTGAGAAAGAACTCTTTAAAGTAATGGTCAAAGATGTTTTCCATGCACTGGAAAAGAGGCACAAAGTGTTAATGAATGTCAGAGATGCTCAACTCAAAGACAAAGTCAAAATGGTGAAGGAGCTTGACAATTCATTGCTTGAATTGAAGACAGTGCATGATGACCAGATGAATCAGCTGAAAGAAAGTTGGGAAGGAAAGCTAAGAGCTGTTGAGGATGAGAAGAACTCCCTTAACATGAAGTGCTTAGAACTAGAGGTGATATTGACAAATCTTCAATCACCCAAAGCTGAAACCTCCCAGTCAGCTGGTAGAAGAAATGTTGCTACACAAGTGAGCATTGAGAAGGATGATTCTAAAAGAAGGACATCCTCTAGTGAAAGTGCAATGTCTTCAAAAAAGAAGGTTCCATCCATATGGATGAGGAAGGTGAAGAAGCAGAGCTCTCCTGAAACAACACAACTTGTCAAGAAAAGTACCCATCAATCAGAAGTACACAAGAGGTCAAGATTTGTGGGTCAATGTTGGTGTTGTAATAAGTATGGGCACTGTGCAAAGGATTATTGGTACAATCCACTGAATGTCAAAGCACAAAGGAAGCCCATGCCAAGGGGGAGCAAGCCAGAAGAAAAGAAGCAGCATCCACAGGTCCAGAGACATCTGTTTACTGCTAACAGATTTGGATTACTTGACAACATCTGGGATGGTTGCAAAAGTGGTCAAAAGAATGATACATGTCAATCTCCAACTGTATCCAAAGCTGGAAAGAAGAAAAGATCAAAGAACCTGGCTCAGAAAGAATCCTTGGGAAGCAAGCATAAGAAATTGGAAGATTCTCCCAAGAAGATTATGAAAAAGGAAGAGAAGTCCTTGGAATTCAAATCCAAGAAGGGTGATGCATCAAGAAGAGCCACCAAGAAGACATTCTTCTACTGTGGAAAGAAAGGTCATACCATGGATCTTTGTAAACAAGCCATGAAATTTAATGGAAGCCAACTGCACTCAAACAGACAATCAATCCAGAAGAAGCAGAAGGGATTGGTTGAAAATAAGTTTCCTAAGAAAGGTGGCTTAATAGTATCAAAAGAACCATGTGGGATTTCCAAAACTGAGGCCTCACCTCCAAATATCTTGTTAGTCATATGGCCAAATCAGTTGCAACTTGCCAAAGATCTGCAAAAAGTTGAAGATAAAGTTCTGGCAATTGCTAAGGAAAAAGGGAAGAAGAATGTTTCACATGAAGATGTTTTGAGAACCACACCAGCACAAACATCATTGAAGATCAAATGTGCAAGTGTGAAGAATGGTGAAAATGGGACATCTCGGTTGAGAGAATATTCTCAACCTTGTTGTTCACATTGATGAACCAAGGAGGTTCCATCTTATTCCCTAATCACTTGTATTTACATGTGCTAACATTTCAGGGAATTGAAGATGATGATCATTCTCATCTGGAGAGTGGTTTGGACAGAATGGAGTGCACCCCTTGAGGGGGAGCAAATCTGAAGAAGATGATGTTCTGAGATTAATATCATCTTAAGAAAATGGATGATTGGGGGAGCTTTATCTTTGCACTGAACTTTCTAATGAGTTTTGTGGAGTATGTGCAGGATTTAGCAATTCATTGAATATCTGAATCCCTTAGCATGATCCCACATGTTTACAGTGAATGTGGACAGCATTGAGTTCCTTGGTTACATCACTCTTGTTTTCTACACCGGGTTAGCCCAAGTAGACTTAGAGCTGATTTACTAAAGGTTCTTTGCTAAAGAAGAACATGTGGCATCATCCCTCTCTTAGTGATTTTCAAGAAGATGCTATTCAAAGGGAGGAAGATTTTTTTTTAAAGGGAACCACACCACACCTTTGCATTTGATTGCCAATAAGGGGGAGAAAATATTGGCACACATATTGACCCATTCATATGTGCTGAAGGAGTGTATTGACAACAAATACAAAGGGGGAGATTGAAGTGCACAGTGTTGCATTTGTTGTCAATGAGGCATGAAGTTGTCTTGGAATGAATGGATGTCAAGGAATGTCAAGATGTGAATGACAAAGGTTGTGATGGTGTTGGTGATGAATGGAGAATGGCCATGGTACTAAGATGCATGTCACTTAGGAGATTCACTAAGTAACATAGGATGTTGTGGTTGAAACATTCTCTATGAACATCTGACGATTGTTGAACTGATCTTTAAGTTCCAAGAACTTGTATCCTGATGATACAATGTCACAACATTGATTGAAGACCATGCATTGTCTTCACAATGCATGAGGAGTTGAAAGGAGTTCCATCCACAACTACTAAGTGGATGATGTGCATTAATGAAGTCCATGCACTATCACTTAGTGCATATGAATTGAAAAAGATCCAATTGATCTCTGATTAAATCAATAAAGGACATTGAAGATTCTGTGATTCAGGAGTTCGGTTGAAGAAGAAGAACCTTCAAGAATTCACTCCTAAGTAATGAATATATGTTGAGGAGATTTGAGGAATTCTAATGAAGAAGAGAAGGGAAGAAATGAAGAAGAAGAGTTGTGGCATTTGGCATTTTACACTTAAGTACTTTGTATACTTAGTGTATATTCAAGCAAAAAATTAGCCACCAAGGGCCAGCCTTAAGGGTTCAACCCAAGGCACATGTGGGACTAGGTCACCACGCCCAAGGGGATCCCATGGGGCCAGCCCGAGAGGCCGCGGCCGTGTGTAAGCCGGGCAACGCAGGGTATCAGGTCCTGCGCAGCATGGGCGCCAGAGCGCGCGCCCGAAGGAGCATAGTGGGCGCCAGTGGCGCGCCCGCAGGGAGCAGAGTGGGCGCAGAGCGCGCCCGCAGGGAGAACTCGGCGCGGGGCGGCACCGAGAGGGGAGAAGATTCAATTGCTGAGCTGATGGAAGCGCTTGGGTGATAAACCGCGGAAAAATCGGCCGCCGTTTCGATGTGGGACGCGCATTTTTTCACTGGGAGCGAATCCTGGCCGCTCGATCGATCGCGCGCCAGATCTCGACCGCACGATCGATCCCGCGCGAGATCTTCAGATCCAGGCCGTCCAAAGTCTTCTGATCGCCCGATCCAACGGCCGAAGAGTTCGTCCTCTTCCTTGAGCTCGCTCGAAGCCACCCGCGAGCCTCCGACGAACCAGGCGCCATCCGAGGGATGATTTCGAGATCCCGGCCACCTCCGATCAAACCGAAGTGTCCATTGGGATCGTCTGAGCATACCGAACACAACCATGCATTAAAATACACTTGCATGCAATGTTTGGAGAGTTTTGAAGTTCAACCGAAGCAACCGAAGGTGCGAGGCCATTCGGTGTTGATGCTTTGCATGGATTGGGTTTAAAAAAGGCCATGCGTACGTTTCCATGCACATGCATGAAGAGGAAAATAATGAAGGAAACCGAAGAAGAAGGAATCCCGCGGAGAACAGAAAAGAAAAACGTGATTTGCGGCTTGCGTTCAAAGATTTTTAAAGAACCGAAAATCTCGGTGATTTGAGATTTATCCCGCGGAAGATTTGGCATTACTTTCCCTATAAAAAGAGAGCCCGAGCCCTCTTAGAAGTTTGCTGATGTGCTAAAGTTCTGTTGAAAACCCGAAGTCCCGCGGAGTGCTCTGCCTCGCGAAGTTGAAGCCCCCGTGCAATTATATTTGCGCGGCTGAAGTCCTTGGTGCCATCCTTGGCCCGAAGGAGTCCCTTGCGCGCAACTCCTTTGCGCGACAAGAAGAAGGAGGTGAGGAGTCCCCTGCACGTCTTTCTTTTGCACTACAGGAAGTACCCGAGGCCGCAAGTACCTTGCGCGCCCTCGAGGTTTGTTGTGGCTTGCGCGGCAGTGTTGCACCCTTGCACACTTGAGCCTGCGCGGAATTTGAAGACAAGAAGAGGGCCACACCTCCTTGCACACCTTGTTTGAGTTCGGGCAAGTTGAGAACTCACCTGGACAGTGAGCAAGTGAAGGCCGAGACGTGCATGCCTTGTGCGCAAAGTGAAGACCCTACGGTATTGTGTGTGCAAGAAGACCCGAGGCCAAGACTTGTGTATGCACTGAAGAAGATCTGAGCATTTGTGCCTTGTGTGAAAGAATAAAGGAAGGACAAGTGTGTGCAAGAAGTGGAACAAGGCTTGCACCTTGTGTTTGCAAAGTAATTGAGAAAATATGTGTGCAAACAAAACAAGAAGTGGGCCGAACCTAGGTGTGTGCACTAAGAAGTGTGTATAAACTTAGAAGAAGAAAAGGGAGGACATCCACACAAAGAAGAACACACATTTATGTCTGTAGACAAATTGCATAAAGTGTGTGAAGTTTGAGAAGTGTGTGTGTGCTAAAAGTATTTACACCCATTGTGGGTTTATCACACCAAGGAGAAAAAGGGGAGTGCATGCTTGCATGCATGCACGTGCACACGTGAACAAAGCTAAATCAGGCTGTGTGCATCTGAGTTGTCCAAGACCAGAAGATCTTGAAGAATTTGAGAAGGCCATGCAATCAGTGCATGAGGATGCAGAGATGCCATGCACTCAGTGCATGAAGTTGATGTGAACTGAGACTGAGCCAGACTGAAGTTAAAGAGATTGGTTGTCTGAGTTTTCAGTAGATTGAGAAGACCCTGATCAACAGAAGTGATCAGAAGCTGAGCAAGACCAACAGACCTTTTCAGAGGTTGTTGAAGTTTCTTGAAGAGAGAAGCCAGTTCATCCTTAGAAGAAGGTGATAAAGCCTGAGCAAGATGAGAAGACCTGATCATCACAAGTGATCAGAGGTACAGAGCAAGGCCAGCAGTCTTTATCCCAGACTGCTGAAGTTACTTGAAGAAGTTAAAGAGAAGAAGAGATACTCGTGTGACTCGAGGAGCCAAGAGAAGACCCTGTGGGACTCAGGGAGAGGAAGTCTCCAGTGGGATTCTGGAGCAGGCCAGTGGGACTCTGGTAACACTGTGGGACGTAGTATAAAGACCCTCCTGTGGGACTCAGGAGAGATACAGTGGGACTCTGTATCGACCATTGTAATTCTAACAAGTTATAATGGGAGAATCCATGCTGGGAGAGCATGGCAAGGATGTAGGCCTTTGGTGCCGAACCTTGTAAATCCTTGTGTCCTGTGCCTTTTCATTACTGCATTATCCGATAAAGGTTTAGAGACATAAGAAGAGTGGATCGAGGCCTTAACAAGCCATAGAGGTTTAATTGATTAAGAATCAATTAGTAAAAAGTTTTAAAGGATCACTGATTCACCCCCTCCCCCTCTCAGTGATTCACACTGATCTGGGCACTTCATATTAGATATACAATTTCTTTGGATGGGCTTTCTTGACTATACAACAAATACATTTTCATGTTACCTGGAGTTCCTCAATCCATTGTATCTGAATAGGATTCCAGGTTCGCTTATAACTTTTGGAAGGGCCTTCAGATGTCATTGGGCACAAAATTAAATTTCAGTACAACTATTCATCGTCAATCAGAAGGGAAGTTAGAATGAATGATTCAGACATTGGAGGATATTCTTCGAGATTTTTCAATGGAATATAAGGGAAGCTGGGATTCACATAATTCTTTAGTTGATTTTTCAAAGAATAATATTTCTCATTCCAGTATACAAATGGAGCCATTTGAGGAATTGTATGGGAAGTAGTGTCAAAATCTATATTTTTTGATTGATGTTAGAGAAAGGAAGTTGATTGGGCCAGAATGAGTTGAAGAAGTGGCTGAGAAAGTGAAGATGGTCCAATAACACATGAGGACAGCTCAGAGTAGAAAGAAAATTTATGTAAACAATAAGAGAAAAGAATTTTTTTTCGAGGTAGGTGATCATGTTTTTCTTATAATCTCACCATGGAAGAGTGTTATGTATTTTAGTAAGAAAGGAATGCTGAGTCCATAATTCATTATACCCTATGAAATCCTGGATAAGGTTGGACCAGATGAATACCGAGTATATTTTCCTCTGATTTTATCTCAGGTACATAATGTTTTTCATCTTTCAATGCTGAGAAAGTATGTGCCAGATTCATCTAGTGTCTTGATCCCAAAATCAATTCAGCTAGAAGAGAAACTTTCTTATGAAGAGAAACAAGTTCAGATTATTGATCAATGATAATAGGTATTTTATAATTAGTTAAAGCAATAGGTAAAGGTTTTTTGTAGAAACCACATGGCTGAACAAGTGACATGAGTTTTTGACACTGCTCTGAGGGAAAGGTACCCTCACTTGTTTAATAAGAAAATAATATTGTGGGGATGAAATTTCTGGAAGGTGTGGATATTGTAACACCCCAATGTCTTAAAAATGGATTGAAATTTAGGAAATATTATTTTAATTAGATAGCTATAACTAGACTTCAAACATAATTTTTGTATTTCTATGTTTTGAATTTCAAAAAACAGTTATCTACAATTATGATCAGTAAGTTTTTTGGAGTCTAATGGAACCAACTTGATTTTTGTGAATAATAATATACCCTTATGAATAGTAATATGAATAGGAATATGTACCTAATAAATATTAAATTTTATTATTTTTTTATTTTTTTTAATTCTTTAAGATAATGAAAACTTGATTAAATTTTCAATGTTTTAAAAAATGACTTATAGATTTAAAATTGTTATTTTTTAATAAATTATGATTTTATTTAAAACATAAATTAATAGTATTTAGGAAAATATTTTGAAAAATGGAGTTCATTTTTGAAATATACAGGTCAAAAATTGGTTGGGGTTATTTTTTGGGATTTTTTAAAATTATTGTATTTTTTATGAATAGTAAAATGCCATAAATTGCGATAAATGAAAAATACTTATTTTACTTCATCATAGGTGATGAAAGGGTAATGTAAGCCCAATTTTTTTGAACTGAAATTCATTTTTACTATTTTAGGTCACATAAATCAAGGTTATTCATAGGTTGGAGAAACAATTATAATAATGACTAAAATAATGTAAAATCCCTCCCCTACTCCACTATAAGTACAACCCCAATTCCCCTCTACCTATCACACCTCTCAAGCCTTGATCATTTTCTATGTTATATCAAATACCCTCCCCAAGGTTATTCCCCACATCCTAGACCTTTTTTTATAACCAAAAGTACAAAACTAAAGGCCTTAAAAAGGATCTCAAGGAGAAGAGAACAAGAGGTAAGAATCATCTTCCTCTATCATGTGTTTTCTTTCCAATTCTATTATTTTCTTATATTATATTCCCCAAAACATATCCAGGAGGTGTTAAATCTCTATAATATTATATATTATACATGATACCATGTTCATGTACAATATTAATCATCTTCATTCCTCTCCTCTCCCTCTTGTTCTAAAATTAAAAAGGTCGTCCACGATGTGCCGATTTACCAAAATAGTGGATGATGTGTTTGCAATATCCATTACATCCTTAAAAATATGATCATAAAACCATTTAAATGGTTGAAATAGAATGTAAATTTTATTTTTAACCTATTTAATTTTATATAAAGAGAATCTCTAGATGACATTAAATTATATAATGAAACAAGTTCATGTTTATCGAGGAACCTCCAAATATGATCTAAACAAACATCATTAATGTTTTATCTAATGATACATCATCATATATGATAATAAAATGATTTATGGTATCATTATATATTGTGGAAATATATTAATACCATTTCATTCCACTTCTAGAATTTCGTTTCAATAAGATAAGAAAATCAAATACAAACCGGCCATGGAAATAATGTAAAGAACACACCCAAAACAATGAAAGGAACAAAATACTAATAATTAAAGGGTGAAAATATGTTATGAAATGATCATATAAGGTGTTATAAACATGAATATTTTTTTAATATATTAATAACACTCTTTTAACCATTACTGAGGAGGATTAAATGAGTATTATGTAATAAAAACTCGAGGTAAGGGAATTCTTAACCCGATTTCCATTCTTTGGGTTAACATTCTACTTCACTATTTATGTGGTATTAAATTTTTGGGTGTGATTATTTTTTTTATATTATGTTTAATTATGTTTATTTATTGTTTATATACATGTTACATCCACTCTTATTAGTGTCTCTTCAATTATATGATATTTATAAGGACATTTGTTTTGCAACCCTATTTTAAAATTATGTTTTACAAATATCCAAAAAACTGTTTCCATTCAATTACTCATGTTGTATTATTATTTTATTATTATTGGTAACTTTATTATGATTAATGGTGGTAAATATATATCCCTCTATTTTATTGGGTATGGGTAAGTTGGAGATCAGTCGTATCATTACTCTAAGTATAACTGTGATGGTTACACAAATTATAAGGTAGCTGTGAGGGTTAGAAATTATAAGGTAGCTGAGAGTGTTACAATATTATGTAAGTAATTATCCAAGACACCTTTATTTTTATATTTTTGTTCTATAACTTTTTGTTGAAATCTCATTGAAATCCCAAGTTTCACAATGTAATTTTATATGGGTGACAAGTATGTATTTTTGGAAATGATTTCATACATTATAAGTATTCGGGGACTAATGTGTTATTTCCTTCTTTGTCTATCCCTTACTAAGGTTTTGTTATCATCCCATTTTTTTAAATTATTTTCATAGGTTATAAGCATGATTAATAAAAATAATGAAGCCACATTAAATTTTATAAATATTTTTCAAAGAAATCTTGTTTTATTTGAAATGTTTATATTTTGGAAGAAATTAATATTGTTTTTATGGTATCCACTTTGTATTAATGTGTAATGTTTTGAATGTATTATTTCACATTTATCTAAAGTTCTATATTTTAAAAGATCCTAAAATTAAAAGGAAGTTAGTGCATAAATAAATTCAAGATTTTGTGATGTAATAAGGTCAGGTCTTTATAAACTACCTCACAAGATATTCTTTTTCTTTATAATTGTACACTCACATGTAGGTGAGGGGATCTCAAAAAGTGAGAATTAAATTTAAGAAAAAAATGTAGATATATTGGACATAATATAATTTAAAGGATCTATGATATAAATATCATTTAAAATTAATTTAATAATAATTATTGCAAATATAAACCATGAAATGAATAAATTAAATTAAATTAATAACTTTAAAAAACAATAGTATGTCCAAATCATGATCATTCACAATTTAGTAATTTTTTACAATTAACAATACATTAAAAAACATATCAATTACTATTAAATAAATTTAAATAAATTTAAATTAATATATTAATTCAAATTATTTTTTTCTTTCCACGTATGGTCATTGACTCCCATTTAAAAAAATTAAAATTTATTTAATTTTCTTGATATTTTTATTAATTTAATATAAATATATATATATATATATATATATATAATTTTAAAAATTAATTTACAAAGATATATATGTATATATATTATAATATAATAAATATTTTATATATATATATATACGAGAATTGTTGAGGGGCTTTTTTCTAGTCACTTATTTTAGGGTCGGGAAAGAATTCGGGAGAAAGGGCTCTTTTCCACCACCGTTTAATTATTTAATTTTGATTTTTTAAAATTTTACTCTATATAAACATTATATATATATGTAACACTCGAGACTTTTATGTGAAATATTTTTTTTTATGTTATATAAATCATCAAAGGAATCTTTCACTACACACAACACTAGCTTGGCTTGCTTTACACACAACTGCGGCCTTCCTCGATAGCTTGCTTCGTATGCAATACCGAGTTTCACTAAAAAATGATATGCTATTAAAATATTATTAAAACTAGCGGTTATGAATTGTAATAACCACTTTTTGAAATTTTATAAATTTGATTTTTCAAAATGGAATTCATTTTTGGATTCAGAATATCGAAATTAGCCTAGGGTGAAATTTTGGTATTTTTCTGAAAACTTTCAATTTTTGATGAATAGTGAAACCACTAAGTGGTAGTTAAAAAACTAAATTTTTCATAAAACATAATTTTACCGCTTCTATGAGTGGAATTTCAAAAATCCGAGAGACACGGTTGATGTCATTAAGTAAAATGTGGTTCAATGAGATGAAAATAATTTTTTGGTGAATAGTAATTTTTTACTTTTTTTACCACGGTTAAAAGTAAATAGGGTAATTAAGGGTAAAAATGATATTATTATTACCCTAACACATGTCCTAATTCTATTGGACAAGTTTAATTCGACCAGAAACAGCCGTAGGAATAAAATATTACCATTTAGGCCCACTTGGATTAGATTAGGACATTTATTATTAATTTATTTAAAGAAGGATTAAAATAGTTAAAATCAAATTTTAATAAGTAAATCATTTTTAATATGGGGATATACATAAGATAAATTCGACTATAAATATTAATTAGAAAGATAAAACGATTTCCTACATAATGTAATTTTATTTGTAATTTTTAGACATTAAATAATTTAATTTATTTATGACACAATGATGATGCAGTAATTATCTTATTAATGAAATATTGACATAATTGATGTTATAAATACCCAAATAAATATAATTTGAGACGTTTTATGAATTAAACTAATTTTCTAGGTTAATATGACATGTTATTATTAATTTAAGTAACTTGATTCGAACTAATAATTCTGATATGATTTTCACAAAAATCAATTACTAAATAGTGTCAAAATTGACATAAAATAGTTTTTAAAACAAATATTATATTATTAATTGTTATTTTATTCCTAAAAATCTAATGTTCGGCCAAATTACTTATATGAGGTTATATAAATTAATAATAAACAACTTTGGGTTCTTTGGGCTTGATATGGTAAGTTAATTAACCTTATAGTGTAAGAAAACAAGAAGACACGGTGAAAGTTAAATTATCTAACTTAAAGTTAAATCTAAATGATAAGGTTAAAATTGATACCTAAACTTGTCTAAATTCTATTGTATGAGAAGATTTAGACCCCTACCCAACTTATATTCGAAATATATCAATTTAGAGCTATTAAAAACCGAATTTGACTTTATAATAAAATAATATTTTTAGTTATTTCAAAGGTGCCCCTCTCCTCCGTTATAAAAGGGCACCTCCTCCCCCTCTTCCTCACACCACTTTGAGCCTTCAAGCTCGTCCAACCCCTGCCAATTTCTCTTCTCCACTTCTCTAGATACATCCTAGAGGTCCTGGTATTCTTCAAAGACCAATTTTAGTGCCCTAAAAGGAGGTCTCAAAGAAGCACTTTAAAGAAGAGGTAATGTATGTTACCGATTCTTTCATCTTTATTTCTTCTTCCACTTATTATTCTTTAGTTGTTTCATTATGAAGTGATAAAATCAGTATCACTAATATACTGATATTTTATTATAAGTATCAAACAACCCTATTTCACCATCTATCCATCCTACGGAAAAAGAAATCACTGCGCGTGCGTACGTACGGAATACCGTCTCCACGCTGTGGTGTAATCTATTTTCCACCACCACCTTACTTGGATGGGTATAATGGTGTAAATAATGACTATATATGACTATTATAAAGTGATATTGATTCTGAAATAGTATACATACACTCCAATAATATTCCACGATCATAGGAACGATATCATCACCCGTGCGTACGTACGGAATACCGTCTCCACGATGTGATGCGACTCGTTCTACATGATCTTCATTTCATAATGATTATATAAAAGAATTGAATGAATGAATATGATATATATTACACTAATACCATTCTGGAAATTAGGTATCTATAACCTAAAGAGAAGAATAAGAATTTTTCGACGAAACACGCATAATAACAAAAAATAATAAACACCCGAATAACAAGTAGTAATAAAATACTACTAATAAGAAGCTAATAATATGACCATATATGATATCATAACAATAAGTATGATTCTGGAAAAAGTCAATAACATTATTTAAATCATTATACAAGAGGTTCGGACACTTACAAAGAAAATCGGACCTAAGGTAAGGGAAGTATCACAATCTCATTTTTATCCGAGTTTGTTTATACTTTAGTATTTACTGGGGTGTATTTTATCATCCACATCCATGTTTCCTGAATATGTAATATTTACATCATTCTACAATAGTTTATATCCAATTTTACCCTTTGGTGAGTTTTTAGTAAAAGATATGAATGGAATCTTTTGTCGTTTTTCGTACGAGGTACTTTTTGACTTTTCCGACAAAAGTACGAGAAGAATGTTTTCTTTTAACTTATACGTCATGAATGGATTTTTAAAAAATTATTTCCAAGAAGCTTCCTTTACATGTTTTCAAGTTTATTTTTAATCAACTTCTTTGTATGACATGTTAAGAAAGGAAAATGTTTTTGAATTTGAAAAGATATTTTCCTCAAGAATGGAGTTTAAGTGTTTTATCAAAATTATTTTCCATCTAAGATAATATAGGTTTCTGTTTCTATCCCTATTATTACATTGATTTGATTATGTTGTGATGGAATTATTTTTATGAATTCCTTTATCTTATATGAATTGTTTTATGATGTCATGTTGTTTAAGAATCCCATTTTTATTACATGGGTTATGCAATGATTTATGATTTATGATTTTGTGGCACACATAATAATGGTATCATTATGATATGGTGGGACCTATATCTCCCTCCAATTCATTGGGTAAAGATTTTATATCTCATGAGATAGACATGGCTGGAATGGTAGGTTATACCGGTTCAGTGAAACAGGACTGAAACGAGGAGTGAACTCGGTTCAGAAATGGACTTTGTCCACTAAGATAGTCTTGGCAATGAGTCTTGACTAATAAGAAATGATTCTCTATGATTATGTGAGTATTCCACAAAGTTTCATGTTTTATGTTATGATTATTGGGATTCCATTTCACTACTATGATTTATCCCATGTTATGAAATTATGCTCTCTTTTGCAGGTTAAGATTTCCAAAATTTATGTTCTTATGAATATGATGTGATTGATATTTCTTTTGTTTACCCTTAATGAGCATTTGAGCTCACCCTTTTGTATGTTTTCTTTCCCCAGGCCAGGAAGAAGGTTATTAAGTAAGATATGCCAAAAGGGACTATAGATATGATGAAATAAATGGGAGACAGTGTAGACGCTTTATGAACCAGTTTTTTATGTTTCCCAGTTTCTAAAGACATTATACCTATACGGTCCTTTCGTGGTTTTGTTATATGTTGTAATAAGTATGCTTCAATTTTGAAGTATTAAAAATTTATGTAAATGATGGGTCGTTATAGTTGGTATCAGAGGAAAGGTATAGTCAACCTTTGGAAACTAGGATGTGAAAGCATTAGTAAGAACCCTAAGGATAATTCTAAGCATAGAACACAATATTAGTGTTTTAGAAATGGCCATGAATAACCTAGGATAAGACCTTAAGTGTGAAACTTTATTCTTGATTATGTGGTTTTCCTATTATAATTAGTGTTTCTCACACTATTCTTCTTGGTTTTAATCAATGGCTAGAACCCGAAGGAACCTTGTTAATGCAGAATGCGACGGGCAATGCAATGATTGTCCCCCTAAACAACCAAACGTTATGGGAGCTGGAATGCAAAATCTTGTAACCATGCTCACACAACTTTCTCAAGCTATGAATCATGCAGGACTTCCAAACGAGCAAAGGAAGGAGCAACATTCTATTGAATCCTTCATGAGACAGCGTCCACCTTCATTCAGCGGGTCTACTGATTCATTAGTTGCTGAACAATGGATTAGTACTACTGAAAAGATATTTTCAGTTCCTCAATGTTCTGAGCATGATAAAGTCATCTTAGCAGTGTATCGTTTGGAAGGTGATGTTGATCAATGGTGGAATCTTATTAAGAATACGATGCAAAGGGAGGAAATTGAGTCCATGGAATGGGACGAGTTCAAGAACTTATTTTTTAATAAGTACTTCCCTCGTATTCTCCGAACAATGATGGAGAAAGAGTTTCTTGAACTAAAGCAAAAGGATGATGAATCTGTTGGTGTAGAGACCCGAAGCTTGACGTACATGGACATTACATTACTTTTGCGGAATACTTAATGAATAAGAAAAATAGACACACAAGGACCGTAATAGTTTAGTGTCTTTGGAAACTCGGAATATAATCTTCTAATCGTGGTGAAAGATATTCAACATCTCCCATAAATATCTTCTTTTTTTAAAACCTAAATCCTTTATTTTATGTCCTGGGGAAAAGAAAACATAAAAGGGTGAGATCAAATGCTCAGTAAGGGTAAACAAAAGAAATATCAATTACGTCATATTCATAAGAACATATCTTTTGGAAATCTTAACCTGCAAAAGAGATCATAATTTCATAACATGGGATAAATCATAGTAGTGAAATGTAATCCCAATAATCGTAACTTAAAACAAGAAACTTTGTGGCATACACACATAATCATATAGAATCATATCTTATTAGTCAAGACTCATTTCCAAGACTATCTTAGTGGACAAAGTCCATTTCTTAACCGAGTCACCCTCGTTTCAGTCCTGTTTCACTAAACCGGTATAACATACCGTTCCAGCCATGTCTATCTCATGAGATATAAAATCTTTACCCAATGCATTGGAGGGAGATATAGGTCCGCCCCATCTCATAATGATACCATTCTTATGTGTGCCACAAAATCATAAACCATACATCGTAGCATAACCCATGTAATAAAAATGGGATTCTTAAAAAACATGACATCATAAAACAATTCATATAAGATAAAGGAATACATAAAAATAATTCCATAACAACATAATCAAATCAATGTAATAATAGGGATAGAACAGAACCCTTTATTATCTTAGATGGAAAATAATTTTGATAAAACACTTGAACTCCATTCTTGAGGAAAATATCCTTTCTACTTCAAAAACACTTTCCTTTCTTTAAATGTCATGCAATTTTAAATTAAAAGAAGTTGATTAAAAATAAACTTGAAAACTTGTAAAGTAAGCTTCTTGGAAATAATTTTTTTAAAAATCCATTCATGCCGTATAAGTTAAAAAAACATTCTTCTCATACTTTTGTCGGAAAAGTCAAAAAGTACCTCATATGAAAAAAGACAAAAGATTCCTTTCATATCTTTTACTAAAAACTCACTGAAGGATAAAATTGGATTTAAACAATTTTAGGTGGATTGAAATAATATTACATATTGAGGAAACATGGATGTGGATGATAAAATACACCCTAGTAAATGCCAAAGTATAAACAATCTCAGATAAAAATGAGATTGTGATATTTCCCTTACCTTATGTCTGATATGCTTTGTACATATCCGAACCTCCTGTATAAAGATTTAAATAATGTCAATAACTTATTAAAGAATCATATTCATTGTTATGATATCATATATGGTTCACTTATGACTTTATATTACCCGATCTTTTGTAAATTCCATGTTAAAGAAGCGTTTTGGGTAAAATCGTTTCATTTATCGTAGGTGTTTGGACTTGTTGTTCTTGACATTATTATTACTTATATCATGATTTACTTACTTCCAGAATATAAAACATGATTTATATATCATATATATTCAGTATATATATATATAATAGATAGATAAATGAAATGAAACACACCGTTCATGGAGACGGTAGTCCGTACGTACGCATGAACGTTGTTTTCCTTTCCTTATTGTCTTGAATGGAAGTAAGTAGATGACATAAATATATATATACATAAATCCAGTAGATTTGACATGTCATATATTTTATTATTATTCATTATATATACTTTATAATCATTCATGAATGGTTAATGTGAAGAATGAATCTCATCGCGTCGTGGAGACGGTAGTCCGTACGTACGCACGAACGATGATATTGTTCTCATGATCGTGAACATGTGTTGAAGTGTATGTATAATATTTCAGTATCAATATCACTTTATAATAATCATATATAGTTACTCATTACACCATTATACCCATCCAATTAAGGTGGTGGCAGAAAATAGATTACACCACGGCATGGAGACGGTATTCCGTAAGTACGCACGCGCGGTGATTTCCTTTTTCCGTAGGATGGATAGAAGGTTAATTAGAGTTGTTTAATATTTATAATAACATGTCATTATATAAGAAATACTGATGTTATTACTTTATAATGAAACAACTAAAGAATAAGAAGTTGAAGAAGAAAGAAATTGAAAAAGATCGGTAATGGATATTACCTCTTTTTGACGCGCCTTTTCTTAACCTCCACTTAAAGAACTAAGGATGGTCTTTGAAGAAGACCAGGACCTCTAGGATGATACTAGGGAAGTTGAGAATAGATTTTGGCAGGGGTTGGCCGAGCTTGAATGCTCAAATTGGTGTGAGGAGGAGAGGGACGAGGTGCCCTTTTATAAGGGAGGAGAGGGGCACCTTTGGGAAAACTAAAAATATTATTTTATTATAAAGTCAATTTCGGTTTTAAATAGCTCCAAATTGATATATTTCTAAGCTAAGGTGGGGATGGGTTGAAATCGTCTCATTCAATAGAATTTAGACAAGTTTAGGTATCAATCTTAACCTTATCATTTAGATTTAACTTTAGGTTAGATAATTTAACTTTTACCGTGTCTTCTTGTTTTCTTACACTATAAGGTTAATAAACTTACTATATAAAACGAAAAGAACCCCAAGTTGTTTATTATTAATATATATATCCTTATCTAAGTAATTTTGATGAACCTTAGATTTTTAGGAATTAAATAACAATTAATAATATAATATTTGTTTTAAAAACTAATTTATGTCAATTTTGACACTATTTGGTACATGATTTTAATGAAATTTATAACAGAATGATAAGTTCGAACCAAGTTACTTATATCAAAAATAACATGTAATATTTACCTATAAAAGTAATGTAAGTTATAAAAAGTCTCAAATTACATTTATTTGGTCATTTATAACATCAATTATGTCAATATTTCATTAATAAGACAATTACTGCATCATCTTTGTGTCATAATAAATGATAATTATTTAATCCCTAAAAATTCTAAATAAATTCCTATGATGTAGATAATTTTATTAGATTTATGGAGACTATTCATGTTCGAAGTTGCATGACGTTTATCACTAAATTAAAATTATTATACTTATAAGATTTAAGAAAGTGACATGTTGTCACATTCTTTGGTTTTAATAATAATTAAATTATTTTCATGGAAAAAAGTCCATAAAATGAATCTAATCCGACCCTTTGGTTATATGGGTCTACTTTCAGCCATCCAATAGGATTTTTCCAAGTTTTAGGATAATTTTATAATCTTATATTTACCCTTAATTACCTGATTTACCTTTAACTATAGTAAATAAAATTTACCATAGTTACTATTCACATTGCCCAAAAATAAAAAGTATATTATTAATATAATTTGGACCCAATGATTCCAAATATGGAATTCATTTTTCCAAATTCAATACTCAATAGATGCAGAAATTAAATTAAAATTAATCTCGTTGTCGAAAGAAAACGGGTTTTTCTTTAAAACATTGCAAAAGATTGAATTGATTTAACCTAAGAATTCAAGGTAAAATCAATGCTAATGACATAAATTATATTAAATGGTAAAAATATATTCTATTTATACTTTAAAACAATTCAATATTATAATTTAAGCACATAAGATATTACGATGAAAAAAGTTGTTTTTAATTAAAATATAGCGTGTTTTTACTATTCATTAAAATATGAAAGTTATTGGAAAAATATCAAAACTTTATCTAATGTACATTTTTATATCCTTATTGAAAAGAAGAATTTTATTTTTTCAAATTGAACATATAAACATGTCAAAAACTAGATTTAAAGTGGGTGCGCCATCAAAAGGCGGCAAAACTGCATTTTTTGAAAAATACTTATTTTACCTGAAAAATTTATTTTGTTCTTATAACATGTTCTAGAAAATGTGTATGATGAATAATAATGTTATAAAATTCAAAATTTAGTTAATTCTATTCATAACGGCTTGTTCATGACAATATTATAATAATATATCGTTGTTTATTAAAACCTGGTATTGCGTACAACACACGCTATCGAGGAAGGTCGCGATTGCGTGTAATGCAAGCCAAGTCAGGGTTGCGTGTTGTGAAAGAATCCTTCATTGTTTCGTATAATAGAATCCAACCATATTTCATTTATACATTGAATATATATATATATATACTCAATGTTGCGTAGAATAACTATTATCAAAATTGTGTGTAACACGATCCAAGAATAGTGTTGCGTATACTGCATGCTAATACGGTGTTGCGTATAGCGCAAGGCAATCTTGGTGTAGAATACAACACAAGACATTAATAAAATTAAAAGAATATTTTTCATAAAATCTCGGGGTGTTACATTCTACCCCCCTTAAAATGAATTTCTCCCTCGAAATTCGTCGGGGTTAAAAATGGGTTACTACTCGAAAGATTGTTTAATAGAAACCCACATCGTAAAAAGGAATACCAAAACATGGCTTTAAAAACTAAAGTATGAAATTTAACGGTTACCCAAATTAACTCATCACTGGGTTTCCACGTTGGGGAACATAGGTGAAAATATAGATATGGAAGAAAAATCTAACCATCATGTTCTGATGGAGAGTGGTAGAGAACATGGCTATAAAAAAGCCAACAATCGCAAAGCCATAAATTTTTGACGATCTAGGTTACCATCTGATTCATTAGATATAAGATCACTAGGACAACATTTTTAGTTTTCAAGATCATTTCCCTAAAGTTGATGAAATTGGAATTAGAAGAAATACTTTCGTGATTTTTGTATAGTCTCACCGTTTGTCATTCTTTGGACAATTTTCACTTCATATCTTAAAGAAATGAAGTTGAGTTTGTCATTCGTGATGTGTTAGCAGATCATGTGATAGAATGATGGGTCATTCCATCTGTCTCAAACAAAATGTTAGAAAAGTTATCAAAAAATACATAAGTCCATCTATAGTGAGATTAATCACATATGGTTCCTAAAATGGACTTATACTTCATATATCATACTGATTAATATAATAAAACTAGTTTCTACTAAATAGGGACTTAATGTAGGCCAGTGGTAGGCGATAAAGGCCAGTCGCACTTCGGTTGTGGGTTCGATTCCCACAGCCTTGTCCGACGCGATGGGTTGTTGCCCATCCTGCAGGTTGTCCTTTTTCTAAAACTATATTACTATAACATCCCATCAATAATATCTAAAAAAGTTTTATCCTTAAACAATACTAACTTATGTCCAACATAATCCATTCCATTCTTTAGGCTTATCGAAAATATTTCGGTCCAAGCTCATAGTATAGAGAAAATGATCACGTGAATGCCATCATTTATCCCTCGTATATCTTGTTCATCACATTCCAGTCATGTGAATACCATAATCATGTAATCTCTTGAAAAATGAATACCCATTGAATCTTAGTGAAAACATGAGTGCTGTCAAAAGATAACTCTTTCCACATACCAAAATCCTCAAAATTCTATATACTTAGTCCTTATATCAATCATGAGCTCATGAATACAATCAAACATCTCTGTAACACCCCAAGATTTCATAGTGTGTTATTTCTTTAAATAATACAATAACTTGCACTACATGCAACACCGAGTTCAAGCACACCATGAATTACCAAACAAGCCATTCAAAAGAGGTTATGAATAGTATTAACTAAATTTTAAACTTTATATAATCCTTATAATTTTAGAATCCATATTATGAGTTTCTTAGACATAATGTAAGAACAAATTCATTTTCAGTATTGCACTTTTACCAACTTTTAATAGTGAACCCATTTTAAATACAATATTTTAAACTTTTTGAGTAAAGGGGGACATCAAAAAATTTAAAATGAAACATCCCAAGCTTCCACGGTACGCTTTCCTTTGAATAATACAGTAGTGTGTGTTGTACGCAACTTCGAGTTCTAACACACACCACAACCAATCAAACTAGCCGTTATGAATAGTAATACCTACTTTTTGAAATTATATTTATTTTATATTTCAAAATGGACTTCATTTTTGGATTCGGAATATCGAATTTATCCTAAGGTTAAATTTTGGTACATTTCGGATAACTTTCATATTTTGATGAATAGTGAAAATTACTAAATTTTAATTAAAAACAACTTTTTTAATCAAAATAATTAATAGTGATAAATTATGAATTTGAGTGGTTTTAAAGTATATTAAGAATATATTTTTACCATTTAATATAATGTTGGTCATTGGACATAATTTTATAATTAAATCGAACATAAACAAGTGTCAATCTTTTGATAGTTATTATCTCTTAAAAACACGCTTTTTGTTTTGACAGCGGGAATTAATTTTAAATTAATTTCTGCCACTTCTATGTTTTGAATTTAGAAAAATGGATTCCATATTTGGAATCAGGATGTTCATATTGTGTAAATAGGTAACTTTTATTTTTAGACATTTTGAATAATTACTGCGGTAAAAATTTTATTTACCATGGTTAAGGGTAAATCCGGTAAATAAGGGTTAAAAAATAATATTATAATAATACTAAATTACCCTTAAACGTGTCCTAGCATTATTGGTTGATACATGTTCGGACATAGGCATATTTGGGTCGATTTTGGGACCCCATGGTTCCACTTGTAGGTGATAGGGACACTTTTTTTTAATTAAGTTAAAATGAATACAAAAATGACACAAGCATATATTTTTAGAAAAACAATTTTTACATAGGGTTATATATGTTGTATTTTAGATTATAAATATTCATTAGAAAGATAAAAATATTTCCTACATAATTATATTTTATTTATAATTTTTAGACATTAAATAATTTAATTTATTTATGACACAATGATGATACAGTAATTACTATAATAGTGAAAAATAAAAATAATTGATATTATAAATACCCAAATAAATATAATATGATACTTTTAATGAATTAAACTAATTTTATAGGATAATATGATATATTAGGATTGATTTAATTGACTTTTTTTGAAGTAATCAATCTGTTATGAGTTTCACAAAAATCAACTATTGAATAGTGTCAAAATTGACATAAAAGAGTTCTTAAAACAAATATTATATTATTAATTGATATTAAAATCCTAAAAATCTAAGGTTCGGTCAAGAGACTTATATAATGATAGGTTCATCATTAATGGACCACTTGAGGGGTCGATTGGATGTATATAGTAAGTTTATTAACCATATTATATAAAAATACAAAGAGACATTGTAAAAGTGAAACTAATTAACTTAGAGTTAATACTTAAAGATAAGGTTAATATAAGTATCCAAACCTGTCTAAATTCTATTGGTTGAGTTTTTTTCGACCCATCCCCACCTTAACATTTAAATAATCAACTTTGGAGCCATTAGAAACCGAATATGAATATATTATAAACTAATATTTCTTGCTTTTCCAAAGGTGCCCCTCACCCCTCTTATAAAAGGGCACTCCTCCTACTCATTTCTTCACACCTTAAAAACCTTTTGGTTCGGAAAAACTCTGCCCAAATACTCTTACAACTTCCCTCACTACAACAGAGAGGCCTTATTTTGATCAGAAAGCCAACCTAAGGAGCCCTTTTGATCAAATCAAAAGGAAGAACCCGAAGAAGAGGTAATGATTTCACCACCCTTTTCCAAGTTCCTTTCTTCTTCCACTTCTTCTTCGTTTGTTATTACCATTCTAAAATAATAACTCCAGTATCATATATATACTGTGATTTTATTATAAATATGGTACAACCATATTCAGTATTCTATCCACCCTTTGAATAACATGTCACCATACGTGTGTACGTACGGCTTACCGTCTCCACGTCGTGGTGTAATTGTTATTCAATATATTATTATTTGGATGGGTATAATAATGATATGTAACTCATGTAAATAATAAATATAATATGTTAATGATTCTGTATATATGATATAACAACCATTTATATATTATTTCAAAAGAATGATATTGTCGCTCGTGCGTACGTACGGACTACCGTCTCCACGAACGCGATGAGATTCATTCTCCATCGTATCCATTCAAGTATAATTATCATTTGATAATTTAAAAATGATTTTTAAGGACTTGATATCATTATGGATATGAATATTATACAACCTATCCATTACAAACATGGCTTAAGTAACAAAACATATAAAAGAAAACAAGTAAGTTAACACCCGAAACAACGATAATACTAAGATATTATTATCAAATCAATATTGAAAGATCATATATGATATCATATTAATGTATATGATTCTTGTATAATTTGATAACAATTATTTCACCATTATACAGGAGGTTAACCTACCCCAACCAAGGAAAAGTACAAGGTAAGGGGTTTTCATCTCACTCCTTATTCCCGTGAGATTCATGCCATATTGCCACCATTACCTTTTGTGTGGTGTATGTACTGCCCATAATTATATTATTTGTGTAATACACTTTAATTTATGTGTATTTACATATTAATTTTATGATACCTCTTTCATGGGTTGTATGTTTCGTAAGTTACCAAATTGGTAAGGGTTATTTCGCAATCTCTTCATTATCCGAGGTTGTTTATACGTAATAATCTAATGGGATCTCTTTATCATCCACATCCATGTATCTTAAAAATGAATTTCAAAACATTTTTACTATTTACTAGAATAAGGGTTAAAGTCATTTATACCCTTTTTTGACTTTTTATAAGAGGTTTATAAAGGAATCTTTCCGTCGTTTTCCAAACAAGGTGTTTTTTAACCTTTTCGACAAAATTAAAGTAAGAATGTTTTTTTTAACTTATACGGTGGGTGTGGCTATTTACCGCCATTATAAAATTGTCAAATATTCTCTTAAAATCTTACAAGGATATTATCAAAGTAAATGTTTTATTTTATAATTATGTGACCTTTAAATGATTTCAAAATGAATATTCTATGAATTTTGGAAAGGTACTCTTTATCAAAATCATAATTTTAAATGTTTTAAAGATTTATCTTTCTAAATCTTTTTAATTAATGTCCATGACTTAAAAATGGGTTTTAAGGATTTATTTATTTGGACATGAATGTTTTTAAAATGTTAATTCCTTTCAAAAGTTTCAAAGTGGTATGGGACACTTTGATTCAAAAATCTCTTTTTAATTACTTCCTTTATAAATGTGTGAATTTTAAATGATTTAAAAAAAAGGAGATATTTCTCTCAAATTGTTTTGATTTCATCTATGTCAACATCCTTTGATGGATTTTATGATTATATGAAGTTGATTTATTATGATACAAAACATCCATAATGTATTGAAGGTTTTTTGATATGTTTGACTGTGGATGTGTTATTTTTACACCATTCACAGTTTATGGAGAAAGTATTGACATTTCGTATGCTAGTTTTAATACGAATTTTTATGTTATGTTTAAACCTTTTCATATGGGAATGCATTGGACTTAGTAAGTGATGGGTGGAGCCTGCTATAACTTCTCGATGCATCGGTAGGTCTCATGAGACAAACTAGTGTCTTGGCACAAGGCCTTGGAAAAATCTTATTTGTAGTCTTGGCACGAGGCCTTGGCTATGTGGTTATGATAGTCTGGCATTATGCATTCCATCATTATGAAAGTGGTTATTGATATTGCATATGATTATTCGATTAGTAGAATATCCATGTGAATAAGTAAATGGAATTATTTCATTTTTGTTCTTCCATACTATGTTGAAGTTCAAGTTTAAAAAGGATTTTGTTTTAGTTATACATTGCCTTAAATGTTTATGCTTATTTTTGAAAGTTTCCGCTATATTGTTATCCTTACTTGGCATTTGAGCTCACCCCTTTTCTATTTTTTATTTTTCCTAGGATGTGAAGAAGTAAGTTATGAATGACCTGCAGGGATAGTATGTGGGGATATGAGTGTGGAATATGGAGACTATGTTGTTGTAGTAGTTTTTCACTTTGTGATGTAATGTAAAACGTTATGAATATTTCTAGTGTTTCCAAGGCTACTAAACCAATCGGTCTTTTGAGATTTGATCTTTCTTGTGATCGTGACAATGTAATGTAATAATGCACCGACTCTAGGTAACTAGGGTCGGGGCGTTACAATCTCATTATCTTCTTGTCCCTTCATTATGTGCATATCATATACTTTCCAAAAATATTTCTATCACTTTTTTTTCCTAGTTACCAGTATCATATAATTATTGAAAACCAATACATAGATATTCCAAAATTCCACAATACCATAAATGAGATTCCATGATACTTTTTTGAAATCCCATTACATAAACACTTAATCATTCCACCACAACGTTGTCATATTCGTCATCTCCAATAGTGATCGCATGTGACTTCCCTTTGTCCTTTGCCTTAAGCGGTTGCTCATGTCGATCATCACTAACCCTTGGATTAGGGCATTTATTAGCATAATGCCCCATTTCCTTGGACTTGAAGCATTGAAGTGTTGGTGGTGCGTTCTCTGCGATGTTTGATTTATTCACATCATTAGAAACCCTTTTTCCATTACTTCAACACTCAGCTACTCGATGACCTTCTTTTCCACACTTAAAAAACATTTTCTAGTCCCTTTAAGACAATCTCCACCATGCTTCCTTCCACACTTTGTGCATAAGGAAACATTCATCTTCTTTTCACCATTATTCTTAGATTTCTCCTTGAACTCCATCTTTCATTTCTTGTCAAAACCATGAGATGGACATGTAACACCAACTTCCATTTCTACCTTGATATCACAACGCACAATTTCTTCATAGCTACTGAAGTCTCTTATAGCTAATGCCCTTCGAAGACTTGGTTTTAAGCCACTGAAAAATCGATCAACTTTACTTTCAGGTTGGATGATAATGCTAGATGCATACATTGCAATTCTTGTAAAATTCGCTTCGTATATACCAACAGATTCATCATCTTTCTGCTTAAGCTCATGAAATTCCTTTTCCATCTTTGTTCGAAGAATACGAGGGAAGTACTTACTGAAAAACAAGTCCTTGAACTCGTCCCATTACATGGACTCAATTTCATCTCTTGGACTCGTATTCTTGATAAGATTCCACCATTGATCAGCATCACCTTCCAAACGATATACTGCTAAGAGGACATTATCATGTTCAGAACATTGAAGAACCGAAAATATCTTTTCAGTGGTACTGATCCATTGTTCAGCAACAAGTGGATCGGAAGACCCACTGAAAGAAGGTGGACGTTGCCTCATGAAGGACTCAATAGAATATCGTTCCCTTCTCTGCTCATTTGGAAGTCGAGAATGATTCATAGCTTATGTAAGTATAGCAATAAGATTTTTCACTCCATCTCCCATAACATTTATTTGTTCAGGAGGACAATCAATGCATTGTCTATTACAGTGATCAACACGGTTCCTTTGGGTTCCAGCCATCGTCTAAAACCCAAAAAGAATAGTGTGAGAGGCAAAAATCATGCTAGGGAAAACAACATAATAAAGGGGGAGTACCCTTAATATCTAACATATTAGGTTAAATTCTAAGATCGTTACCGTAGTTCTAGGACTATATCCTATACATATACTTATCCTTAGGGACATCCCTAGACATACCTTAGAAATATCTCTAGGGATCTCACTAACGTTTTCGCATCCTAGTTTCCAAAGGTTGACTAAAACTTTCCTCTGATACCAACTGTAGAGACCCGAAGCTTGACGTACATGGACATTACATTACTTTTGCGTCATACTTAATACATAAGAAAAATAGACACACAAGGACCGTAATAGTTTAGTGTCTTTGGAAACTCGGAATATAATCTTCTAATAATGGTGAAAGATATTCAACATCTCCCATAAAGATCTTCTTTTTTTAAAACCTATATCCATTCTTTTATGTCCTGGGGAAAAGAAAACATAAAAGGGTGAGCTCAAATGCTCAGTAAGGGTAAACAAAAGAAATATCAATTACGTCATATTCATAAGAACATATCTTTTGAAAATCTTAACCTACAAAAGAGATCATAATTTCATAACATGGGATAAATCATAGTAGTGAAATGTAATCCCAATAATCATAACTTAAAACATGAAACTTTGTGGCATACACACATAATCATAGAGAATCATATATTATTAGTCAAGCCTCATTGCCAAGACTATCTTAGTGGACAAAGTCCATTTCTGAACCGAGTCACCCTTGTTTTAGTCCTGTTTCACTGAACCGGTATAACCTACCATTCCAACCATGTCTATCTCATGAGATATAAAATAGTTACCCAATTAATTGGAGGGAGATATTGGTCCCACCCATCTCATAATGATACCATTCTTATGTGTGCCACAAAATCATAAACCATACATCGTAGCATAACCCATGTAATAAAAATGGGATTCTTAAACAACATGACATCATAAAACAATTCATATAAGATAAAGGAATACATAAAAATAATTCCATCACAAAATAATCAAATAAATGTAATAATAGGGATAGAACATAACCCTTTATTATCTTAGATGGAAAATAATTTTGACAAAACACTTGAACTCCCTTCTTGAGGAAAATATCCTTTCTACTTCAAAAACACTTTCCTTTCTTTAAATTTCATCAATTTTAAACTAAAAGAAGTTGATTAAAAATAAACTTGAGAACTTGTAAAGGTAGATTCTTGGAAATAATTTTTTTAAAAATTTATTCATGTCGTATAAGTTAAAAAAACATTCTTCTCGTACTTTTGTCGGAAAAGTCAAAAAGTACCTCGTACGAAAAATGACAAAAGATTCCTTTCATATCTTTTACTAAAAACTCACCGAAGGATAAAATTGGATTTAAACAATTTTAGGTGGATGGAAATAATATTACATATTGAGGAAACATGGATGTGGATGATAAAATACACCCCAGTAAATGCCAAAGTATAAAAAATCTCGGATAAAAATGAGATTGTGATATTTCCTTTACCTTATGTTCGATATGCTTTGTACGTATCCGAACCTCCTGTATAATGATTTAAATAATGTCATTAACTTATTACAGAATCATATTCATTGTTATGATATCATATATGGTTCACTTATGACTATATATTACCCGTTCTTTTGTAAACTCCATGTTAAAGAAGCGTTTCGGGTAAAATCGTTTCATTTATCGTTGGTGTTTGGACTTGTTGTTCTTGACATTATTATTATTATATCATGATTTACTTAATTCCAGAATATAAAACATGATTTATATATCATATATATTCAGTATATATATATATAATAGATAGATAAATGAAATGAAACACACCGTTCATGGAGACGGTAGTCCATACGTACGCATGAACGCTGTTTTCCTTCCCTTATTGTCTTGAATGGAAGTAAGTAGATGACATACATATATATTTACATAAATCCAGTAGATTTAACATGTCATATATTTCATTATTATTCATTATATATACTTTATAATCATTCATGAATTGTTAATGTGGAGAATGAATCTCATCGCGTCGTGGAGACGGTAGTCCGTACGTACGCACGAGCGATGATATCATTCTCATGATCGTGAACTTGTGTTGAAGTGTATGTATACTATTTCAGTATCAATATCACTTTATAATAATCATATATAGTTACTCATTACACCATTATACCCATCCAATTAAGGTGGTGGCGGAAAATAGATTACACTATGGCGTGCAAACGGTATTCCGTACGTACGCACGCGCGGTGATTTCCTTTTTCTGTAGGATGGATAGAAGGTTAATTAGAGTTGTTTCATATTTATAATAACATGTCAGTATATAATAAATACTGATGTTATAACTTTATCATGAAAAAACTAAAGAAGAAGAAGTTGAAGAAGAAAGAAATTGAAAAAGATCGGTAATGGATATTACCTCTTTTTGACGCGCCTTTTCTTAACCTCCACTTAAAGAACTAAGGATGGTCTTTGAAGAAGACCAGGACCTCTAGGATGATACTAGGGAAGTGGAGAAGAGATTTTGTCAGGGGTTGGCCGAGCATGAATGCTCAAATTGGTGTGAGGAGGAGAGGGAGGAGGTGCCCTTTTATAAGGGAGGAGAGAGGCACCTTTGGGAAAACTAAAAATATTATTTTATTATAAAGTCAAGTTCGGTTTTAAATAGCTCCAAATTGATATATTTCGAAGATAAGGTGGGGATGGGTCGAAATACTCTCATCCAATAGAATTTAGACAAGTTTAGGTATCAATTTTAACCTTATCATTTAGATTTAACATTAAGTTAGATAATTTAACTTTTACCGTGTCTTCTTGTTTTCTTACACTATAAGGTCAATAAACTTACTATATCAAGCCAAAAGAACCCCAAGTTGTTTATTATTAATATATATATCCTTATATAAGTCATTTGGCCGAACCTTATATTTTTAAGAATTAAATAACAATTAATAATATAATATTTGTTCTAAAAACTAATTTATGTCAATTTTGACACTATTTGGTACATGATTTTTATGAAATTCATAACTGAATGATAAGTTCTAAACAAGTTACTTATATCAACAATAACATGTCATATTAACCTAGAAAATTAATGTAAGTCATAAAAAGTCTCAAATTACATTTATTTGGGCATTTATAACATCAATTATGTCAATATTTCATTAATAATACAATTACTGCATCATCTTTGTGTCATAATAAATGATAATTATTTAATCTCTAAAAATTATAAATAAATTTCTATGAGGTCTATATTTGTATTAGCTTTCTTTAGATTATTCATGTTCGATGTTTCATGAAGTTTATCACTAAATTAAAATTATTATACCTATAAGATTTAAGAAAGTGACATGTTGTCACATTCATTGGTTTTAATAATAATTAAATTATTTGCATGGAAAAAAGTCCATAAAATGAATCTAATCTGACCATTAGGTTATATGGGTCTACTTTTAGCCATCCAATAGGATTTTTCCAAGTGTTAGGATAATTTTATAATCTTATATTTACCCTTAATTACCCGATTTACCTTTAACTATAGTAAATAAAATTTACCGTAGTTACTATTCACAATGCCCAAAAATAAAAAGTAGCTTATTAACATAATTTGGACCCACTGATTCAAATATGGAATCAATTTTTCCAAATTCAATACACAATAGATGCAGAAATTAAATTAAAATTAATCCCGTTGTCGAAAGAAAATGGGTTTTTCTTTAAAACATTGCAAAAGATTGAATTTATTTAACATACGAATTCAAGGTAAAATCAATGCTAATGACATACATTATATTAAATGGTAAAAATATATTATATTTATACTTTAAAACCATTCAATATTATAATTTAACCACATAAGATATTATGATGAAAAAAGTTGTTTTTAATTAAAATATAGCATGTTTTTACTATTCATTAAAATATGAAAGTTGTCGGAAAAATATCAAAACTTTATCTAATGTAAATTTTTATATTCTGATTCAAATAAAGAATTTTATTTTGTCAAATTGAACATATAAACATGTGAAAAACTATATTTAATGTGGTTGTGCCATCAAAAGGCGGCAAAACTACATTTTTTGAAAAATACTTATTTTACCCGAAAAAATTGTTTTGTTCTTATACCATGTTCTAGAAAATGTGTAAGATGAATAATAATGTTATAAAATTCAAAATTTAGTTAATACTATTCATAACGGCTAGTTCATGACAATATTATAATAATATATCGTTGTTTATTAAAACCCGGTATTGCGTACAACACACGCTATCGAGAAAGGTCACGATTGTGTGTAATGCAAGCCAAGTCAGGGTTGCGTGTTGTAAAAGAATCCTTCGTTGTTTCGTATAACATAATCCAACCATATTTCATTTATATATTAAATATATATATATATATATATACTCAATGTTGTGTAGAATAACTATTATCAAAATTGTGTGTAACACGATCCAAGAATAGTGTTGCGTATACTGCAAGCTAATACGGTGTTGCGTATAGCGCAAGGTAATCTTGGTGTAGAATACAACAGAAGACATTAATGAAATTAAAAGAATATTTTTCATAAAATCTAGGGGTGTTACAGTTGGTGCCTATGAAGCAAATTTTACAAGACTTTCAAGGTACGCTTCTGGTATTATTATCCAACCTGAGAGTAAGATCGATTGATTCTTTAGTGGCTTAAAATCAAGTCTTCGAAGGGAGTTAGCCATAAGGGACTTCAATAGCTACGAGGAAATCGTTCGATGTGCTCTCAAAGTCGAGATGGAGATTGGAGTAACCCATCAGTCATATGGGTTTGATAAGAAGAGGAAAATGGAATTCAAAGGAAATTCTAAAGAGCACACTGAAAAGAAGATGAGCTTTCCCTTATGCTCAAAGTGTAGAAATAAACATGGAGGGAGTTGTCTTAAAGGGACAAGTAAATGTTTCAAATGTGGAAAGGAAGTTCATCGGGCATTTGAATGCCGTGATGATGGGAAGAAGATGTCTAATGATGCAAACAAAGGAAGGGATACACAGAATGAACCTACTACACTTCAATGTTTCAAGTGCAAGGAGATGGGACATTATTCCAAAAAATTCCCTAATCCAAGGGTTGATGATGATGGTCGACGTCAACAAACTCTTAAGGCTAAAGACAAAGGAAAGTCACATGCAATTTCTATCAGCGATGTGGAGTACGATAATGATGTGATGAAAGGTACACTTACCATCCACTCTAAAGTAGTAAATGTTTTATTTGATTCTGGATCCACCCACTCTTTTATTTCTGAATAATTTTCTAGGGGTATCACCATATTACCTCAACAATTAGATGTTGAGTTAGCTGTGACAACACCTAATGGCACAACAGTCACATCAAAAGATTATAATTCTTCTCCGATCGAAGTTTGTGGGAAATTGCTTCCTGCAAATCTTGTGATCCTTCCTATAGTGGAATTTGATGTGATTCTTGGCATGGATTGGCTTTCTTTATATGGAGATCATATCAATTTCCAAGGAATGGAAGTCACATTTCATATTCCAGATCAATCTATGATCGTCTATCAATGCAAGGATGAACATAACCTTCCAGTGGAAATTCCTTCTACCTTATGGGTCTTGATTCCACTAAATGAAGGTTATTTATCCCAAATTGTTGGTGAGAAACTCACGATTAAGAATATGCCCATCGTACGGGAGTTTGATGATGTATTTCCAGAGGAATTACCGGGACTTCCACCAAATCGTGAATTTGAGTTTTCAATAGAACTCGTACCGGGTGCTTTGCCTATTTCAAAGACACCTTATAGAATGGCCCCAATTGAGTTGCAGGAATTGAAGAAGAAACTTCAAGATAATCTTGATAAGGGGTTCATACGCCCTAGTGCATCACCTTGGGGAGAACCTATTCTGTTTGTTAAGAAGAAAAATGGATCAATGAGGCTCTGCATTGATTATCGAGAACTTAACAAGCTCACTATCAAGAACAAATATCATCTCCCACGCATTGATGACTTATTTGACCAACTACGCGGAGCTCAATACTTTTCCAATATTGATCTTCGTTCAGGGTATCATCAATTAAGGGTCAAAAGGGAGGATATACCAAAGACGGCTTTCCGTACAAGGTATGGACACTATGAATTTATAGTGATGCCATTTGGTCTTACTAATGCCCCTTCTATCTTCATGGATCTGATGAATAGAGTCTTTAGAGACTATCTTGATCAATTTGTGGTAGTCTTTATAGAAGATATTCTTGTCTATTCAAAGAGCAAGGAAGAACATGAAGATCACTTGAGAATTATATTGAATACCCTGAGAAAGGAGAAGCTTTATGAAAAATTTACCAAGTGTGAATTTTGGATTCAAAAAGTTTCATTTTTGGGTCACATAATCTCAAAATAGGGGATATCTGTGGATCCATTAAAAATAGAGGTTATCGAAAGATGGTCGAGACCAAAAACAGTAACTGAGATCCGAAGTTTTCTTGGTTTGGCTGGATATTATCGACGTTTTGTGAAATATTTTTCACGATTATCTAATCCACTCACCAAGTTGACTCGGAAAGGAGTTAAATTTGTCTGGACGGAGGAATGTGAAGAGAATTTCAAGGAGTTGAAAAGAAGGTTATCCAGTGCACTTGTGCTCACACTGCCTTGTAGTGGAGAAAGGTTTGTGATCTACATTGATGCATCCAAGAAGGGTTTGGGGTGTGTTCTTATGCAAAATGATATGGTGATAGCTTATGCCTCACGACAGTTGAAAATACATGAGCAAAATTACCCAACTCATTATTTGGAGTTAGCTGCGGTAATCTTTGCATTAAAGATTTGGAGGCATTATCTTTATGGTGAAAGGTGTGATATTTATACTGATCATAAAAGTTTAAAGTATATTTTCACACAAAAGGAGCTGAATATGCACCATAGAAGATGGTTATAACTGATTAAGGATTACGATTGCTCAATTCATTACCACCCTGGGAAAGCAAACAAGGTGGCAGATGCATTAAGTCGACAAGATCATGCCAGTTTATCCATGATGAGGATCACAAAAGATCCAATATTTATGGATTTACAAAGGATGGATCTTGGACTTATAATGGAAGGGGAAAATTCTTATCTTTCTCAAATGAATGTTCAACCATCTATACATTTAAGATTAAAGATGCACAGAAAGAAGATGTCGAGTTACAAAAGAAGGTGAGAAATGTTCCTGAATTCAACCTTGATTGTGATGGGATAATAATGTTCAGGAATCGGGTTTGTGTTTCTCCCATCCCCGAATTAAATAAGGAGCTATTGGATGAGGCTCATAGTTCTTCATTCTCTATTCATCCGGGAAGCACGAAGATGTATAGGGACCTGAAATAGTACTTCTGGTGGGATGGCATGAAAAGAGATGTTGCTGAATATGTCTCTCGATGCTTGGTTTTTCAGCAAGTTAAAGCTGAGAGACAGAAGTCTAAGGGGATGTTACAACCATTACCCATACCCGAATGGAAATGGGAAAACATCACTATGGACTTTGTCGCAGGACTTCCTAAAACATCCAAAGGCAATAATGCTATCCGGGTCATAGTTGATCGTCTTACCAAGTCTGCACACTTCATTGCTATTAGAGAGAATTTCTCTCTGGATCAGCTTGCCAGGATATATGTAAAGGAAGTGGTAAGATTGCATGGAGTACCACTTTCTATTATATCTGATCGGGATCCGAGATTTACCTCGAAGTTCTGGCGAAGTCTTCAGCATACTCTGGATACAGAGTTGAGTTTCAGCACTACTTATCATCCTCAGACAGACGGTCAGTCTGAGAGAAAAATTCAAACTCTAGAAGATATGTTGAGAGCTTGCTCTATGGATTTCAAAGGTGGTTGGGATCAACACCTACCTTTGGTGGAATTTTCTTATAATAATAGCTTTCACTCCAGTATTTAGATGGCTCCTTATGAAGCTCTCTATGGAAATAAAAGCAGGACTCCAACTTGCTGGGATGAAGTTCGGGAAAGAAAGCTATTAGGACCTGATCTCGTTGATGAAATGGCAGAAAAGGTCAGATCTATTCAACAACACATAAGAGAAGCTCATAGTCGACAAAAAAGTTATGCCGAAAACCGAAGAAATGACCTACAGTTTAAAGTGGGTGATAAAGTGTTCTTACGAATATCTTCCTGGAAGAGAGTCATGAGATTTGGAAAGAAGGGGAAGTTGAGCCCTAGATATATCGGTCCTTTCGAAATACTGTATCATGTTGGGAAGGTAGCTTACCGATTGGCGCTTACACCGAATCTCTCTCAAGTTCACGATGTGTTCCATGTATCTCTCCTGATAAAGTACATACCTGATCCTTCACATGTACTTAGCTCAGAAGTTGTATCGTTGGAGCAAGATCTTTCTTATAAAGAACAGCTGATAGAGATTCTGGATCATAGCGAAAAAGTCCTACAAAGCAAGACCACTTGATTGGTGAAAGTTTTATGGAGGAACCACCAATTAGAAGAAGCTACATGGGAGCTTGAGGATATGATGAGGGAGAGTTATCCTCATCTGTTTGTTACAAAGTGACGAATTTCGAGGGCGAAATTCATTTTAAGGGGGGTAGAATGTAACAACCGAGACTTTTATGTGAAATATTTTGTTTTTATGTTATATAAATCATCAAAGGAATCTTTCACTACACACAACACTAGCTTGTATTGCTTTACACGCAACCGCAGCCTTCCTCGATAGCTTGCATCGTACGCAATACCGAGTTTCACTAAACAATGATATGCTATTAAAATATTATCAAAACTAGCCGTTATGAATAGTAAAAAGCACTTTTTGAAATTTTATAAATTTTATTTTTCAAAATGGAATTCATTTTTGGATTCAAATATCAAAATTAGCATAGGGTGAAATTTTGGTATTTTTCTGAAAACTTTCAATTTTTGATGAATAGTGAAACCACTAAGTGGTAGTTAAAAAACTGAATTTTTCATAAAACTTAATTTTACCGCTTCTGTGAGTGGAATTTCGAAAATCTGAGAGACACGGTTGATGTCAGTAATTAAAATGTGGTTCAATGAGATGAAAATAATTTTTTGGTGAATAGTAACTTTTAACTTTTTTTTACCACGGTTAAAAGTAAATAGGGTAATTAAGGGTAAAAATGATATTATTATTACCCTAACACATGTAATAATTGTATTGGACAAGTGTAATTCGACCAAAAACAACCTTAGGAATAAAATATTACCATTTAGGCCCACTTGGATAAGATTAGGACATTTATTATTAATTTATTTAAAGAATGGTTAAAATAGTTAAAATCAAAGTTTAATAAGTAAATCATTTTTAATATGGGGTTATACATAAGTTAAATTCGACTATAAATATTCATTAGAAATAAAAAAATATTTCCTACATAATGGTATTTTATTTGTAATTTTTAGACAATAAATAATTTAATTTATTTATGACACAATGATGATGCAGTAATTATCTTATTAATGAAATATTGACATAATTGATGTTACAAATACCCAAATAAATATAATTTGAGACTTTTTATGAATTAAACTACTTTTATAGGTTAATATGACATGTTAGTATTAATTTATGTAACTTGGTTCGAACTAATCATTCTGTTATGATTTTCACAAAAATCAATTACTAAATAGTGTCAAAATTGACATAAAATAGTTTTTAAAACAGATATTATATTACTAATTGTTATTTTATTCCTAAAAATCTAAGGTTCGTCCAAATGACTTAGATAAGGTTATATATATTAATAATAAACAACTTGGGGTTCTTTTGGCTTGATATGGTAAGTTAATTAACCTTATAGTGTAAGAAAACAAGAAGACACGGTGAAAGTTAAATTATCTAACTTAAAGTTAAATCTAAATGATAAGGTTAAAATTGATACCTAAAATTGTCTAAATTCTATTTGATGAGAGGATTTAGACCCATACCCACCTTATCTTCGAAATATATCAATTTGGAGCTATTAAAAACCGAATTTGGCTTTATAATAAAATAATATTTTTAGTTATTCCAAAGGTGGCCCTCTCCTCCCTTATAAAAGGGCACCTCCTCCCCCTCTTCCTCACACCAATTTGAGCCTTCAAGCTCGGCCAACCCCTACCTATTTCTCCTCTCCACTTCCCTATAGACATCCTACTGGTCCTGGTCTTCTTCAAAGACCAATTTGAGCACCCTAAAAGGAGGTCCCAAAGAAGCACTTCAAAGAAGAGGTAATGTCTGTTACTGATTCTTTCATCTTTATTTCTTCTTCCACTACTTCTTCTTTAGTTGTTTCATTATGAAGTAATAACATCAGTATCACTCATATACTTATATGTTATTATAAGTATGAAAAACCCCTATTTCACCATCTATCCATCCTACGGAAAAAGAAATCACCGCGCGTGCGTACGTACGGAATATCGTCTCCACGCCGTGGTGTAATCTATTTTCCACCACCACCTTACTTGGATGGGTATAATGGTGTAAATAATGAATATATATGACTATTATAAAGTGATATTGATTCTGAAATAGTATACATACACTCCAATACAATTCCATGATCATAGGAATGATATCATCACTCGTGTGTACGTACGGAATACCGTCTCCACCATGTGATGCGACTCGTTCTACATGATCTTCATTTCATAATGATTATATAAATGAATTGAATGAATGAATATGATATATATTACACTAATACCATTCTGGAAATTAGGTATCTATAACCTAAAGAGAAGAATAAGAATTTATTTGACAAAACACGCATAAGAACAAAAAGTAATAAAAACCCGAATAACAAGTACTAATGAAATATTACTAATAAGAAGCTAAGAATATGACCATATATGATATCATAACAATAATTACGATTCTGGAATAAGTCAATAACATTATTTAAAACATTATACAGGAGGTTCGGACACTTACGAAGCAAATCGAACCTAAGGTAAGGGAAATATCACAATCTCATTTTTATCCGAGTTTGTTTATACTTTAGTATTTACTGGGGTGTATTTTATCATCCACATCCATGCTTCCTCAGTATGTAATATTTGCATCATTCTACAATAGTTCATATCCAATTTTACCCTTTGGTGAGTTTTTAGTAAAAGATATGAAAGGAATCTTTTGTCATTTCTCGTATGAGGTACTTTTTAACTTTTCCGACAAAAGTACGAGAAGAATGTTTTCTTTTAACTTATACGGCATGAATTGATTTTTAAAAAATTATTTCCAAGAAGCTTCCTTTACAAGTTTTCAAGTTTATTTTTAATCAACTTCTTTGTATGACATGTTAAGAAATGAAAATGTTTTTGAATTAGAAAAGATATTTTCCTCAAGAATGGAGTTCAAGTGTTTTATCAAAATTATTTTCCATCTAAGATAATATAGTGTTCTATTTCTATCCCTATTATTACATTGATTTTATTATGTTGTGATTGAATTATTTTTATGAATTCCTTTATCTTATATGAATTGTTTTATGATGTCATGTTGTTTAAGAATCTCATTTTTATTACATGGGTTATGCAATGATGTATGATTTATGATTTTGTGGCACACATAAGAATGGTATCATTATGAGATGGGTGGGACCTATATCTCCCTCCAATTCATTGGGTAAAGATTTTATATCTCATGAGATAGACATGGCTGGAATGGTAGGTTATACCGGTTCAGTGAAACAGGACTGAAACGAGGAGTGAACTCGGTTCAGAAATGGACTTTGTCCACTAAGATAGTCTTGGCAATGAGTCTTGACTAATAAGAAATGATTCTCTATGATTATGTGTGTATGCCACAAATTTTCATGTTTTATGTTATGATTATTGGGTTCCATTTCACTACTATGATTTATCCCATGTTATGAAATTATGCTCTCTTTTGCAGGTTAAGATTTCCAAAAGTTATGTACTTATGAATATGATGTGATTGATATTTCTTTTGTTTACCCTTACTGAGCATTTGAGCTCACCCTTTTGTATGTTTTCTTTCCCCAGGTCAGGAAGAAGGTTATTAAGTAAGATATGCCAAAAGGGACTATAGATATGATGAAATAAATGGGAGACAGTGTAGACGCTTTATGAACCAGTTGTTTATGTTTCCCAGTTTCTAAAGACACTATACATATACGGTCCTTTCGTGGTTTTTTTATATGTTGTAATAAGTATGCTTCAATTTTTAAGTATTAACAATGTATGTAAAGTATGGGTCATTATAATATATATATTCATTTATCCATAATAAATGTATTTTAATCAAAAATAATATTAAAAAATCATTAAGTCTCGATAAAAGAACCTAATTTATGTTTATGTTTGTTTATTTTTTTTAAATTTAAAAAAATAAATAAAAAATTCATTCTTTTGAATCAAATATCATCATTTCTAGCTCATTCATGGCCTTCAAAACTCTAATTCTTATGCAGTCTCACCCATTAGAACTATAATTGGACCATTAAGGTGAATTTTAATAAAGAAAATTTACATTATAATTATAAATAATTGTGATCACTTGGATACCACTTGAAGGATCTAGACATAGCACTAGTTGTGGGATGTGATACCTGTTTAACATTTTTTCCTCTAAACTCAAAAATATTTACCAAAATCCTTTAATAGGATCATCATACTTAATTTATAATTCAATATTTAAATAAAAAAGTACATAGATTTTTATTTATTCTTTATTTGTTTCTTGTAATTGACTTCACTGAATGGCCACTTATCGAGTTGATATTTTTGTTATTCCAACAATACAAATGAGAATTACCCTAATAATATCCACACCTATTCAATTAACATATAGACTTTTTTGAAATATTTGTAACTTATATGAGAGAATAAAGTGTTTCACATCATTTATTTTTGATCATATGTGAATATATCTTCCTATCTATGTATAAATCTTGATTGGTTGACTAAATGGAATTAATATTGCATGTAGAAAAATGATATATTTAAGCTTTTATACTTAGGTTAAAATTAAAATAATTACACATATTTATTTTTTGTTTATTTTAAATCTAATAGAAACTCTATGTTTACTAACCTAAAATAATAATAAAATTATTTTTAATTTATATAATATCTAGGATTTTAATATATTTTTTTAACTAATTTATTATATAATTTTTTAACTAATATTAAAACATTTTTCCTCTGGAAATGAGGCTGACCTTGTTTCTTTAAGGATCAAACATTCCAATCGGTTTCTAATGGGTTTATTCGTAGAACCGGAAACATCCAATTATTCTATATCCATTTGGACCAACTTTCCAAAGGTAGGTTCTCATTAGTTGTAGACCGGTGAGGCTTAATAATTTTCATTGGTCGATAGGATGGGAGGTCAGACTAATCACACCTTTTTAGGGGGAATTATTGTCTACTCCGGAAGTCTCTTTATAGATTTATGTTATGTTCGTGAATCCTTATTACACTACCAAGTATGAAAATGATATTTCCATAAGATCCGACAATCAATGATTAATATGTATGAGATTTAGAGAAACTTTTATGTGTATTTGAGGTTCTTCATTGATAGAGAATCATCTATATTTTTTAGATATTATTAGTCAATGGTATCCTTTAACACATTATATAAAGATCTCTTGGTCATTATGATAACCACACTGGTTCTAAATCCACTCAGCAGGGCACTTGAAGTTTATTGTTGTTTAGAAGGACATGAAGTATTTCAAAGTTAGGATCGTACCTGCAGATGGGCTACCTACGAATCCTTTATAGAAAAAGAATCAGAACCCACGTATTTCGGGAATTAATATATAGTTTAACATCATATGGGATGGATGAGAATTAATGGGTGATGGTCTTGAACCTCAGAAAGGCTTCCTACGTACTCTACTTTTAAGGTAGATATCAAAGTCCACGTAGTTCGGTTTTGTATTGTGGGGCTTATGTATGATTAACGGACCAAATAGATGTGTCGTGGTTACTTTTACACTCTAACATCATGTAAATCATGTTCGGTGTGAGAAACAAGAGGTATCAGTAAACCTAACAATTTTTTCCACGAAGGATGCAGTATCGAGGAATGATGTGGGGATTATGTATGTATGATTGCCCAAATAGATAAAGATCAGGACTTACTTTAGAGAAGAAGCCTGTGAATAAGGTCCATAAAGGCATATGTTCTTTATGAATATTTTGATACTCTAACTTGGGTCTTACTCTTGAGGAGGATGCCCAAATTATGAGGGGACTTGTGATTGGGTTTTATTCCTGATAAGGAAGCCCAAATCAGAAGAAGTTAAGACTGGTTAAGAGAATTTATGATTGGGGCTTATTCCCAAGAAAGAGGCCCAGGTTAAAGGGACTTGAGAACCGGGGCTAACTCGTGAGAAAGAGGCCCAGGTTAAGGGAATTTGGGATTTAGGGCTCACTCCTAAGGAGGATGCCCAAATTAGGGAACTTGGACTGGGGCTTACTCTTGAAAAGGAGGCCCAGGTTAGGAAACTATGACTGGGGCTTATTCCTGAAAAGGATTCCCAGGTTAGGGAATTATGATTGAGACTTACTTTTGATGAGGAGGTCCAAAATTAAGGTAACTTGAATACTAGGGTTTACACCTGAAGAGGATGCCCATATTTGGGAACTTGGGGCTTACTCTTGAAGAGGATGCCCAAGAATAGAGGACTTGTGGATTACTCCAAAGAGGGTGCCCATGAATAGTCTTCTCATCTTAAAAGATGAGGTTTAATGAATGAAATCTCTAACCATAGTGACATAAAGATATGTAAATCACTAGGTTTTGAGAGATGCTCCACATAATTCCTTTCAGATAAGGAAGCCAATCAAGAAATCATTCCATAAATGGCTTTGAAGAGGATTCTGAAGGCTAAATCATGAAAAGGAGAGGTACATTTGAAGAAAAGAGATGAATGGACAGGAGGGGCACCCAAGAGAAGATAGGCACGCAAGTACTATTTGGGCGTGCAGGTCCTGGTCACACAGGTATACTTGCGTGATAAAGGTATACTTGCGCGATGGTCAACCCATAGGTTAAAACTTGGGCGAAGCCTGGCTCAAGCCCTTAATGTTATCCATAAAGACTTTTAAATGAGTGGCGTGCAAGTTCTGTTGAAGGGATAAGGCGGCGCACATGTGTCTTCAATTCCCTGAAGGGTTAGACACTTAGGCGCATAGGTGATGATCAATTTCAACACTTAGGCCTTGTTTTCTCTCTTTAGACCTTCCATTCTAGGTAAGAAATTACCTTAGAAGTGTTCGGAAGGCTTTGAGAAGAGACTAAGGCACCGAGAGATCAAATATGAGTTTCTGTATTTTTTTCCCTTGAAATGGGGGGCCCACAAGGGGTATTTATTGGCCTTTTAAGACCTTGGGTGAAAATAACTTAGGGCACACAAGTCACCTTCATGAACAATATAAGGCCCGCAAGTACACTTGTGCGGCCATGATAAAACTTGTGCGACCCAAGTGTAAACAAATCCATATTCATGCATTTGTAAATTTTTTATGTTTCTTCAAAAGATGAATCACTTTGTGTTAAGGTATTTCCCTTTTTCAGTCATTAGATTCTGTGATGGAAAGGAGTGTCAACAAAAGTCCCCCCTCAGAGTTGGATCCGAAAGGAATGAGGATGTGACTCTGAGGCAAAGAAGAAGACCAAGGAAGGGTGGCACACAAGTTTTCAGCGCGCAGATATTGGCGTGCAGGTGAGAGGCGCATAGATGGCGTCACGCAGGTGTGAACCGCGCAGGCTTCAGTGCGTAGGGGTGCAGTCTGGCCTATAAATATGCGCCTCATTCTCATGCAAAGCACCCGGATTTCCAACTTTTGAGCTCTTTCTGCGCAAGTTTCCTTCACCGCGCAAGTTACTTTTTTTCCACTAGTTCTTTGTGTCGCGCTTCTGTAGAGGTATTTGGACTTTCACAGTGATACCTTCGCACCCAAAACATGCATGAAACAACTATACTTGCGTGCCAAAATTGGACTTGCGCGCCTTAATGCCTTATCAATTTTTTCACTTTTATTCACAAATTTTATGAAAAATAAACTCGCTTTAGAGTTAATTGTTAAATTTTTGTGCAGATTCAATCGCTTCTAGAAGAATTGGAGTGGCTGATGAACTGGCTATCAAGCGGATTGATGACATGATGAATGTTGTTGGCCATGTTTATTATGATATTTGTGACAACACTCTTCCAGATTTGGCCAAGTACTTGAAGAAGTATCATATTAACTTTCCACAGAGCATCTACTTGCCTCTCTATGGCCATGGTCATTTGCAAGAAGTCAACATTCCAGATTCAAAGAACTATATTCCTAACATGCAGTCGCATTGTTACTCCTCTATTTCAGTTGTGTTGTGCGTTAAGAGCACCAACAATGATGTGAACTTTCAAATTTTTCCTCCATGCCATTTCCTTACAGATATGAAAAAGGAAAACCATGGGAAGAAATGTTCTCCACTTCCAGATGATGGAGAAAAGACTATCATGACATTGGAAACAATATCTGAAAAGTGTACTCTCTCCAAATGGATCTTTACTTCCAATGCTCCATTCTAAAATCCATGTATCCATATTCCAAGTCTCTGGGATAGAAATAGAGCCACTGTTGGATCAACAGAAAATTTTCTCAAACCGCACTGAAGAACATTCTTTTACAATTGTTCCAAGAAGATCTGGTATCATTGCATCCCTTATTGTATCCAATTGAATGAGTGAATTCCAGGTGGTTTTTGATGAAGCTAGGAATTTCGTAAATCAAATGAAGAGTTATGTTGAAGGTCTCTTGTAATTCCTGAAAAATGGAAGAGACTCCAATATGTGGATGTCCTTCAAAATCATATGCATCAAATGAAAAACACTTTCATCTTCAATCATTTGTGCTTGCATTCTTTTGCTTCCTGCTTTAAATTTTTACTTATTCCAATGGGCCTAGTAAGCATAGTTTGATTTTTTCTAGGATTATAAAAATAACCCTACAAAATTTGAATCTTTTTAATTCCTCAGTATTACCTAAATCATACAAAGTATATTTTAATGAGCTGGGACTTGACTTTTGTTCAGAGTTCCCTTGTCTTTTGTGGGTAGTTTAAAGTCATGCACGTCAGACATAAAAAGTCTAATCTTTAAGGTCAAAATAACTTTAACCAAATGGATTAAAATTGACTCAATTTATTGATAATTTATCTGAAAACATATTACCACACTCAAGAATGGGGGAAAACAGGTAAACTATGACTTATGAAATTTTGAATCTGAGGAATGATACGAAAAATGGCTAAAAGGAATTAGAATATGTATTTCCCAAGAATGAAGTTACCACTATTTAACAAACCTATTTGGGGGTTGAATTATGCAGGGTCGCTTAAGGGAATTGGCTGCATAGTCAAATAATAGCATCTTTTGGCTGACAGGACTGTTATGTAGACTACTTATGCAAGGCTGCCTAAGGGCACATGCTACATTGTCAGGCAAAAGAACTCTCAGAAATTTACTTTCATACTACTAAAAATCCAGTGGATGTTTATAGACATTCAAATTTTCCAAAGCACAGAGTCTGCTGTATGGAAAGAAGTACTTGAATATGGAGATGATATTTCCAATCAAGATTATCACAGAATTGGATGAATGTCACTCCTGCGAAGGTCTAACCCAAACGTAGGTAAGGAAAATATAAACCATAGACTTGAATACTTTCATATCATGAAAAAGAGTATGAGAAAAATATGTTAAGGATAGCTATTTTTTAGGATCCCTACATATTTTCATTAAGACAAATAAGGAAAAAAGGTGTTTTCCTCCCAAGAATGAAATTACCACGATTTGACAAACCCATTAGGGGGTTGAATTATGTAGGGACACTTATGGGCATTGGCTTTATAGTCAAATAATAGCATCTTTTGGCTGAAAAGTCTTTTATGTAGACTATTTATGCAAGGCCGCCTAAGGGCACGTGCTGTATAGTCGGACAAAATAATTCTCGGGTATCATACATTTTTTGACCAGAAGTCGAGAAAATGGTTACGAAGATCAGGGAGTATTTAAGGTTAGGAGTATGATATATTAAAATGGTCATTTTCTAATGCATGTAGAAGATACACTAGACAATGCTAACCATAATCATGTTGTGGCTGGGTCATGAATTTAGGTGATGGACTTCACTACGTATCCCAGAAGGATGGGAACCAAGCCATACGTAGTTCTTGAAATACAGTTTAACATCATGTGGGATGAGAGTGTAGGAGATCTTAGTTTAGGGTCATAGATCTTGGACCATAATAAGAAATACACATTTTTTGTTTTGTAAACCTGATGTGAATGAAGACCAGGGTTTTTATACCACATTTATGTTTTCATAGGGGGACTTTTCAGCCAAGGGATAGAAAGTGGAATTTGGGGTTAGGCCCAAAGACTTGGGGATGGATTTGATGGATGCTCGAACATTCCTATGTATCCCATAATAATGGGAGTCAAGTCGCACATAGTTCATGAAATACCCTTTGTACAAATTTGGTTCGTACAAGTGAAGGTTGAAGGGGGACTTTAGTGCATTGATGGTTTGACCCAAGATAAAATGTTCGTGCATTGCCATGTATGAACATAGTCTTTAGAATATAACATGATCAAATATCAATGTAAATAATGATTCCCTCTCAGGTGAGAGTGTAAATGAATGTTTTAGTTTATTGTTTTACAGGAAAAAACGTGCGAATAGTTTAATGTCATATAACAAGGACGATGGTGAACCAATGTAAAAAATATTGGTTCTAGGGGCTACATCATAGATCAATATCATATGAGATTGAGGTGAACTAATGTGAAGAGATTGGTTTTGGTCTTGAACCTCAAAAGGTTTCCTATGTACCCAGCCTAGAAGGAAAGTATCAAAGTCCTCGTAGTTCAATTAAAGAATGAATTGGTGATCAAGTTTTTCTTGAGGATAACGACCTAAAAAATGGTGTCGGGACTTACACATGGTTAGCAGCCTAGAAAGGATGTTATGATTGAAGTTTACTCTAAGCTCACATGACTCATACTCAGTGTGAGAAACAAGAGGTAGCATCAACCCTAAAAATGCAAAGTTTAACATCATATAGGACGTATGAAGGGACAATGTAATTTAAAGTCTTGTAGTGAGGGATATTGGTGCTGCACAGTTTAGTGTAATGTAGCAGGGACAAAATACAGTTTAACACCATGTAGGACATATTAGCAGTACAGTTTAACATCTTGTAAGACAAATATAGGGACACAGTTTAACGTCATGTTGGACGATAAGGGGGATGTACAGTTTAGAGTCATGTAGCTAAGACGATAAGGACAATATAGTTTATTGTCCTGTTGGATGAAAGGAGGACTGTGTAGTTTAATGTCATGTAGTAAGGACAAAATAATACACAGTTTAATGTCATGTTGGATGTATTCGGTACTTTTTCATATTTTAACGTCATTTTGGATGATGGCACAGTTTATCGTCATGTTGGATGATGGTGTGAATAGTTTAAGGTTATATGCATGGACCAGTGATTATGCAGTTTAATGTCTTGCTGGACGTAAGGGACTTCTGTACAGTTTAGCATCATATAGTTAGGACGACACAGTTTAATGTCATGTTGGAAGAAGAAGTACCAATAGTTTAAGGTCATATGAATGGACCGTGAGATGTATTTGTATTATAAAAAATACTTCTTCAGAAATCTGGTATTGGTTAGAGTAGTGATGATTTCTCCATCCATTGAGATTAATGAATAAGAACCATTGGAGTAGACATTATGTATTGAATAAGGACCTCCCCATTTTGGCACCATCTTGGGAGGTTTCTTTCATGGTATCATTAGAATTCTGAGAACCAATACAAATTCTCCCTGAATTAATAAACGAAGACGATGTTTTTTTTTTGAAAACTCATGTTATTCGATTCTAATAGACTTCCAAGTGATGCAGGGTGCATAATATTTTCTCATCTAATCGTTCCAATTCATCCAATTGCTTTTGAGATTGTTCATCTGTAGATGAATTATCACAAATGTCTACCTTGAGTGAGGGTAATTAAACCTCAATGGGAAAGACTGTTTCTGTTCCATATACCAATGAATATGGAGTTGATTGCATTGCAGTGTGGGTGGTGGTCCGATAAGCCTATAAAGCATGAAAGAGTTTATCAGGACAAATTTTATTATCTTTATCCACCATATTTTGCAGTATTTTTGAAATTGTCTTATTAAAAGATTCTATTTGGCAATTGTCTACTGCATGATACTGAGAGGAATGGTTGGATTTGATTTTGTATTCTTAATACAACTTCCTTACCTCAGATGAATAGAAGTTGGTGCCATTGTCCATCAATATGGTATGAGGGACACCAAATCTGGAAATGATGTTAGACTTTATGAAGATAACAATGCTATTAGAACTAAATTCTTTGAGATGTATTGCCTCTTCCCATTTAGAAAAGAAGTCAGTAGCAGTAAGAATGTACTTAAACTGCTTGGATGTAGCTGAAGGATAAGGTCCTACTACATCCTTTCCCCATGTGGCAAATGGCCACGATTATTTAGCTGTATGAAGCAACTCTAGGAGTTGATGAATGAAGTTGGAATGTACTTGTAAAGAATGACACTTCTTTTTGAAATCAACACAATATTGTATCATTGAAGTCCAAACATATCCAAGCCCTCAAATTTTACCAGATAGTCTATGTCTAGATTGGTGGGCACCATAGACTTTTGCATGCACTTCTTTCATGACAGCCATTCTCTCTTCATTGTCAATGCATCTGAAGATAATTCCATCAAAACCTCTTTTGTATAGAATTTTATCCAGGTGATCTAGGCTATAATAAAGAGTAAAATTGACCACACGTCGCCAGATTTGTTCTTTCCCGGCTCTATCTGGTGGAAGTGTTCCATTTTGAAGGTATTCCCTGATAGGTGTCATCCATCATGTAGTATGACCATATGGTTCAGGAATGGGAAGAATTTAATTGATTTCCTTTGTTCTGGTTTAAACATAAGGTGAAATTGTATAACAGTGGGAAATACTAATGATTTTCTCGTCCTGGTTTGGATCTTCCAAAGTTGTGGCTATATTAACCAGTGCATCATCTTGGGCATTTTGTGATCTCGGGACATAAGAAAATGTCGGTTCCAAAGGAAATTCTGCCATTAACTCTCTTATATAATCATACAAATGGATTGGTTCTTCTTTTCTGATTGCATAATCCCCATTGACTTGTTTGATTACCAGGTCTGAATCACCTTTCAACTTTAAGTGATTCACTTGCACATGAAGCGCTAACTATAATCCTGCGATGAGAGCTTATTATTCTACTTCATTATTTGTACCGCCTGCCAATAATGAGAAAAAATAAGGTACCACTGCCTTTTTGGGGAAATAATTACATTTCCTAATTCATCTTTGTTGAATTTAGGATCTTCCATTTTCTTCCCTATTGGACTTCTGGAAGCACCATCAAGGTACATTTCCCATGTTTGAATATTATCTTGAATAGAAAAGACATCCTCATTAGGAAGTTCAGTATCTAAAGATATATCTTCCATTGAAGGGTGTTCAGCAAGGAAATCAGCAAGAGCTTGACCCTTTATTTCCTTTTGAGACACATATTGGATATCAAATTGCTGCAAAATAACTGCCCACCTTGCTAGACATCCTATAAGCATTGGACGACTAAGGATGAATTTGAGCATATTATTGCGAGATACCAATTGGACCTCATGATGTTGCAGGTTGTGTCTCAATTTTTTAACCGCAATGATTAATTCTAGGAAACACTTCTCAATATTTTAATATCGGGTTTCTACTTCAAGCATAGTCCGACTGAGATAGTAGAGGCTGTTTTCATTCCTAGCATCATTCTTATGGGCAAGGAAGGCTTCGAATGATCGCTTTAAGGATGTCACATAAATAATAAGTGGTCTTCCTTCAATAGGAGATATTAATATCATTGGACTCAAGATATATTTCTCGAGAATATTGAATGATTCTTGACATTCTTCAGTCCACTGGTAAGTGACTCCCTTCTTCATCAATTTGGTGAAGGGTAAACTTTTGCCTACCAGATTGGAAATGAAATGCCGAATATAGGCTAAGTGTCCGTGAAGTCCTCTCAATTAATTCAAATTACTAGGAGGTGACATACCAAGGATTGAATTTGTATTCTTTGGATTGACTTCGATACCACGACGGCGTACAACAAAGCTGATAAATTTTCCTGAGGTTACCCCAAAAGCACATTTCAAGCGGTTCATCTTAAAATTATGTTGTCGAAGTTTGTGGAATATGACTTCAAAATCAACCAAGTGATTATAACTTTGTTTGGATTTAACCACCAAACAGTCCACATAACATTCAACAAATTTCCCTAAAAAGGGTTTGAAGATATGGTGCATGGCACGTTGATATGTTGCGCCTGCATTCTTCATGCCAAAGGGAATTACCTGATAGAAAAACACACCCTGAGTGTATCTGAAGGCTGTAGATTCTTCATATTCTGGAGCCATTTAGATTTGATTATACCCAGAATATCCATCCATGAAATAAAGTGCTTTATAGCCAACTGTTGCATCAATCAAGAGTTCTATAATTGGAACTAAAAAATCATCCTTAGGAAAATGCTAATTAAGATCTCTGAAATCAATGAAAACTCTAATTTTTCCATTCTTATTTTTCACCGAGACAATATTATCCAACCATTTGGGATATTGAACTTCTCTAATGATGTTAGCTTTGATAAGCTTATCCACTTCAGCTACAATTTTGGAAGCATAAGTTGGGTGTGTTCTTCTTGCGGCTTTCTTAAATCCTTGATGTTCTTTTGACAAACCCAAATGATGAGTGGCAACATCAGGATCCAGCCCTGGAATATTTTTATAGTTCCAAGCATATATATATCTATTTTTCTTTAAAAATGAAATATACATTTCTTTCTCTTCAAGAGTCATGGCCGAACAAATTAAAGAGGGTGTGGATCTTCTTTTGTACCCAGATTTATTTCTCTAAGTTCATCCACAGTGGTAGAGATACCCTCTTCAAATGCTGGAAGAGCATCCCTGAGATGTTCCTCTTCTTCTTCAACATGTGTTACTTCTTCTATTTCTACTTGCATAGTAGATGATGAACCAAAATTTCCATGATCAGGAGAGATGTTAAAATTTGAACATCTTGAAGAAGAGGCTTCCATTTCTAACCCTATTAATGATGAAGGGTCTTCCTTGGGTAATAAAGAGGAGATGATGGATTGAGAATCAATATCATTGTTTACCTCTGATATTTTTATAAATTCTTCTAGCCTGGTCAGCGAAGTATAGACTTGTTTGATTTCAGCGGATGAAATGAAGACATCTCCATTTGAGCTTTCATCATTGCTTGGTGAATCACCAATTTCTCCCATGTTGTCTGGCTTGATTGCTGTAATTGACATTATGGAAGTTTCCATAAGAGTATTCGGATTTGGGTCTATCCTATCAATTTGACTGATATGAAACACATAATCTGTACTTTCATGTGTGAATGGGTTTACTGGAATCTTTTCCAAACCATATGGAGCATTAACCTTGGTAACCTCCCTTATTGTGGATTTCTCCTTACCCTTCATGTGATAGAATTCTGCCTCAATGTATTGAGATTCACATATTTTGAAGGGGGATTTATCACCATAAAATGTCCCAATTTTACCATCGAAACAATATTTGAGACATTGATTGTATGATGAAGGGATAACCGCATGTTGATGTAGCCAAGGTCTTCCAAGCAAAACATTGAAGGTTGTGTCATGATCAACAAACATGAAATATGAATCGGATAAAAGGTCTCCAAACTGAGTTCTGAGTGTAATATCACACAGTGGTTCTTGTTTATTTTTATCATATCCTTGAAACATCAGAGTAGAAGGAGATAAATCAGATTCTGTGAGGCCCAATCGATGAAGTGTATTAATGGGGATGAGGTTGTCTCCGAAACCATTATCAATGAAAGCTATTCGGATGTCCACACCATTGACCTTGCCAGATAAATAAAAATGTATGATATTTCCATGCACAACATAATCTTCATCTTCATCTGTAAAAGATATCACTACATGGAATTCTGCAGGATTATTCTCTACATGATAGACTTCAGTCACAACAATTTCAGTTTCGAACTCCTGAGGACATGACAAAGCCTCAATGAGTGCCTTCCGAAGATCCTTGGATAGATTCAAGGCATCCAGAATTGATAACTTGGCCGGTACTTGGGCCAAATGTTTCAAAACATCATATTTTTGATCAAAAGGTCTGTATTTTCCAATAGGAACATGTGGTTTCACTGGGGCCTTATAGGTTGATGCTTTAGAAGTAGATGCTTCTTGTATCGGGGTAGTAGTTGAAAATACTCCTAGCTTTGGATGATTAGACCAAATAGGTCTATTTACTTGCTGAGAGGAAGAAGGTGAAACCACTAACCGATCCTCCAGAATAACTATACCAGGACTGAATCTGCCTTACGTGGAAGAATTTTCTTGTTTTTGTTGAGCCTGCTGAAGGGCTCTACCACAAGTTTCTGCTACATACACAGTTTTAGTAGGGGTAGAATTGGAATAGTGTTTTCTAGGATATTAAAGTCTTCCTCTGTATACCAGACCTCTATAACTCCCTCTATTTCCTTTGTTTGATACAGGTAACTCAGTCTCATCAAGATCGAAGCTGTGACTGGCATAAGGAGCTGTTAAATGAATCATGTTAACAGAACCAAAGATCACCTCTTCATCTGATGAAGATTCTGCCTGATTAGCCTGTTTAGGATGTGCTGTTTGGTCGGGCGGTGCCCGTGGTTTTGAAGTAGACTGTACAAAATATTCCAGAGTCAAATACAACTTGGGCTTTGACACGATCTCATCTTCTTATGATTGTTCCTCTTTCTTTGAATTATGTCGTTTCATTGGGGATTTTACCTCTAATGAAGAGGGTTTTGTTGTGGCATTCATAGCAGAAGACACAATTGGTTTCTTCAATTACGTTCGCAAAATGTCATGAGTTCGGTTGATTGTTTTTCTGACCATCCAATCATCATATTTCTGCGCATTTTTGTTTTTGACTTCTTTCCACTCGCCTTCTTCCTCTAGATTTGTAGTAGTAACACATGCTACCTAAGCTGAAGAACCTTTCGGTTTGACTTGTCCTGAGTCCACCATCTTTTGTAGGAGGTCTTTGAAGACAAAACACTCCTTAGTGGGATGCCACAACATCTAATGAAATGGGAAATAGTTAGGACTTTCTTCATCTCCTTCCTTATTTGGCCTTTTGTGCCATGGCAATTGAACCAAATTATTTTCCAAAGCCGAAATGAAGTAACCAGGAACTTGTCCATTTCATAAAGAGTAAATTTTGCTCTTTAAATCCTCAAATTGTTTTCTTCTTTGATCTCTTTGATCATATTGACGAAACGACCTCTATTTTTGACACTCAGGAGGCGGAGCACTTCGAGAAGATGAAGGTCTTGATGTAGAAGTAGGTACAGGTGCTTGTTTAAGCATAACTGTAGCAGTCTCTACTTTACCCATTATCCTTCCTAGAGCTGATGGAATTACATGAGATTTATCCTTAGTCTTTATAAAAGAGTCTTCAATCTATTGAGAAATTGAAGTAAGGTCTCAAAACCCTCCTGTGTATTTCATAGAGATCAACAGCGTGCATAATTCATCATGCAGATTTGCCACACAAATTGGAAACAACTCTTCTTGAGGGAGTGATAAACTCAGGTAATATGTTAATCCCTTCTAGCGAGAAATGAAATATGAAACCCTTTCATTCTCCCTTTTCTAACAATTTGTAAGATCAAAAACTATTGTCTTTGGAAAAGTTTAGTTGAATTGAAGAAAGAATGTTTGACGAAGATCCTCCCACCTGGTAATTGACCAGGATTGCAAGCTTGTATACCAGAAAAAAGCAAGACCTTTTAATGACTGTACAAAACACTTGATATTAACTAATTCTTGTTTCTGAGGGGTTCTCATCATAGGATCGCAATGAGAAACAAAATGTGTTATGTGTTTCTCTGGGTCTCCCGAAACATTAAAGATTGGGAATGTGGTACTTGCAAAATTTAATGGTAGGGGGAATTGTGTCTACCCATTTAGGGTAATCTCTCTTCTCTGATTGAACCGGTGCATTATTTCCTTCCATAGCTTCCAATAGATCTGTTAATGAAACCATGGTAGTCATTAACTTTTGAGAAACATCCGGTTGAGCTTGGACCTGTGCAGCTTCAATAACTTGAGCTTGGATAGGTGTGGCGACCACGACTGCCACTGATGGTAGTATTGCTAGTTGTTGTTGCGTATAACCCACAGGATTAGACCTGTGAGGGAGTACTGGTAATGGAGGATATTCTTGATCCATCTTAGTAGCCACAAAAAATTCCCTTGATTGACTAACTACAACACGCTTAGGAGGAAGACTACTTTGAAGTAGTTATGCATTCAACCTCCTTAATTCCTTCATTTTCGCCTCTTATTGTGTGAATATTTTCTCTAGTGAGAGTGATTGGACTTCTCCAGAGAATGGGTATGTAACCTGATTCTTCCCTTTCCCTTTGTTGGACGCCTTTCGATGAGGGGGAAGTTGGTTATTTGAAGGAATACCTAGATTCTGGGTAAGGCTTTGATTTCTTGTGTGCACACCTTATTCATTTGTGTCTGTGTGTACAACTTCTTGAGTAGAAACTTCCTCATCTAATCCCTCTGAGTGAGCCTCATGTTCTGGAGGATCAGCAGCAATGTCATTGATGAAATTTATTGACGCATAATGCATTGTATCTCTTCTATAAGCATTTCTACGATATTGTCTTCTTCCATGTCCCTGATGAAACACTGCCTTTTGTTGAGTTGATCCCTCATGAACTTCTTGACGAACCGTAATTTGGAGAGAATCTCCTGATAATTCGGCTCTTAGTTCCTATTGAGGATTCTTCCCTAATCGAGAAAAGACTGAATTTCTCTAAGGAAGAGATTGAGGATTTGAAAAAGTCCCTAGTCTGGTGGACTGGGGATATTCCTATTGTTCCTGCTCAACTCCTCAAATCCTATTTGTTAATTCTGAGGGTTGGGTTAAAAGAGTCCCTGGTATGGCAAGCTGGGGTGGTTCTTGAGTTTCTATATCTGAGACTTTCTTAAAATCTTTCCTGATCTTGCAGACATTAGTCCAGAAATTGGCTGGATTCATTAACCTACATCCACTCAAATCAGCTAGTTCAAATGACCGTTGAATGATTTCTGACACTTCTGTCACTTGATGATGTGCACGCTCTAAACGAAAAGCATGTTCAATATTCTTGTTTGCCTAATGCAAGAGTAATTAAACAACTTGTTCTCTGTATTCAGGATTTTGAGAAGAACTGGTTAAGGCATGTTCTTGAGAGTTCCTTTGATTGAACAAAAAATCCAATTGGTTGTGGCCGGCTATGGGAAATAACATTGCATGATACCACTTTCGACAGGCTTTGTTGATAAGAGAGTACAGTGAAATGAAGTGATCTATGAACACACCATCCAATAATATGAATACCAGATGGGGAATTCATAATTAACTGGTGAAACCTTATTAGTGTGCTAAGGCATGAACGCTGAAGGGATCTCTTGTGCTTTTCAGCCTTCAGATATCGAGAAATTGAGAGAGATGCCAAATCAATTTGGCGTTGTAACCCTTATATTATCTTGACATGATTTTATATTCATCATAAGATAATATTTTCTTTTTCAATTGACAAAGATTTTTCATTATGTCAAGATGAATATCGTGAATACAATCTTCCGTCAACATCTCTAGAATGTCATACTGAGAGTCATCGAAAAGCCAAAACATGACTGGTACTTCACCTTTCGTCAGTTGTTTTATCATATTCAGTACTTCCTCTTTATCATTAAATGAAGATTATTCTACCTGATTATATCAAAGCTGGTGCTTCTTTGTTGCTTCATCAGATTCAACAATATTGGGAGAGAATTCATTTATCAAACTAGAAGATCCATGACTCAGAGGTGGTTTAGAGAATGACCTATACCCCGAGCTATCTTCTGATTGAGAAAGTATTTCACTTGCTAACGGTTAATCATTAGACATGACTGGCTTCTCATTTTCAAGTGCCTTAAGATAAGAGGGCTTTCTTGTCATTACATTTTCCATTGGAGCATTTTCCGGGAAATGTGAATTATTACTGCAGAGAGGACTTTGGCAGCTAGATTCATCATCATGGGAAGGACCACCATGGTGGGTTACAGCAAAAGATGAAACATTTTGCTCCATAGTCTTCTAGCCACGCAGAGGGTTATCATGGATCTCATCTGAAGATGATACTTTGATATCGACCGAACTATCATGAAGCAAGCCTTTATGAGGAAGTGTCTGATGCAGACCTTCAGAATTAATGTTCCCACTATTGGAAACTAAGAGAGTAGAATCTTGAGTTGCAATAGATAATTGTCTAAGTGCATCAAGAACTCCAGCATCGAGTAAGGCCTTATTAAAGATTGGACCTTGATTTCTTGACTGTGTTGGATGGTTCTTTTTCTTATATTCCTTCTTACTCACTTTGGTAACCACTTGTTGAAGAAGGTGGTTATTATGGGAAGGTGTATATGCCTGCTCAGGAGAAATAGTCAGGTTATGATGATTATCACCACTCAAATCAGGTGTATGTGCCTGACTTGGTTGTCCATATGATATGTGGGAGTATGCCCCACAACCCCTTTTGGACTGGAATAGAGGTGTATGTCTGTTTCGGAGTGATCCGTTGATGTGTCACTCCACTGGTAGGGAAAGATTTGCATTTCTTTCCTTGTGATGCTGCTGAAGTTGTTATAATATCCTGGAAGACATCCATAATATGAGCAGAGATTTGCTTCTGCTCCTTCACCACTGTCAGAATATGTTTGGTGAATTCAGCTACAGGAATGGGAATATATGTCCATTTTGTGCTTGGAGTAGGTGTGTGTTCCTACTCATGTCCTCCTTTTCCTGTCAGTGAGTTCTAACAGTACTTATGTGTGGGCGTATAGAGTTGAGTCTGCCTCTTGTTTGTCATTGGGGATTTCCAATTGACTTCTCTGGGTGGTACCAAATGAGACTGTTGGTAGGCTTGATCAATAATAGCAGGTGTATGTGCCTACTGATTGCACTCTACCGAACGTGGTTGATGAACTTACTTCAATACTAGGAAACAAGACTACTGGCAGGATTGATGAGTTTAATCAGGTGTTTGTGACTGTTTACCAATTGTCAACACATTGGTTTGGCGGTCTTCATCGTATGTAGTCAGACGATCATGCTAACTAGCTGATGATTTATAAACAAGTGTATGTTTCTGTCTATAGAACTCCGCCGGAATTTCCTGGAGAGAATGGTGTGATACTTCCAGACGAGTCTGTTGTACAGCAGAATTAAAACGGATGGGTGTGTGTCTCCACTCGTTGCCTTCCACCAAGTTAGGTTGGTGGACTTCTCCGGAGATGGTAGAGATAAGAACCTGCTCACTATTGACCGGTCATCGCCTCTGGTGGTTCGTCTTGCCTACTCGGGTTCAAGGAACCTAAGCTGAACACCTGGAGACGACACCCTCATCATGTTGAGGGTGCACTAGCACATGAGCCTAGCAGCGATTGTTGGTGGGAGCCCTCGGGATGTACTCCTGTTTCCTTGAATTAAGGTATTGAGTGACCTTCTCATTCACCTCCTCAGAATATGGGAGGGAATGGTGACTGAATTTCTGGGATAACGACCCAAAACGGTTGTAGATGGTGGTTATCACTGCCTTCTTCTTGATCGCTGGTCGTTGTTGTCCGGATGAACATGGTGAATTATTTACTTGGAGGGCTTGTCGAGCAGCCACCAGATTCAGAATGGTACCTTGTCGATGTTATTCCTTAACCACTGCATTTGATACCCAGAGTTAAAGAATAGGAGTAGGTGATGTTTTCCTCAGAGCGGACGACGATCCAGCAGGAGTAGCAGCAGAGGTATTCACAATAGAGGCATTCACAAGTGTGAACTTTAGAGAAGCCATTTCTATAAGGTAGAATGATCTTGGAAAAGAGAGGTCATGTTTTATAGAATAGACATAATTAAGATAAGCTCGCCCACTACATCTTTTGGATGAAAACATATGTTATTGATTGTTTTTTTGTCCCTCTCATTGAGTTTAAATAAGGGCCTAACAAATAAGTAAAACATCATTTTAACTTGGTTAAGGATTCACGTCAGGTTCACCATTTTTTTCCTCTGTAAATGGGGATGACCTTGTTTGTTTAAGGTTCAAACATTTCAATCGGTTTCTAACGGGTTTATTCATAGAATTGGAAACATCGAATGATTCTATATCCATTTGGACCTACTTTCCAAAGGTAGGTGCTCATTAGTTGTGGACCGATGAGGCTTAAGAATTTGCATTGGTCGAGAGGATGGGAGGTCGGAATCATCACACCTTTTTGGGGGTAATTATTGTCTACTCTGGGACTCTCTTTATAGATTTATGTTATGTTCGTCAATCCTTAATACACTGCCATGTATGAAAATGAGCTTTCCTTAAGATCTAACAATCAATGATTAATATGTATGAGATTTAGAGAATCTTTTATATGTATTTGAGGTTCATCATCGATAGAGAATCATCTATATTTGTTAGATATTCTTAGTCAATGTTATACTTTAACACATTATATAAAGATATTTTGGTCATTATGATAACCATACTGGTTTTAAATCCACTCAAAGGGGCACTTGAAGTTAATTGTCATTCAGAAGGACATGAAGTATTTCAGAGCTGGGATCATACCCGCAAATGGGTTACCTACATATCCTTGTTAGAAAATGAATCATAACCCACATAGTTCAGGAATTAAGATATATTTTAACGTCATATGGGATAGATGAGAATTAATGGTTGATGGGATTGAACCTCAGAAATGATTCCTATGTACTCCACTTTTAAGGTAGAGATCAAAGTACACCTAGTTCGGTTTGGTATTGTGGGGATTACATATGATTAATGACCCAAAGAGCTGTGTCGTGGTTACTTTTACACTCTAAGCTCATGTGATTCATGATCGGTGTGAGAAACAAGATGTATTAGTAAACTTGACAATTTTTGCCACAAAAGATATGGTCATAAGGAATGATGTGGCACCTATGTATGTACGATTTCCAAATAGGTAAAGATCAGGACTTACTTTAGAGAAGAAACTCATGAACAAAGTCCATAAAGGTATATGTTATTTATGGAGATTTGGATACTCTAACTTGGGGCTTACTCTTGAGTAGGATTCCCAAATTAAGAGGAGAATTGTGATTGGGTTTTATTCCTGAGAAGGAAGCCCAAATAAAAAGAAGTTAATACTGGTTAAGAGAAATTATTAATGGGGATTATTCTTGAGAAGGAGTCCCAGGTTAAAGGGCCTTGAGAACTAGATCTTACTCCTGAAAAGGAGACCCGAGATAAGGGAATTTTGGATTTGGGGCTTACTCCAAAGGAGGATGTCCAAAATTGGGAACTCGGACTGGGGCTTACTCCTGAAAAGGAGGCCCTGGTTAGAAAATTATGACTGGGGATTATTCTTGAAAAGGACGCCCTGGTTAGGGAATTATGATTGAGACTTACTTCTGAGAAGGAGGCCCAAAATTAAGGTAACTTGAAGAATGAGGCTTACTGCTGAATAGGATGCCCATATTTGGGAACTTGGGGCTTACTCATGAAGAGGACTCCCAAGAATATGGTACTTGGGTCTTAATCCTAAGAGGATGCCCATGAATAGTCTTCTCATCTTGAAGGATGATGTTGAATGAATGAAATCTCTAACCATAGTGACATAAAGATATGTAAATCACTAGGTTTTGAGAGATGTTCCATATAATTTCTTTCAGATAAGGAATCCAATCAAGGAATCATGCCATAAATGGATTTGAATAGGATTCTAAAGGCTAAATCTTGAAGAGGAGATGTATATTTGAAGAAAATAGATGAATTGACAGGAGTGTCACCCAAAAGAAGATAGGCGTGCAGGTCCTGTTTGGTCGTGTAGGTCCTGGTCGCACAGGTATACTTGCATGACAAAGGTATACTTGCACGACAGTCAACCCATAGGGTAAAACATGGGTGAATCTTAGCTCAAGCCCTTAGTGTTATCCCTAAAGGCTTTTAAATTAGTGGCGTGTAAGTTCTGTTGAAGGGATAAGGAGGTGCACAAGTGTCTTCAATTCCCTGAAATGTTAGACACTTAGGCGCGCAGGTGTTGATGAATTTCAACACTTAGGCCTTGTTCCCTCTCTTTAGACCTTCCATTCAAGGTAAGAAATTACCTTATAAGTGTTCAGAAGTTTTTGAGAAGAGACTAGGGCATCGGGAGCTCAAATTTGAGTTTCTGGATTTTTTCCCCTCGAAATGGGGGGCCCTCAAGGGGTATTCATAGGCCTTTGAAGACCTTGGGAGAAAATAACTTAGGGCGCGCAAGTCACCTGTGCAACCAATATAAGGCGCGCAAGTACACTTGGATGGCCATGATAAAACATGCGCGACCCAAGTGTAAACAAATCCATTTTCATGACTTTTCCAATTTTTTATGTTTCTTCAAAGGATGAATCACTTTGTGTTAAGGTATTTCCCTTTTTCAGTTGTTATATTCTGTGACAGAATGGAGTGTCAACAAACATATTCATTATAGAGTTTACTCAATTAAAATTTCCTTATAAATATTATCAAAACATATACAATAAAAAAATGTATGCTCCATAAAATAAATATTATCATCACATAACTTATAAATTAATTAATAATATATTCACACCTATCTTGAATAAATAAATATTATATTTACTAATCTTTTGAATAAATAAAATATAAAATTCAAATAACATATTCTTAACTTGAATAATCTTTAAATTGAATTTAATACTAATATAACTTTATTATTTATTATTTTAAAAACATATAAAAATATTAAAATTAAATTCAAGTAAACATATTGAAGATTTGAATAAACATAGTATGTAACCTTCTAGGATCCTTTCATAGTGGTTTTAGGTCCTACCCATGAAGAAATATGAACATATCAAAACATATTATAGCCCCTATATTGAAAAGAATAATTCTTAGAAATAATTAAACCTTATTGTGAATGCTACCATATAATATTATCCTTTTTTAATCCAATATCTCGTCAAAAAAGAATCATATATGTTTCCTCATCTCATGATTTGACTTGTCATTATTTTAATATATGACATATTTTTTCTCATATCTTCATGGAAATGATTTTTTTTAAATCATTTATTTCATCAAAGGGTCAGTGATATCTTCTTCCAATAACTCAGAAGTCAAAAAATACTCTATTTAAAATTAAATTAATTTAATATCACTTATGATGTAAAAGAAATTATGTTATTTAAAAATGAGTTTATTTTTCTATCGTTTTCATCTATAAATCATAAAACATGATTCATTAAATACAATAATTATGACTTTAGGTTTACAGATCAATACAAACACTCATGTATAGTAATTTTCATAACACATATGATATGTGAAATTTGTATTAACTAGCTTTCCCTTATAACCTCAATTTTTAGTGATCACCAAGTGTGAACTTCTTGAGAATAAGTCTCCATGATTATGATTCCCCAAAATTTTATAGTCAAAAAAATTTATATCTTTTCATAATGATGTATTTATAATATAATATATATTTTTAAGAATTTCCTCATGGAATATTTAGGTTCCCACTATAATGTTGAACTTATATAACTAATTAATGTGATAAATAATTTAAGTGCATTATCACATAATGTATAAAACTATAAATTCCATATATGATAATAATATAATCATGTATTTGAAACTATTTGATAAAGTTAGTTCTAGGTCATCAACTCTAATAATATAGACTAGGATCACCAATTAACTACTATAAGTTGGGTAAATTATCCAAGTATCCATATATTTATGATCTCATTAATTAATAATTTATTTTTAAGAGGTATCAACCATTTTTATTTCCATTTTTTCTAGATGCATTATTTTTGGATAAAATTATGAGTACAAATAAAATGTATTATACCATTGATATTTAAAATGGTATATATAATAGCATTATTCCTTTTCTTTAACACTTTTATCAACTAGTGTTCATCTTCCTTCAAAGGATATGCTCCAAAAATCACTGGTAGGATCTCTCTCTATCAATAAAAATAATCTCAATTTATTTATGTATATTTTTGGCTCTATATTTAGTTCTTTTATAAATGAGGGAATTAATTAAAATAAAAATTTTCTTGATTTTCATTTCACTATGGAAATATATTTCTCTTATAAAATTTCTATACTATTATCCTCATCAATACACTATAATTTCCAATTAATAAGATAAACCCCATAATTTTATTCTTCCAATTAAATATTAATTATTTTACAATAATTTTTATTAGTGATAAATGTATAAAAATACTCAAGTTCATATTCATGCTTCACAACATTCATCAAGACAAAGGTTACTTTCTCCTATCGAACCTAAAAAATCATTTGTGCTTGATTTAGATCAAATAGAAATTTCCCTCTGGAAAATAAAGGTAAACCAATGAAGATTTATTCATTTCCCTATCTCTTTCAGATTTATAATAATTAAATCATAAGGAAATATTTACTTCCATAAGTTTACTGATACATATATTAGTATTCCAATTTCATAATTGATGGATTTGGTTTTTCATTGAAGAGAATATACTATAGACTTATTAATTTATACAAAAATTATATAGAAAAAATTCAGCTATATAAGATTGATACATTCCCCAAAATCATAAAGGGGATTTTCTAAGTTACATGATCTAATAGTGCATGAAAATGGAGAAGATTTTGGAATAATGACGTTTTAGTGAGATTTTTCCCAGAACTAAAACTATTCTTATTTTATTAAATAAAACACTCCCAATTCCAATAATCTTTTTTATTAGATAAAAGTTACTTTAGAAAATTAGTGTACACAAATATTTATGAAATTTATTTGGTAAACAAGATGCTTACATGTCGCTAAGGGAATATCTCCATGAACTTATTATATTGATATTGTTAAACCGGTTTTGTGTTTTGTTGTATTTTTTTTCAATTTGTGTTAATATGTGAATAATAAGAAGTTCTTTTTAGTTTATTAATTTTACAATGATAAGTAAAAATTAAAATATGATCTGAATTTAAAATTTTATATGATAATTTAAGTGAAGCCTTGAATCTTGGATTAATTCAGGTGACAAAAGGGAAAATTATCAATGTTGCCAATGGATATTCTGATAAATTTATTCATACATTGAAAATAATAATTTTAAAGAAATAATATGTTATATCCTTTTAAAGAAAAAATATTATATATAAATATTATTGGCTGAATATTTAAGAAGTTTTAGTTGAAAGTTTTTCTTGATGAATCATGACTACTTATTTGTGATGATAGTTGGATTATTCCTAAAATATTAGAACATATATTGATTATGTTTTAAGAGTTCACATTGGTCTATAAAAACAAGGTTAATTATAATAAATAAATTGAGGAATATTTAAAGAAAATTAATAACACATTTGAGGATGATTCAACCCATTTCAGGATTATTTTGTTAACTATGATGTTGATATTATACAGAATTTGGGTTAAGTCTCCTGACTGGATAAGGGTAGCGGTAGTCCAATTTAAGTAGGTATAGCCATGAACCAATAAGTGAGGTTTTAATGGAATCCTAGTAAAAATATAGGTACTCGTGTATGGGATTATACATAGGTAGTGATATTGATAAAGAAGTGTGGAGAGAGGCATTATTCTATGTGGGATAAGGAAAAATGAAATTGTAATGGAATTTTAAACAAAAAAATAATCTATCCAATTTGTTCATTATAAATTGTATAATAATCCCCCATGATCCTATTACTCCTTTGGACATTGGTCTGTTATTCTTCATGTAATTGGTTAAATCAATCGCACATGGATGACTATTCCACCACAAGCCCATTTGTGCTTGTCCACAAGTATAGAACATTTATGTTCAACCATAAGAATAGAACCTAATTCTTCTCTGATTATGGTTGATCAATCATGAAATATTCCATGTGGGATGATTTTTATTACTAAAAATTAAAAATTGTGCTTCCATGAAGAATAATAGGTATCTTTCATGAGGCATCCATAAATATTTTATGTCCATGATTCTATGAGAACAACACAAACATTATGTGATCATAGGCCATACTACCATGAACCTTTTGTAAGATTGTTGATCTATTATGAGTGCAAGTTTCTTTTGTAAGAACCTTCATGGACATTAAATGAGTAATTTTGTCAATAAGACATAAACAAAAACCTACCATGTTAATAAGGACATCTTTCACAGATATTTCTCATGCTAAATATCTTCTGTGAAGTTTAGTACTGATCAAATGTTCCACTATTTATCAACCATGAGAGAGAAGAATATACCATGTGAAAAATAGATTTCTAAAATATGAGTTGAATAATTAATTAGTATGTTGATCAACATTAAAAAACAAATTTTTTTTATATGAATATAATATTGATGGATCTCGGTCACATGAAGAAGAAGTTACCAGTATTTCAAAGTTTCTCAAGAAAAAAACATCCTAATGAGATTCTTATGCATAAGAAAAATAGATTAATTGATAAATTAATGACATAAGAGTTATAAATTGGATATAAATTTTATTATTTAACTAAAATTAGTGTGAATTATTTTTCATGGTGAAAATAAGATTTTCCAATATGCTCTCATTCCTTGTGGTTCTTCTATGATCAAGATATGAATTCGTACAAGATAAACATGTGAAATATTCATTATTTATTCAGGAATGTATTCTAAGAGAAAATATTCATCTTTATATGATTATGTTTATCCTATAGAAGATTGAGTTTGAGGTAACCATACATGAACACAATATCACTTCCATGAAATTAGTTCCGAATGAAGGGAAGTGTTTTGTAGTTTCTTCCAAATCTTTTAATCTCACAAGGAATTTCCTTATAGTCCAATTAGAGAATAATTCTAAGAATTCCATTATTTTTCCATGATTAATTGAGAAGAATATAAACTCACAATAACTATGTTGCAGGGGTTAATCAAGATGTGTATAGATATTCATATAGGTATATGATTAATATAGAAAAACATAAATTCAAGAAGTAGAGAAAATTTAAATCTCGGCATATTATGGGGAGTAAATAAATGAGAATAGTTTGTGGTTGGTCACATCTATAATTATATCACGAAATGACAAACATGTTGTGCTTGAGAATGAGTGAAGTTAACCATGGTTATCTAAATATCACAATGGGTAAATGAATTGGTGAATCTATTGAATGTATTTAATGAGTTTAAATACGATATGCTTATGAAATTTTTTAATTATCATATGAAATTAAATGATGAGTTTATTGATTAATTTATAGTAAATATCTAAAAATATTTATTTGAGAATTGAAGACCAAGGTTGAAGTATTATTGAAGAAAATTTAATGATGGAACTTTAGGAGATTCAATTGATTTATTATATTATAATGAGTAAATGAGAATTGAGGAGTTATTTTTTTTGGATAATTTATATAATATAGATTGATCCTTAAAATGGTTAATGTATTAGATTATAAATAAAAATATAAATAATGAAAATAAAGGAGAAACAACCATATTAAATATGAGATTATTTAATGAGAATACTACATACCTTTATTCTTCTATGAATATATTCATATCGATGATGATGAAATGTATCATTCAAAACCATTACTCTATGAATAGAAATTATTATTCCAATATAAAATCCTAATACTATGAATTATGAATAAATTATTTTTTTATTTCAATTTCCTATGCCATAAGGGTAAACGTCATATCATACTTCATTATGTATTTAAATATATAATGTTTTGAAATGAAAACAAAAAGAGGATTTTATATTGAAAAGGATTTATTTTGTGATGTTTTAAAATTGGTTTTATACAATAACTAATGGATTCATATGGATAGTTAGTTTTTAGATTATATGGTAGTATATTTCTGATCTTTATTTCTCACAATATACTATTGTCCTTTGGGAGCTTATAGCCTTGTTTTTGTAAGATACTGGTAAAAGTAAGAGTGTTATATAGAGTATGTCTCCCCTGGATTGTATTTCCATTTAGTAGCTTGGTATAGAGGTGGTGTTTAGTCATGAGGTTATGGGCACATGGGTAACTTTATGTTGAATTTTTTTTGATCTTCAGTTGTTTATCTCGACCTTTTTATACATTTTGTTAGATATACCTTTATGGATTGGATATTTTTTAAAAATAATATATATTTGTTTATTTTTTGTGATACTATTATTGTTTTATCTTATCATTTGTTTTTTGAGGGTGATATCATTACCATGTTCTTTTTATGATACCATGGTTCTTGTATCCAGCCCAAAGTCATTGATAATGGGCTCTATGCATTATATCAGGCCAATTCGAGGAATATCATTGGTTTAATCGGGTTGTTTTGTTACATAAGAATCTTATAGAAGCATATTTCACATCATAAAATATAATCCATGTGAAGTGAAAATGAATTGGAACATAAGGTGATGATGATTGTATATCTCACAAAAAAAGTAATTCCAAAACATCTAGAGTTCTGAATCTTGAAGAAAAATTAAAAAAGTGTACAAATCATTAGAATAATGATTATAAGCATGTGTAAATCTCTCTAAACAAGTTTGATCCAAATAAAAAAAGAAAAATAAACATGAATAAAAAAGTATTTTTTTTAAAATGGGTGTATCAATGCAATTCATGAAAAATAAATTTCCAAAAAAGATCTTGAAGAAAATTACAATGATTCAAAATAAAATAAAAAATTATCATTGATGTTAAAAAATATCAACTTGGGATCAATGTAGATAATATAATGGATATTCACTCTTTATTACTAGAGAAAAATAAAATTAATAATGATGAACCTGATAATATAATGAAATAATGTAAATACAAAATGAAACCATTTACAGATTAGAAATTCTTCCTCATTATGAAATGTTTAGTGTCTGAAATCAAATTGAATGATATGGAAGTAACCCAAGACATGTCTTATCAATATCTTTGGAAGAGTGTTTCAACCATACAAACTTCAAACTAGTGATCTTACAATTAAATACATTTATATTGGTCAAAAAATATTATTATTAATAGATGATCAATACATGGAAGTGAGAAAAGAAAAGGTCGCATCCAGACTTATAAATATTGATTATGATAACCCTGTCATTATTCACAGCGGATGCTCAAATTTAAAATCTATACAAAAATTGTTTATGAAAAATAATATAATCCCACAACCCCATCTATTTTGGGTGGAATAAGTTATATAAATAACTATTTCCCAAATAAAAAACATCTAGTGAATAGAAAAGAACAAAAACAACTTGTATTCGATTCATGAATAATTGGATCTTAAAGTAAAACATCTTGGTTTTTGGGTTATTTTTTGTGCTATAATAGGTTTGGGTATTCATATATGGTGATTTGGAAGAATATTTCAACCTATGGAATACATGTACAACCTAAATTAAGGGGGAACAAAGATAAGATGATACAAATACCATAAATGAAAGGAAAAAACATCATATTTATAATAAATTTATTGTATTTAAACAATTATTATGGAATTAAAAATTCTTGTGGTAATAGATAAGATTAATGTAATTATAAATCATTTTTTTATGAGACTAACAAAATTTCTAAAAAGATACAATGAAAACAAATTTATCAAGAAAGGAATTCCCTGGAAAAATGTCAAAGGAATGATGCTAAAGGAATTCTATCAAGAGACTACAGAATATGGATAAATAATTATTGGGTTATAAATAGTATAAGTGTTCTGTTTAGATCAATATCAATAATTCCAAGAATTATTTCATGCTAAAAAGGATAACTTTCTTATATTTTTTTAGAATATTATACGTCCTTCATTTTCGTAAACAATCCATGAAATTCAAAAAATGGAAGTATGCTGATGAAATATATAAGGGAATCAATGGTTTTGTTCAAATACCCAAAGACATAGTTTTAATTTGGAAAGATAATTTTTAAATAGAAATAAGATAGTAAAATAATTATAAAAAACATGTAATAAAGGGAAAGAAAATATTTCACAAGGAGAAGAAGATAAGTGCCATTGGAAGTTGTCAGACAATGACATCCCCAGACTTGATGATGAAATTTTTGGAAAAGTAAATAATGTTAGGAATAACTCAATTGATTTCATAAAATTAATTCCATCCTAATAAGAAATATTAAATTAAAACAATTTTCACTAGGAGATAGATTTTTTTATGGCTTGTGTAAAAAGGTTATCCCAAACAAGAAGAATACAAAAATACCCATGCATCCCAAGACTACATGGAGATATGAAAATGTAGACAAGAATAAATCTATCAAGGAATCATCCAAATAGAAAAGAGTTTCCTGTATAGGAATAAATTATCATCCTTTTTCTTTCACAAATGAAAATATAAGGTTCCAAATTATTCCTCAAAACATTTGTGTTATATTTTCTGAGATAACCTTGTAAGGAATTGAAGTTTATGTTGGTTCTTAAAAAGGAGAAATAACGAAATGTAAGTTGAAATTATTCTTTTAGATCTAAAAATATTCCATATTGACATGATTTGTTAATCATTATGAATATAAAATAATATCTTAATAAAATATTTACCCCGATGATGTGAATAAAGAGACAATAGCTTGGTGGGGAATTTCTTAAGAAGCTATCAAAATATTACTCTTTATACAAATATAAATTTAGGAAGACACAAAAAACCCATTCAATAGGTATAAATAATTACTCTATAATCCTATATTGTCATGAAATTATTTATTTGTAAAGGGGGAAAAATACATTGTATGCAATTCTTTAAAAAGAGGGAATGCGGTGAAGTGTTAAGGATAGTTTCTAAAACATACTACATGTTCTTAAATGTTTTTTATCTATGAATTGAGATGAGTGTAGAATATTAGGTTGTTATTCTAAAAGGGAAATTTTATTAATTTAAATTTAATTAATTTTTTTTAACATTTCACGAACATCCCCTAAATGAGTTGAAGAAATTGATATGATTTTGTTATAAATCCCTAATCTTATAGACATAGTTTTATCTAATTCAAACACTCATGTTTCTACATCGAGAAAGGATCATATAACATTGAATGAGATGAATTATGGAACATTTATTAAGGATTAATTGATTCCAATCACTCTCATATGACTTGTATTTTTTATTAATATTAGGTATAGAGAATAAAAGGTTAATAATAAATGAGAAAGGTGGAAAGAAGAAAAATCATATGTGGAGAACGTATTGACATGAAATTTTCTAGTAAGTATTGATAAAAAAATATAGAGGGTTAAATTTTTGAACCCACTTTTTATTATATTTTATTATTTATATGATTGTTAGTATGTGAAAAATAATAAGACCTTGGATGTTTCTTGAAAATCAAAATCCCAAGTAGGAAATTATAGTGGAAATTATAAATGCAACAAGATAATTGAGGTGAATCCTTAAATCATGTATGTTGATGATATTGGACATTAATTAATTTGAAAAGTGTAATATTATTCTTTCTATTACACCATGACAATTTAGTTTAAAAGAATAATAAACTCTATAGCTTTCGTAACATGAGACACTAAGCTTTGAGTGAATTCAGATATATTATAAAAATATTATTATTTAAATGTGACATAGGAATTTAATTGGTAGGTATTAATATTAGTAACTAGAAAATGAAATATATTTTTAATGGACCTACTCACTAAATATTTATTTATTATTTATTAGAAAATAATCATATTTTAGTGAATTAATTTTTTTCTTCAAAAATGTATTTTCATGAAAAAATGTTTTTATTTTTTATCTTGGAAATTATAATAAAATTATAATAATTTAATAAAATTTATTTTAAAATTTAAAATAATTTTTTAAATTATCATATAAAAATTAACTTAGGTTGAAATTTGGGGGTTTTTAGGAAATCATTGAATTTTCAATGAATTGAAAAAAAAACACCGATTTTTGAAATACTATCATTTTTTTAATTAAATAAAGTAATTTAAAATAATTATATATTTTTATATATATTGGATTTTTATTGAATTTAAATACTACCCATTTGATCTAATTAATTCCATTTTAATTAAGAATATTAATTATTTTGATATAAGTTAATTTTTATGCTTAAAATTCATTTTTTCTAAAAACTATTTTTCATTTCATTTTACTCATTTATATTAAAATTGATTTCAAACACTTATAGTGATTGAATATAAAAATTATAATTTTATTTTTTATTAGGATTTTAAAATTTGATAAATGGGCCCCTTTTAATATTCGATCATTATGAATACTAGTCGCTGTAAATATTTTTCCCCTCGATAAGGGTGAAATGGGTAAACCCAAGTTAAAGCTTTGATATAAAGTCTAAAAATAATCCCAAAACTTGTATTTATTTAATTTTATGTTATAAATTTGACCATAGAAATAAAAAATTCAAATATATGTAATTTTGGGGAAATATTCCCTTGAAAATTCCGTTTATATTATTTTAACTAAATAAAATTACAAAACCTCACTCTATTGACTTAAATATCTATAAAATTTTAAAATAATAATGAAAAGACAATGATTTAGGTAATAAAGTTTTATTTTATAGATAATTTTTTATTTTTTATCATGGTAATTTTTTTTATTTTTTTCTTGATTGAATAATTACATTAAATTCTTGAGTAACATTGACATATTATTTATTTAATTTAAAAATAAAATAAATAAATGCTTTAAATTTTTTTTAAAGTGGTAAAAATTTTATTAACTATTATTATACAACAAAATTAGATTAATATATCATTTTAGGTATGTTTTAAATTTTTTATTATAATTCCATAACTATATTAATTACATTAATGTCAAAGTAAATGAATAGTTTGAGAAATTACATTAATGATATTTTATAAAAAAATATTTTATTAAATTATTTAAAATTCATATAAATCAAATATTTATAACAGAGAATCAGTTAAGGATTAAAATATAAATCATGGTCCATTTATGGGACACTTTTTTATGGTATCATTATTTACCCATAAATAGAAGAAAACATTGATATTGAGGTAATTGTAAAAATGATTAATGGGGGATAAAACTAAGATATAAGGGTTTAAATGTCACATAAATGTAACGCCCCGACCCTAGTTACCCAGAGTCGGTGCATTATTACATAACATTGGCATGATCACAAGAAAGATCAAATATCGAAAGATCGATTGGTTTAGTAGCCTTGGAAACACTAGATATATTCATAAGTCTTACATTACATCATAAAATGAAAAACTACTACAACAACATATTGTCTCCATAATCCACACTCATATCCCCACATAATATCCCTACAGGTCATTCATAATTTACTTCTTCACTTCCTGGGAAAAATAAAACATAGAAAAGGGGTCAGCTCAAATGCCCAGTAAGGATGACAATATAGCGGAAACTTTCATAATAAGCATAAACATTTAAGGCAATGCATTGCTAAAACAAAAGCCTTTCAATCTTGAACTTTTAACATAGTACGGCATAAATAAAATGAAATAATGCCATTTACTTATTCACATGGATATTCTACTAATCGAATAATCACATGCAAAATCAATAACCACTTTCATAATGATGGAATGCATAATGTTGAGCTTTAATTTCTTTGTCAAGGCCTCGTCCTAAGACCTTGGGGCTAAATGTAACCGGAACCCAACCCGGAGTGCCTCTAATAACCGGACACCAACCCGGAGTTCCTCTAATAACCGGAGACCAAACCGGAGTGCCTCTAATAACCGGAGACCAAACCGGAGTGCGTCTAATAACCGGAGACCAAACCGGAGGGATTACTTTTACCGGTCCCCAACCCGGAGGGCTTACTTTTACCGGTCCCCAACCCGGAACATACTTGTCTAACACATTCATCTGAATGAAAGGTTGAAATATAAAATAAACATTCGGATTAAAAATAAATTATGAAATGTCAATACTTTAAACAAAAACCATGAGTGACATAAGAATAACTTATCCACAGTGAAAAATATCACAAAACCTTCAATAAAATATGGATGTCTTGTATCATAATAAATCAACTTCAAATAAGCTTAAAATCCATCAAAGGATGTTGACATAGATGAAATCAAGACTATTTTAGAGAAATATCTCTTTTTTTAAATCATTTTAAAAGTAACACATTTATAAAGGAAATAATTAAAAAGAGATTTTTGAATCAAAGTGTCCCATACCACTTTGAAACTTTTGAAAGGAATTAACATTTTAAAAACATTCATTTCCATATAAATAAATTCTTAAAAACAATTTTAAAAACATGGACATTAATTAAAAAGATTTAGAAAGATAAATCTTTAAAACATTTAAAATTCTGATTTTGATAGAGTACCCTTCCGAAATTCTTAAAATATTCATTTTGGAATCATTTAAAAGTCTCATAATTATAAAATAAAACATTTAATTTGAAAATATCTTTGTATTCTTGTAAGGGAAGCTTTGACAATTTTATAACGACGGTAATTAGCCGCACCCGCCGTATAAGTTAAAAAAAAACATTCTTACCTTAATTTTGTCGAAAAGGTTAAAAAACACCTTGTTTGGAAAACGACAGAAAGATTACTTTATAAACCTCTTATAAAAAGTAAAACAAGGGTATAAATGACTTTAACCCATATTCTTGTAAATAGTAAAAATGTTTTGAAATACATTTTTAAGAAACATGGATGTGGATGATAAAGAGATCCCAGTAGATTATTACGTATAAACAACCTCGGATAATGAAGAGATTGTGAAATAACCCTTACCAATTTGGTAACTTATGAAACATACAACCCATGAAAGAGGTATCATATAATGAATATGTAAATACACATAAATTAAAGTGTATTACACAAAGAATATAATTGTGGGCAGTACATACACCACACAAAAGGTAATGGTGGCAATATGGAATGAATCTCACGGGAATAAGGAGTGAGATGAAAACCCCTTACCTTGCACTTTTCCTTGGTTGGGGTAGGTTAACCTCCTATATAATGGTGAAATAATTGTTATTAAATTATACAAGAATCATATACATTAATATGATATCATATATGATCTTTTAATATTGATTTGGTAATAATATCTTAGTATTATCGTTGTTTCGGGTGTTAACTCACTTGTTTTCTTTTATATGTTTTGTTAGGTTGTATATTATTCATATCCAGAATGATATCAAGTCCTTAAACATCATTTTTAAATCATCAAATGATAATTATACTTGAATGGATACGATGGAGAATGAATCTCATCGCGTTCGTGGAGACGGTAGTCCGTACGTACGCACGAGCGACAATATCATTCTTTTGATATTAAAATAATATATAAATGGATGGTATATAATATATACAGAATCATTAACATGTTATATTTATTATTTACATGAGTTACACGTCATTATTATACCCATCCAAATAATAATATATTGAATAACAATTACACCACGACGTGGAGACAGTAAGCCGTACGTACGCACGTATGGTGACATGTTATTAAAAGGGTGGATAGAATACTGAATATGGTTGTACCATATTTATAATAACATCACAGTATATATATGATACTGGAGTTATTATTTTAGAATTGTGACAACAAAGGAAGAAGAAGTGGAAGAAGAAAAGAACTTGGAAAATGGTGGTGAAATCATTACCTCTTCTTCGGGTTCTTCCTTTTGATTTGATCAAAATGGCTCCTTAGGTTGCCTTTCTGATCAAACTAAGGCCTCTAGGTTGTAGTGAGGGAAGTTGGGATAGTATTTGGGCAGATTATGGCCGAACCAAAAGGCTTTGAAGGTGTGAAGAAATGAGAAGGAGGAGTGCCCTTTTATAAGAGGGGTGAGGGGCACCTTTGGAAAAGCTAGAAATATTAATTTATAATAAATTCATATTCGGTTTCTAATGGCTCAAAAGTTGATTATTCAAAGTTTAAGGTGGGGATAGGTCGAAAACCACTCAACCAATAGAACTTAGACAGGTTTGGGTACTTATATTAACCTTATCTTTAAGTATTAACTCTAAATTAATTAGTTTCACTTTTACAATGTCTCCTTGTATTTTTATATAATATGGTTAATAAACTTACTATATACATCCAAGCGACCCCCAAGTGGTCCATTAATGATGAACCTATCATGATATAAGTCTCTTGGCCGAACCTTAGATTTTTAGGAATTTAATATCAATTAATAATATAATATTTGTTTTAAGAACTCTTTTATGTCAATTTTGACCTTATTCAATAGTTGATTTTTGTGAAACTCATAAAAGATTTATTACTTCGAAAAAAGTCAATTAAATCAATCCTAATATATCATATTATCCTAGAAAATTAGTTTAATTCATTAAAAGTTTCATATTATATTTATTTGGGTATTTATAATATCAATTATTTTAATTTTTCACTATTATAGTAATTAATTCATCATCACAGTGTCATAAAAAAATTAAATTATTTAATTTCTAAAAATTATAAATGAACTATAAATATGTAGGAAATCTTTTTATATTTCTAATTAATATTTATAATCTAAAATCCAACATATATAACCCTATGTAAAAAAATTTTTACTAAAAGATATATGATTGTGTCATTTTTGTATTCATTTTAACATAATTAAAATAAAGTGTCCCTATCACCTACAAGTGGCACCATGGGGTCCTAAAATCGACCAAAGGATGCCTATGGTCGAACATGTATCAACCAATAAGGATAGGACATGTTTTAGGGTAATTTAGTATTATTATAATATTATTTTTTAACCCTTATTTACCGGATTTACCCTTAACCATGGTAAATAAAATATTTACCGCAGTAATTATTCAAAATGTCTAAAAATAAAAGTTACCTATTTACAAAATTTGAACATCCTGATTCCAAATATGGAATCCATTTTTCTAAATTCAAAAAACAGAAGTGGCAGAAATTAATTTAAAATTAATTCCCGCTGTCAAAACAAAAAGCGTGTTTTTAAGAGATAATAACTATCAAAAGATTGACACTTGTTTATGTTCGGTTTAATTGTAAAATTATGTCCAATGACCAAAATTATATTAAATGATAAAAATATATTCTAAATATACTTTAAAACCACTCAAATTCATAATTTATCACTATTAATTATTTTGATTAAAAAAGTCATTTTTAATTAAAATTTAGTAATTTGCACTATTCATCAAAATATGAAAGTTATCCGAAATGTACAAAAATTTCACCTTAGGCTAAATTCGATATTCAGAATCCAAAAATGAAGTCCATTTTAAAATATAAAATATATATAATTTCAAAAAGTAGGTATTACTATTCATAACGGCTTGTTTGATTGGTTATGGTGTGTTAGAACTCGGTGTTGCGTACAACACACGCTATCACATTATTCAAAGAGAAGCATACCATAGAAGCTTGGGGTGTTACATTCTCCCCTCCTTCAAATAATTTCGTCCTCGAAATTTCTAAAATACTTATCACATGAAAAGACTCGGGTAATTCTTCATCATAAGTTCCTCAGGTTCCCACGTTGCCTCTTCTATCTTATGGTTTCTCCACAAAACATTTACCAGAAGCGTCGTCCGGTTTCTCAGCACTAGTTCTCTCATATCAAGAATCTTGACGGGCTCTTCGCAATAAGACAGATCGGGTTCCAGTTCTAATTCCTCATAAGTGAGTACATGTGTTGGTTCAGGCATGTATTTCCTCAACAGAGATACGTGGAACACATCGTGAACTTTGGAGAGACTTGGCGGCATTGCCAATCGGTAAGCTACAGCCCCAATTCGTTCTAGAATTTTGAAAGGTCCGATGTACCTGGGACTCAATTTACCTTTCTTACCAAAACGTATGACTCCCTTCCATGGAAATACCTTCAAGAAAACATGATCACCGACTTGAAATTCCAAATCCTTCCTTCGATTATCGGCATAGCTCTTCTGCCTACTTTGAGCTGCTTTGATGTGATTTTGGATTACCTTAACCTTTTCCACCGTTTCCTCCACCAGTTCTGGGCCTACAAGTTTTCTTTCACCAACATCATCCCAACAGGTTGGTGTACGACATCTCTTTCCGTATAACGCTTCATATGGTGCCATCTGAATACTCGAATGGAAGCTATTGTTATAGGAAAATTATACCAGAGGTAAATATTGATCCCACATACCCTGAAAGTCAAGTGAGAAAGATCTCAACATGTCTTCTAAGGTTTGAATAGTTCGTTCTGATTGTCCGTCTGTCTGAGGATGGTAAGCAGTGCTCAAATGAAGTTCTGTATCCAAGGATTTCTGAAGACTTTTCCAAAATCTTAAAGTAAAACGGGGATCACGATCAGAAACAATCGATAGGGGTACTCCATGAAGTCTCACAACTTCATTAATATATAGTCTTGCTAGACGTTCCAGGGGTAGATCTTCTCTTATAGCAAGAAAATGTGCTGACTTGGTAAGACGATCAACAATAACCCATATTGCATCGTTCCTTCCAGGACTCTTTGGTAGCCCCCTGACAAAGTCCATCGTAATATTGTCCCATTTCCACTCCGGTATGGGAAGAGGTTGCATGACTCCTCCAGGTTGTTGCCTTCCAGCTTTCACTTGTTGACAAACCATACATCTTGACACAAAATCAGCAATCTCCCTCTTCATGTTGTCCCACCAAAAATGTTCCTTCAAATCTCTATACATTTTGGTGCTCCCAGGGTGTATAGAGAAATTGGAACTATGAGCATCATCCAGCAATTCCCTTTTTAGATCAGGTATATCGGGAACACAAAGTCTCTTCCCAAATTTCAAAATTCCATCTTCATACACAAAGTCTCTCAATCTCCCATCATTCACAGCTTTAATCTTCATTTGGAATTCTTCATCATTGGTCTGAGAACTCTTAATCCTTTCTAGTAAAGATGGTTTGGCAACCATTTGAAAAAGCATTGATGTTTCACCTTCCCTGGTTATTCCCATGTCCATCTTCACTAGATCCATGAAAATTGGATCCCTTTCAATTCTTATATTGTTCAAAACTCCATGGTCTTTTCTACTCAAAGCATCTGCCACCTTGTTTGCTTTCCCAGGGTGGTAGTGTATCGTGCAATCATAATCCTTGAGTAATTCAAGCCATCTCCTTTGCCTCATGTTGAGTTCTTTTTGTGAGAAAATATACTTCAAACTCTTGTGATCAGTATAAATCTCACATTTTTCACCATAGAGGTAGTGCCTCCATATCTTCAAAGCAAAGATCACAGCTGCTAACTCGAGATCATGAGTAGGATAGTTTTGTTCATTAATTTTCAACTGTCGTGATGCATAGGCAATAACTCTATCATTCTACATAAGGACACAACCAAGTCCTTAATGAAATAGTACTGCAGTATAATCCTTATATACTCCATAATTATTATAACAAGTACATTGTTGATACAACACTCAATTGACTTAATCAACATAAGAACTCTAATCATTCCTCTTCATCTGTGGTAGTATCATAACATTATTATTATCCAATAGCATCATTTGCGGCATAGTCTGATTATTGGGATATAGGTTCACGTAGTGTCCAAATTCCTTGCAAATGAAGCATTGTACATTTGAAACCATTTTCTTACCCTTGCAGTCACGTAATTTGTGCCCTTTTCTTCCACACTTATAACAAACTCCCATTCCTTTCAGGCAAGTTCCAGGGTTTTTCTTTCCACAGTTATCACATATGGGAAATTTCTTCTTTTCCCTCTTCCCTTTATCCATCTTTCTCTCTTCCATCCTTTTCTTCTCTTGCTTCCCTTCAAAGCCATAGGACTCAGTAAACTCTTTACTTATCTTATTAACACATGATATTATTTCTTCATATGATGATAATACATGAGAGACTATTTCTCTTGTAAATTCTGGATTAAGACCATAAAATATATGATCCTTCTTTCTCTTTGTATCATGTTCATTGCTAGAGTTCTCATTCCTTCTACTGGGCGCCATTTCTAAACAATGGCATACACTAGATTAGTTTATGAATAAAAATACCTAATCCCAAACTTGTAAGACACATAACATAAATTAAATAGTTTATGGATATCATCCATAATCATAAAAATGTCTCCTTTGAGGAAGTATATACTCATAAACCCTTCATAATGATTTGTAAAGAAAATGAGAGTTATCCTAAGCATAACCCCCGGGAGTGTCGTAACCAAGAGTGCAGCAAGGCCCGTTGTCGTGCACCGGTTCCCGTTCGAGTCCAGCTCAAAGAGGTGTTTTCGGGTTTTACCCCTAGGTACATCTGTGCCAGAGCCGCCTCTACCTGCTCGTATCCAGACAGGGATGTATTGCTCGGAAAACTCACAAAATCTCTACAATACCAAAATTCTAGGAAGTTCTTCTATACTAATCCTCAAAATTCATCTTAAATATATGTGCTCTAATTAGAGTTTATCTAAATCTAGCTTCCAAGGTTTGTACTAAACTTCCTCTGATACCAACTGTAACGCCCCGACCCTAGTTACCCAGAGTCGGTGCGTTATTACATAACATTGGCATGATCACAAGAAAGATCAAATATCTAAAGACCGATTCGTTTAATAGCCTTGGAAACACTAGATATATTCATAAGTCTTACATTACATCATAAAATGAAAAACTACTACAACAACATATTGTCTCCATAATCCACACTCATATCCCCACATAATATCCCTGCAGGTCATTCATAATTTACTTCTTCACTTCCTGGGAAAAATAAAACATAGAAAAGGGGTGAGCTCAAATGCCCAATAAGGATAACAATATAGTGGAAACTTTCATAATAAGCATAAAAATTTAAGGCAATGCATTAATAAAACAAAAGCCTTTCAATATTGAACTTTTAACATAGTATGGCATAAATAAAATACAATAATGCCATTTACTTATTCACATGGATATTCTACTAATCGAATAATCACATGCAAAATCAATAACCACTTTCATAATGATGGAATGCATAATGCTGAGCTTTAATTTCTTTGTCAAGGCCTCGTCCCAAGACCTTGGGGCTAACTGTAACCGGAACCCAACTCGGAGTGCCTCTAATAACCGGACACCAACCCGGAGTTCCTCTAATAACCGGAGACCAAACCGGAGTGCGTCTAATAACCGGAGACCAAACCGGAGGGCTTACTTTTACCGGTCCCCAACCCGGAGGGCTTACTTTTACGGGTCCCCAACCCAGAACATACTTGTCTAACACATTCATCTGAATGAAAGGTTGAAATATAACATAAACATTCGGATTAAAAATAACTTATGAAATGTCAATACTTTAAACAAAAACCATGAGTGACATAAGAATAACTTATCCACAGTGAAAAATATCACAAAACCTTAAATAAAATATGGATGTCTTGTATCATAATAAATCAACTTCAAATAAGCTTAAAATCCATCAAAGGATGTTGACATAGATGAAATCAAGACTATTTTAGAGAAATATCTCTTTTTTTTAAATCATTTTAAAAGTAACACATTTATAAAGGAAGTAATTAAAAAGATATTTTTGAATCAAAGTGTCCCATAACACTTTGAATCTTTTGAAAGGAATTAACATTTTAAAAACATTAATTTCCATATAAATAAATTCTTAAAAACCATTTTAAAAACATGGACATTAATTAAAAAGATTTAGAAAGATAAATCTTTAAAACATTTAAAATTCTGATTTTGATAGAGTACCCTTCCGAAATTCTTAAAAGATTCATTTTGGAATCATTTAAAAGTCTCATAATTATAAAATAAAACATTTAATTTGAAAATATCTTTGTATTCTTGTAAGGGAAGCTTTGACAATTTTAGAACGGCGGTAATTAGCCGCACCCGCCGTATAAGTTAAAAAAACATTCTTACCTTAATTTTGTCGAAAAGGTTAAAAAGCACCTTGTTTGGAAAATGACAGAAATATTCCTTTATAAACCTCTTATAAAAAGTCAAACAAGGGTATAAATGACTTTAATCCATATTCTTGTAAATAGTAAAAATGTTTTGAAATACATTTTTAAGAAACATGGATGTGGATGATAAAGAGATCCCATTAGATTATTACGTATAAACAACCTCGGATAATGAAGAGATTGTGAAATAACCCTTACCAATTTGGTAACTTATGAAACATACAACCCATGAAAGAGGTATCATATAATGAATATGTAAATACACATAAATTAATGTGTATTACACAAAGAATATAATTGTGGGCAGTACATACACCACACAAAAGGTAATGGTGGCAATATGGAATGAATCTCACGGGAATAAGGAGTGAGATGAAAACCCCTTACCTTGCACTTTTCCTTGGTTGGGATATGTTAACCTCCTGTATAATGGTGAAATAATTGTTGTTAAATTATACAAGAATCATATACATTAATATGATATCATATATGATCTTTTAATATTTATTTGGTAATAATATCTTAGTATTATCATTGTTTCGGGTGTTAACTCACTTGTTTTCTTTTATATGTTTTGTTAGGTTGTATATTATTCATATCCAGAATGATATCAAGTCCTTAAACATCATTTTTAAATCATAAAATGATAATTATACTTGAATGGATACGATGAAGAATGAATCTCATCGCGTTCGTGGAGACGGTAGTCCGTACGTACGCACGAGCGACAATATCATTCTTTTGATATTAAAATAATATATAAATGGATGGTATATCATATATACAGAATCATTAACATGTTATATTTATTATTTACATGAGTTACACATCATTACTATACCCATCCAAATAATAATATATTGAATAACAATTACACCACGACGTGGAGACAGTAAGCCGTACGTACGCACGTATGGTGAAATGTTATTAAAAGGGTGGATAGAATACTGAATATGGTTTTACCATATTTATAATAACATCACAATATATATATGATACTGGAGTTATTATTTTAGAATGGTAACAACAAAGGAAGAAGAAGTGGAAGAAGAAAGGAACTTGGAAAAGGGTGGTGAAATCATTACCTCTTCTTTGGGTTCTTCCTTTTGATTTGATCAAAATGGCACCTTAGGTTGGATTTCTGATCAAACTAAGGCCTCTAGGTTGTATTGAGGGAAGTTGGGAGAGTATTTGGGTAGAGGTTGGCCGAACCAAAAGGCTTTGAAGGTGTGAAGAAATGAGAAGGAGGAGTTCCCTTTTATAAGAGGGGTGAGCGGCACCTTTGGAAAAGCTAGAAATATTAATTTATAATAAATTTATATTCGGTTTATAATGGCTCAAAAGTTGATTATTCAAAGGTTAAGGTGGGGATAGGTCTAAAACCACTCAACCAATAGAATTTAGACAGGTTTGGGTACTTATATTAACCTTATCTTTATGTATTAACTCTAAATTAATTAGTTTCACTTTTACAATGTCTCTTTGTATTTTTATATAATATGGTTAATAAACTTACTATATACATCCAAGAGACCCCCAAGTGGTCCATTAATGATGAAACTATCATGATATAAGTCTCTTGGCCGAACCTTAGATTTTTAGGAATTTAATATCAATTAATAATATAATATTTGTTTTAAGAAATCTTTTATGTCAATTTTGACACTATTCAATAGTTGATTTTTGTGAAACTCATAACAGATTGATTACTTCGAAAAAATTCAATTAAATCAATCCTAATATATCATATTATCCTATAAAATTAGTTTAATTCAATAAAAGTTTCATATTATATTTATTTGGGTATTTATAATATCAATTATTTTAATTTTTCACTATTATAGTAATTAATTCATCATCACTGTTTCATAAATAAATTAACTTATTTAATGTCTAAAAATTATAAATGAACTATCACTATGTAGGAAATCTTTTTATATTTCTAATTAATATTTATAATCTAAAATCCAACATATATAACCCTATTTAAAAATTGTTTTGCTAAAAGATATATGATTGTGTCATTTTTGTATTCATTTTAACATAATTAAAATAAAGTGTCCCTATCACCTACAAGTGGCATCATGGGGTCCCAAAATCGACCCAAAGATGCCTATGGTCGAACATGTATCAACCAATAAGGCTAGGACACGTTTTAGGGTAATTTAGTATTATTATAATATTATTTTTTAACCCTTATTTACCGGATTTACCCTTAACCATGGTAAATAAAATATTTACCGCAGTAATTATTCAAAATGTCTAAAAATAAAAGTTACCTATTTACACAATTTGAACATCCTGATTCCAAATATGGAATCCATTTTTCTAAATTCAAAACACAGAAGTGGCAGAAATTAATTTAAAATTAATTCCCGCTGTCAAAACAAAAAGCGTGTTTTTAAGAGATAATAACTATCAAAAGATTGACACTTGTTTATGTTTGGTTTAATTGTAAAATTATGTCCAATGACCAAAATTATATTAAATGGTAAAAATATATTCTAAATATACTTTAAAACCACTCAAATTCATAATTTATCACTATTAATTATTTTGATTAAAAAAGTTGTTTTTAATTAAAATTTAGTAATTTTCACTATTCATCAAAATATGAAAGTTATCCGAAATGTACCAAAATTTCACCTTAGGCTAAATTCGATATTCCGAATCCAAAAATGAAGTCCATTTTAAAATATAAAAAATATATAATTTCAAAAAGTAGGTATTACTCTTCATAACGGCTTGTTTGATTGGTTATGGTGTGTTAGAACTCGGTGTTGCGTACAACACACGCTATCACATTATTCAAAGAGAAGCGTACCGTAGAAGCTTGGGTGTTACATAAACTTGTATAGATTTTATTTTTTGAGACTATTTAGACTCATACACACCAAATATTCTCAATATATTAATTTTTATCCACATGAAACTAAAAACAAATTTATATTAATTTTAAAACATTATATAATTCTAAGAGTATATCTCTCCTCACATATAAAACGGTACTTCTTATCCTATCTTCCTCACACCCATCAATCCATATATATCAAAAAAACCATAACCATTTATCTTTTAAATTTTCTATCCATTAATTAGAGGTCTTATTATCCTTAAAATACCATTCCATTGGTCCTAAATAAAGGATCAAAATGAGGTATAGTGAAGAATATGTAATTGACATTACTGACTCTTTCATGTTTATTTCTTCTTATAATTATTCTAAATCTATTTCAATCATCCTAAAATAATATTTATAGTATCATAAATATATTTATATTTTATAATTATGATTTTAAACTATTTTTCACTTTTTTTATATCCTATGGAAGGAGAAAACATTTCCCGTGTGTATGTATGGATTATCATCTCCATATAAATGGGTAATTTTATTTTCATCACCATTTTACTAGAATTTTTTAAAATATGTAACTTATTGGTATATATGGTATTTATGAAATAATTATGATTATGGGAATTTAATATATAATTTAACTTCATACCATTCCATCTTTTGGTAAATGATAACTTTACTTTTATGTACTTGTGAACTACCACCTCCACGAAGCGATGTGAGTTGTTTTTCATTTTTGATTTACATGAAGGGTAATAAGGATATATTTAAAAAATTATTATGGTATATATGAAATAATAATTATTCCAAAAATTTGATTATTATTTACAATTATTTCACTATATTTGTTGAAAATTGAAAATAGTGTTCATGCGTACATACAGCCTACCGTCTCCATGAATGGGTTAATTCATTTTTCTATATCCACCTATCAATAATGATTATAAAAAATTTATCTAAGGAATAAATATAATATTTATAACATTAATATAATTTTCTAGATAATGAAACTACTACCAATGAAAAATAATGGAAGTATCCAAACTGAAACACACATGAAAAAACTAAGTAGTTAACACCCAAAGCAATGATCATAATGAAATATTATTGAAAATGGGTGATAAGATATTATAATTAGATCATATATGACAATTCAAATGTGACTATGATTATATTATAAATTAATAAAAATTTTAAAACCACTATAAATGGGGTTAAATTGTGACCAATGGAATCCTATGATATGTCATTGTGATATGGGATAAACCTATAGTGTCTTGGGTAGATAAGAGAATGGTTGATCATAATTTTAAAGGAATAGATACCCCTTTTGGGTTTTTATTTTATGGTATTTTAAAAAAATTAAGGATATTTTGGGTTAAATTTATAGAAATACTATAGAGACCCATACTTTTCACACACATATATCACATCTTATTTGATGAGTATTACATTAAAAACATTATGATTCATACCATAATCTTATAAGTATAGTATCTTTGAAAACATATATATATAAACAATAGGTTCAGAAGATATCTACATAATCTCCCACATAGTTAATCACAACTTTCACCCTTATTAAACATAACATACTTAATACCTTTCTTCATAACCTAGGGAAAGGAAAAATAATAAAGGGTGAGGTCGCATTCCAAGTATTGGTAAATAAAGGAGGTATTAATGATCACATAAGCATAACATGAGCATATGGGTATAAAAATATAATCTTAACATTTCTAAACCACACCCTGCATATCATAGATCATAATCATGATTCATTCACTACCAAAAAACTAGGTTTCTATAGTGCCGCCCTTTAACATCACTAAAAAAAGTGTTGATAAAGGGGGTTCCATTATCAGTGATAAAAAAGAGCTGTTAAAGGGTCCCCCTTTATGAGTGATTTTTCCGTAGCGCTGATAATAAGGGGCTTTATCAGTATTTTTCCCTAGCATTGATAAAGTGTATACAACAAAAATAAATATTTCATAAAAAATAATATATTGATATATAAGTATATTTATATTTATATTAATATAATATATATTTTTTAAATATGTTTTAGATAAGTATAAATAAACATTTTCACTTAATATATAAGATATTTAGTGAAAAATAACTTATAAAATATCTTAACAAATTATTAATTAAAAATTTTCAAATTATCATTGACTAAAAATCATTTAATAAAAATTTTAAGACATAAAAAATAAAATAAAAATCTAAAATAAGTTGAAAATGTAACTCAAACATCAAACAACCATAACTCACTACTGCAAATATGGCCTCTATCATGGCCTGTGTGTGTGTATATATATGTGTTTCTGTGTGTGTGTATATTTGTGTGCATGTATATATATATATATATATATATATATAGTTCTGTATCTGTATTGATAAACTAATATATGTTATCTATATATTCTAAACATATGTTTATAAATATTAATAAATAATATTTTTAAATATATATAAATATGTATAATTATAACTATAGATACACATATAATTTGTTTGTGTGTGTGTTGTATATATGTATTTATTTATTAATAAACAAACACAAAAATAATATTTTATAAATGTATTTAAATCTGATCATATAAATATATATTAATATACGAATAAATATATTAATATATAAATATAACTATATTTATATTAATATACGAATATATATTAATATATATATATTAATATAAATATATATTAATATACGAGTAAATATATATATATATATATATTATTAAATGGATAACAAATCATTTTGGTGGGGTGGTAAAGGTTTAGGTGCATAGGTAAGATGTTTCAGGTTTGAATCTAGGGGAGGTAGGGTGCACGCACGAGTGGAAATGGGGTTAAGCATTGTTAAATGATGGAGGGTGGCTCGGGTGTGCAGGATTGGGTGGGTGGGGGTCGCTGTTGAAGGGGGCTTCAAGCACTGTTGAATCCCCTCCCTAAATTGCAGATTTATTAATTTTTTTAATTTTTTATAACTTTTATCGGTGCTAAAAAAATCTCTGATAAAAGGTGTCTTTATCAAATCTTTTTTTAACGTTGATAAAAGGGACCCCCTTTTATCAGCACCTCGATTAACAATGATTTTTTAGCATTATAAATGGACTTTTCTAGCACAAATATAGACCATATTTGCAGTAGTGATATCATAATTCATGGGAGTTTACAAGACATGAATCATAAAATAATAAAATAACATAAATCTTTGTAGCATAACATTGGAATAAGGCATAATTTTTTGTCATACACATTAGAATAGAAAATAATTTCTTTAATAATCAAGGATCATTTCCAAGACTATCATATTCGATTGGATTTTCTCCCCAAACCATCGTAGTTGTAAAGAATAACTCCCAAGATAATCATAGTGGATAGAGTCCCTTACTGAACTAAGTTCACTCCCCATTCCAATCATATTTATCTCATGATATATCTATATTTACCAAATGTAATTAATGGAAATATAATTCCTAGAACATAATAAAAATAATATAGATGTGTTCTATAAGATCATAAAAATTAATTGTATTATAACCAATGAAAAAATGGGTTTCATAATCATTTCATTATGAAATAACCCATGAAAATTAAGTGGGTTTCATAAAAAGTTCATCAAATCATCATAACATAACCCATAGAAAAGGAACAGGTTTAATTAACATCATTCCTTCATAAAAATAAAACATAAATATAAATTATAAGGATGGTATCATTGGATAGTATCCCTATTAAATAATAAGTAACATCAATGGATGTTGTCATAATTTAAAATTATATTAAAAGATCACATGGAATATTTTATATAAAAAATTTCCTTTTCACATTAAAATCAGTTCTTTAAAATAAATAAATTACCAAATTATTATGAAAAATATTTTATATTGAAAAAAACGTGAAAAATTTTAAATGAAGATTCAAATAATTGAGTGCTCATGATTGTAAGTAATTTAGTTCATGTAGTATATAATAAAAGAAATATTTTATTTTATACTTTTTTAAAAAATAAAAAATTACCATGTTTAAAAGATAAAAATAAAATATTCCTCTTACTCAATTTTTTAAAAATTAAATCATGGGTAAAATTATATTAAAAATAATAAGATTATATTAAACAAATTCTAGGAAACATTTTTAGAAGCCATGGATATATAAGAAAAAAAATTTAAGAGTAGGTAAAAATAAATTTGATTTTACTTAAAAACATTATTTTGGTATTTGGAGTTTATAAAGGGAAGAAAATGAAAGGAAAACATGTATTATATAGTTATACAAAGAGTACAAAAAATTTATGTGTTTATTGATAGGAAGATAATGAAATTTCATCATTACAAAATTAATTATGAACAATATCGATAAACAATGAGATTGTAACTTAAACCCATTTCTGCATTAGTAAAATTTGAATCCTAAAACCCATGAAATAATAACTTTAAATGAAACATTAAGTGTCATGAAAATAATTATATTCCTGATGTAACATTTAAAAAGGTATGTATATAAAAATCTTTAAAGATGATAGGTGAATGACAAACATGTGTCCCAAATAATATAATCTTGGATGATAAACCCTTTCAATGATAATAACAATTAAGTGGGAATTATTCAATGAAGTGATTATGTGTAAAAAATGTAGATCCACGGAAAAAACAAGTATAAATATAACATAAATTTAAAAAAATCTATTTCATGCATGATCTTGACATAATATAATAAATGAATAATTTATATAACCCAATGAACGAAAATGGATTTATAAAACACTTACCATGTTGTAACCTTCAAATGAAATCATATTGAATGAAATAATTTTAACTGAAAATTAAAATACAATGAATTATGAATTATTCATGATATAAGATGTAAAATTTGAAACATATATTTCATATAAAATAAATTAGGTTCATAACATTATAATATACCTCAATAATAGTAAATTAAGACAAAATCCCTTACCTCAAGTTTGAATCATCATGTATGTTCATTAACTCTTGACTAAAAATTTTTGTTAATTATGATCTGAATATTCATTATTTAATACCATTTTATTTAGTACCATGTTATATAGATATGGTAGGCCATATATACCCATGTGCAACGTTTCTATTTTGCAAGAACCAAGATGGAAATAAGGAAAGAATTATTTTATCTTTTAAAAACTATAATTACATCATAAATATCATATTATTTCTCTAAATACACTAATATATACCATCCATGTGATATGGTAATGAAAAAAAATATCATCACTTTGGGGAGGTGGTAATCCACATGTAGGCATAAACAATGTTTTCCTCATTCAATGAATGAGAAGGTAAGATAATATATGATATATTACTATTACATACTAATAAATATGTCATAAAATCATATATATACATTAAATAAATCATTATAAACACATTTTAGAGAAGATGTTAGATAATAAATTACATCAGTTTGTGCGGAAGTAGCCTGTTGTACACACAAATAATGGTTTCATTTCATATTTTATAGAAGAGGAGATGGATGTATCATATTCCATTAATATAAAAAAATAAAATTATATTTAATATACTTATTTTAATATATTATAATTTTTGAATAATATTTGATGGTGGTTTAAGATGAAATGAAATAAAAATGCTCGGTTAAGAATGATGCCTCTTCTTCGGAAAACCTCTATCAGTTTACACGAAAAGTCTTCCTAAGAGAAGTTTCTAATAAAAAAGTACCCTAGGAAATATTAAGTCAATTAAGAAAATTATTTGGGTATTTATTGGCCCAAATAATTCTTTTTAAGTGTGATGAAAAGAGGATATGAGGTTCCCTTTTATAAGTGAGGGAAGAGTCACTTTTTCTATTTATTCTAATATTTAAATAATATAAATTAATTTTCTTGAGAATAAGGTTCCCAAATGATATAATTTAAATATAGTATGACTATGGATCTAAATAATATTATCCAATAAAAGTATGACAAGTTTAGATATCATTTTTACCATAATCTGTTTGTTTTAATCAGTGTTGAAGCCCTTTTTGACAACCGTGATAACAAAGGCTTCACTCTTTAGGGGTCAATATAGTGACTATAAAAATAAAATTGGCCAATTAATGGATTATGGTTGAAATTTTAATCAATATCTCAGTCACATGGTCAAATAAAATATTTATAGAAATTTTAAATCATTTAATAAAATATTATTTATTATAAGATAACATTAATGCCATTTTTGGAGCAATTAATTTAAATTGACATTAAAAATAAAAGGACAAAAATGAAATTCGAATATAATCCTTTAAAACATAACTAACATGTTATATATATCTATAAAATTCATGGAACATAATAATTCATTAAATTTATTTACTTTTAATATTTTTAAATTTATTTGATTTATTTTTCTATTAATTAAATAAATATTGTGTTAGTGTTGCATAAGAATTTAATGTACTTATTTCATTACTAAAAATCATAAATATATTTTCATGATAAATATAATAATTTGTATTTAAAATTAATATTTATAATCAGACAAAATTTGTTTTTATCACTTTCACAAAATAATGTAGTTATTAAAATCAAGAAAGTGACATTTTTATCTTTATCATCTATATAAATATTATAAATATCAATATCAAATGAATATGGCACTAAGTGTTCATATATGTGATAATTGTATGTTCATGGATAAAATATACTCATAAAATAGGATAAAGTCAAGTGTTATGGTCAGTTTGTAATCCTTATCATATTATGTTGAACATTAAATACCTGATTAACCCTTATCATGGTGATAATTATTTTATATAGTTACTATACATAAGGAGTAAAAATTAAAGGGGTATATTTACCAAATTTTTCCTATAGATAAATAATATTTAATTCATTTTTTAATATTATATTCATATAATTGGAATAATTAAATTTAAAATTATAACCACCAAATTTGATAAAAAGTTCTTTTTCATATAAATGTATTTTTTAGTCAATAGATGATCTAATATTAACTATATGAAAATTAATCATCATTATATGAATTTACATTCATATGAGTAGATTTATTATCAGTATATTTCATTTAAATCATTCCTAATTATATTATATTTTAATTAATTAAAATAGATAAACTTTATTCATTTAAATATAGTTTTCAAACAATTGTATTTTGTAGAAAAAAATAATCATATACCAAAATCCTGAAAAATTGAATATTAAAATGAAATTTATTATATTATTCTCAATAACATGGTATATATGTTAATTTAATATCAAATAAAAAATATAATGGTACTTTTAAATTACTTTATTTAATAAAAAAAATTACAACACATCAAAAATCATTATTTTTAATTATTCATTGAAAAAATCAATAATCTCATAAATATCCCCAAATTTCTCTAAAAGATAATTTTTATGTGATGATTTAAAAAAATATCATTTTTATCAAATAAAATATCAAAAAATAAATTAATATTTTATAATATTTTCTCCAAAAAAGATATAAAAACCAATTATGAATAAATTATATTTTTTAAAAATAAAATGAATTAACAAAAAAGTGAGTTCTTATTTTATAAATTATTTATCAATAAATTTATATTTAGATGGGAATTTAAATATATTTCATAAATTATATAATCCTATTCATACCCAAAAAAATTAAAAGCTATGTCATAACAGTCATATTTAAATATTTCATGGTTCATTTAAGCTCAGTGTTGCATAGTGTATACACCATCGAACATAATGTTCTTATTTTAAAAATATAATGTTGTTACATCCCCACCCAATAAGCCTTTCCATCCTATTTTTTATTTTTCTTCATAATAAAGGGTTTTACATCCGAAAATACCTTTTTCTAGATCCCACATCAAAAAAAGAGTTAATAAAAATTTCTCTTAAAAAGACGAAAATTGAAATACAATGTTCATTTAGAATAACTCATAACTTGGTTTCCCAGATATGATAAATTTAGTGTGAAATAAAAAATTGGACATGTAAGAAAACATTAATATCAAAATAATTATTGATAGTGATAGAGATCATTCATCACAATTAATTGCATGGTCATGATAATGTTAACAACCATCAAACTATAAACCAAACAGAAGTGAAAAAAGGAAAATCGATTTATCCAAAATAGAGGTAATATGACAAGAAATTAATTTCAAGATAATTTTCATAAATTTGAGAAAATAATTTACCATATATACTAAGAATGTGAGAAAATATCCTTACTTAATAATTATAATTTTATCATTTAATAAATTTCCACCACAATCCTATCATTTTCGTCAAATGATGAGTATTTGAGATGATTTTTTATGCCTGAAACATTAGAATCAACATCTAATGGATCAGATAATCCAAAAATAATACAAGTTATTCCTAATATCATTAATAATTAACCAAAAAGGTCATACCATGGTAAAATAGTATCCAAAATGAATAAAAATTTTTAATTTAAAATTTTGAAAATAACACAAGAGGCTCAAGATAGATCATTCCATTAACCTTTATCCCAAATTAAATCAACAACCTCGATATTAAATAATATTTTAAATTCAAATTTTATCACATGCCTTTTAACATACAGAAAAAAAATATTCCACCCTTCCCAAACAATCAATTATATTAAACCTAAATGTTGTGTGTATAACTCAACCTAATTAAACACCTATTAAAATGTCACTAATCATGTAAAAATAACAAATTCAAAATGATTTTATCTTATAATAAGCTTACCAAAATCAACTTAATCATTAGCGGTAAAATATTTTATTTAAATAAATTTCATACTAACCAGGAAATCATGTATTCTGGTGGTAGGTGATACACCCTTGCCACCCTTTGTTTGTGGTTTCAATCCCTATGGCTTTGCCAAATGTGAAGGGGTTTTAATCTGGCCTATGAATTTCCATTTTATTATAATTATTTTCATGACTGAAAATTACCATTTTTGTTGATTTAAAAACAAAAACCACAAACAAAAAACCACATTATGGTGGTCTAAAGTACTTCAATCCCAACTCATCATTGACAACAAATCTCAACCCCTCGCCAGGAAAGGAACCCAAGTTATAGAAAGAAAACATACTTCAATCTAGAGTTTCCATAGACGCCAAAACGTCAGCCCCCATATTACCATAAATTTATACCCAAAAAATATAAAGGAAGTACCTCTTCAAAAATTACTAAACCTAATAGTTATATTACTATAAATTAATCCCAAAATAATCTTAATCATTTTATACTTCCATAACCTAAACCCTAAAATGGCTATATATGACTCTAAACTTATGATCAACCTTAGACTTATCAACCCAATATACATTAGTTTTATCCCATATCACTATGTAATTTCATGTTTTTCCAATGGATTTATTCTCTCATAGTAGTTCATTGAGAAAATGAGAATGAACCCATACATATCCCCTAGGGGTCTCAAAAGAGGTGTACAGTAAGGGGACACTCACTATGCACTAGAATGGTGGATGAGATATACTCGAAAAAAACTATTTTAGGGTTTATTACCCCTATATGAATCTATGTTAAAACCCCCCATAAACTTTTCATTTCCATACATGGATGATTTTATAATAAATAAATACTTCTTTCATTATCATAAGATAAGACATTCTCATATACTTATGATTATCCAAAGGGTTATCACTAATGTTTTCTAATCCATGATTTGAAAGGATAACTAAACCTTTCTCTAATACCAACTACAGAAACCCATACTTTTTATACCTAGATATCATATCCTATTAAATTAATATTCAATTCATAACATTATGATCTATGCTAGAATCATATAGGTCTAGAATCAATGGAAACATGGATAAATAAAAATTAGTTTCATAAGATATCTTTAACAACTCCTACCTATATTTTCACAACTAGAACATTTCTTAGAAATGTCATACTTAATAACTTTATTCTTATCTTTGGGAATGGAAATATATGAAAAAGTGAGCTCATATTCTCAATAATGGTAAACAATGTATATATCAATGATCACATAATCAGAACCTAAGAATAATGGTGTGATAACATGAGTTTAACATTTTAAAATCATGCCCTATATATCTTAAATCATAATAATGATTCATTGAATAAATCATGGACATTTACAATACATGAATCTTATAGGAATCAAAGAACATAGTCCATTAGAGTATAACAATATCGTAATATATAAGTTTAAGGCATACAAATGAGCATGTAAAATTATTTCCTTTATAGTACAGACTCATTCCCAAAACTATAATATTGGATTAGGTCCACTCCCAAAACCATCATATTATTTTTGGTTCTCTCCATGTACTATTTTAGTGTATAGATTATTTTACAAAACTAGGTTGACACCCCCATTCTTATCTTATATATCTCATGAGATATCCATATTTACCTAATGCATTATAAAGATATATAATTATAGTACCACACATAAAATAATGAAAATAAAATATATATGTTTCATATGATCATAAAACATTCATAATATTATATACCATGAAAAAAACAACCTTTATAAACATTTCTTTATTAGATATCCCATGGAAATTAATGAGTTGCATAAAGATTTCATCAATTTATCATAAAATTATACATGTAAAGGAATGGGTTTCATAAACATTTTATCAACAATATTATGAACCAACCTAATAAATAGTAAGTATTTTATCTTTGGGTCATATCCTTGGTAAATAATAATAAACATCAATAGATTTTATCATAATCTAAAATTACATTAAAATAAAACATGAAATATTTCCTCGGGAAAATAACATTTTCACTTTTAAATAACTTATTTAAAAAGTAAAACCATAAATAATATTATAGAATTCATTTTATTTGAAAATAATATTTCAAAAATGAAAATTAATCATCAAATAATTGAGTTTTCATGATGGTGGGAAATTCTATTCATTCTGTACAAGTTAAAGGAAATCATTCCTTCTATAATATTGTAAAAAAATTAAAAAAAACTGCATTTGGAAAAACGAATTCAATATTTATTTGATACCATTTAGTAAAAAATAAATCATATGTAAAAATTACATTAAAAATCAGGGATAATATTAAAAATATCCTATAATTGTTTTAGAAAACATGGATATAGGCGAAAAATGATTTTCAATAGAAGAGAGAAATAATATTAATTTTCCTTAAAAACATTAATTGAGTATATTGAGTTCCTAAAGGGAGAAAACTGAATGGAAAAAACTTATTTCCATAAATAAACATAAGAGAATAAATTTTATTAGTTTCTTGAGAAGTATATATTGAAATTTAATCATCAGAAACCTAATAATAAATAATCTCGGAAAATAATGATATTGTAACATAAAACTCTTTTTTCATGGGTAAATGTTGAATCGCAAACCCCATGAAATAAAAAAATCAAATTAAACATTAAATATAATTAAAATAATTAAATTCATTATATAACATATAAAAGGGGATTTATATACACCACATAAAAGAAAATAGGTGTGTAACATAACATATTTCCCAAAGAAGACAATTTGAGACGATGAACCCTTAAATTTATCATAACATTGAAGTGAGAATTATTCAATGATGTGATTATTTTTAACAAATGTTAATAAAAAAACAATAAAATAAAACATAAATAAAACAAATTCCATTTCACAAGTATTATTGACATAATATAAAAACTAAAAAAGTGATATAACCCAATGAATGAAAATTGAGTTATGAAACACTTATAACATGGTAACTTTCAAGTCAAATCAAATTGGATTAAATCATTTGAATTTATGATTAAAATAAAAATATGTATAAATGATTTATTATATATTATGTAAATGGGTCAACATATATACCATATAGAATAAATTTGTTGTATAACATTAAAATATGACTCAATTAAAGAAAATTGAGATGAAATCCCTTAACTAAAGTTCGACTCATCATGGGAATTATTTAACTCTTGAATACTAAACTTTTGTGGAATATTTAAATTATTAAGAAAAATGTTATTGTTCATTATTACTTTAATTTTATTTAATACCATATTATATAAAATTACATAATATATTAATTTCACAATGGAATTTTGGAGATATTTGGATCAAAAGTCAAAAATGAATTTGGTAAGTTAACTACTATCAAAGAGATTATTTATCCAATATATATATAATAATAATAATGATATAATTATAATTTTTAGACATCAATTATACTATTAACTGAAACTTTGAATGATGCTTATTAAAAATGAGCTATATATGTGTTATTTTATAATTAAATAATCAAAATGATATCATAAATATATTATTATTTCTTTAAATAAACATATATATACCATCCATATGATGATTTAATGAAAAAAGAATTACATAGCATCATGGAGGTGCTAATCCACACTTACACATGAACAACATTATCATATTTAAATAAATGGAAAGGTAAGAAAATATATTATATATTAATTTAAAATAATTTTAAATATGTAATTAATATAATATAATTATATATTAAAAACATCATCATAAACATCCATGACCGATGAATATGGAAAATGAATTACATTAGTTCTCATACACATGAATGATGGTTTCATTTCGCATTTTATAGAATAGGATATGGATGTATGGTATGGAATTATCATAATTACATATAATGATATTAGAGATACAAAAGTTATTATATCCTTATAGTTGAAAATTATTTGAATGATGTGGAAGGAGAAATGAAACAAAAATTATTTTTTAAGAACGATTCCTCTTCCTTGGAAAACCTCTTTAGGTATACACCAACATCCTTCCTAGGAGGATTTTATAATAAAAAGGAATCTAATACTTGGTATAATATGTAATAAAGTTATTTGGGTAGATATTTTCTAAACCAAAATGTTTTTTAAGTGTGGAGAAAATAGGATAGGGGGTTCCCTTTTATAAGTAAGGGGAAGGCCGCTCTTTGAATTTCTTTTAATATTAAATTAATATAAATTAATTTTTAGGGAAATAATGCACTAAAATTATGTAATTTAAATATAATATTATTATGGATCTAAATCATATCATCTAATAAAATTTTTACAAGTCTATATTATGTTTTTTCCCTAATATATTTGTTCTAATCTTTGTTAACCATTTTTGATAATTATTGTTATTATAAAGTTTTTACCCTTTAAGGGTCAAGATAGTTACGACAAAAAAATGGACAATAAATAGATCATTATTTAAATTTCCAACCATATCCCAATCACTTGGATGAATATAGTATTTTTAATAATTTAAAATCATATAATGAAATATTATTAATTATAAAATAACAGTAATGTCATTTTTTGAACTATTCATTTAATTTTACTTGGAAAATAACATGACAAAAAAAGAATTAAAATATAATACTTCCAAACATCACTATAAATTTATATTTTTCTAAAAAAATTGTAACATAATATTTCATTCAATTTATATTAATTTTAATATTTTTAAAATCGATAATTTTATTCTTCTATTAATTGAATAAATATTATTCCAACATTACATATGATAGTAATATTAATATTTAATTAATGAAAATTATAAAAAAATTACCATGATAAAAAAATAATTTGTATTTAAAATTAATATTTTGAAAGAAATATATTTTGTTTTTATCCCTCTCAAAAAATTTTATAGATATTAAAAGCAAGAAAGTGACATTTTGTCTTTATCTTTTACTTAACTATTATAAAATTAAAAAACAAAATAATATGGAACCATGTGGCCATATATTCAAGTCATGGATGTAAATTTCTAAAATCCCCTCATCTAATTGGTTAATGTAAATGGATAGGGTCAATTTTTAGTTCTTATCATATTATTTTTAACCTCAATTACCTGATTTACTAGAGTTAATATTCATAATGACGAAAAAAGGGGCATATTTAAATAAATTGGGACTCAAGATTAAAGAAATTTATTTAATTTTTAATTATTTAATTCATATATGTGGGAAAAAATAATTTAAAATTAATCCTTCAAAACGTGATGAAAAGTGGTTTTTCATAAAAATGTATTTTTCAAGAAAGAAAAGATCTTATATTGAATTTATTAGTTTTAATTATAATTATATGAATTTAAATTCATATAAATAGATACATAATCTATAAATTTAATTTAAATCATTAATAATTATGTTTTATTTTAATTAATATAAAAGGATAAACTTTATGCACTTAAAAATAGTTTTCAGAAAAAACTTGTTACTAAGCCCAAAAAATTACACCAAAATCCTTAAAATTGACGATTAAAAATAAATTAAATAGATTTTTATAAATAAAATGGTTCAAATGTCACATTAATATCAAATAAAAATTTAATGGGACTTTTACATTACTTTATTTATTGAAAATAAAAGTGAGTACTTGAAAAGTTACTATTTTCACTATTCACCATAAAAAATAATCATTTCAGAAAGATCATAGAATTTCCCCCTTAGATAATTTTCTTATAATAATTAAAATAAATTATATCATTTTTATCCAATAAAATTTTTAATTTATTTGGAAATTAATTATATTATTTTCTCACAAAAATAAATGAATCCCATTTTTGAAGAAAATTTATATTTGAAGAATAAAATGGCTTTGATAAAAGATTGAGTCATTATTTACTGTGAATTTCTCAATACATTTACATTGAGAAATAATTTTATATATACTTCATAGAATATTTAATCCTATTAAAATACGTCAATTTATCGGCTATGTTATAACAGCCATATTTAAATATTTCATGGTTTTTTTATGATTGGGGGTATATGTTGTATATGTTATCAAACATAATTTTCTCTTTTAAAAATATCCTGGAAATACAAAAAAACAATTTATTTTAGTATATTCTTTAGTGAGAATTTTATTTTATAAATAATTATTTTAGGTTTTTTAAACATAATTTTAATGTTACTGAAAAACTATAGGGTTAATATGGTCACTAATAAGGTAATAACAGTTAAAAAAGATTTTTTGGATTTTTTGAAAAAAAATAAGTTGTTTAGAAATACATAGTGGTTAAAAATTATTTGATTATTAAAGTATTTTTTGAGTATTCTCTTCACGTTTTTGAAAATTTTATAGGAGTTATATTTGTATTGTTTTAGAAAAAGACAATATATATGTCGGGAGACAACCCATCACATCTAAAAAGACTATGGGGATTAAACCCACAATTAAAGGGAGAAAAGGTTGAATCACCAACCATTGGCCTTTGTGATGTTATTATGGAATTATTTTTACTTAAACTATTTGATTGGTAATGATTATGTCTATTTTGGGAAGCGTATGATTGGGTCAAATCTTTTTGAACTTTTTGTATTTTTAGGTGATTAATGATAATTCAAGAGGCGTTTTATTGTGTAGAGCTATATATAACCTTTATGATTAACGTAAAATATTATTTCTGAATATTGATATTATGTTTTTATAAATATAAGATGAAGGGTATGAGATAAATTTTTTTGTTAAATTTTTTTTCTAATATAGGGGTTATTGAGGTTATTTTGTATATAGGGTTACCTATATGTGGAATAATCTATGTTTAACCTTTGGTTTTATTATTGAATTTTGGATATTAACATATTAATTATTTATATTATTGTTTATTAATTTTGGGTATTATCTTACACTATCCAACCCATTTGGGTTTTTAAAATACAACATGAATACCTTATTATTATTTTGTGGATTATATGATCCATTAGAAGTTGATTTTAGTGCTTTAAACTTGAAAAAATCATCTTCAATATTCATTTACTTGAATAAATGGTAATGTGGAAATTCATAAAAGAATAACCAAAGTGATAAATTATTCTTATAAAACAGAATGAAATAAATTAAGTATATTTTTTTATGTTATATATCATTACAAAAAATGAATCTATGAAATTTTAAGAAAAATATCATAAAACAAAAATTTTATCTAATTACCTTTATTTTTGAGGAATTGATGGCCCTTTCACCCCTCACAAATTTATGGTTTTGTGGTCATTAAATTTATCAAGATCATGTTCTTTGTCACTCTTGTTTAGTCCTTTTATGGTCATTCTCTCCACCATGTCTATATTTTGATTTCCTAATAATTATTTCTTTATTTGTGAACTTAATTATAAGGAACCAACCAGGGTGAACTAGACAAGCCACCCGAACTGGCCCATCACGTAATACAGGTAAAATAAGATGATAAAAACTGGTCTTCATTATACAAAAAATGAGACATGCAACCAGATTATATAGAAGAAATAAATGAGATACTGAAAAGACATACAATCAAATCCAAAAATGGCTAAACCGGAAAGTATGTCACATACCCATGTGACCAACAATCACTTCCAGACCAACCCAAACCAAAAGCATTAGCATTAAGAGAATATAGAATATAATAATATTTTCTTCCATTCACATAAATCTTGTAATGCAATATCTAAACACATATCCATGAAACAACTTACCATGAAAACCTATATTATACAACCTTATATAAAAATTTGTTAGTAATAATCCATGATAAAAAAAATCATGTGATAAACAACCATAAATTATAAATAACATGAAATATGGGATCTAGCTTATGGGATAATGTATACTAGACACTAAAAAAACTAAACAAGAATAACATTGGATCTGACTGATATCGATTACTTCGAGTAGATATCACAAAAGGTTATATTCAAGTGGTTCCACACACTCACACTAAGGCTACTCGTGTCTCTTTCTCATGAAATCAAGGTTTCCAATGTGAAATTTTGAAAATTTATTTTAAAACCATGCTCAAAATTTTATAAAAAATTCAAATCAAAGATGATCTACTCCAATGTATGAAATCACATTTTCAAAGAAAACCCTCTTTTTGAGACCATTTTCCTTTCCAATAGATCATTTAAAACCACTTATAATGTATAATAAATGAAAAAATGAAAGTAATTTATCATAAATCACTTGAAATTAATCAAATTAACCCATTTTATAGAAACACCATCCTCAACATAGTAAAAACCAAGCTTCATTCCACAATGGTGATCAAAAACCAGAAGAACAACCTTCAAAAGACAATGCATGACTTGAAACTAAAAAGTATCAATAGAAAACATTATCTGATCACCAATACAAACAAAACCATTTCTAAAACAATATAAATAACCAAATACAAAGAAAAACATAAGTATATCATACCTAGAGGAAAGAAACTCTGCCATAATGGTGATCTATCATTGAACGAAGTGACCCAGAAGAGAGAAAATCACTCAAAATCACTTAGAAAGAGCCTTTATGTCAATAAAAAGGAATCATGCACTGAATAAAATAATAAAATACTCATCAATCATCCAAAAGAACCATTTCATTACAATTAGATGGTTTTTAATCCCATTACACATCATGTAACCTCTGAAGATCATATATGTTGAAAAACTCATCACCTTTTTATTAAATACCTGAAATTTTATATTACACAACATGAAACCTTTATATATAGTGAAAACCTATCATGTTTTTATCCATTACTAGATTCTCCCCAGAAGACATTACACTATGTTTTATCCCATTGCACGATGTGTAATAACACATCAAACAACAAAAATTGAAGGTTTGAGCTAAACATTTTCAATATATATATGACTTCACCATTACAGTTATCCTCCCAATTTATTTTTTAAAAATAATCATCCATGAAAAATGAAACCAAAAATAAATGGTTAAATAATAATTGATAGATTCTAATTATTTGTTACATTGATTATATGTTATTTCATTTAACCTATATCTTTCCCATATCCCCTTTTAAAAATATTTTTTGTTTTCTATTTGTACGATGTGGTTTTTCAATAAAGATATTTTAAAATATTGAATCTTTGATGACCAAAATAAAATTTCGAGGGTGAAATTTATTTTATAGGAGAATTTAACACCACAAAAGTTTTGCATAAAATAAAAATAATCTTGATATCATTCTTAACATGAAACGTCGAGCTTTAATTGAATTGATATATATTAAAAAAATATTACTTTTTATATATGACCATTTCATTGAATTGGTGGGTATGAATATAAGTTACTAGATAATGAAATATATGTATAATTTTGCAACACAAAAAAAATTATTGATAATTTTTATTAAATAAACACTAAATGTTTTATTGCATTGTTTTTATAAATCAAAAATATAGTTTCTTTAAAAATGAATTTAAACGAATTTTATACATGGAAATTCTAATTAATTTATAATTTTTTATAATTATATTTTTAAAACTAATATCATATTTAAAACAGTTGTATAAATATTAACTTGGGGATAATTTTTTATTTTTTTGAAATGATATATTTTTCAGTGATTAGTGAAAATGGTGATTTTTCAAATACACTAATTTATTTTCATTAAAAAATGTAGTTAAAATATTAAATTTTATTTATTATTTTTTATTAAAGTGACATATGATCCATTTTATCTAGTTAATTCTATTTTAATCTTTAATATTCATGGTTCTGGTATAAATTTATTGTTATGCTTAAAATTCATTTTTTCTAATAATTGTTTCACATTATGTTTTATACATTTATATTTAAAATTATTTCTGTCACATCTAGTGATTTAATTCTGAATAATTGATACCATATTTGGAATTATGAATGTCAAATTTTGTAAATATTTCCCTTCAATTTTTTTCATTATGAATATCACTTGTGGTAAAAAAAATCTCCTTGGTAAGGGTAAGGTGGGTAACATAGAGATAAAACAATGAGATAAGATCTAAAAATAAACTGAACACTTGCCCTTATTTCATTGGATTATAGATATACTACCATAGTCATCCCAAATTTTAATATATGGAATTTTGGTGCCATATTCCCTTGAAAATGAAATTAATATTATTTTATGTAGTGAAAATTCCAAAATGCCACTCCCTTGACATTAATATAACTATTTTTTCATAAGGGTGAGAAGAGAAAAAATTAGAATACTAATACTTATTTATAGATAAATTAATATTTTTATCATGTAATTTTTTTTATATTTTTGGTGATTAAATAATTAACTTAAATTCCTACGCAACTCTGACAAAGTATTTATTCAATTATTTGAAAAATGAAATAAATGATATTAAAAATATTAAAAGTAATACAATTTAGATGAATTAAAATGTTCTATGAATTTTTATATAAATATAAAATATTTTGAATTTTTAAAATTTATATATTATAATTCCATAACTATTCTGATGTCTTTAATGTCAAAGTAAATGAATAGATCCAAAAATGATATTAATTATATGTTATTACATAAAAGATATTACTAAATGATTTAAAATTCATAAAAATCATATATTTGTGAAAATAAATTTTAAATGGTTTAAAATATCCACCATTTTTCATTTATTGTTCACTTGTACTTTTATGGTAACATTCTTGACCCTTAAATAGTAGAAAACTTTATATTGTGATAATTGTCAAAAGGACTTATGGGGGTTAATACTAAGAGATAAGGGTTAAAAAATCACATAAATATCTATAAATTTAATTGAATGAGAATAGTTCAACTAATACTCACCATATCTTTAAAATATATCAATGTTTTTCACTTGAACCTAAATATTAATTTATATTAATTTAATACATTAAGTATTTCCAAGAGTTCCCCTCTCCACACTTATAAAAGGGAACCTATTCTCCTCTCTTTTTAAAATTTTTTGAGCCATTTTGTTTTACAAAAAACCTACCAAATTCAATTATAAAATTACTAATCCATGAGTTAGATATATTTAATCCTTAAATTACAATTCCAATGGTCTTTAAGAAAGCATCTAAATGAGGTCAACCAAAGAAGAGATAATCATCTTTACCGACTCATGCAAGCTTACTTATTCTTATACTGCCTATAAATTTATTCTATCCATCTTATAATAAAAGATATAGTATCATAAATATACTAATATGTTTTTATTATTATGAAAAAACCATTTCAACCTCTTTTTCATTCAATGGAATCTGAAAACATTACTTAGGCGTACATATGGCTTACCGTCTCCAAAAAGTGAGGTCATTCATTTTTCATAATCATTTTACTTGTATGGTTTTATATATTGAAATAATGATTATATATTGTATTCATAAAATAATTATGACCATTTAAATATAATATATCAATTGACTTATTACCTTTTAATCTGTTGGAAATTGATAATATCGCTTGTGCATATATGTGGACAACCACCTTCATGAAGTGAGGTGAATCATTTTCATTTATTATTTACATGAATGGTAATTAGGATATATTTAATGAATATATAAGATATATATCAAATAATAATGATTATTTAATGGTTAATTATTGTTTTCTATTCTTTCTTCTCTTCCTTTTAAAAGTGAAAATTGTGTCCAGGCGTACGTATGACCTACCATATCCATGAACTGTGTAATTCATTTTTATATCTACACATTTAATGAATAATTATAAAATGAATCTAATGAATAAATATTATATTTATAAAATTAATATAGATATTTATATAATGAAACTTTAACCTATTCATAGGAACTAGAACATCCATAATGAAACAAACATGATAAAAATAAGCAGTTAACACCTGAAGCAATGATAATAATGAAATATTGTTGAAAAAATAGGTTATTATAATTTATAAGTGTATCATATATGATATGATAAATACTAATATTGTTTTTTATGAAATAATATCAATTATGAAAAAACTATATAGTAGGTTAAATAATTATCAACAAAGTGGAAGTGGGGGTAAGGTTTTTCTTAACTTTATTTTCATTCATTGGGTTAGAATTCTACTTAATTGTATATGGTGTGTCATGTTTATGTGTAAAATTACATCCAATTGTATTATGTTTTGTTTAAAATTGATTTTTTTTATATTTTACAAAAATAATCACATCATTGATATATTGTCACTTCATTGATATAATCTTTCTGAGGGATTTCATCTCGATTTCCACTTTGTTGATATATATTTAGTATAATGAACCTATATAATTTTATGAGGAATATATACTACCCATTTTATTTATTTAATATTAATTTATATTTATTCATGTTTATTAAAGTTAAATTAATGTGTACACCTTCAAGGGGATATAATTTAAAAAGTTTCTAAGAGGTAAAAATTTATTTTATAATCTATTTTTTATAGGATTGGTTGTATTTTTAATTCAATTAATTTTATAAACTATCATTTATAAATATATTAAATTATCTTATTATATGGTTATTTAATGAGTTTCATTATTTTATTCAAAATTTTCCTCTATTTTTAACTTGAATCAAGTAAAGAAATGTTTAAAATAAAAGCCAATATTATTTATCTTTTTGATCACATAAATTTTTCTTCTATATTTTTCAAAATTGTTTCACAAAAGTATTTATTGTTTACTGAAATTATTTTTTAAGAAAATATTATGTTTTAATTGATGATTTATACGGTTTTAAAGAAAAATTACTAATGTTTTTCAAAGGATCATTTTTAACATTACTTATAAAAGGTAAAAAAGAATATTTGTTATTAATGTATACGGTGTTAACCTATTTTTTATCCTCATTTTTTTTTTGAAATTTAGATACTTCTATAAGTTATCAATAGTTTTTCCAAAAAAATTAATAAAAACTTATTTTAATTTTTTTTCTTTAATTTTCATTAATTTTCTTAAATACATGAATTCACTACAAAACCTATATTTTCCATGAATTGATTGCTATATTTAATCACTTATTAATTTATTATCTATTAAATTTCTCTTATAACATTCAATTTATTGAGATCATATTTCATTAGAGATTAAATTTGTTTTAAATATCTTTGTTCTTTGTATCATGTATACGCTTATTTTTTAAACCATGTACCATTTATATATGTGTTCTTTCACTATGAAAGTTATTTAAATGATTAGGTAAATATTGGTGTTTTGTAACCTTTAATCAAAATAAAAATTTATTAATTAGGTATATATTTTAAGAATTAAATTTATTATTTTATATATGAGTAATTTTTTATACTTAGTAAGTGATTGGTGGGGCCCATTATTACCCCTATATGTGCCTGTAAGTCTCATGATACAAACTAGTTTCGGTATTTGGCTAATTCCATGACTATTTAAGTAATATGTCTTGGAATGAGGCATCAATTGTAACATTAAGATGTCCAACATTATGCATTAAATTATCATAAAATAATTAATTAATTTACATGTGATTATTTGAAAAGTTATGTTATACATGGATAAATTTAAATCTTATATGATTATTTATATGGGAATAATCGATTATTATTTATTCCTGTAATATTATTCATCATTCTCAACTTATTGATTATATGGAATATTTATTCGGTTATTTATATTTCCATGTTGATTATGTATTATTTACTCGTGTTCGATTATACTATATATAACCCATAATAGTTATTTGAGAGCACCCTGATTTTGTTTCTTTTCACTAGGATATGAAGAATTAATCATTGAATGAGTTCATGGATGCAGAATTTTTACTTTCACTATGTTTTAATATTTTATTACCAATATAAAATGACAAGCATGTATGTATGTGATACTTCAATAATACTAAAATATTCAGTCCATTTGGATGTAATCACTTGTATCTAGTACCTATTTAATAATGTATACATTGGCTTTGGGCTACTGGGTTCTAGGTCTTTACAGCTGGTATCAAAGAAGATTTAGTAAAACCCTTAAGAATAACATTTAAGAAAACATATATTATAGAAAAAACCCATTGATAGAATTTTAGTATAGTATTAAGTATAAAATAACATCCTAATGTTTTTTATGGCAGATAATATGTGGTTTTCCTAGAAACACATCCCTATCTGGATACTACAGGTGGATGTTGCTTGGGTACATATGTATCTTGGGGTAACAAACCCTAAAGATTTGTTCAAATTTAACTTGGTAATTATTCTGTTTCATGGTGGTTGTGCCCCTATTGTTCACCTAGTTAGACACTCCCATGGGATATTCTTTTCTTAATTCACATTTTACATTACGAACAATTTTGGTGAATGAAATAATAGAACCTATAGAAACCTATGTTTTTCCATCGTCATATCGGATAAACCTAAAGTGTCTTAGGTTTGTTATTTAATGATTTATCATAAGTTTAATGTAATATATACCCCATTTAATGTTTTATGTGATGAGATTTTAACATGAATACGGATATTTTAGGAGGTATTTATGGTAATACAACCCTTTGGTTTAATATATATTTTAGTGATAAGGTTAATTGAGGAATAATGTTTTTATATTTTCTAGGCATAAGCTTAAAAATATTTATAACCTTTTTGTTTAATATGATCATTTAAACTTAGGTAATAGTATTTAATTAATATTATTATATTTTTTGGAAAAAATTTAGTTTTACCAGAACCATAGTGTTTGAAAAGTGATTTGATGATTGATATTATTTTTTAGGATGATCATTAAATGTTTGGGAATGTTATAGGAATAATATTAATATATTTTTATAAAAAGGATAACACATGAGTCAGGAAAAAACCTGTCACATCTAGAAAGGTCGTGGGGATTGAATCTACAACCTAAGGACAACATGGGTGTCACACTAACCATTAGTCGATGTTTTGTCCTGATTAGTATGAATTTCTTACCAATACCATTTTATGGATAAATATAAAGTTTATTTTTAGAATCATATTATGCTATCAAATATTTAAAATTTATTGGGATTTTATAGTGATTAATGATAATTTTTGAGACATTTTATTTGGTTGAGGTATATAAAACCTTTAGGTTTAACATAAAAGATTATTTTCGAATAATACTGTTATTCTTTTTGATATGTAAGTTGAAGGGTATGAGATGGCCTCTATGGTTAAAACAATGTTTCATTTTGAGGTTATTGATGGTATTTTATATATTGGGTTAGGCATATATGAAATAATCTATGTTAAACCTTTTGTTTTATTATTGAATTTGAGATATTATTATATTATTTATTCATTTGGTGGTTAATTCATTTTGGAAATTATCTTATATTTCTCAAACAATTTTTTATATTAATAAATATGGGAGAATTAGATTATAATTATTTTTTGATTATGTGATTCATTAAGTGTTGATTTTAGTGCTTCAAGAATTAAAAATTCATCTTGAATATTCATTTTATTGAATAAACTATTATGGGGAAATCCATTAAAGCAATACCAAAGTGTAAAATTGTTCTTATGAAATAGAGAGAAATAAAGTAAGTGAATTTTTATGTTATATATCTTAATAAAAAAATGAATCCCTAAAACTGTAGGAAAAATGTCTTGAAATAAAAATGATATCCCTTTATCTTTATTTCTAATGAATTGATCGCCTTTTCACTCCTTACTAATTTATGGTTTTGGGGTGCTAACATTATATTGATCGTGTTCTCTGTCAATATTTACTATTAAATGGATGGTAATTCTCTACTCCATGTCTATATTTTTACTTCCTAATTATGTTATCCTTATTGTAGAACCAGATTTCATGTTATATCAGGTAACCTTTATCCTTCCCACTTCCCCATTTAAAAATAATTTTTTTATCCCTCTATATGATATGTGTTTTCAATAAAGGTATTTTAAAATATTGAACCTATGATGGTTGAGATAAAATTTAAAGGGTTAAATTTAATCAAGGGGGAGAATTTAACACCATAAAAATTTCCTTTTAAATAATAATAATCTTAAAATATTTCTTAACACGCAACACCAAGCTTTATGTGAATCAAGATTTATTATAAATATATTATTATTTAAATTTGACCAAGCCATTCAATTGAAAGGTATGAATATGAGTAAATATATTAAGAAAAATAGATATAATGGTTCAACTCAATACAAATTTACTAATTAATTCTTATGAAATAAAAAATTAGTTTTTTTGTAATGTCATTTTATAATTCAAAAATAAATTTTCATAAAAAAATATTATTTAATTTTCTGCATATAAGTTATAGTAAATTTATAAAAACAATTAAAAAATGTATTTTATAAAACTAAAATATTTTTTAAAATAGTCATATCAATATTAAATTATGGTGAAAAGTTTAGTATTTTTCTAAAATGATTGATTTTTCAGAGAATAGTGAAATGTGTCGATTTTTGAAATACCCTCATTTATTTCCAATAAGTAAAGTAATTTAAAAATATAATTATTTTTTTATTTTTTGTTAAATATAAATATAATCATTTTTATATAATTAATTAAATTTTAATTACCAATATTCATAAGATTTATATTAGTTAATTTTTATACCTAAAACACATTTATTCTAAAATCTGTTTTTTATTATTTTTACACATTTATATTAAAATTGATGTATTACACTTCTAGAGATTAAATCATGATAAATAGATAAATTATTTGGAATTATTATTTTAAAATTTGGTAAATAGGTCCCATTTTTTTCATTGTGAATATTAATCATGGTAAATACGCATCAACTTAGAAAGGGTTAAATGTATAAAATTGAGTTAAAAGTATGAGATAATGTCTCAAAATCAACCCAATACTTTCCCTTATTTAATAGTAAGGGATAAATTAGACCATTTTTATCCCAAAGTATAATATATGGAATGTTTTTCTGTATTCCCATGAAAATGGCATTTATATTATTTTAATTAAATAAACTAAAAAATGTCAATCTCTTGACTTTAATACCACTAAATTTTTTACATAAGGATAAAAATATGGTAATTTCATATGTTAATGTTTATTTAGTGGATAAATTTATTTTTTTATCCCATCCAAATTTATTTTTAATTTTTATTGATAGAATAATTACCTTCAATGCTTACACAACGCTGACAAATTATTTAATCAATTAATATAAAAAATAAAAAATGATAATGAAAATATTAGAAGTAATTAAATTTGAATGAATTATTATGTTAAACAAAATTTTTTGATAGATATAATATATTATTGATGTTTGAATTGTTTATATTCAAATTAATTATCTATCTTGGAGTCTTTAAATTAAAAGTAAATGAAAGATTTCAAAAATAAAATTAATGATATTTTATAAAAAAACAATATTTTGTTAAAAAGTCACTTGAACAATTTAAAATTTTATTTTATTAGAGTATTTTTAATCATACTCACCAAATCTTCAAAATAAATTAATTTTGAGAAAAAAGATTATTAAAATTAATTTTTATTAGTTTAATAATTTAATTAATTCCAAGAATTCCCCTCTCTTATCTTATAACAGTGCACCTAATCTCCTCACATCCTCACACACTTTCAACCATATATATTTATAAAACCCTACCCAATTCACTTATAAAATTAACTATAAATGAATTATATTTTTTTCATATACAAATATTATTCCAATGATCATTGAGAAAGGATATAAAGGAGGCCTACTGAATAAGATGTAATCATCTATACCAAATCTTTCAAGATTATTTATTTTTACACATCCTATGAATATGTTTTAACCATCATAAAATAATATCTCTGATATAATAAATATACTTATATAATGTCATTATTATTTTAAAACCATTTTACACCTCATTTGCATCCTATAAAAAAAAGAGAACATTGTTCATGCGTACATACAACTTATGACCCCCACTTATTAGTGTAAATCATTTTTCATAACTATTTTACTTAGATAGTTATATAAATGGAACTAATGAGTATATATGATATCTATAAAATAAATATAGTGATCTTAATATAATATATCATTTAACTTCTTACCTTTCCATTTTTTGGAAGATGATAATGTCACTTGTGTGTATGTGTGGACTATTACCTCCACAAAGCGATGTGACTCGTTTTGAATTTATTCATTAAATAGATGGTAATAAGAATAGATTTAATGAATAAAAATGATATATCTCATATAATAATTATTAGATAAAAGTGAATTATTATTTACCTTTCTTTCTTCCCATCCATTAAAAAGTTAAAATATCCTTCATATATATGTGTGGTCTGTTGTCTCTTTGAATGGTGTAATTAATTTTTCTATCTCCAAATTTCAATAATGGTTATAGAAATTAATATAGTGAGTAAATATGATATTTATAACATTAATATAAATTTTTATATTACAAAATTATAACCAATACACATGAACCTGAACATCTATGATGATACATACATGAGAAAGACAACCAGTTAACACCTGAAGCAACGATAATAATGAAATATTGTTTTCAAATTTGAGATTTAGATATTATAATTAGATCATGTATAATGTTATATATATGAATATTCATATGTTATAAATTAATAAAACATTTAAAACCACTATATATGTGGTAAAATCATGATCAATGAAGTGGAAGCATGAAGTATGAGGCATATTAACTCAATTTACATTTATTGGGTTATACTTAAACTTCATTGACTATCATATAACATGGTTTTGTATAAAATTACCTCTAAATGTATTATATTATATGAATAATTGTTTTTTTATAAACATTTTTCACACACTATCATTTCATTGAAAAATTCTCACTTCAATGATATTATCTTTTTTAGGGATCTCATCTCAATATCCACTTCATTGAGACGTATTTGGTATTATGCAACTATCTACTTTTATATGTTTTATATTATCTCACCTTTATTTATTTAACTTGAAAATAAATTTATTCATTATGATTAAAGTCAAACTCAAGTTTACACCTTAAAGGGGTAACAATTTTAAAGTTACTAAAGTGGAAACAATTTATTTTACAATCTCATATTTCTAGGATTGGTTATATTTTTTGTTTAAGGAATATTATAATATATAATTCATCAAATTAATATATTTTATTATAATATGGATATTTAGGTATTTTAAATATTTTATTAAAAATTTTCCTCCATCTAGAACTTGAATCAATTAAATAAATGTTTATAATAAATGTTGATCTTACTTATCTTTTTGATCGAGTAAATATTTTCTTTTAAAAGTCATTTTTATTTACTCAAATAATTTATATAGGAAATTTTATGTAATAATTTACTTTTTAAAAGGTTTCAAATAAATATTTATAATGTTTTCTAGTAGGTTCATTTTAAACATTATTTACCAAATGTCAAAATGAATGTTTAATTTTAACGTATACGATGTTGATGGATTTCATGCCCCTATAGCTTTTTTATAATATTTAGATTCTTCTATATATTTTCAATGGTTTTGAAAATAAAAAAAAAATTAATTAAATTTTATTCTAATTTTTCTCTTCCATTTTTTATTTTACAAAAAAACATTAATTTACTAAAAACCTATATTTTGGATGAATTGATAGTAATATTGTATATCTTATTGATTTTCCGGTCATTAACCTTCTCAAGAAACATTCAATTTATTTTGATCATTTTTCATTAGAAATTACTTTTCACTTAAATATCCATACTATTTTTATCATGGATAATCCTATTTTCTAAACAGTATATCATTTATATATATGGTGTTTTATTATGAATGTTTTTCAAATGGATGAGGAAATATTGATATTATATATCCTTTATTAAATATTAATATTTATTATTTAGGTATAATTTTTATGAATTAAATTGATCATTCAATATATGAAGAATTCATTGGACTTAGTGGCTGATATTTGGGGCATGTTATAGCCCCTCGATGCATCGATAGGTATCATAAGACAAACTAGTTGGTGTATTTGGTTGAGTTCATAGCCATTTATATAAGATGTCTTGGCATGAGGCCTCAACAATAAGTTTAAGATGAATGGAATTATTTATTCCATCATTATAAAATTATTTATTCATTCCCATGTGATTATTTGAACAGTTATGATATCCATGGATAAGTTTTAGACTTATGTAATTATTTATATAGAATTATATGATCAATATTTTTTCCTACCATATTATTCTACATGATCAAGTTATTGATTAAATGGAATGTGTTTTTATTTATTTACCTTTCCAATTTTATTATATATCATTTAATCATGTTAGCTTCAAGTGTACATAACCATTGTTGAGCATCTAAACTCACTATTATTTTTTTCCTTTCCCTAGATATGAAGAAGAAGTCATTGAATCAGTTTAATGATATATGATTTTTTACATTAACTATGTTTTTTTTATTTTTTTTCTAATGTAAAATTAGAGGGATTTTTGTATCTATTTTTTCAAGAATATTAAATTATTCGGTCCTTTGATATGTAATAACTTATATCTAGTGAAAATGTAAAAAAATTTACACTTGATATAGGCTATTAGGGCCTAGTTATTTACATTTGTACCAACAGATATTCTTATAAAATAATTCAAACATGGAAAATAATTATTTTCAGGATATAAGGGGTTATATCATTTAGAAGAATAGAGATTACATAGAAATATTATTAGATGAAGTTAGGTGAAGATCGAATTGAATATCAGGAATAATAAAGCATTACTAATTTTTTATGATTTTTTTTGAATTATTAATAAAATATTATGATATGTGATGATTGTATTTGAATAGTTCACATTGGTATACTAGAATAAATTAAAATATAATAAACATGATGGAGAATATGAAAATAATGGGTGGAACACATCAAAGGAGGTGGATTTCCATTTTGAGGACTATTTTACTAAGTGTGATGTTAATCTTATAAAAACATAGGTTAAGTCATGTGTCTAGCCAAGGGTAGAAGTAATCTAATACTGGTACACACAACCCATGATCCTGATATGTTAGGTGTTAAAGGAATCCTATGTGGACCCAGATACTCACATTCAAGAGTCTACAAATGCATTGATGTTGATAAATAAGAAAAAAGTGGAGCTCTAATCCAATATTGGATGGGGAAAATTTTGATATTATAGAAACATTTTAAAATACACAAAATAAATTTTTTTTATATAGTTGAATAATTATGATTCATCCAATCAACCCATTTGATCAGCTTCTTCCTTCAAACATTAGTTTATTATTTTGTGTGAAAATAGTGGCAGATACCATGCATGGATGATCATTTGACAACATTCCCATTTTTGTTTGACCAAAAGTATAGAATATATATTTTTTAACATAAGAGCAAAAAATAAAAATATAAAAACTAAAAATGATTAACTTTGAATGCTTCTATGAGTTAAGATTCAGAAGATTCTATTTGACTAAATATGCTTCTATGAACAAGAACATGGATGTTTCTTGAGATCTCTATAAATCATTCATGTTAGTTCTTCTATGAAAATTTCATGTAAATTTTATTATATTTATTTTCACTAACATATACCCTTGGTAAGATTTTTGCTGTTCCATTATTGTAAAATTCATATGTTACAACCTTAATTAACCTTATTTGAGTAAATTCATCCATTTAATGTGTATGTGGATCTTCCATGTTAATAATTATGACTTGTATGGATCTTAAACATGATAAATCTCTTCCATGAAGTTTAGTATGGATTAATCATGATACCTTTGATATAAAATGAGAGATATTAATCTATTATGTGAAAAATGAGTGACCAAATATGAGTTGATTCATGCATGAGTGTGTTGATTGATGGTGAAGAAACTTGGTTTTCTATGATGGATGCAATGCTATAGGTTCTTAATCACATAAATAATAAGTATTCATGTATGGAAAAGTATCTCAATAAAATATAATCTTCTTAATGAGATAATCATTCAGAACAAAAATATTATATTTGATATATGTAAGAGAGAGGGTATGTGATTTTGATATAAATGTCATTTCAGAACAGGAATCCATGAGTTTTCATTATGGAAAATGGATTTCCCAAGATTATTTTATTTTTTTGGTTATTGAATGATTAATCTATTCACTAAGATAATATAAACTCTTGAAATATTTTTGATATATCTAGGAATGTGTTCTTGGAGCTCGAGTGGCATCTTCTTATGATTAATTTGATCTTGAAAAAGAATGTGTTCAAAATAAACATATATGCATCCAGCATCACATGTAGTATTATCTATGTAAAATGAAAGGTTGTATTTTCTAGATTCTTCCCAAGAGTTTAAACTACCTGGGAATTTTTTTATAGGACAACCATAAAATAAATCCATTCATTCCATTATCATGCATGAATTTATTGATAAAATAAAGATCTTGAGAACACAATGACATTAGGATGAATCCAAAACTCTAGAAAAATTCATATATGGATATTATTAATGAACAAAAATTAAATTCATTTAGTTATGTGGATTTAAATATGGGAATATCTTTTGGAATAAATAAATGAGAATTATTTGGTTTTGATCACATATATAATAGTTTCATCAAATGTATTACATGATGTGTATGCATATGGGTGAAGTTAACCATGGATATCTACATAGAGCAATGATAAAACAAATTGGGTAATTCATTGACTATATTTAATTATTTTAAAAAATAGAGTGTTGTGACAATATTTAATTATCGTAAGAAATTAATTGATGAGTTTACAGGTGAATTTACATTAGATATATACAGTTACTTATTTAAGAATTGATGCCCAAGGATAGATGAGAATTGAGTAAATTTTAATGGTAGTTATTTATGTGATTCAATTAAGGTAATATTTTATAATGAGTAAATAGGAACTAAATACCAGATTTTTTAAAATTATTTAAAATATATCAATTGAGTATTAATGGAGGTATTTATGAGTATAAAAGCACAGATATCGAATGACAATGAAGGAAAATATATTTATTTAAAATGTGATAATTCAATGAGAGTGATATTAACATTTATTCTTCTTTGAATATATTCATACATGTTATGAAGAGATGTAACATTTGAAAATGTTACTCTAAAAAGAGAAATTATTATATCAATAAAGAATCCCAGTACAGTGATTAAAAAATACATGATTTCTATATCTATGTAGAGATGAACAAGTGTTACATAGTAAGAATCCTATGTACTTAAGAATGGGAAAATTTTAAAAGAAAAATGGAAATCTCTAATTTATTTGTTATAGGTCAAAGTAATGAGTATCCATACTACGATGTATATATATATTTTATGTACACAAAGGAATTCTATCGGATTACATCAAATTGAAGAATATGATCAGATGATTATTTAAAAATAAGACTGGACCTTTCTTTATTGATCATACTTCATAATGAGAAGGGAAATACTCGGTTTTTTGGACTGAATTATGTCTTTTTGCTTCCTAAAATTATACCATGTTGGTTTTAGGATTGTGATTACAAGGACATACAATTTACCCTACTTTTTTTTATGATAATAAGAAAGTTGTTTCGGGGTAGGATAAAAACCACCATACATTTAGAATATTGTCATCCTTAGGAAGGAGAACCTCATCCACAAATCCCAATGTTATCATATGTTTCTTTCATATTAAAAATCATAATTCATACCAACCAAATATAAGTTAAATAAAAATAAATTAAAATATAGAAATAAATAATTAATGAGGTAACAAATAGATAAAATGTTATAATAGAAAAACATTCATTGTACACTAATTCACCCCTCTCATTGAGGTCACATCATTTTTTGATCCTTTTATATATATTTTACCACACACTACTGTATCCTCATTGAAAAGAGAAGGTTTTTTCATTAAATTTACACTTAATGAGGCTTTAAAGTGTCTTTATAATTTATTATTACATTTCAATATAGGTATCTTTATATATTATTTGTTTTATTCCTTTTCATTAATCATATATTCAACATCTTTCTCATTTTTATATTTTTATTTTGTTAGTTTACTTTTACTTCATCCCAAAAAATATTTACAATTTCATATCCTTTAAATACTCTCTTGAAACTATATTATTACATGATATGGTACTCACTGGTATTTAGAAAATCTTTTGGTGAGTTATCCCATGTGAGGCTCAATATTACGAAGAGAGTATTGTAGATTTTTTAAGAAAGTTTTATAATTTTACTTGTTCTTCTCAACTAAATAAGGTGATTATGATTATGATTTTCTAATATTTTCCCAAATTATTTAAAATAGGTTTGAGATTCTTTGATGTGAAAATAAAACTATTTATGTTATGGTTGTGATGTTTGAGATAATTTTTTTCTTTGGGAACAATACTTTTATCCAACGGTTAATAATCTTGTAGTATTTGGTGAAACCATAGAGTACCATAGACATAGGTAAAATTTCACCTTACCACGCATTGCTTACATATTTGGTTTTGGTTCAGCAACCTAAATTGTTATCCAAGAGAATTTTGAAATAAATATTAAGTCTAATTATACCCCATAAAACTCACTTTTCTCATTTGGATTTCCCTATCCCAACTTTGTAATATTGATATATGTGTGAATCTACACTCTATTAGTTCTAGGAATAAGGGAATCATGTGGTGGTGGGTGATATATTTAAATTTCATTTAATAATCATTGGACAAAAGAAATATCAAGGATCTTTCACATCAAATTTATAAAAAAATTATTTAATATTGGAAGAAATAAATAGTTATTCTTAGGAACTATTTTCATTGGTGAATATTGATCATGTGAAAATATTGTTTTGTTTTACCTTCATTGTGTTGTGAGGATTCAAGGATAGAATTTATCTAGTAGTGATCCACATGTTCCCTTATGATCTCAGAGAGACACCACTCGAAATCCATGTGCTAGAATGGAGAGTTGAATGTCTTGTGTTTTTCATCCTTGAATGCTGATTCTTTGGTCTTTAATAAATCGCTCTTGTGATTCTTTTTCTTGAGATTTAGAGGGAAGTAGGATTAGATTGAAAATTTTATATGAGTAAAAATTCTCTATTATCAATTTTTGACGCACTACACAATAGACATAGACATCTATTTATAAAGTTTGGATTTAAGGTAAAATATTATTTAATTACATGTCAGACATTAAATAAAATGTATTACCTTTAATAAACCACATTCTACATATTATTATTGTTTTTTTTTGTTGTTGTTATTATTTTGTGGTGTGATCCAACTTGTGTAATAAAAAATATCATTTAACCTACAGGTTAATTATTATTTGTCACAATACATGGTTTTGGTCCGTTTGAAATCCTCCTGTGTTTATTAAACACGCGAATAAAAATTGTATTCATAAATAAATATTTCATTCACATATGGGTGAATAAATATTTATTGAATATTCAATTAAATAAATTAATATATTTTTCACATATCATTGAATAAATATTTATTTAATTTATACAAACAATATAAAATGAATATAATTATTCCATGGAAATGATAATAATATTGATTTCATGTAAATTTTATTATATTTATTTGTACTAACATATACCCTTGGTAAGATTTTTACTATTTCATTATTGTAAAATTCTTATGTTACAACCTTTATTAACCTTATTTGAGTAAATTCATCCATTTAAAGTCTATGTGGATCTTCCATGTTAATAAGTATGACTTGTATGGATCTTACACATGATAAATCTCTTCCATGAAGTTTAGTATGGATTAATCATGATACCTTTGATATAAAATGAGAGATATTAAGCTACTATGTGAAAATTGAGTGAACAAATATGAGTTCATTCATGCATGAGTGTGTTGATTGATGGTGAAGAAACTTGGTTTTTTATAATGGATGAAATGATATAGGCTCTTAATCACATAAAGAATAAGTATTCATGTGTGGAAAAGTATCTCAATAAAATATAATCTTCTTAATGAGATAATCATTCAGAACAAAAATATTATATTTGATATATGTAAGAGAGAGGGTATGTGATTTTGATATAAATTTCAGTTTAGAACAGGAATCCATGAGAATGAGTTTTCATTGTGGAAAAGGGATTTCCCAAGATTATTTTATTTTTTGGTTATTGAATGATTAATCTATTCACTAAGATAATATAAAATCTTGAAATATTTGTGATATATCTAGGAATGTGTTCTTGGAGCTCGAGTGGCATCTTCTTATGATTGATTTGATCTTGAAAAAGAATGTGTTCAAAATAAACATATATGCATCCAGCATCACATGTAGTATTATCTATGAAAAATGAAAGGTTGAATTTTCTAGATTCTTCCCAAGAGTTTAAACTACCTTGGAATTTTTTTATAGGACAACCATAAAATAAATCCATTCATTCCATTATCATGCATTAATTTATTGATAAAATGAAGATCTTGATAACACAATGACATTAGAATGAATCCAAAACTCTAGAAAAATTCATATATGGATATTAGTAATGAACAAAAATTAAATTCATTTAGTTATGAGGATTTAAATATGGGAATATCTTTTGGAATAAATAAATGAGAATTATTTGATTTTGATCACATATATAATAGTTTCATCAAATGTAATACATGATGTGTATGCATATGGGTGAAGTTAACAATGGATATCTACATATCACAATGATAAAACAAATTGGGGAATACATTGACTATATTTAATAAGTTTAAAAAAAAGAGTGTTGTGATAATATTTAATTATCGTAAGAAATTAATTCATGAGTTTACAGGTGAATTTACATTAGATATATACAGTTACTTATTTAAGAATTGATGCCCAAGGATAGATGAGAATTGAGTAAAATTTAATGGTAGTTATTTATGAGATTCAATTAAGGTAATATTTTATAATGAGTAAATATGAACTAAATACCAGATTTTTTAAAATTATTTAAAAAAAATCAATTGAGTATTAATGGAGGGATTTATGAGTATGAAAGCACAGATATCGAATGGTAATGAAGAAAAATATATTTATTTAAAATGTGATAATTCAATGAGAGTGATATTAACATTTATTATTCTTTGAATATATTCATACATGTTATGAAGAGATGTAACATTTGAAAATGTTACTCTAAAAAGATAAATTATTATATCAATAAAGAATCCCAGTACAGTGATTAAAAAATACATGATTTCTATATCTATGTAGAGAAGAACAAGTGTTACATAGTAAGAATCCTGTGTACTTAAGAAGGGGAAAATATTAAAAGAAAAATGGAAATCTCTAATTTATTTGTTATAGGTAAAAGTAATGAGTATCCATACTACAATGTATATATATATTTTATGTACACAAAGGAAGTCTATCGGATTACATCAAATTGAAGAATATGATCAGATCATTATTTAAAAATAAGACTGGAGCTTTCTTTATTGATCATACTTCATAATGAGAATGGAAATACTCGGTTTTTTTGGACTGAATTATGTCTTTTTGCTTCCTAAAATTATACCATATTGGTTTTAGGATAGTGATTACAAGGACATACAATTTACCATACTTCTTTTTATGATAATAAGAAATTTGTTTCGGGGTAGGATAAAAACCACCATACATTTAGAATATAGTCATCCTTAGGAAGGAGAACCCCATCCACAAATCCCAATGTATTTTATGTTTCTTTCATATTCAAAATCATAATTCATACCAACCAAATATAAGTTAAATAAAAATTAATAAAAATATAGAAAATAAATAATTAATGAGGTAACAAATAGATAAAATGTTATAATAGAAAAACATTCATTGTACACTAATTCACCCCTCTCATTGAGGTCACATCATTTTTTGATCTTTTTATATATATTTTACCACACACTACGGTATCCTCATTGAAAAGGGAAGGTTTTTTCATTAAATTTACACTTAATGAGGCTTTAAAGTGTCTTTATAATTTATTATTACATTTCAATATAGGTATCTTTATATATTATTTGTTTTAATCATTTTCATTAATCATGTATTCAACATCTTTCTCATTTTTAAATTTTTATTTTGTTAGTTTACTTCTACTTCATCCCAAAAAATATTTACAATTTCATATCCTTTAAATACTTTCATGAAACTATATTATTACATGATATGGTACCCAATGGTATTTAGAAAATCTTTTGGTGGGTTATCCCATGTGATGCTCAATATTACGAAGAGAGTATTGTAGATTTTTTAAGAAAGTTTTATAATTTTACTTGTTCTTCTCAACTAAATAAGGTGATTATAATTATGATTTTCTAATATTTTCCCAAATTATTTAAAATATGGTTGAGATTCTTTGGTGTGAAAATAAAACTATTGATGTTATGGTTGTGATGTTTGAGATAATTTTTTTCTTTGGGAACAGTACTTTTATCCAACGGTTAATAATCTTGTAGTATTTGGGGAAACCATAGAGTACCGTAGACATAGGTAAAATTTCACCTAACCATGCATTTCTTACATAATTGGTTTTGGTTCAGCAACCTAAATTGTTATCCAAGAGAATTTTGAAATAAATATTAAGTCTAATTATACCCCATAAAACTCACTTTTCTCATTTGGATTTCCCTAGCCCAACTTTGTAATATTGATATATGTGTGAATATACACTCTATTAGCTCTAAGAATAAGGGAATCATGTTGTGGTGGGTGATATATTTAAATTTCATTTAATAATCATTGGACAAAACAAATATCAAGGATCTTTCACATCAAATTTATAAAAAATTTATTTAATATTGGAAGAAATAAATAGTTATTCTTAGGAACTATTTTCATTGGTGAATATTGATCATGTGAAAATATTGTTTTGTTTTACCTTCATTGTGTTGTGAGGATTCAAGGATAGAATTTCTCTAGTAGTGATCCACATGTTCCCTTATGATCTCTGAGAAACACCACTCGAAATCCATGTGCTAGAATGGAGAGTTGAATGTCTTGTGTTTTTCGTCCTTGAATGTTGATTCTTTGGTCTTTAATAAATCTCTCTTGTGATTCTTTTTCTTGAGATTTAGAGGTAAGTGGGATTAGATTGAAATTTTTATATGAGTAAAAATTCTCTATTATCAATTTTTGACGCACTACACAATAGACATAGACATCTATTTATAAAGTTTGGATTTAGGGTAAAATATTATTTAATTACATGTCAGACATTAAATTAAATGCATTACCTTTAATAAACCACATTCTACATATTATTATTGTTGTTGTTGTTGTTATTATTTTGTGGTGTGATCCAACTTGTGTAATAAAAAATATCATTTAACCTACAGGTTAATTATTATTTGTCACCATACATGGTCATGGTCCGTTTGAAATCCTCCTGTGTTTATTAAACACGCGAATAAAAATTGTATTCATAAATAAATATTTCATTCACATATGGGTGAATAAATATTTATTAAATATTCAATTAAATAAATTAATATATTTTTCACATATCATTGAATAAATATTAATTTAATTTATGCAAACAATATAACATGAATAAAATTATTCCATGGAAATGATAATAATATTGATTTCATGTAAATTTTATTATATTTATTTGTACTAACATATACCCTTGGTAAGATTTTTACTATTTCATTATTGTAAAATTCTTATGTTACAACCTTAATTAACCTTATTTGAGTAAATTCATCCATTTAAAGTGTATGTCGATCTTCCATGTTAATAAGTATGACTTGTATGGATCTTACACATGATAAATATCTTCCATGAAGTTTAGTATTGATTAATCATGATACCTTTGATATAAAATGAGAGATATTAAGCTACTATGTGAAAAATGAGTGACCAAATATGAGTTGATTCATGCATGAGTGAGTTGATTGATGGTGAAGAAACTTGGTTTTTTATAATGGATGCAATGCTATAGGTTCTTAATCACATAAAGAATAAGTATTCATGTGTGGAAAAGTATCTCAATAAAATATAATCTTCTTAATGAGATAATCATTCAGAACAAAAATATTATATTTGATATATGTAAGAGAGAGGGTATGTGATTTTTATATAAATTTCATTTCAGAATAGGAATCCATGAGAATGAGTTTTCATTGTGGAAAAGGGATTTCCCAAGATTATTTTATTTTTTTGGTTATTGAATGATTAATCTATTCACTAAGATAATATAAACTCTTGAAATATTTGTGATATATCTAGGAATGTGTTCTTGGAGCTCGAGTGGCATCTTCTTATGATTAATTTGATCTTGAAAAAGAATGTGTTCAAAATAAACATATATGCATCCAGCATCACATGTAGTATTATCTATGAAAAATGAAAGGTTGTATTTTCTAGATTCTTCCCAAGAGTTTAAACTACCTTGGAATTTTTTTATAGGACAACCATAAAATAAATCCATTCATTCCATTATCATGCATGAATTTATTGATAAAATAAAGATCTTGAGAACACAATGACATTAGAATGAATCCAAAACTCTAGAAAAATTCATATATGGATATTAATAATGAACAAAAATTAAATTCATTTAGTTATGAGGATTTAAATATGGGAATATCTTTTGGAATAAATAAATGAGAATAATTTGATTTTGATCACATATATAATAGTTTAATCAAATGTAATACATGATGTGTATGCATATGGGTGAAGTTAACCATGGATATCTACATATCACAATGATAAAACAAATTGGGGAATACATTGACTATATTTAATAAGTTAAAAAAAGAGTGTTGTGATAATATTTAATTATCGTAAGAAATTAATTGATGAGTTTACAGGTGAATTTACATTAGATATATACAGTTACTTATTTAAGAATTGATGCCCAAGGATAGATGAGAATTGAGTAAAATTTAATGGTAGTTATTTATGAGATTCAATTAAGGTAATATTTTATAATGAGTAAATATGAACTAAATACCAGATTTTTTAAAATTATTTAAAATAGATCAATTGAGTATTAATGGAGGGATTTATGTGTATAAAAGCACAGATATCGAATGAGAATGAAGAAAAATATATTTATTTAAAATGTGATAATTCAATGAGAGTGATATTAACATTTATTCTTCTTTGAATATATTCATACATGTTATGAAGAGATGTAACATTTGAAAATGTTACTCTAAAAAGATAAATTATTATATCAATAAATAATCCAAGTACAGTGATTAAAAAATACATGATTTCTATATCTATGTAGAGAAGAACAAGTGTTACATAGTAAGAATCCTGTGTACTTAAGAAGGGGAAAATTTTAAAAGAAAAATGGAAATCTCTAATTTATTTGTTATAGGTAAAAGTAATGAGTATCCATACTACGATGTATATATATATTTTATGTACACAAAGGAAGTCTATCGGATTACATCAAATTGAAGAATATGATCAGATCATTATTTAAAAATAAGACTGGAGCTTTCTTTATTGATCATACTTCATAATGAGAAGGGAAATACTCGGTTTTTTTGGACTGAATTATGTCTTTTTTCTTCCTAAAATTATACCATGTTGGTTTTAGGATAGTGATTACAAGGACATACAATTTACCCTACTTCTTTTTATGATAATAAGAAATTTGTTTCGGGGTAGGATAAAAACCACCATACATTTAGAATATAGTCATCCTTAGGAAGGAGAACCTCATCCCCAAATCCCAATGTTATCTTATGTTTCTTTCATATTCAAAATCATAATTCATACAAACCAAATATAAGTTAAATAAAAATAAATAAAAATATAGAAAATAAATAATTAATGAGGTAACAAATAGATAAAATGTTATAATAGAAAAACATTCATTGTACACTAATTCACCCCTCTCAGTGAGGTCACATCATTTTTTGATCCTTTTATATATATTTTACCACACACTACTGTATCCTCATTGAAAAGGGAAGGTTTTTTCATTAAATTTACACTTAATGAGGCTTTAAAGTGTCTTTATAATTTATTATTACATTTCAATATAGGTATCTTTATATATTATTTATTTTATTCCTTTTCATTAATCATGTATTCAACATTTTTCTCATTTTTAAATTTTTATTTTGTTAGTTTACTTCTACTTCATCCCAAAAAATATTTACAATTTCATATCCTTTAAATACTTTCTTGAAACTATATTATTACATGATATGGTACCCAATGGTATTTAGAAAATCTTTTGGTGAGTTATCCCATGTGAGGCTCAATATTACGAAGAGAGTATTGTAGATTTTTTAAGAAAGTTTTATAATTTTACTTGTTCTTCTCAACTAAATAAGGTGATTATAATTATGATTTTCTAATATTTTCTCAAATTATTTAAAATATGGTTGAGATTCTTTGGTGTGAAAATAAAACTATTGATGTTATGGTTGTGATGTTTGAGATAATTTTTTTCTTTGGGAATAGTACTTTTATCCAATGGTTAATAATCTTGTAGTATTTGGGGAAACCATAGAGTACCATAGACATAGGTAAAATTTCACCTAACCATGCATTGATTACATAATTGGTTTTGGTTCAGCAACCTAAATTGTTATCCAAGAGAATTTTGAAATAACTATTAAGTCTAATTATACCCTATAAAACTCACTTTTCTCATTTGGATTTCCCTAGCCCAACTTTGTAATATTGATATATGTGTGAATATACACTCTATTAGTTCTAAGAATAAGGGAATCATGTGGTGGTGGGTGATATATTTAAATTTCATTTAATAATCATTGGACAAAACAAGTATCAAGGATCTTTCACATCAAATTTATAAAAAATTTATTTAATATTGGAAGAAATAAATAGTTATTCTTAGGAACTATTTTCATTGGTGAATACTGATCATGTGAAAATATTGTTTTGTTTTACCTTCATTGTGTTGTGAGGATTCAAGGATAGAATTTCTCTAGTAGTGATCCACATGTTCCCTTATGATCTCTGAGAAACACCACTCGAAATCCATGTGCTAGAATGGAGAGGTGAATGTCTTGTGTTTTTCGTCCTTGAATGTTGATTCTTCGGTCTTTAATAAATCTCTCTTGTGATTCTTTTTCTTGAGATTTAGAGGTAAGTGGGATTAGATTGAAATTTTTATATGAGTAAAAATTCTCTATTATCAATTTTTGACGCACTACACAATAGACATAGACATCTATTTATAAAGTTTGGATTTAGGGTAAAATATTATTTAATTACATGTCAGACATTAAATAAAATGTATTACCTTTAATAAACCACATTCTACATATTATTATTATTGTTGTTGTTGTTATTATTTTGTGGTGTGATCCAACTTGTGTAATAAAAAATATCATTTAACCTACAGGTTAATTATTATTTGTCACCATACATGGTCATGGTCCGTTTGAAATCCTCCTGTGTTTATTAAACACGCGAATAAAAATTGTATTCATAAATAAATATTTCATTCACATATGGGTGAATAAATATTTATTAAATATTCAATTAAATAAATTAATATATTTTTCACATATCATTGAATAAATATTTATTTAATTTATGCAAACAATATAACATGAATAAAATTATTCCATGGAAATGATAATAATATTGATTTCTCTAATTTAGCATAAAAAGAATTTAATTGAGATCAATAGAAACACTTAATGTGTGACCCATTTTGATTCTCTCTCATTGGAATAAGGAGGGCTTTCAAAAATTACAATATTATAATCTAGAAATAGGACAAGGCACCAAAGAGAAATAATAAAATTTTGAAATATTGATAAACACATATGAATTCTCATTGTATAATATAAACCATTTTTCACAATATATCATCATGTAGGTTGCATGATGGTGTCATCTACCTATTTAATCAATATGTCCTTCTTTGACTATCTGAAATAAACACGTTTTTCACTATGGTTGTGGAATTTAATGCCATGGTTCTCTTCCAATCAAAGGATCGAGATATCCACATCAATAAAGATATAAGGGAAACTATTTCCTCAAATTGTCCATTAAGAAAATTTCATTCATGACGCACCCCACATACCCTACTTCCCAATAATATATGTCATTATGGTTTTGGTTCGTAAATATAAGTGTGTTAGTCATACATTAATGAAAATATTAATATCTAAGATTCATTACACATGATCGGAAAGAGGAACATCTGACAAAACCAAAACATATTGAATTTTGATTGGTGGGTTTGTTCTAATAATCTACAATGTTGTAGATTACTACGTGTGAACTTCAGGAGAGGAAGTCACATGTACTTATAAGCACTCACATTTGGAGATCTAAATCCTATGTGTCCCATCATAGTATGTTATCCAACCACAGAACTATATTTAGAATATTTTCACACACATTAAGTTCCTCATAATAGTAGAGAACTGGAATGACTTTATTAATGAGAAAAATAATATATGAAATTATTACATTAAATCAACATATAAACAATGAATAATATGTAATAAGACGTTAAATTAATATTCAATACATCGAATAGATATGTAATAAAAGTTCTATCAGTTTTTCCTAGGACACCAACTCTAACACACACATCTCACATTAAATAGTTTTTTATTGCTTAATTGGTTCTATATTACATTCAATTTCTTGCAAAAATTTTAATTTTTTTGACATTTTTTCCTCTTGGGCTAATAATATATATTTTTTCTACTTAGTAAATGCTCTTATTTGGGAGCCTTCCTTTCCTTTCAGATATAAAACACTTCTTAAAAATATATCAAATATTTCTAATGAAATAATTAATATATTTTTTATAAGTATTACTTCACAAGTTTCACTAACCATGGATTTAGAATTAGGATATGAATAAAAATAGAATTTTTGAAACTATATCAAATGGTTTTCCCTTTAATGTGATCAGTTCATAAGAATCTCTAAAAAAGAATTTCCAATATTCAAAGGTACATTATCTATCATTTTATATGAAATTTTGAATGTTGTTATATAGTTTCCCCATTTTCTTGGGAGGTAAAATCTATTCCAAAAATTTCCTTGCAAGTAAATCCCATGTGGTGATCGAAATGAAATGTATTTTTAACATCCTAGGTTATTAAAAGGAATCACAATTTTAGATAGTGTATATGATATACCACATTAAGCTTAAACGAACAACTAAATATTATTATTTAATATAATAGTTATCGCCTAGCCATTAGAATAGTAGGAATAAATATTGTTAACTAAATTATGAAAATATGGTTTACACATGTTTATATAATGATACATTGGTGACCAAATTAAATAGAAATTAATATAAAAACAAATTGTATAAAATGGATGTGTTTTTATTAAAAAGTATCTAAATGTGAATAATTGTGTTTATAAAATTATTAAATCACTCTTTTTGGATTATATTAATGAAATAAAAATTCTATCTAATGTTTAAATTTCATTATATGTGTAACTGGACATTATGTAAGAACAAATACAATTTTATAGATAAAAAGAGTATTTTTCTAAAATAAATATGTCACTGATTGATGGAATGTCTATTTTAAATATATATTTTCACACTTTAATATATTATATTTCTCAAAAAAACATCATTTTTGAATTTGGTATATCAAAATTACCTTAGGATTAATTTTTGTTATTATTCTGAAAAGTTTCATTTTTTGATGAATTGTTAAAAACTGATTTTTTGTTTGAATAATTATTATACATTAAAATGATTTTTATAAGTCATAATACATAATTAATACACTTATTAATCAAATTTAGTTCATTTAAACACTTTTTATATTGAAAATAGATATAAAAACTTATTGATATTTTGAACGTCTCTTTTACACGCTTTTTAGCCACATTTGCAGGATTAGCGTTAAATTTAATTTAGCCACTTCTGTGAATTGAATTTTTAAAAATATATATATATGGTTTTAATCTATATGAAAATTTTGATCTAATATTATCAACTGAATTTTTTTTTTTGAATAGTAAATTTAGTATTTTATTTACCATGATAACGGGTAAATCAGGTAATTAAAGGTAAAATTTGTATTATAATAATATTAAATTACACTAACAATTGTCTTTGTTTCATTGGATATGTTTTTTGAGCAAATAAAACCTTAGACTGAAATTATATCATATTTAAGACACTTGGTTAAGTATATGACATTTATTATATTTTATTTAAAGATACGTTAAAAATTCCATACTCATGTTTTTATTAAGTATATAATTTTTAGTATTATGTAATATGAAAGATAAATTTTTCTATAAATAGTAACTTTAAAGATTATATTTTTATATACATTCTGATAATTTATTTATAGTTTTTATATATTAAATAATTAAATTTAATTGTGACATAATGATGATGTAATAATTGGTTTATTAAAGGAAAAATCAAATGAATGATTTTAATAATATTATAATAAATACAATTTGAAATATTTTATGTCATACATGAATTTTATGTACTTATATGACATGTTAAGGTTGATTTAATGTAGTTTATTTTGAAATAATAATGTTTTTATGTGTTTAAAAGAATCAAGTAATTAATAGTGTCAAAATTGACATAATTCATATATTAACATATAAAATATTTAATTAAATGATATAAAATTTCAAAAAAAATCAAATATTTATAAAAAAAAGTTTGTATAAGACAAAGAATGTCATGAATGACTCATTTATTGGTCTTTTTTCATGTTATAGTAATTATATTAACTCTAAAATTAAATACTACATGATATCATGGTAACAATTCAAAAGCTTAAATAAGGGTTAAAGAAAAAAAGATAATGTTTAAAATAAAATCAATACATGTCTAAAAATTATTAGATGAGAGGATTTAGAACAACTTTCATTTTATATTATATATATATATATATATATATCAATTTTTGGATCATTTAGAATATAAAATTAATTTTTTTTTAATTTAATATTTTAAGAGCTTCCAAGGGAGTCCCTCTCCTCTCCAATAAAAAAGGCACCCATTCTTATATATTCTTTATACTTCAAAACCCTATTTTGTGGGCCAATACCTATGAAAAAACCCTTCCTATAATACCTCCCCACATTCTAAAAGTGTAACGCCCCGACCCCAGCTATGCAGAGTCGGTGCATTATTACGTAACATTTCCATGATCACAAAAGATCAAGTCTCAGAAGACCGATTAGTTTAGTAGCCTTGGAAACACAAGATACATTCATAAGCCTTACATTACTTCATAAAGTGAAAAACTAAAATAACATAGTCTCCATATTCCACACCCATATCCCCTTCGGACTATCCATGTAGGTCAGTCATAAAATATTTCTTCACCTCCTGGGAAAAATAAAACATTGAAAGGGATGATCTCAGATGCTCAGTAAGGATAACAATATAGCGGAAACTTTTATAAATAGACATAAACATTTAAGGCAATGTATAACTAAAACAAAAGCCTTTTAAACTTTAAATTCACCATAATATAGAAAAATAAAATGAAATAATGTCATTTACTTATTCACATGGACATTCTACTAGTCGAATAATCACGTGCAATATCAATAACAACTTTCATAATGATGGAATGCATAATTCTAGACTATCATAACCATGTAGCCAAGGACTCGTGCCATGACTACAAATAATATTTTGTCAAGGCCTCATGCCAAGACACTAGTTTGTCTCATGAGACCTACCGATGCATCGAGGAGCTATAACAGGGTCCACCTGTCACTTATTAAGTCCAATGCATTCCTTATATGAAAAGGTTTAAACATATCCTAAACCATAACATAATTGTATCACATAAAACATGCATAAAGGAAACATAACATTTCCACATTTCAATCACAACATATAAATTCAACACATTAATATAATAAAAAAATTATCAAAACCATTTTCAATACCAAAATAAAATAAATGTAAATCATGGTATTTATTTTTCATTTAAAAAAAGTTAGGGCTTGTGGAGGAAGCCGAAACTCAAATAATGGTCACGGCGGCGAGGAGTCATTGTCGCTGCATACATAAGACAAAACATTCCTTTTATCGTTTTGTAAAAATGATTCGTATAAAAATATTCCTTTTGAATAAATTTAAATGTCAAAGGGGTTTATACACCGTATAAAAGATAGTTGTGTATAAAACAAAATATGCCTCAATGAAATGAGATTTAGATGAAGTCCCTTACCTCATGTCCAACATGACTCGATCATTCTTTAACCTCCTGAATAATAAACTAGAGTTAATTTCTACTTTCTTAAGAACCTTTTTCAAGTTTATTATTTCTTTTATATCACTTATTACCATGTTATGAACATTATGTAATTATTTAAGTTAATAACGGTCGTTTTGTCGATCTTTGGTACTTGAGTCAAAAATAAACTTCTTATAATTACAAGTTGTTTATGTGGTAAAATATCCATTATATCCAGAATTATATTCATGATTTAGATATAATATATATCATATATATCCAGTATATATATGCATTTATAATATTACGTAACATTTAGAGGTAAGAAATGAAATGTACCGTTCATGGAGACGGTAAGCCGTACGTACGCATGAATGCTACATTCATTTCTATTTCATATTTAATGGAATGAAATAATATTTATATAAATTTGTATTATAATTCTAGTATAATATCATATATAATATCATTTACTCCATCCTTTACACGTCCCACATATGGCATTAACGATTCAAATTACTTTGAGGGGGTGGTAGTCCGCACTTCCTAAAATGAAATTATCACGTTTACCCATAATGGAAATCATAAAGGTATGCCATAAATGAAAAATACAGAAGCATAACGAAAACATCAACATGATATATATCATATATAAATATAGTGACATATTAATGGCCACCATGAGAGGTGTTAAAAGAAGATTGAACAATCATTATTTCGTGAGGCAGTAATTTTCCACCCACAGAAACCGTATGTTATTTAACCATTAGACGAATGTTTGTGTAAGTGTAAATCAAATAATTCAAATAAAAACATAATATTATATTTAATATACTGTTTTTTTTACAAAACAAAGGAATTAAAATAGTTTAAGGGGTTGGAGAAGCAAAATAAAACAAAAGAACATAAGACAATACATTACCTTAAAATCGAGTAACTCTTTTTTATTTGAGTCAAAGGCTTACTTGGGAAGACTTATGCCCAAAGTGAGGCTTCTAGGAGTAATATAGGGAATTTTAGAGAGTATTTGGGCAGATTTTGGCCGAGAAAAATGGCTTTGAAGCTGTGAATAAGAGGAGAGGAGGTGAGGGCCTTTTATAAGAGGAGAGGAGGGGCACTCTTGGAAAGTCATGAAATGTTACATTATTATGAAGTGATTTTCGGATTTCAAAGGTCCCAAAATTTTATATTTCTTGGATAAGTTGATAAGGGTTCTAAATATACTCATTCAATAGGTTTTTGACAAGTATATGTCTTAGATTTTACATTATCTTTTCATTTTATTTAAATCGTTAATTAATGAAGTAATCACTGCATCATCATGGTGTCATAAAAAATTTAATTTATTTAATTTCTAAAAATTATAAAAAAATTACCATGATGTAGTAAATATTTTTATATTTACAATGGATATTTATAGTCTAAATGATAACTTGTATTACCCCTTGTAAAAAAAATTAGTAAAACAATGCATGTTTGTGACATTTTTATTTTTACTTTAAATAAAAGGTATTAATGTCATTATCTTACCCAAGTGGCTCCAAGGGGTCCCCAAGTTGACCCATGGATTGTCTTGGTCGGACATGACTCATCCAATAAGGTTAGGACAAGTGTAAAGGTAATTTCATATTATTATAACATTATATTTACCTTAAATTACACAAATTACCTTTAATTGTGATTAATAGAACTTAAAAGTTACTATTCACCAAAAATTATTTTAATCCCATTGAACCACATTTTACTTCCTAATAACAATTATGTATGTTGGATTTTTTAAATTCAAATCACAGAGGTGGTAAAATTTCATTTAAACGAAAAATTAGTTTTTTAACTACCACTTAGTGGTTTCACTATTCATCAAAAATTGAAGTTTCTTAGAACAATACCAAATATTAACCCTAAGATATAATTGATATTCCAAATTCAAAAATGATGTCTATTTTAAAAAATTCCAAACATATAAGTTTCATTAATTAATTTTATAATTAATTCCCGTTGTCAAAACAAATTGCGTGTTTTTAAGAAACAATATCAATCGAAAGATTGACAATTGTATGTGTCCAATTTCAAAGTGAAACTAATTATAATGACCACCATTAGATAAAATGATAAAATTATATTCTAATTATACTTTAAAACTACTCAATAGTATAATTTATCACTATAAATTATTTTGATTAAAAATGTTGTTTTTAAGTATTTTTCACTATTCATTGAAAATTGGATGTTCTCAGAAAAATGCCAAAAAATCAACATAGGCTAATTTAGATATTCCGAATCAAAAAATGAAGTCTATTTTGAAATATAAAATTTATATAATTTCTAAAAGTGGGTATTACTATTCATAATAGCTACTTTAATTGGTCGTGGTGTGTTAGAACTTGAGGTTGCGTACAACACACGCTGCTCTATTATTCAAAGGGAAGTGTACCATGGAATCTTGGGGTGTTACATTCTCCCCTCCTTCAATAAATTTCATCCTCGCAATTTTAAATTGTTCTTCAAAAATTAATGGTTGGAAATAGAAAATAACTTTGTGGAAAACTCATATCGGAAATTGGGTAAATAGAAATATTACTTTAAAAGAATGAAAGAGAAGTACAAAGGTCACCCGAGATAGCCCATACTAGGATTCTATGAAAACATGGATATGGAGGAGAAACAAACCATCAAGGTCTAATGGAGATTTGTAGAAAACGTTATCAGGAGAAAGTTAACTACAAAAAATCACAAACTTGTGATTGGTTAAACGGTCATTTATTCCCCAGTTAGAAAAAGTTAACCGACAATATTTTTGTTTTAAGTTACCATTCATAAAGTTGAGGAATTTATTTAGGAGATTTACTAAGAACGTATGGAAATATACTTATTTGTCATGTAGACATTCATTCTTTATTAAATTTTTACCACAAACCCATCTTTCACTCCAAAAGGTAATAGAACTCAAAAATATTATATTTATCCTAATCGTACAAGGTTCTAAATATTAACACATACCATTTTGATTAGGAAAACTATTTTGTAATAACCAGGGACATCCTGTAGGCTAGTGGTATGTAATAAAGGCCTGTCACACTATGGTTGTTGGTTCAATTCCTACAGCTTTGTCCGACGTGATGGGTTATACCCCGACCTGCAGGTTGTTTTTTTCCTAAAACTATTGTATTATAATATTCCAAAAATAATCTTCAGAAATGTTTTAACCTTAAAAAATATTATCCAAGGTTCAACTTAATTCATTCCAACCTTTATAGTTATCCAAAATACTTATGTCCTGACTTTCTCTAAAATGTCTCTAAATTCCAAAATCAATTGTAACATCAGATTCCCCAAACAAAGTAAAGATTCTCTTATTGTCACATACTAAAAATATGATTACCTTCATCATATTAAAACCTTAATGAAAACAATAAGTACTGCAGTACAATCCTTATATATATCACATTATTATTATAACCAGAATATAATCTTTGAGTCCAAAAGCACCAATACATTAATTATTCCACTTCAACAGTAGTAACAACATAAGATTGGCCTTGATAACTTGGCCTTTTCTGAGGTAAGTTTCCCTGACGCTTAGGACATTCATTTGCGTAATACCCCATTTTCCTACAATTGTAGCATTCAACATTGATAGCCTCTTTCATTCCCTTTAAATCATGGGCCTGGTGACATTTTTCTCCACATTTATAACAAACTCCAATTCCTTTTAGGCAAGTACAGGGGTGATTCTTCCCAAAATTATCGCATAATAGAAAATCCTTCTTTCACTTTTTCCCTTTATCTGTCTCTTATTCCACTGTTCTCCTCTTATCTTGCTTTACTTTATTTTATTATGATTTAGAGAATTCATTTTCTGTCTTGATAGAACACGAGACTATATCTTCATACGATGAGAAAGATCGTGAGACTAAGGATCGACAGAGAAATGGTTTTAACCCATCAAAGAAACGATCAATCTTACTTCTTGGGTTACGTACATAATCTGCATCATACCTCGCTATCCTTGTAATTTTTTCCTCATACATTGCGACATTCTCATACTCTTTTTGTTTCAGACTCAGAAATTTCCATTCCATATCTGGTAGATGGTCACACGGAAAGTTTTTTTTAAGAAAAGCTCTTTGAACTATATCCATTACATACTTGGTACTTCTTAATCTTCCTTTTTATTTTGAATCAATGACCACCATTGATCAGCATCTCCAGTGAGGTGGTAAACTACCATGATAAACTTTTCCCTTTCAATACTCCCTAAGGCATGGAATATTTTTTCTAATTAATTTATCCATTTCTCAGCTACTAAGGGATTTGTACTCCCATTGAATGTTGGAAGTTATTTCCTCATGAAGTGGTCTAACATTGATCCTCCACGTTGCGGATCAGGGTGCTTCATATGAGTAAGGTTATTATTCATAACCTGAGTGAGTTTTCCCAGTATGGTGATAAGTTGATCAGCACCAGTTGTATCACCAGCACCACTATAATTATTTCGAGTAGGATGGTAATCCCTACATGGAGTGCGTGCATTGATATAGTTTCTATTCCTTCTACTAGGTGCCATTTCAAAACAATGGCAAATTAGATCAGTTTATGAATCGAAATACATAATTCCATACTTGTAAAACATTTAAAATAAATTGAACAGTTTATAGATATAATCCATAATCATAAAAATGTTTTCTTTGAGGAAGTATATACTCATAAACCCTTCATAATGGTTTGTGAATAAAATGTGAATTATCCTAAGCATATCCCCCAGGAGTGTCGTAACCAAGAGTGCAACAAGGCTCGTTATCATGCACCAAATCTCGTTCGAGTCTATCTCAAAGTAGTGTTTTCAGGTTTTACCCCTGGGTACATATGTGCCAGAGCTGCCTCTACGTGCTCGTATCCAAACAGGGATGTATTGCCCGGAAATCTCACAAAATCTCTATAATACCAAAATTCTAGGAAGTTCTTATATACTAATACTCAAAGTCTATCTTAGGGCTATGTGCTCTAATCATAGCTTTTCTAAATCTAGCTTCCAAGGTTAGTACTAAAATACCTCTGATACCAACTGTAACGCCCCAACCCCAGTTAGCCAGAGTTGGTGCATTATTACGTAACATTGGCATGATCACAAAAGATCAAGTCTCAGAAGACAGATTAGTTTAGTAGCCTTGGAAACACTAGATACATTCATAAGTCTTACATTACATCATAAAGTGAAAAACTACAATAACATAGTCTCCATAGTCCACACCCATATCCCCTTCAGACTATCCCTGTAGGTCAGTCATAAAATTTTTTTTTCACATCCTAGGAAAATAAAGCATTGAAAGCGGTAAGCTTAGATGCTCAGTAAGGATAACAATATAGCTAAAACTTTCATAAATAGACATAAACATTTAAGACATTGTATAACTGAAACAAAATCCTTTTAAACTTGAAGATCAGCATAATATGGAAAAATAAAATGAAATAATTATATTTACTTATTCACATGGAGATTCTACTAGTCGAATAATCACATGAAATAACAATAACCACTTTCATAATGATGGAATACATAATTCCATACTATCATAACCACGTAGCCAAGGCCTCGTGCCATGACTACAAATAATATTTTTTCAAGGCCTCATGTCAAGACACTAGTTTGTCTAGTGAGACCTACCGATGCATCAAGGAGCTATAGCGGGCTCCACCCGTCACTTATTAAGTCCAATACATTACTTATATTAAAAGGTTTAATTATATCATAAACCATAACATAATTGTATCACATAAAACATGCATAAAGGAAACATAACATTTCCACATTTCAATCACAAGATATAAATACAATACATTAATATAATAAAAACATTATCAAAACCATTTTCAATACCTAAATAAAATAAAAGTAAAAAATGGTATTTATTTTTCATTTAAAAAAAGTTATGGCTTGTAGAGGAAGCCAAAACTCAAATAATGGTCACGACGGCGAAGAAGTCAATGTCGCTACATACGTAAGGCAAAACCTTCCTTTTTTCATTTAGTAAAAATGCTTCATATAAAAGGATTCCTTTTGAATAAATTTAAAAGTCAAAGGTGTTTATACACCATATAAAGGAAAGTTGTGTATAAAACAAAATATGCCTCAATGAAAGGAGATTGAGACAAAGTCCCTTACCTCGTGTCCGACATGACTCGATCATTCTTTAACATCCTGAATAATAAACTAGAGTTAATTTATAATTTATTAATAACCTTTTTCAAGTTCATTATTCCTTTTATATCACTTATTACCATGTTATTAACATTGTGTAATTATTTAAGTTAATAATGGTCGTTTTGTCGATCTTTGGTACTTGAGTCAAAAATAAACTTCTTATAATTACAAGTTGTTCATGTGGTAAAATATCAATTATATCCAGAATTATATTAATGATTTAGATATCATATATATCATATATATCCAGTATATATATGCATTTATAATATTAAGTAACATTTATATGTAAGAAATGAAATGCACCGTTCATAGGGACGGTAAGCCGTACGTACGCATGCACGCTACATTCATTTCTATTTCGTATTTAAGGGAATGAAATAATAATGATATAAATGTGTATTATAATTCTAGTATAATATCATATATAATATCATTTACTCCATCCTTTACACATCCCACATATGGCATTAACTATTCAAATCACTTTGAGGGGGCGGTAGTTCGTACTTTCTAAAATACAATTATCGCGTTTACCCATAATGAAAACCATAAAGGTATTCCATAAATAAAAAATACAAAAGCATAAGGAAAACATAAACATGATATATATCATATATAAATATAGTTACATCTTAATGGCCACCATGACACGTGTTAAAGGAAGATTGAACAATCATTGTTTCGTGAGGCAGTAATTCGCCACCCACAGAAACTGTATGTTCTTTAACCATTAGACAAAGGTGTGTGTAAGTTTAAATCAAATAATTCTCATAAAAACATCCTAGTATATTTAAGATACTGGTTTTGTTACAAAATAAAGTATTTAAAATATTTTAAGGGGTTGGAGAAGCAAAATAAAACAAAAGAACATAAGACAATACATTACCTTAAAATCGGGTAACTCTTTTTTATTTGAGTCAAAGGATTTCTTGGGAAGACTTCTGCCCAAAGTGAGGCTTCTAGGAGTAATAGAGGGAATTTGAGAGAGTATTTGGGCAGAGGTTGGCTGAGCCAAATGGCTTTTAAGGTGTGAATAAGGTGGTAGAGGTGGGGGCCTTTTATAAGATGAGAGGAGGGGCACTCTTGGAATGTCGTGAAATGTTACATTATTATGAAGTGCTTTTCGGATTTCAAAAGTCCCACAATTATATATTTATAGGATAAGGTGATAAGGGTTCTAAATATACTCATCAAATAGGTTTTTGAAAAGATTAAGTCTTATAATTTACATTATCTTTTCATTTTATTTAAATCGTTAATTAATGAGGTAATCGCTACATCATAATGGTGTCATAAAAAATTTAATTTATTTAATGTATAAAAATTATAAAAAAATTACCATGATGTAGTAAATATTTTTATATTTCTAATGGATATTTATAGTCGAAACGATAACTTATATAACCCCTTTTAAAAATTGTTTTAGTAAAATAATGCATGTTTGTGACATTTGTTTTCTTTAAATAAAATGTATTAATGTCATTATCTTACCCAAGTGGCTCCATGGGGTCTCCAAGTTGACCCATGGATTGTCGTGGTCTAACATGACTCATCCAATAAGGGTAGAACAAGTTTAAAGGTAATTTAATATTATTATAACATTATATTTACCTTAAATTACACTAATTATCTTTAATCGCGATTAACAGAACATAAAAGTTACTATTCACCAAAAATTATTTTAATCCCATTAAACCACATTTTACTTCCTAATGAAAATGATGTATTTCATATTTTTGAAATTCAAATCACAGAGGTGGTAAAATTTCATTTAAACGGAAAATTAGTTTTTTAACTACCACTTAGTGGTTTCACTATTCATCAAAAATTGAAGTTTCTCAGAACAATACCAAAAATTCACCCTCAGCTATAATTGATAATCTGAATTCAAAAATGATGTCTATTTTAAAAAATTCCAAACATATAAGTTGGATTAATTAATTTTATAATTAATTCCCATTGTCAAAACAAATAGCGTGTTTTTAAGAAACAATATCAATCGAAAGATTGACAATTGTGTATCTCCAATTTCAAAGTGAAATTAATTCTAATGACCACCATTAGATAAAATGGTAAAATTATATTCTAATTATACTTTAAAAAAACTCAATAGTATAATTTATCACTATAAATTATTTTGATTAAAAATGTTGTTTTTAAGTATTTTTCACTATTCATCAAAAATTGGAAGTTCTCGGAAAAATACCAAAAATTCAACATAGGCTAATTTCGATAATCCGAATCCAAAAATGAAGTCCATTCTGAAATATAAAATTTATATATTTTCAAAAATTGGGTATTACTATTCATAAAGGCTACTTTGATTGGTTGTGGTGTGTTAGAACTCGAGGTTGCGTACAACACACGCTGCTCTATTATTTAAAGAGAAGCGTACCACGGAAGCTTGGGGTGTTACAAGAAGACTTATTTTTGGCCTAACACTACCTTAGAGGTTTTAAGGTTTGAATAATGGTGATCATCCAAATGAAATGATAATAAATATTGTACGTGATGAGTTGAACTCAAGGTACGGGATTTTATCTCAATCTCCTTTAATTGTGAAATTTTTTGATGTTGCACACCATTATTATATTATAAGGTGTATATATATATGCTATGAAATTTCATATCCATATTTTATCTAGACTCATGTTATTCTTTTTTTTCCAATTTATTCTCTCATATAGATTATAATTATAAATGTTCAATGTGGTATGGGACACATTGAATGTTTAAAGAATTCATTATCAAATATTTTTCACCAAGTAAATATTCATTATATTATATAATATTATTATTTTTATGGATATAAAAATATTATAACTGTATTTTTATGTATATTTTTAATTTCATTCAATTTTTTTCAAAAAGGAATATTTTTACTTGTTTTTTACAGAACATTTTGACAAATAAAAAAGATTGTTCTATAATTATTGTATATGGAGACAATAAATTTTCCACCACCATGTAAATTATTTCATTTTAATATTCCTTTTTAATATTCCCTATTTCCATAAATGAAAAAAGTTTCATTTCCTTTTTGGGTATTTTTCATTGAAAATGAGTTTTTAGAATAAAATAGTATTTTATTTATATATACAAAAGTGTATTTCATATGGGATTAGAATAGTTTTTCAAAATGTTTTTTTGATTAATATGTTTTATTCTTGAAATGTTACATGATCATTATCTAAAATGGGTTAGCTCAATGTATCTTATATGAAGGGTTGAGCCCCATTATAGCTTAAGGGTGATTCCGATATAGCTTATACGAAGGATTATGCCCCATTATAGCTCACAAGTGAGCCTGATACAGCTTATACGAAGGGTTGAGCCCCATTATATCTCATAAGTGAGCTTGATATAGATTATATGATGGATGAGCCCCATTTTAGAACTAAAATTAATTGGTTAATAATAATATTAGAAGTCGGTCGTAAGGTTATTTCAATTGAAAGTTTTTTTGAAAGGGTTTTACATATATGATACTCTAAGACACCTAAAGTACATTTAATTTCATGCTATTAGTTTTAATTATTTTATTTGGAAAAAAATAATGTTTATTATTCATGTGAAAGTTTTTTGTTTCATTCACTCAAATAATAATAAATGGGGATTAATTTTTTGCTAAACTAATGGTTTTCATTCTTTTTATGTCCCTTACTGAGATTTTTTTCATGACCCGTCCCTGGGGGCCCATGTCGTGACTACCCACAGCCCGCCTTCCATAGGTCAGGGGCTGGCAACTAGCACCGAAAGGTGTATTCCCTAAAACTAAGAATGCATTTTCTTTATAACCTATAAACACACGCAACCAAGCACACAGCAATATACGAACACAAGTCAACTATATAGAACAAAGTGTTCTGAAAGTAAAAAGGGGCCGGAATACAGGCCCAATAGTAAAGGTACAAGTACATCTAAAAAATAATACAACTGAAGAAAAAATAACGCAGCTACTGAGTCAGCCTCTGAGCTTCCTAACTGAAGGTTCGGTACATATCGCCTCCTCAGCACTCCATGTCTTCCCGTCTCCTCTATGTACTGACATGCCGTATGGTCCACCTCCGGGCCCCGTCTAGTTCAGGCACCCTCAACCTTGATCAGAGTTTTCCTTCGTCTGCACTAAACACAAAAAGATGTGGGCATATCCCTAGCAGGGGTGAGTATAATGATACACAGTAGGGACCCTGATACCCTTAAGGTCTCACAAAATCCAAAAATAATAAACCACAAATCATGAAGTCAACTATCAACCCTACTTAGGAATATGCCCATACATATACCTAAGTTATCAAGTATACCCATCTCAATCAAGAAGAAACACATGGTCCAACCAAAAATCCCAAATCTCAACTATTCCACAAAGGAAGAAAAACCACGAAGGTAAGTACCACACAGGTACACCACACAAGATAATACCAACAAGGTATTACCACGATGGAAAGTACCACATAAGTATGAACTTAGCTCACACTAAGTATAACTTAAGTACAATAGTAGAGATGATTATATGTAACTACTAATCATCTTACTCTGTTAAGAAGTTCTGCTGCTGACCCACACAGGATCGCTCGGTGCTGACCCACACAAAATCTCTTGGTGTTGCCCCACATAGGATCGCTACGTATTGACCCACATTGGATCACTCAGTGCAGACCCACAAAGGAACACTCGGTGTTGACCCACACAGGATTGTTAGGTGCTGACCCACACTAGATCACTCGGTGCTGACCCACATAGGATCTCTAGGTGCTGACCCACACTGGATCGCACGGTGCATACCCACAAAGGATCTCTTGGTGCTGACCCACACAAGATTTCTAGGTACTAACTCACACATGATCGCTATTCATTATTCACGTCAAAGCCAACTACTGGGTTCCCGCACTAAGCTTTCCCGTCTATGAGAGGGTTGGATCCTCAGTCCACTAGTTGATACTCCAACTGCCACGAAGTCCCATGGAGAAGTATCACAATGTACCACCACGCTATAGGGTTCTCAATGCAATAGACGGTGCATCAATCAGACGCTCAGTCTGTGAGTTATTATCCTTTTAGTCCTGACGGCCCGGTTGGATTCGTGCTCGATCCAACCCAACCATACACCAATATTATCCAAATATTTAGTGAGGTATACTCAAAGGGATCGTCTCACTGCATGATTTATAGAGCCACTGACGATTCTTCAAACAGACGTCTGGTGCCAAATTTATGGTCGATAGAGAGAAATGTTTTATGTTTCCCTGGGTCTGGTCCGACCCGGCCGGACCGACCTAGCCCAACCCGGCCCGCAGGGTCTAGTCAGACCTACTGAGTCCGGACCGGCCCGCTCTGGGTGGTGCGGAGGCCGTGAGTGCGGCGCGGAGGCCACGAGGGCGGTGCGAGGCCGCAGGGGATGCGGAGGCCTCGAGGGTGGAGTTAGGCTGCGGGGGGCCACGTGGGCCATGGTGCGGTGAGGTTGCGGGGCAGCGAGGCTGCGGAGGCTGCGAAGGCCGCGGAGGCCATGAGGGAGGCATGAGGACATGGGGGAAGTGAGGGACGTAGGGGCTGCGGGGGTCATGGAGGCCGCGGGATCCACAGAGGCTATGGCACGCCACAGAGTTTGCGGGGCGGCATGGACGTCCATGGGGTGGTGAGGCTGCAGAGTCCGCGGGGCCATCGCATTCATCATGGACGACGATGTGTCAGTCACCACATTCATTCGTCATCATGACACAAAGCTGGCTTCTTCCACCATGAAGGAAACACCATTCAAGATGAATTATGGAGTGGTATGGCCATGTCTGTTTAGTCCACACCCTCCGCGTTAGAGCGGTAGCAAGCAACTCATCAAAAACTTTAATGAAGAACATCAAACCCTAAAACCTCCCACAATTTATTATTCCCAAACACAAAAAAGAAATCATTAGCAGATCAACTATTAAGAGATTTGATCTGCGTTCTTTGTTTTACAAGGGAAGAACAGGGGAAACAATAATCACAAAAAATTAAACACATACCTAGAAGATTTGTCAATGGAGATCATGAGGAAAAAGACGAAGTTGTTTGTGATAGACGGACGTCGGTGATGTCAGCATTTCCTCGATTGTCGGTTCATTATCATTGATAACATTCCTCGTCAGTATGAGCGTTCTTCATTGGGGAGTGTGTTCTTCGTTGGAAAAAATAATCCTCCAAAAGGTTATCCTCTCCCAATTCCACAAAAACATGAAAATAACTCCCTTGTTAATTTAATATTATCAAATTAAATTAAGTTGGCACAACAAAGTTGGCATAATTAATGTACTACATTGGCACCATTAATTAGCTCATTTAATTGGCATAATTAAAGTTGGAGGAGTTGAGAGTTTTTCTCTCATTAAAGAGGTTCGAGAGTTCCCCACCTCAAAATACAAAATGGGGGTTAGTTTAGGTGGTCCCCACATCTTAACAATCGCATGTGAGGTTTGGGATCGGGTGGTCCTCACCACGTTAACCCATGTTGAGGGGTTTCTAAAACAAAAATGTTAGAAATTTTTATTTTATTTAATTCTTTCACAAAAAGCACAAAAATCATCTCTCACTATTGACCCACTATGGTCGATGTGAAGCTCCCCTTAAGAGAATACTAGTGCTATGAGTTCAATGGTGCCCTCGGATTTCAATTTTGAGCACTGGTTCAAAAGTTACAAAATCATGCTCATACGTTTACTGAACGTACCTGAAAAAATGTACAAAAATTCATTCTGGGCATTCCGAGCCTTGAAATCACACACCTTTAATTTTTGTGGACTCATAAAATTTTCATATATAATAACATTACATGGAAATTTCAGGACTTTACATTTTCCCCACCTCAGGACTTTTCATCCCTGTAATCCACAACTCAAAATAAGGGAACAAGTGGGGGTGTTGAGCACACATATGAGCCCCCCGCTCCCATGTGCTCTCAGGGAGGTTCCCATGGTACCATCGAATGCACACTAGAGGTATAGACCACCCATGAAGGACCCTCTCTTTTCGATCCTCAATCTACACTTGAACCTCCGAAAACATCGCCTCATCATCGATGTACAGCTCATTGTGGTCGATCACGTGAGAAGGGTCGTGCACGTATATCCAAGGCTGGGATATGTGGAAGACATCGTACACCTGGTGCAACTGAGGGGTAAGTGCTAAGTGGTATGCCATCTTGCTAAATTTTCTATGGACCTGGAAGGGTCTGATGAACCTCAGAGATAACTTGCCACCCCATCCAAATCTCTGCAAACCTTGTGGAAGTGAGACCCATAGAAAGACATGGTTTCCATCCTTGAACTACAGAGGTCTTCGTCTCCTATCAACATAAGACTTATACTTGATCTATGTAGTATTCATCCACTCTTGGATGATCTGCACCTTCTCTATGGTAACCCATACCATCTCTGGTCCAACTAGTTCTAACTCCCTTTGGTCTGTCCAGTATAAAGGTGATCTGCAAGGTCGCTCGTACAACGACTCAAAAGGTGTCATCCCAATGGTAGAGTGATATCTATTTTTGTATGAAAACTCCACCAAAGGAAATTGATCCTCTCAGCTACGACCAAATTTGAGGACGCAAGTATGTAGCATGTCCTCAAGGGTCTGAATGGTTCGCTCAATCTGACCATCCATCTGAGGATGGAAGGTGGTGCTCAAATGAAGCCGCATCCTGAAAGCCTCCTGCAACCCCTTCCATAGCCAGGAAGTAGAACATGCATCCCGATCGGATACAATCATCGAGGTTACTACATGGATCCACACAATATTTTAAAAATAGAGGTGTCCTAAGCTCTCTACTGAACCCTACTCTCTGATCGGTAGTAAGTGGGATGACGTGGTGAGTCGGTCTATGATCACCTAGATAGAATCATGACCCCTGGACGTATGTGTAATTCTTTTCATGAAGTTCATGTATATTCCATCCCACTTCCACTCTGAGACCTCTAAAGGTTGAACCAAGCCTGTTGGTACCTGATGCTCTGCCTTCACTTGCTGACAAGTGGGGCATCATGAGAGAAAATATGCTACTTCTTTCTTCATTTCTTGACACCAGCGTTGTTGTCGAAGATCCCGGTATATCTTCAACACTTTTGGATGTACCGCTAAAGGGGTTGTGTGGAACTCTCTCAACACTTCCTCCTGAAGTGAAATTGGTACCATGGTACTTCCTCTAAAGAGGATGACATGCTCCCCACCTTCAGAAAATCTATGAGGTTCTTGTCTTGTTGATATCTAAGGACGTCGTACTTCGCAGTCAGTGTCCCTGTGTTGTGCCTCCCTGACTCGCTGAAGAAGTGTGGGAGTGACTGTAAGAGACTGAAGAAAATGTGCTCCATCCTGTTCCATAAAGGATATATTCTAAGTGGACAGCTTCTCCATCATCTCACCTAGAAGTTGTATACTAGATCTCTTGCTAAGTTCATCTGATACAATGTTTCACTTCCCAGGAGTATACACTATCTCTAAGTCATAGTCCTGGAGGAACTCAATCCAACATTGTTGTCTTAGGTTCAGGTCCTTCTGAGAGAAAATATATATGATAATCTTGTGATCAGATTAGACTATAAAATGTTATCCCATCAGATAGTGTCCCCACATCTTCAAGGCCAAGACCAATGATTCTAACTCCATGTCATTGGTAGCGTAGTTATGCTCATGTTGTCTTAGTTATCGAGAACCATATGCGATCACTGCTCGCTCATGCATCATGACACATCCAAGCCCAGTCTCTGATGCGTCGTATTAGACTACGTACTCTACACCCTCCTCTAGAAGCCTCAAGATGGGGGCACTACCCAGCCTCTACATCATCTACAAAAAACTCCCCTAGAATCCTTCCAGCCACATGAAGGGTTACCCATTATTCATCAACACTGATAGTGGTACTGCAGCTCTAGAGAAATCTGGAAAAAATCTCTAGTAGTATTCGGCCAAACCCAGGAAACTCTGTAACTTTTTCACACTCTTGGTTGGCTCCCAAGAAAGTACCATCTCAATCTCCACTAGATCCACTACAACTCCAGCCTTCGAGATGACATGTCCTAGAAAGTGAACCTCTCAGATCCAGAACTAGAACTTCGAAAGCTTACCATAAAGCTAATTATCTCGGGTTGTGTCCAGTACTACCTGAAAATAGTAGGCATGCTCCTCTTTAGTAGTCGAGTAGATCAAAATGTCGTTGATGAAGACTAGTACAAAGTGATCAAGGTATGGCTGAAAGATCATGTTTATGAGTCCCATGAACACTACTGGAGCATTGGTCAGGACGAACATCATGAACAAAAACTCATAATGGTCATATCGAAACATTAAATTCGTCTTCTATACATCCTCATCTCGTACTTAGAGATGGTGATAGCCTGATCTGAGGTCTACCTTTGAGAACCACTGTGCTCCCTTCAGCAGATCCAAGAGATCATCAATCATTGGGAGTGGGTACTTGTTCTTCACAGTCACCTGGTTCAGGCGCCGACAAACAACACAAAGCCTCAATCTCCCATATGCCTTCTTGGCAAACAAAATTGGGTCAACCCAAGGTAAAACACTGGGTCGAATGAATCCCTTCCCCTGTAAGTCCTCTAGTTGTACCCGTAGCTCACGATGTTCCGCGAGAACCATCTGATATGCTGGTGTAGATATCGGTGTTGTCTCGGGGTACAAGTCAATGTAAAAGTACACCTCTCTACGAGAAGGTATACCTGGAACATCATCAGGGAAGACAACTGCATACTGGTCTACCACTATAGCATAGCTCGGACTCTCCACATCAACCTCTCCGAGGGTAAGGCTAGCCAAATAATGAGTGATCAGTTGCACCCTCCTCCAGGTAATTTCATCATGTGTTACAAAGGATCCCTTCTCATCGGTAAAGGTAAACCTGGTCCCATCCATTTGGACACACCACACTTTTCACCTAATACAAACAATATGGGCATGGTATGTAGATAACCATTCCATACCCAAGACGACATCATAAGGCCACGACGCTGCTACTAAGAGATCCCAGCCAAAGCGCTTGCCTCCTAAAGTAAGATCGCACTACCAGCACCATTGTGTAATTGTCGAATCCACTCATATTAGAGTCTCTAGCCATAAGGATCGATCCAAAGACTCAGTCGGAATCTCCGAGCTCCGAATGAGGGTAATGGAAATTAAATAATGACTAGAACCTGTGTCTATAAGTACAGCAGCTAAGGTGGAGTAGACGCAGATCGTACCTAGTATCATCTTCAAAGCGTCATGATCGTAGGCCTCAGCTGCCTGGAGCTGATTTCGCCCTTGTCCTCCTACTCCATGTGGTCCGGGTGGACCACCTGGTGTTGGTGGTGGTAACATCTCGAATCATCACCCATCGCCATCTGCACAACCAACTCCTATGCCATGTCCGCCTACTTGCTGCAGACCTCCACGGTTGAACAGTTGTCTTTTCCTGGGTGGTACTTCGACCATCTGTTGATCATCCGTATAGCAGTTCGGACAGTCACGAGCCATGTGACCCTGCTCGTCGCATACGTAACACTACCTGATCCTCACATGAATGGCTCGGTCTTGGGTGACCCACACAATCGACCCTGAATCATGTGGTTATCCACTTGTAGCTCTGGTCCTCTTGACCACTATGACATTTGTCTTCTTCCATCAACAGAAGACTCTGCTACATAACATCTGGTGGTGGGTCTCGCTGCTGGTGACTACTCAGTAAGAAAACCCTCCACTAAGAGGGCTAACTCTAACACCCCCTCCTGCATTAGGATGCTGAGAGAAATCATTGAAGCCCCGATCTCCCACTTGAGTCCTTGATCAAAGGTCCAAGCACTAAAAAATGGGTCCCACACCATATCATTGGAGTTGCGTGAGAGTTCAGTGAACCTCACTGAGTACTGAGCCACAGTCTTTCTGCCATGTTGTATATGATGAAGCTCATGTATGTGTACTCCATGAAGAGTCACTAGGACAAACTCTGCCTGAAACAGGCTCTCAGAGTCTGCCCAAAGAAGCGTCACCTCGTCGTGAACTTGGTGCATCAAGCTCTACCATCTGCCTGCTGCTGGTTATAGTAGACTGGTGGCAAGGATCTCCATGAGATCAGTTGGTGTCCCTACTAGTCGGAAGACTCTCACCATGGCCTCCAGCCAATCCTCAGCCGCATGTGGGTCTGTCTCTCCCCTGAACCTGGGTGGCCTCTGGCGCTGGAACTCGTGAAATGTGCACAAGCGGTGTGCACCCTCTGCTGCTATAGTTGGTGGCAATGGTGGCCCAAAGGGTAATGGTACCGATGGTTCCTCCACTGGTGCCTCTACTAGAAGATGGACCTACACCGAGGCCTCGTCGCTCGGTGGGCTATCAGTGCGTAATTTATCTGGAACCATAGTTGGCTGTCTATGTGGAGGCATCCTGAAAAGAAACAGGTGCTCCATGGTCAAAAAGTTTTACCTAGTGAGCTGACTCAAAGAGACCACAAAGAAAACTCTTAAAAACACACACACAGTCAGTGTTTTCATGCACTGAGTCAGAAATCAGAAGTCAGGGTCCTGGTGTATGGATACATCAACCGCCACACCAACACTGGATTCCCTAAACTAATAACCACACTCACTACACATAACACTATTGCTGTTAAAAAGAATGATCATAATCCTATGTTCTACGGTATAACCAACTCCTCTGATATCAATTTGTCACGACCCGTCCCCCGGGGCCCGTGTCGTGATTACCCCAAGCCCGCCTTCCATAGGCCAGGGGCTCGCGACTAGCACCAAAAGGCTTATTCCCTAAAAATAGGAAGGCATTTCCTTTATAACTTATAAACACACGCAACCAAGCACACAACAAGATAAAAACACAATTCGACTATATAGAAAAAAGAGTTTTGAATGTTAAAAGGGGCTGAAATACAAGCCCAACAATAAAGGTACAAGAACAAATGAAAAACAATACAACTGAAGAAAAAGGAAAGCATCTACTGGGTCATCCTCTGAGGTTCCTACCTGAAAGCTATGTATATATCACCTCATCATAACTCCACATCCGCCCATCTCATCTACATATCGACATGTCGTATGGTCCACCTCTGGGCCCCATCTCGTCCTAGCACCCTCAGCCTCAATCAGCGATGTCTCTTGTCTGCACCGAAAACAACAAGGTGCAGGCATAACCCATGTAAGGGTGAGTATAACGATACTCATTAGGGACCCCATGACCCAAAATCTCTCACAAAATCCACAAATGATAAACCAAAAACTATGAAGTAAACTATAAACACTACTTAGGTATATTCCCATACATATACCTAAGTTATCAAGTATACCCATATTAATCAAGAAGAAACACCGGGTCCAACCCAAAAGCCCAAAGCTCAACTGTTCCACAAAGGAAGGAAAACCACGAAGGTAAGTACCACACAGGTACGTCACATAGAATAATTCCACCAAGGTATTAACAGGAAGGAAAGTACCACACTGGTGAAAACTCATATCACAACAGGTATAACATAAATATAGTAGTAGAGATAATTATATGTAACTACGAATCATCTTACTCTTTTAAGAGGCTCTACTCCTAACCCATACAGGATCGCTCGGTGTTGACCCACATAGGATCACTAGGTGCTGACCCACAGAGGATTGCTTGGTGCTGACCCTCATATGATTGCTCGGTGCTTATGCACATAGGATCGCTCGGTTCTAACCCACATAGGATCGTTAGGTGCTGACCCACACATGATCACTCGGTGCTGACCCACACAGGATCACTCGGTGCTGACCCACACATGATCGCTAGGTGCTGACCCACACCGGATCGCTCGGTGCTGACCCACATATGATCCCTCGATGCTGACCCACATAGGATCACTAGGTTCTAACCCACATAGGATTTCTCGGTGCTGACCCACAGAGGATTGCTTGGTTCTGACCCACACAGGCCGCTAGGTGCTGACCCACATAGGATCGCTATTCATTTTTCACGTCACAACCAGCTATTGGGTTCCCGCACTGAGCTTTCTCATCTTCAAAAGGGTCCTCTCATAAAAACACTGGTCGATACTCCAACTTACACAAATCCCATGAAAAAGTATCACAAAGTACCACCACATCATAGGGGTCTCAACGCAACATATGGTGTGTCAATCGAATGCTCGGTCTGTGAGTTATTAGCTTTTTAGTCCCAAGGGCCTGGTTGGATTCGTGTTCGATCCAACCTTCCCATACTATAAATTTATCCAAATATCTAGTGGGGTATGCTCAAAGGGATCTTCTCTCTCCAAAGTTTCCAGCACCACTGACAATTCATCAAATGGATTCCTGGTGCCAAAGTTATGGCTGATAGAGCGAAAAGTTCGAAGTTGGCCTAGGTCTGGTCCGACCCGATTGGACCGACCCGACCCGACCCACCCAGGGCCGACCTGACCCAATTAGGGTCAACCTGGCTCGCGGGGTCCTGCCCGGCCTACGCTGGGCGGCGTGGAGGCTTCGAGGGCAGTGCGGAGGCCATGAGGGCAGCGCAAAGGCTGCGAGGGTGGCACGAGGCTGCGAGGACCATGGAGGCGGTAAGGGTGGCGTGAGGCCACGGGGGCCGTGGGGGTCGTGAAGGCCATGGGGGTCGTGGGGTGGTGAGGCTGCATTGCAGCGCGGAGGGCCGCAGGGCGGCGAGACCACGGGGTGCTGTAGAGGCCATGGGGTCATCTCCTTCATCGCGGTCGGTGATGTGTCATCTGCCTCATCCGTTCATCATCATGGAACAAAGATTCCTTCTTCCATAACGAAGGACACACCATTCAAGAAGTATGACGGAAGGGTTGGGCCATGTTTTTTTGTCCCCACCCTCCGCATTAGAGTAGAAACAAGTGGCACAAAAAAACTTGAATGAAGAACTTAAAACCCTAAAACCTCCCACAATTGATTATTCCCAAACCCACAAAAGAAATCATTCGTGGATCAACTAGTTAGACATTTGATCCATGTTCTTTGTTTTAAAGGGGAAGAAGATGGGAAACAATAATCACACACAATTAAAACCTTAACTCGGTGATTTTTTGACAGAGGTCGTGAGGAAAGAGACGAAGTCATTGGGGATAGATGAAAGTCGGTGACATCATCGTTTCCTCGATCTTCGGTTCATTGTTGTTGAACACGTTCCTCGTTGGCATGAGCGTTGTTTGTTGGGGAGCGCGTTCTTCATTGGAGAAAATAATCCCCAAAAAAGGTTATCCTCTCCCAATTCCACCAAAATGTAAAAAATATCCCCCTTTTTAATTTATTTTTATCAAATTAAAATATGTTGGCACAAAAAAAATGGCATAATTAATGTACTGTGTTGGCACCATTAATTATCCCATTTAATTGGCATAATTAAAGTTGGAGGATTTGAGAGGTTTTCTCTCATTAAATAGGTTTGGGTGGTCCCCACCTATAAATTTAAAATGGGGGTTAGTTCAAGTGGTCCCCACCTCTTAACATTCACATGGGAGGTTTAAGATCCGGTGGTCCCCACCACCATAACCTATGTTGAGGGGTTTCTGATATAAAAATATTAGATATTTTTATTTTATTTAATTCCTTCACGAAAAGCACAAATATTATCTTTCACTCTCGACCCACTGCGGTCGAGGTGAAGGTCTCTTTAAGCGAATACCAGTTCTATGAGTTCAACGGGGCCCTCAGATTTCAATTTCGAGCACCGGTTCAAAAGTTACAAAAACCTGCTCGTATGTTTTCTAAACATACCCAAAAAAAGTTCATAAATTCATTCCAGATATTTTGGGCCTCAGAATCATGCGCTATAAATTTTTTTGGACTAATAAAATTCTCATATATAAAAATAAATTACATGTAAATTAGGGGTCTTTACATTTTGGTTCATATACTAAGTTTTAAAAAAATCACAGGGTTAGAAGATGGGTATGTACAAGGACTAGGAAAAGATGACAATTGGGATGTTATAGAAAAAACATGTTTTATATTATAATTTTCTTTGGTGGATGAAAAAATGGATACAAAATATAAGTGTCCATTTATAATATATGGTTTTACTTTGTAGTATTTTGTCCTAATTCTCTAAAATGATAAAATAAAAAGATCCTAAAATGTGAATTCTAGTAAAAACCTATATTCTATGGGTTTATATTGTAAATTGTTTTCCTAATTCTCTAAAACTCAATGTATAAAAGATCCTCAAATGTGAATTATAGTAAAAAACCAATTGAATAAGTTATAGTTATCTTCAGGTCATTACGGTTGGTATTAGAGGATGGTTTAGAAAACTATAGATGGTAGGATGTTGTTAATTACATTCCCTTTGATGATTTTACATTATGGTTATGTAGATATGATGTAGCATTTTAATATTTCATTGTAGATTCATCTAAAATATGTCTTTTCAGAATGTTTTTCTATAGAAAAAAAATAGAAAAGTATTAATGGGAAGGGATCGAGAGGAAAAAACCTTTTGAATCAACATCCTGAGGTAGTCAAAATCAGAACTAAACAATTTTTTGGGGTGATGGATCAGTTTACACTGACTATAAATGGTGGTGTAATCCATGAATGAGATCATCTAGATCATCCACAGAAAAATATATCAGTAGTAAAACATTTTATAAAGAAGAATCCCATATCATTTAAGGGATCATCTGACCAAGTGTTAGCTAAAGTATGGATCAATTCCTTGGAGAAGATATTTGAATTCATGGGTTTCTCTAAATTTTAAAATGTAGTTCTTTTCATCTATCATTTTAAAGGTTAAGATGATTGATGGTGGTCATTGGTTAAGAATACTAGAGAGAAAAATGACCTTGATTCCATGGAATGGGAAACATTTAAGGATTTTTTTTCCATGAGAAATGTCTCCATAAGGTTGTTTCGATTAAGATGGAGAAATAATTCTAATAACTAAAGAAAAAGTTCTAAAATTCGATTGTCACATATGAAGAGAACTTCACCAGATTGGTCAGACATGTTTCAAATTTTATTTGAGAAATTAAAAATAAAATTAATATATTTTACTCAGGATTGAATCCAAGTCTACGAAGATATTTGGCCTCTTAAGAATTTAAATGTTATTAAAAAGTTGTTTGTAGTGCTTGGAATGTTAAAATGGAGTTTTCTGACACTTACGTACCATAAGATGATAAGAGAACGAAATGATCAAGGTAGTAGGAAATAGAGAAGAAACCAATTAATAATTATAGAGGTAAGCCTAAAATTTGTTCCATGTGTGGTAAAATAAATTTTGGTGAATATATTTTAGGATCTAGAAAGTGTTACTGGTTTGGTAATTTTGGTCAAAATGTTCATGAATATAAGTAAAAGGATCTTAAACAGTCCAACAATATGTTACCAGAGAGCGAGTCAATAGTAAGATTATTTAGCTACAATGTTTTGGTATGTTATGAAAATATGTTTTCAAAGTTAGTTACACATGGATAAAATAATTATGATCTGAAACAAAAGGTTTCGGAAAATATTTTTCTACTACTGTAATTGATTTTGATATATCTGGTAAAGTGATAGAAGCTCTTGAAAGCCTAGTATTTTTCGAAGGATAACAACAAGTTCAAAGTTTTATACACACCTTATGAGGTTTTAAGTGATGTGATTATAAGTTATTAAGGACCTTTATAGGAGACGTTTTATTGGGTTATGTTTATATAATGATTTTTTTAATGTGAAATACATGTTTACTTTTAGATATGAGTTTTAAGGTATTGATAAACTTTTTACTTGGTGTGATCTTTGAGTATTAAGGTTATTTTTAGGAATATATATCATAATTATAGAATTTCATGATGTTGAACAAGTTCTTATATAAATATATCAAGTAAATATATTTCCTTATGTCTATATATGGTAAAGTAATTCCAAAACTCTAAGAATGTTACTTTTAATGTAAAATGTTATTCATATATTTTCCTTACTAAGAAATCACCAATAATATATTTATGGGTTTTTTATTGTTAAATTTCTACTGATCATGTTCTATATAACTCTCCATCATTACATAGGGATTAGTTTTTCTTTCATTTCTATATTTTCTTATATGGAACCCTAGTATGTGTTATCTTAAGTGACCTTCATACTTCTTTTTCTTTATTTTAAAGTTAATGTTTTATTAATCCTTTTTCTGATGTCGGATTTCAATAAAGGTATTTTGAAATTTAAAACCCTTAATTTTTGGATCCTGAGTTCAAATTGAGAGGATTCAATTTATTAGAGGGTGATAATTCAACATTTTTAGTTTTTAAAAGGAAACACAATGTTCGATAGCTTACGTGATACGCCACATTGAACATAAATGAACAAATAAATGTTAATATTCAATATGGTACTTATCTCTTAGCCGTTAGAATGGAGGGAATGAATATTATTAATTGAATTTTTAAAATATGGTTTACACATGTTTATATAGTGATTCATTGGTTACCAAATTAACTATAAATGACAATAAAAACCAATTGAAAATAAAGTAATTGTTTTTATGAACATCTATTTAAATGTGAATAATTGTGTCTATAAAAAAATAATATCACTCTTGTTAGATTGTATTAATGAAATATAAATTCAATATAGTTTTTAAATTTCATCTTATGTGATTTATATACATTAAATAAGTAAAAATACAATTTTGCAGATAAAAGAAGTGTTTTTCTTAAAATTACAATTTTTTCACATTTTGATGATGTGCCATTTTTAAATCTATTTTTGACACAATTATATATTATATTTATCAAAATAAAATTAATTTTTTTATTTATTATACCAAAATTATCTTATAGTGAATTTTTGTAATTTTTATGAAAAGTTTAATTTTTAATGAATAGTGAAAAATATTGCATTGTAGTTAAAAATTGATTGTTTATTTAAATAATTATTATGAATTACCCTAATTTTTTAAAAGTAAAAATAGATAAATAATATATGTATTAATCCAATTTAGGTCATTGTAATAATTTTTATATTGAAATTATACATAAAAACTTATTTATATTTGGAACGTCTCTTTTACCCCCCTTCTCGCCACATCTGTGGGATTAGTATTAATCTAAATTTAGCCACTTATGTGAATTTAATTTTCAAAAAAATTATATATATGGTTTTTATTATTATGAAAATTTTATATAACAGGATACACTTAATTTTTGTGGAATAGTAACTTTAGTATTTCATTTACAACTGTTATGTGTAAATCGGTAATTAAGGGTAAAAATAATATTAAAATAAGACAAAATTACTCTAACACTTGTTCTAATTTAATTGGATGAGTGGGTTTCAACCAAAATAAAACTATTTCCAAAATTATAACTTTTTTATGCAACACGGGTAAGAATATGACATTTATTATATTTTATTTAATGATAAGTTTAAATTGTCATATTCATATTTTTATTAAATAAATAATTTTTAATATATTGTAATATAGAAGATAAATTGAACTAAGAGTATTAATTGGAAATAAAAAATATTTATATACATCATGATAATTTATTTTTAATCTTTAGACATTAAATAATAAAATTTAATTGGGACACAATGATGATGTGGTAATTGATTTATTAAAGGAATAATCAAATAAATGATATTAATAATATTAAAATTAATATAATTTGAAATATTTTGTTTCTTCCACTAATTTTATGTATGACTATGACATGTTAGGGATGAGATAATTTATATTTTTTAAAATAATCATGTTTTTATGATTTTTTAAAGAAGTCATAAATTGAATAGTATAAAAATTGACATAATTCTTACCTTAACATATGAAATATTTAATTAAATGATATTAATTTTATAAAAATACAATATTCACCCAAATAGTTGGGATAAGACATATCATGTCATAAATGACTCATTTATGGGTTTTTTGGTATGTTATTTTAATTATATTAACCCCAAAAGTAAATAATAAATGATATCATTGTAAGAATTAAAAATGTTTAATAAGGGTTAAAACAAAAATATAAGGTTTAAAATGAAATCAATACATGTCTAAAAATTATTTAATGAAAGGATATAGAACCATATTGATCTTATCTTCAAGATATCGAAATTTGGACCCATTTAAATGGGAAAATTTTTTTTTATTAGTTTAATATTTTAAGAGTTTCCAAGGGTTCCTCAAACCTCTCTCATAAATAGCAACCCATTATTCTCTATTATTTAAACATAAAAAACCATTTTTGGACAATACATAAATAAAAATCTTCCTATAATACCTCATCACATTATATAGGCCTTAGTTTAGGAATAAAACCCTCCTTAGTGGTGCCAAGGTGTTAATAAACTGGATCATCTGAAGGAAAGGAAAATAATGTTTGTATATGATGATTATGACTTCATATAAGAGATTTTATCTCAATCTCCTTTCATTGATACATTTTTTGATTCTATTAATAGTTACTATTTTATAAAGTGTATATAAAACTTCTAAGATATTTCATAAGCATATTTTATTTATACACCTGTTATTCAATGTTTTGGTAAATTTATTCTTTCACGGGGATTGCGATTTTAAATGTTCAAAGTGCTATGGGAACCTTGTAATGTTTAAATATTTAATTAAAAAATCTTTTTCTCTGTGTCAATTTTAATGATATTATATTATATATTTATTTATATGGATGTAAAAAAAATTATAATGGTTATTTTATGTATATTTTGAATTTCATTCAACGGTTTTCAAAAATGAATCTTTTTACATGTTTGATATAGAATGTTTTGATATACAAAAAAAATAATGTTCTATTCTTGTCATATATAGTAAAAATTTCATTTAATCCACCATTTAAATTATTTTATTTTCATATTACTTTGAAAGATTTCATGTTTCCTTAAATTAAAATTAATCTTTATCATTTTGGTTATTTTTTATTGATAATTGGTTCTTAAATTAAAATAGTAATTTATATATATATATACAAAAGTGTATTTCATATGGGATTAGAAGTGTTTTTTAAAAAGTATTTTTGATTAAATTGTTTTATTATTTAAATTTTATTTGAGAATTATATTAAACAGGTGATCCTAGTATAGCTTATGTGAAGGTTTGAGCCCCATTATAGCTCACCGATGAACCCAATATTGCTTACATGAAGGGTTGAGCACCATTATAGCTTATAGGTGAGCCCAATACATTTTTTATGAAGGGGTAAGACCCATTATAACTAACGAGTGAGCCTAATATAGAATATAATATATATATATATATAATCCCTATTATAGATCTCAAACTCATTGGGTAATAATAATATTAGAATTTGGTCGTATTGTTATTCCAATTGAAGGTGTTTTTAATGGGTTTTTTTTATATAATGCTCAAAGACACCTAAAGGAGTTCTAATTTCTTGTTATTATTTTAGTTATTTTATTTGATAGAAAAGTGTGTGTTTTATTCATGTAAATTTTTTTTGTTTCATTCACACAAAAAAATAAATTGGTTTTCATGTTTTTATTTGGAATAATGGTTATCATTCTTTTTTATGTCCCTTAATGAGATTTTTTGTGTTCATCCCAGGTATTAAAATTTTTTCACATGGTTAAAGAATGAGTAGGGAAAAATATGAGTACAAGATGTGAATTTTGATGTTTTAGAAAAAAACATGTTGAATTTTAGATTGGTTTCTTTGGGGGAAGATAAAAATGGATACTGAATATAAGTGTACACTTGTAATGTATGTGTTTACTTTGTAATAGTTTTTCCAAATTATCTAAAACTCTAAACTAAAAATATCCTTCAGTGTGAATTATTGTTAAAACTTGTAATATATGTGTTTACATTATAATATTTTGACTCAATTATATAAAAATATAAACTAAAAATATCCTCAAATGTGAATTAAAGTAAAAAAACCACTAGAATAAGTTATGTTTAAGGTCGGGTCCTTATAGTTGGTAGCAGAGTATATTTTAGACAAATTTAGAGGTTAGGATGGTGTTAATTGAATTCCCTTTAAAGATTTTATTTTATAGTAAATTTGAGATGATTTATCTTTTTAATATTACTTTGTTGATTAATCTCATATATTTTTGTTCAGAATGGTTTCCCATAGAGGAAATAGTAAAGTTGTAATTGGAAGGAATTGAGAGGAAACCAACCTTCCAGATCAACATCATTAGGTGGTTAGAATAGAAACTGAACTGTTTATTATTGTGATAGCTTAGTTGATAGAGGATATAAATGGTTTTAGATTCCATGCAAGAGATCATCAAGATCTACAATAAAAAAATATATTAGTAGTGTGACATTTTATGAGTCAACATCCTCTATCATTCAATGAATCATCTAACCTAGTGGTAGCTAAAGGATGGATCAATTCCCTGGATAATATATTTAAAGTCATGGGATATTCATAATTTCAAAAGGTAACTCTTTTCATCTATCATTTTGAATGAGAATTTTATTTATGGTGGTCATTAGTTACAAATAATAAAGAGAAAAATGATCCTCATTCCATGGAATGAGAAATATATAATGATATTTTCCTTGAGAGATATTTCCCTATGTTTCATTTGCCTTAGTATGGACAAACAATAATTGGAATTAAAGATAAATAATAATGATTTAATTGTCGTGTATGAAGAAAACTTCACAAGATTGGCTAGGAAAGTTCTAGATTTTATTCGAGACATTGATAGTAAAATTAATAGATTTTACTAAGGATTTAAACCAAGTCAATGAAGACCTTCAGACTCTTCAGAATTTAAAATATATAACAAATGGGGTTGTTTTGCTAAGAAAGTTGAAATGAATTTTACTGACACATACACGACAGAAGATGATAAGAGTAATAAACGATCAAGGTGGTAGGAAATGGAGAGGAAACCAACTAATAATTATGGAGGTAAGACTAAGACTTTTTCCAATTTTGGTAAAATATATATTATAGAATGTATGTCAAAATCTGTAAAGTGTTACCTTTTTGGTAATTTTGGTCACAAGGATCATGATTACAAGGAAAAGGGTCTTCAGTAGTCTAACAATGATATAGTAGATATCCAGTCTATAGTAATATTATTTAGTTGAAAGGATTTGGGATATTATGAAAATATGTGTCTGGAGAAAGTTACATAAGGATGAAATCATTATGACAAGAAATAAATAGGTTTAAGAAAATATTATCCTACTATAGAAAATGATGTTGAGACAACTGGTGAAGTGATAGAAGCTCCTAAAATACTGGTATTTTTTTTAATGGAGAACCATAAGTTTAAGGCTTTACACACTATTTATAAGGTTTTAAGTGATGTGATAATAAGTTATTAAGAATCTTTTTGGAGATATAGTTTTGGGTTATTTTTACTTAAGGCCTTTGTTTTCTGTGAAGTACGCCTTTAATTTTGGATATGAGTTTTTGTGTATTGATAACCTTTGGGGTTTGTGTGATATTTTATGATTATTGTTATTGTTGGGAATATATAAATAATAGTTATGTAATTTTATGAGGTTTAACATTTTATTATATAAATATATCATGTGAGTATGTTTCCTTATGCTTATAAATTGAATAGTAATTCCTAAACTCTAGGAAAATTACATTCAATGAAAAAATTATTCATTTATTTTTCTTACTAAGATACCAATGATGTTTTAACCAAACACAGATTTATTGTTTTATGATTCTTAACTTTCTCCTGATTGTGTTCTCTATAACTCTCTCTCAGAACATGATGGTTAGTTTTTCTTCAATATCCATGTTTTATAGCATAGAACCCTAGTATGTGTTATCTCAGGTGATCTTTGTACTTATTTTTCTTTTTTTTCATGTTGATGTTTTATAAATACTTTTCTCGATGAGGGATTTCAATAAAGTTATTTTGAAGATTAAAATATGTATTTTTTTATCCTAAGTTCATATTTTAGGACTCAATTTATTAAATGGGGGGAATATAACATTATTATTTTTTAAAAGAAAACACAATGTTCGATAGCTTACATGATACACCTTAATTAGCTTAAACAAAAAACTAAATATTATTATTTAATATGGTAGTAATACCCTTGATATTAGAATTGTGGGAATGAATAGAGTAAACAGAACTATAAAAATATGTTTTACATGTGTTTATATAATGATTCATTGGTTACCAAATTAACTAGAAATGAAAATAAAAAACAATTGAATATAAAGGTTGTGTTTCTCTAAAAAAACTATTTAAATATGAATAATTGTGTTTATAAAATAAACAAATCAACCTTGTTGGATTGTATTAATGAAATATAAATTCAATATAATGTTTAAAATCCATCTTATATGTTTTATAGACATTATATAAGAACAAATACAATTTTACAGATAAAATGAGTATTTTTCTAAAAATGAAGGTTTGTTGCCTTTTGATGGAACACCTTTTTAAAATAACTATTTTATCCCTTTTATATATTATATTTTTTAAAATAAAAAATAATTTTTAATTTGGAATTCCAATATTATCTTAGGTATATTTTTTTGTATTTTTATGAAAAGTTTCATTTTTTGATGAGAAGTAAAAAATATTGAATTGTAGTTAAAAATAATTTTTCATTTAAATAATTATTATACTTTAAACAAAAAAAGTTAAAGTCACAATTGATCATGAAAACATGTATTGATAAAATTTAGTTCACGCAAATAATTTTTTTATTTAAATTTGATCTAAAAACCTAGTGATATTTTGAATGTCTCTTCTATCTTTCTTCTTGCCACTTATATGGGATTAGTGTTAAATTTAATTCATCCACTTCTGTGAATTGAATTTTTAAAAACATTCATAAATTTTTGTAATAAGTGTGAAAATTTTGATCTAAAATAATAAACTAAATTTTTTTGATGAATAGTACCGTTAGTATTTTATTTACCATGGTTTAGGGTAAATAATGTAATTAAAGGTAAATAATATAATTATAATAATAAGTAATTACCCTAACATGTATCCTAATTCGATTAGATAAGTGGTTTTCAACCAAAATAAAACTTATTCCAAAATTATAAAACTTTTAAGATGCTTGGTTAAGAATATGAAATTTATTATATTTTATTTAAATTTATGTTAAAAATGTCATACTTATATTTTTATTAAGTAAATAATTTTTAATATAGTGTTATAAATAAGATATATTAGACTATAAATAGTCATTTAAAAGATAAAAGGTTTATCTACATTATGATAATTTATATACAATTTTTAAACATTAAATAATTAAATTTAATTATGACATAATGTTGATGGGATAATTGATTTATTAAAGGAATAATTAAATCAATTATATTAATAATAATAAAATAAATATAATTTTAAATATTTTATGTCATCCAAAAAATTTATGGAAGAATATGAAATTTTAGGGAATATTTAATGTAGTTTTTTATAAACAATAAATTTGTTATGAATTTTTTAAAAACTCAAGTAATCAATAGTGTCAAAATTTATATAATTCATATTTTAAAATATAAAAAATTTGATTAAGTGATATAAATTTTCTAAAAATCCAATATTTATCCAATGAGTTGGTATAATACATGTAATATCATAAATGTCTCATTTATGGGTCATTTTTTATGTGATAGTAATTATATTGAGCCTGAAATAAAATATTACATGATGTCACGGTAATAATTAAAAAGGAAAGATAAGGGTTAAAACAAAATCACAGAATTTAAAATAAAATGAGTAATTGTATAAAAAGTTATTGGATGAGATGATTTCAAACCATCCTCATATTAATTTCAAGATATTATAATTTGGACCAATATAGAAAATAAAATTAATTTTTAATACTTTAATATTTTAAGAGTTTCCAATGGTGCCCCTCACTTTCCTATAAAAAGGCTTCAATTCTTCTATAGTCTTTACACATCAAAACCCGTTTGAATTAGCCCAGACCTACCCAAAACCAACCCTAGAATAACACCCAATATTTTAGAGGAATTAGTTAAGGAATAATACCCTCCTTAGAGGTGTTACAGTGTTAAGAATGATGATCATCTGAAGGAAAGAAATATAATGATTGTATATGATGAGTCATACTCAAGGTAAGGGATTTAATCTCAATCTCCTTTAATTGGGTATTTTCTTGATGATATGCACCATTATTATTTTATAAGGTGTATATATAACTACTATAAAATTCTATATCCATATTTTATTTATACTCATGTTATTCAATATTTTTGTAAATTTATTCTTTCATGAAGATTTTTATTTTAAATGTTCAAAGTAGTATAGGACACTTTGAATGTCTAAAAAATTATTTATAAAATATTTTTCTCCATGTCAATATTAGTGATATTATATTATATATTTATTTATATGGTTATAAAAATATTATAATTTCCTTTTTTTGTATATTTTTATTTCATTTAATGGTTTTCAAAAAATGAATCTTTTTTTATGTTTTATATGGAACATTTTGACAATCAAAAAAATGAATACTCTATTATTATCATATACGGTGACAATGACTTTCCCACCATCATGGAAACCATTCTATTTTGATATTTATTTATAATATTTCATGTTTCCTAAAATAAAAAATCATCTTTATCATTTTGGGTATTTTGGTATTGAAAATGGGTTCTTAAAATAAAATAGTATTTTATTTATACATACAAATGTGTGTATTTCATATGGGATTACAAGAGTTTTTCAATAGAGTTTTTGATGAAATTGTTTTATTATTGAAATGGTACTTGAGAATTTTATGAAATGGGTTATCCTGATACAACTTATATGAAGGTTTTATCCCCATTATAGATCAAGGGTGAGCCTAATACAACTTATATAAAGGTTTGAGCCCCATTATAGCTCACAGGTGAGCCCGATACAACTTATATGAAGGGTTTAGCACCATTATAGCTCACAGGTGAGCCCAATATATCTTATATGAAGTCTGATCCCCATTATATTTCTCTAATTAATTAGTTAATAATAATATTGGAAGTTTTTCGTATTGTTATTCCAATTAAAAGGAATTTTAAATGGTTTTTTGTATATAATTCTCTAATAAACCCAAAGGAGTTTTAATTTCTTGATATTAGTTTTAATGGGTTTCTTACATATATTTTTGTGCTCATACCAAGTTTCAAAATGTGTTTCACAGGGTTAAAGGATTAGTAGGTACAAGGATGAGGACAAGATTATAATTGATATAATATAGAAAAAACATGTTTTATCTTAGAATGTTTTCTTTGGTGAAAGAAAAAATAGATACTGAGTATAAGTGTCCACATGTAATATATGGGTTAACATTGTATGAGTTTTTTCCTAATTCCCTAAACCTCTAAACTAAAAAGATCCTTGAATTTGAATTCCAGTATAATCATTTAATGTATGGGATTACTTTTTAAGAGTTTATCCAAATTCCTTAAAGCTCTAAATTAAAAAGATCCTCAAATGTGAATTCTAGTAAAAATCCACTAGAATAAGTTGCCTTTAATAATGGGTCCTTATAGTAGTCATTTAACAAGTCTATATACATATCCTACAGAGAAAAAGGGAAACAACTGAAGATTATATACACCTATAATATCCCATTATTGTTAATTTTATCTCATATTTCTATATAGTATAGAGTTGTTCTAGCGGATATTGACTTTTGATGCTACAAAACAATCCATCATTTTATATCATCTATAATAATCTCAGTTTTAGATAAATGTTATTGGAAGGTATTGGAAGCATCATGATTATAGGATCATCTCCATAAATCAATAGAATTATATAGTCCATTATTACTATTTAATGTTTCATCATTATGACCTCATCAGTTTGTTATCTAATTTCATGCTCATTCACATGAGGGCGAACCCAGTCTTACATTATTGATTGTTTGTCAAAAAATACACATATCTCAATAATGATATAATAATATATAGTTTAATAGGTATCATTTCTCTCATATCAGGTGGGAGGAGTGTTCCCATACACCTATGATTGTTTAAAGTAAAAAAAAGTAAATCCATGCATATAAAAATGAGTAAAAATAAAAATAAAAATAAATAGGAATAGGTTTGAGTTAATCAATTAATCTATTGAATGGTTACAAAGTTTTATGTATTTTTATATATTCCTGGATAAAAACTCCAATAAAAAACCCACCCTAGGTTTTATTAACTCCCAATGGTGAATTTTAATGTTAATAATGAAAAATGATTACCCACTACTTAAACAATTAAAAAATATAATAATTTAGAGTCTAATGTTAAACCACTAAAAACATAAAACATTCAAAAAATTCTAACAATGGAAATTTCCCAATTATTGACTATTCAAACTCCAAATAAAAGTTGTAATTAAAAATGAATCAAAACTCCAGAAACAAAATTTACTATTTATAAAGACAAGAAATTAATTTAAATGGATAGATTATATAAAAATATGGTATCATTTTTATGTGAAAAAAGTTGAGATAAATAGTTGAAAGTTTCTTAAAGTAATCAATTTTCGTTGGATAAATTTTTATTCAACATCTAAACTCTTTCAATTATTTATGACAAAAATAATTACTTAAACTAAGACACATTCAGTTCTAATATCAATTAAAAAAATAATTATCAAGGCTATTATCATAACCACAATCCTTCTCTATTTTATTAGTTTTCCACTCCTATTAATTATTTTTCTCAAATAATTAATTTATAATAAAATAGATAATTAATCTCAATATGTTAATAAATTAGAAAAAACTCATCCACAAGTGAGTTTCAATCATTAAAAATAATTAATAATCATTTTCTTTTTAATTTACCATATCGTAACTGACTACCCACTCATGAATAATAGGGAATCAATCATAATAAAATAATTCATCTCAATGGATATAGTATATTTTGAAATAGAATAAAATATCAAAGATAATATTCAAAAGAATTAAATAAATTTAGTTATGGTCAACAAATGATTCACGTTTTCTGAATCCAATTTATTGATTTCATAGTTATATCTAAAATATTAAATGTGTCAAAAATCTCAATAATATCCTATATATCCTTTCTAATTAATAAATATTAAAATATATATTACTCATAAAAATCACATAATGATACTACTCATTATATTCTAATGGATGAGTTATGAATACTCCCTAAATATTTTCTCTAACAACCTACCTTATCTCATCACTCAAAATACATGTATTCTATTATTATCATATAATTTAAGATAGTTAATGCATATTCTTTGAATATTCCATATTCTATCTTCAAATATCTAAAAATCATGGTGTATCCTCTTAATTATTTTAACTGGGATCTGAATTTTATATCATCTTATATCTATGGTTACACTATACCAAGTATAATGTTGTAGCATAACAGAATCAGTGAAATTAAACCCATTTTTCCTATTCTATTATATATTGTCCATCTAAAATACTAAATATTTCTTACTTCAATAATTTCATCACTTTTAATCATGTATCAATGTTCTGATGTGATAATAATTGGTTGGGTTGTAAGGACATCTAAAATTTTAACTCGGAATTATCATAAATAACCTTGTTGTAATATAATGGATTGTGAAATGTTTTTTTCTTATTAGATACCTATTTATCAAAAATGATAAAAAAAAAATTAAAAACCCTCCATTATGGAAAGATTTATCAAAAAAATATAAATTACATAATATTAAAACTATTTGAAATTGAAAATCTAGATAAAAAATTATGTAAAAAATAATGTTTTCAAAAACCCAATCACACATTTAAGATCGATCCTCAAGATTTGTAATCCAGCTTAAATCAAAGAATATTTCACACTTGGGTTTCCTCTATAACATATATTGTAATCTATAGTATCCATTCAATTTTTAACTAAATTTTAACAGTATAATGATGAGAATAACTTGGATCACTTGTATATCATCTAAATTTTTCAAAAAAATATGAAATATAAAGTCTTTTATTAGTCATATAATACCTGAAACAACTAATAACATTTGAATACTCTAGAGTAGAAACATCCCTACCAAGATTCGGCATAAGTCGACTCCTATATCCATATGGGGTAGAAACTGGTGAACAATCAAACTATTCAAACTGCATTAAAACTTTTCAAAAAAATGTGTTTTGAAAAGTAATAAGAAATTATAGTTACTAATAGTATTAATTTCAAGTATTTTTTTTTGAAGAAGGCAGAGACATGAACTGGTTTCCCAATTCATTCCCCCAATGGAATTCATTAAAATAAAAAAGAAACAATAAAAACACGAGGTGTAATGCACTTACACCAGCAGGGAATTAACGGGGATACAAAAATAAATAGAAAAAATCATCCCAAAACAAGAAACCAAACAACTTACATTGCCATTACCATCCAGAGTGAGCTTTAAAATATAGACTTCAAGAGAGTCCAACTTCAGAATATTACTGCAGCAGAAGTCTCAAGGCCAAGGATTACATGCATCCAATTCCAACAAAAGGGATCTTAATAGGTCATAATCAGAATCAGGATTCTGTATAGCAGATCAAGCAGAATCACAGTGAAAAGTTCAAGATAAGATCAGAACATCATGCAGGAACAAGAACATAGCTAGAAGCCAGATAGAGCTTCAGGACAGAGACTTCAAGAGGAACCATCTTCAAAGGAAGAATTCAGCAACATGAGTCACAACAAAACAGAAACAGCCATTGAAGCAGACTTTTCATAAAACATTAATGCAGCAAGATTATCCAAGAAAGTTGAACCAAAAAAACCAGCCATCTCTTCAGATCAGAGCAGATTAATCCGGCCTTGAAAAGCAGTTTCAATCCGAAAAGAAGCATCTCACAAGTTCCTCTTAAAATTAGCATATCAAGATCTCAAAATCAACATCATCCTCAAAAGCAGTGACCACCAATATCAAAAACCCAAAGTAACTAGTCCAAATATAACAAAAAACCAAACCTAGTAGTGAGAAAATGGGGCTCAAAACTGTGCCCAAAATATGTAGCATCCCTCAAAACCAGAATATCACCCTCAACCAAATCGAAGACACATTGAGGACCAACAAATAAAGAAGCATGTAGTCAAAAAAAGCCATCAAAAAAACAGCTAAGCAGTAACTTCACCAGATGTTAAAGCAGAATATCAAAAGAACAGAATCAATGAAAAGGAGAAAAAACTTCCAGAATTAGGATTATTTGATTCTCATCTTCAATTTTTCAGTGGAGATGGATTCTTTTATACTAAGATACTATCCAGCTGATATCATAACATCTTTAAACTCTTTAAGGGAAATTTCTTGTTGCCTATCCATATATTAAATCCACTCTTGTAGCTCATGTTCGTCAAAATTCTGGAAAAGTAGTGCAATATAGTACGAGAGGTAGCAACCTGAGAGTTTTCTTTAGGGTCCTCTGCAGGTTGACGTTTGGAATTATCAATGAGAATTTTTTCCTGAGGGGCTTCAATAGGTTCAGACTTGGAATCATACACTGATCTTGTCATAATTGTGAGTTCAGTTTTGGAGTAATCTTTGCGTCTTCTAGTATTTCTTGGATGTAGGGTGATGAAACCATCCTCATCCACCAAGGTATTTTTACCTTTTTTTTGCCAAATAATTTAGAGAGGTATCTTCAATCTGTCTCGGAGTATCATTATGATCAGAGCACTCAAGATCTCTTTCAACTTCATTTTATTTTATATCTTGTGTGCTATCTTTATTCGAGATAAGGCCTTCATTATTATTTGAAGTAGGGGTAGTAACTCTCCCTTTTTCCATTACAACCCCAACTGGTTCCTGTAATGTAACCTGATTAAGAACAAAAGTCTGGGGTGTATCATCTAAGACAGCCATGGCTAAGGCCTCAACTTGATTTTCAGCAATGTGATTATACTTCAGATTATCTCTAGGCACTATGTTAGAGGTTTTAGTATCAACAGAATCAACAACAACAACCTAAGCAGCACCCTTGACAGAAACAGTTTGATTATCTTGTATACTGGGCTTCTATTTTTCAACCTAAGTTGGCTTATAAAGAGTTTGTGTGTACGCTGCTGACTTCCCACATTCATTATAATAGTGACCTGCTTTGGAACATTTTTTACAAAATGGTGGAAGGTTCTCAAAAACCACATCATGAATAAATCCATTCTCACCATTTTGGATCCAAAAACAAGAGGGAAAATCCTTAGATAAGTCAATTTCAGGGCAAACTCTAGCAACTGAGGGCCGAGAGAGATTCAAAGTGGAAAAATCTAATTAAATAGGAGTTCCAAAAAGCATGGAAATTGAGAATAGGGCCCTCTTCTTAAACAGGTGAATCGGCAGGTCAGAGAAGGCTAACCAGATGGGAACAATGGGGGATTCAAAGCCTGAAACAAAATCTGGAGACCACTTATGAACCTTCATAATTTCTCTCCCAAAAGATCAAGAACAACGCATAAAAAAACGGTAATAATCAGAATCTGAAGAAAATCTAAACAACACATTCCATGAGTTTAAAAAACCAATGCTAAAATCAATAAATCTGATCCTTTCTAACGTCTTACGCAAGAACAGGAGCGAGGGACGGCGCTTTGAAAATTATCCGACCAAGGCAAAATGAAGATCTGAGGCAAAGGACTTTACCTCATCCTTTGAAAAGGAAATTTAGTTAAAAATGTTTTAGATATTATTTTAAACCTAATATTTATTATACCAACTGACAATCCATCTTTTCATTGTTTAGTATTATAAATCATTATAGTTGTTCAATATATATTTCTATATGTAATTATCCATTTAATACTGTTTTTTCAACATCCATACATCTATTTTATAGATAATATTTGAATTTTAAGGTGATAATTATTCTAAAATAATTTATATAAGTTATGGAAGTGTGGGAATCATAATAATCGATTATTTCCTTTTATGTGAACACTTTTTTTACCAACCTAGATTTATATTTTATTAACTATACTATTAAATTTATTTTACTATTAAATAAACATTTAAAACCTATTGGTTATTAACCTTGTGGAATATTAACTAATACCATGTATTTTTTCTAGTTATAGATTATATTTAATCATTTACAGTTTAATTACAAAGATATGAATTAAAATATGAAATAAATTTATTCTATGTTTTAGGATCATACTCTATATTTATAAAAACAAAATTTTTTAAAACTAAAATTTCATTAATTCCATCCAATAATAAAATAAATAAATCAGATCAATATGATTTGGATATATGAGATACATTACTTTTATGAGCCTTATCATAAGTTTCTTACAAATTTCTTAATTTATTTGAGTCAGATTGTTCATTTTGGACATGCTTAGGAAAATAGGAAGACTTTGATTAATAAAATATAACATCTATGAAATCAATAATAGTATTAATAGCTATTTGATCATTTAATTTTATAAATTTTAATCTATAAAATTTATATTGGTACATATATCTAATAAATATGTGATTAATAATTTTTTACCCAATTTTTACCATTCAGGTTCAGGTAATCTTATAATCATGTGGCAGACCCAAACATTTAAAAAAATTCTATTTAGTTTCATATGATTCCATATTACATATCCTTTCATTGCATTACTTTTTTCAAAAAAAAACATTTTTAGGATGTCACGCATGATTAGTACTACCTCTCCTTAAAACAAAATGAATGATTTGAGATAGACATCATAAAATGAATTATTTCTATTAACATTTTATTCTTTCTCTTAACTAAAACATATTATTGATATTTATATGGAAACATAACTTCATATAAAATAATTTAGGATTCAAAAAAATTAACTATATTGTTATCCTAACCTATCGGATCTAATAAATTTAATTTTAAGACAACATTAATTGTTAACATCATTTTTATGAATTTTAAATTTATCTATAACAATAGCCTTGTAATGTATAATAAAAATGGAAAAATAATATATAATAGTCATTAATTAAAGTAGAAAAAAATATATTTTCATTACCTATGGTGGGTGTAGCATGAAAATAACTAACATAAATAATTATTAATTCAAAAAATAACTTTTACATTCAATAATATGAAAAAACATTACTAGTTATTTTAGATTTTATGCTTGTAATAAATTTATGATCATTTAAATTCATGTTGGGTAATAATTCATTTTTTTCGTGTCATTAACTTTATTATAATATATTCAACCTAAATGAACATTATTTAGATACCCCTTCTCAACAAATATTTCACCATTGGACAGAAAAAAATTGTTCTACATGAAATACAAGAGTAAATCAATTTTTATTCAACAAGCTACCAAAAACAAACTTATCATAAACATTAGTTACACTAAAAAAACTTAAGGGTAAATATTTTTATAGAGGTAAACTCAAGATAAATCAAACCGTTATCTTGTATTTTATTCTCACTAAGTACCGCATATAAATTGATGTCATGTCATTGATAGATATAATCTTATTAAATATTAATTTATTGTATTACAAATTTTTCATATCACCAAAATTGATTCATCAAGAAGAGATATCCTCAAGCACATTAGCTTCAAAAATCATGGTCGTAAATTCAATCTTAAGAGTGTTATTACAGTATTTTTTCTAACAGATATTCAATTTTTTTTGAAGTGTCTCTGATTTCCTAGAAGTAACATACCCCTTTCTTCTTATTAAATTTGACCATCCCATTTGAATGGTGATTTGGATATTTATGCCCCTTTACCAACTCAAATTATTCTAAATACTTCCACCATGAGGGCCTTGTATTTATTATAATTATATTCATTTACCTTCTCGTTTTTTTATATTCCTCTATAATTTGTAGATAATTAAATAAACCATTAAAATTAATATATTCTTTATTATGTTTTAGAGAATTTATTGAATTATTACAAGGAGGGAGATTTTTTATGATGGATGTGACTATAATTTGATCATTTATATTCATGTTATTTTTCTTTTAATTCAATTAAAAGTGTTAAATTTTATATAAATACTCTAATATAGATATATAATATACAATCTTATGTGATATAAAAAAATTACTTGGAATTTCTTTCTTTATCCTTAGTTACATATTTTTTTATCCAATAAATCCCTTATATATTAAGTTATTAAAAGGTGTTTATATTAACTGAAGGGATCTTTTAACAAATACTTGATTAGGTATCCTTGACATATAATATCATCATTTCTTATTTATCTCTCATTCAAGAAATAAAAATTGTCTCAACTTCAAATGTGGGAAGCTTAGGACTCAAAATCACATACTCCACCTAGATATTTATAATGATAGAATTATTCCTATTTTTTCCATTGATTGAATTTATTAATTTTGAAATAATAAAAATTTATTATGTTGTTTAGAAGTACCATGTCCCAGTTGAATATTGAATTTATACCCCTATGATCATATTTTGTACGAGATATTCCATAAATCCAATAATTAAATGATTTATTATGGCCTATATCATAAGGTATGGTATATTTGAGTTGTATGATATGACATATATGTAAACAGGTGAATATTGTATGTTACTGTTTTAGTATATCATTAGATATGATATAATAATATCATATCTATTATCTTCTCATGGAATTAGATCATTTAAATGATTTGAATCTTCCATATGCTGGATATTATTATTATTAATTGTTTAATAAGTTGAAAGTAATGGTAGATTGATTTAAATTTAGTTTTAAATGCATGTAAAATCATTTTCAAGAATTATAAATGTGTATAATTAGTTTAAAGTTAACATAACTTTTTGGAATATGTAATTTACATGATTGAGAATGATATAATACCTATATAAAAAATTCAAACCCATTAAGATGGTGGGTTGATGCTTCGAATTTATTCTACAAGTCTCGTAGCTCTCTATTATTATGTATTTGACTTTGTGAGGGACTATAATGTCATAATATCAAATAATAATTCCACTCAACTTTCAACTTATTAAATTTGATTTTTGAATACATCATGGAGGGTGGAATCCATTTTCTACTCTTTAGAGATCCTCATCATGAACCTTTGATTGAATATTAAAGTAATGGTTTATCAGAATAAGGTAAACATTTAGATTCTTAATTTTATATATATCATGATTTAAATTTCATTGCATGGTTGATAATAGTTTTATGGGTTATTTAATTGTTTCTATTGAATTTTTTAAGTGCTAAAGAATCCCATGAAACCCATATATTTTATCAGAGAAACAATATGTGTTTTGATTCAAAAAATCAAGTTTAAACTGAAAATGGTATTATATACCATTATTTTTAGAATTTTGAATCATAAAAATGATAGATAATTAACTTTTTCAGTTGAAATTATATTATATAATAATTTAATTTTCAATGGGATTGTTCTATATGATATATGATATTGTATGTAGTGACTCAATTATAATCCTTTGGTTATAACATGTTTTAGGGTATAACATGAAGAATAATTAAAAATGATTTCATTGATACCTGATATTTTATGTGATGAAAAACAAATAATTTTATAATATGTATGATATATTGGATATTATAAATGGTGAATAAATAAGGACCTGACCTTAAACATTAGATATTTTAGTTGTTTTTAAAACTAAAAATGACTTTCTTTTCCCAAATATCTTTTAGGTTTAGAGTTTTAAAGATCTATGACAAACACATAAATATTAAACCCATGATTACAAGTGGAAACTTATACCCAATATTTATTTTTTCATCAAAGGAAACTTTTAAAAATAAATCATGGTTTCTCTTTATGTAAGATCTTCACAATTTTCCCCTTCTTCTCAACCTTTTCTGAACTCTTCCTCAAAACCTATGAAAAAAATTTAAAATATAGGGTGAGAAAAAAAATCTCAGAAAAGAACATAAAATAAAGGAAATAATAAGTCAATTAAAAACCTATAACAAAATTTCCTTAAAAACACAAATTTTTACCCTGAAAAAGGAATCATCATATCAAAGAGATTATTATTTACTCTTTTGAAAATCAAATTATTTTCATGAAAACTGACAAGAAAGAATATAATATATAATTATTTAACTTGGTATATAATTATATGAAAATTGAATAACCATGTTGTATAATTTCATACATTTATCTCTTATAGATGGAATAACCATATGGTTTACTTCCATACCCAATGTATTATAGGGATATCATGGACCAAACCATCATTGGTTTATCTAGGATCTACCTCTTATTTTTTATCATGTAACCACCAATCATATGTCACAATACCATTATATAATTATTAAACATAAAAGATTTCAATTTTCAAGATGTCACTAATAAAATTTCATTTTCACACATAAGAAAACATTTCAAGTTATTGAAATAACAAATCAATTTTTGAAACCCATTTAAAACTTTTAAAAAAAATATTTTTAAATCTAATCCCATACCACTTTGAAATATTTGAAATAAATTAGAAAATTAACATTTTAAAACTTTAATTTTCATATAACTAAATCCATAAAAATCATTTTGAAAACATGGACATAAAATAAATTTATTTATAAGAATTAATATTTAAAACACTTAGAAAATATTTTTTAATTAAAAAGTCTTTTACAAGTGACATATCATTGAAGTGATCACTAATAAAATGAGTTAATTATTAATATCTACTATAAATCCACATAAAACAAGTGTAAATAAAACATAATATATTAAAAAGTAATTTCACACATAATCTTATCATGGTATAATCAAATAAGTAGATGTTTAACCCGAAGAATGGAAATTTCGTTAAGAATTCCCTTAATACTTTTTAATTAGTTAAATCATATTCCATATGAAAGAGTAACATTTAAAAGGCATAAAATATCCTGAGAATAATTAAATTCATTATATAACATGTAAATGTAATGTTACATACACCTTGTTAAAAATATAGGTGAATAACATCAAAATGTTCCTCAATGAAAGAAAATTGAGATGAAGTCCCTTACCTTCTGTTTGACTCATAATGTAAAATATATATATTCTTGAATAATATACATTGGTTAATTATTTACTTCCTTGATAACCTTACTGCTGTTTATTATTCTTTTATATCCCCTGTTATCATTTTATAACAATTACTTAATTATTTAAGTTCATGTCAGACGTTTTGATGATATTCAGTACTTGAGTCCAAAATGAATTTGGTATGATGTCATAGTCAAATTGGTTATAATACGATCATATCCAAAAAAGTATTCATTAAATTATTATCATTTTCTAAATAATTTATAGTTTTAACTCAAATCATTTGGTATGTTTATGAAAATGTAACTTTTTTATAATCATAGATACAGTGGTTCATACATACGAAGGAGTAATGATTTCATTTTTAAATGATCAATATAGAAAGAATGAAAATATTATTTAATATTTACAAATTGATAATAATATCATTAATATAATAATATTCATTTTAATTATACTTATATATATCATCCATGTAGTATGGTAATGAAAAATGAATCACATCACTTTGTGGAGGTGATAGTTCCCACGTACGCATAAAAAAAATTATCATTTTTATATATATGGAAAGTTAAGAATATAAATTATATTTTATTTATCGTATTGATAAATAAATCATTATTATAATATATGAACATTAATTTAATCATTATAACTATAATTGAGATTTGGTGATGGAAAATGAATTATATCGGTTTGCGAGGCGGTAGTTCATCGTACACACGAACAATAATTATTTTCCTATTTGATGGAAGCGGATATAGATTTAGGTGATTTTGTTGACATAATAACATATTAGTATATTCATGGTACTGTATTTATTATTTCATCATGGTTGAAGCATATTTTCATGTGTTGGAATAAGAAACAAAGCAAAAACACTTAATTAAAAACGATACCTTTTATTGAGACAATGTCCTCTTCTTAACACATTAACACAACAATTGATGTTATGGGTATTAATTCCTTTATAAAATTAAAATTATATATGTTTTTAATATGTTATAATACTTTTATTTTGGATTTAACTTTAATTTAATATTTTTAATTCTTACTCTGGCAGTATGTGTTTTTACTCATTATGGGTTAACATTTGTACTATAAAATGAAAAACTAAACACGAATATATAATTTATAAAATAATAAACCTTATAAAAATAAATACTAATTTTTTTAAATTTTTATATATTTTATATCATTTATCAAATTATTATTTATTTTAAAATATCATTTGTGACAATTTTGATACTATTCATTACTTGACTATTTATAAATATCGCAAAACATGATATATTTGACCCAACTCTGTTAAAAAATAAATAACATGTAAAATCCATATATAAAATTCTTGGATAAAATTAATTATACAAAATTATATTTATTTTTATATTTTTGATATCATTTATTTCATATTACTTTTAATTAAACATTTATTGTGTCATCATTGTGTAATCCGTTAAGGTAAATATTTCTTTCTTACAAAATAAAAATAAATTAACATAGTAAATATAAAAATATTATATTTATAAATATTATTTATAGTTAAATATATACAATATATAACTTCATATAAAAAATATATCACTTGTTAAAAATAAAAGTATAACAAAATTTACATTTATTTTTATAAAATACTATAAATTGATTAAAATAATCAATATGCATCCAAGATCTCACAAAAATGGATCAAGGATGGTTTTCTTTGGAAAATTACTCATCTAGTAAAATTAGTAAAAGTTTAAGGATAATTTTATATTGATTATAATATTATTTTTACCATTAGTTACCAGATATATCATTAGCCATGGTAATAAAAAAATACTAAGTTATTATTCATATTTTCAAAACATTAAAGCGACATATTTAATAAATTTATACCTTATGATTACAAATAAGTTATCCATTTTTGAAAATTCAATTCCCCATGTTTTCTATTATTAATTAAAAATTAATCTCATTGATGGAATGAGAAAACGTATTTGTATGGTCAAAACATTCAAAATATATAAAAAAAATTATTTCCAAATTCAATGTAAAATTGATTCCAATAAAATAAACAAACTTGTGCACATTTAAATAGTTTTTCAGGAAAACATTTCATTTTATTTTAAAAAGGGTTTTACAGTCATTTATAAATTATTGGTAAAATAATTATATTTACATTTTTAAAAAATATTTTCATAATTAATTTAATCATGTTCATACCAATAATTCTAATATCTATGTTAAAAATATAGTTCCATCATAATTTACATCATGAGATGTTGTAGGAGAAAATTGTACAATCAATGTTTCATGAGGCAGTATTTCACCATACACAGAAACAAAATGTTCTATATCCATTAGATAAAGGTGTGTGTAAGTGTCGGTAGAAACCTTATCATAATAACATACTAGTATATTTATTATACATATTTTTTTATAAAATAATGGAATAAAGAGAGGTTCGGGGGGTTAGAGAAATAAAATAAATGAATAGAGCTTGAGAGAAGATGTTACCTCTAAATCAGGTTACTAATTTTGATTTGAACCAAAAGGCTTTATTTAATTACTTTCTGAGCATGTTAAGGCCTATAGAAGTAAGGGAGGGATGTTGTTAGAATATTTTATCTGAATTTCTGTGAGCCAAGGGGCTTGAGAGGTGAGAGTAAGTGGGTAAAGTTGGTACCCTCTTATAAGAGGGGGGAGGGGCACCTTATGAAATTCTTTAAATATTATTTTATTATAAAAAGATTTTCTAGTTATAATATCTCCAAAGTAATATATGTAAAAGATGATATGATTATGTGTTTAAATCCTCTCGAACAAAAGGTTTTAGACATGTTTTGGTCACAAAAGTTACCTTATATTTTGGCATCAACCCTTAGATAAATAAATTAACTCTTACCTTATATTCTTTTATTTTCATACTATATAGTTAATATAGTAACTATAAAATTCAAAGTGAACCTCAAGTGGAACATTAATGAAAATTTTAACAAAATATAATTCATTTGGCCTAATTTTATATATTTAATATTATTATATCATTTAATAAAATAATATTTTTTTTAAAAACTCATTTATGTTTGTTTTTACACAAATTAGTAATTGATTTTTTTAGGTGTTAAAAACACAATTAATTTTAAAAAACTATATTAAATTAAATCTAAAATTTCATAATCATCCAAAAAAATCATCGATAACATCAAAAATTTTAAATTAAATTTCTTTTAATATTTATAATATCATTTATTTAAATCTTTCGTTAATAAGGTAATCACTACATCATCATTTTGTCATAAATAAATTTTTTATTAATGTATAAAAATTATAAATAAAATAATTCGATATATTAAATATTTTTATATTTATAATGAATATTTATAGTAAAATATATCACTTATATAACACTATATTAAATAAAATTAGTAATAAGAGACATATTTATGATATTTTTATTTTTTACTTTAAATAAAATGTTATTAATGTCATTATCTCACTAAAGTGGCTTAAAAAGGCCACACGTTCTACCCAAGTACATTATTGGTCATCCAGGACACATAAAATAAGCATAGGATGAGTGTTAGGGTAATTTTATATTATTATAATATTATTTTTTAACTTTAATTACCCTATTTACCATTAACAATGGTAAATAAAATTCAAAAGTAACCATTCAAAAACAATTATTTTGATCCTATTAGACCAAATTTTCACCCTAATTATAACAATATATGATATATTTTTTAAATTAAATTCACAAAAATGGTAAAATTATAGTTAATGCTAATTTTCAAATGTGCCTAAGAGGCGGGTAAAAGAGACGTTCAAAAGTTTAATAAAATTTTATGTATATAATTTTACTTTTTCAAAAAAATGAATTAAATTATAATAATATATTTATTATTTATATATTGTGAATTTAAAATTTATTTAAAGTAAAAATATTTATTTAAATGAAAAAGTTGGGTTTTAACTACTATGCAGTATTTTACACTATTCCTCAAAAATTGAAACTTTTCAAAAAAATACAAAAAATTCAGCCAAAGTAAATATTGATGTCCCTCTTCTAAAGAAGAAGTTTATTTTTTCAAATAGAACTTATAAAATTTTAGAAACTATATTTAAAATTGCATCTCCATTAGAGAGCCGTAAAACTACCTTTTAAAAATTTTAGATTATTTTATGCATAAAATTATATTTATTCTCATTTTATGCATCTAAATTTTTTTTTATGAATGTAAAAACATTTAACAAACATGTGTAAATATAATGTGGTTATTTATTTTCATTCCTACCAACATAATGGCTAGGAACTAACTACTTTTTAAAATAATAATAATAATATTGTATTATTTTTTTATATAACTCAGTCTTGTGTGCAACGTAAGATTTCGAAGAAAATCTTTTTTTCATGTTGAGTACGCTATCGAAGGAAGAGTCCCTATTAAGGTAAAACCACTATCTAATTCATAAGTATTAATAGATATGAAAAGGTATTATTCTCTAATTACTTAGGAAGTTACATCCTTCCCCCCTTTTGTAAATTCCATCCTCACAATTTTAAATTTGGGCTCTGTAACTAAGGTTTAATTTTTCAAAATTACTTCATTGAAATACCACATCGGAAAAAATGAAATAGAATCTACAATTTAAAATAAAGAAACTGAAGTACAATGGTCACTCGAGATAACAAATATTAGGGTTCCATGTAGGAAAACATGGATATATAAGAGAAAAATAACCATCATATTCTGATGGAGGGTGATAGAAAACATTGTCAGGAAATATTTAACAATCAAAAGCCATAAATATATGATTGGTTAAATGGTATTTGATTTCATAGTAGGGAAATTAAACACACAAAAAAATTTAAGATCCTTTTTGAGGAATTCATTCACATCCTTGACTAAGAACATAATAAAACATATATAATTGATATATTTATATTTTATAACCATAATTTAATCCTTATAATATTCCAAAATTATTATTTACATCCCTAAGAAAAACCTTAAGCATCAATGATCACACAAACCATAAAGATTATAAATATAATAAAATTGAGGTTCAAAAGTAAATGAATACTCCAAATTAAACAAAATCCTTACATAAACAAAAACCCCCCAAAACATATTTCAGAAAGGTCCTTAATACTTATTATCACATCACTTAAAACCTCAGAAAGTGTGTCTAAAACCTTGAACGTATGGTTATCCTTTGAAAACATTGGGATCTCTAATGTTCCTCTTAATTTGGTGAAGTGTTCACTTAAATTTAGTGTCAGAAAAATATAAGGGATTATTTGGTAGGATATGGTGAATTCAGAGAGATTTTTTACGAAAGAGGAATATGGGTTTTTCTTCATTTTTTCGTTTATGATTTTTATGAGAAGGTGGGTTTTTCTTTGTGTTTTTTTTAAGTTTTTTTAATTTTTTTACAATAACCAGAAACTAACAAAAAATTAATTAAACCATCCCCAGAAATAGACCCATTTAAGAGATCATCTGATTGTCACTTATCGACCTGTCAAGGTCTGGTGCTCTGCTAATGTGTATAGCAGCACTCGGGTCAAATCCTCAGTGATGATACTTTTTAATAGTCGATTATTTTTAGTTGATTATACTATGATTGGGGGTTTGTTTTCAGAGATTATGAAATCATTTATGAATGATGTTTGATTTAAAAAATAGAAAAATATTGGTGTGAGTTGATCATTAGGTAGTTAATTATGTGATATCCTTGAGCCTTGCTTTATATTGCATTAAATTAACACACATGTCACAAGTTGACGTTGATTGGAATTTCCAAGTGTTAAGACTTTAATCCAACCCTTAACATAACATAGGGTTCTAATAGAAATAATATCTTATTTATGGTATTGTATTTATAGTTCCAATAATCTATGGAAACCACTCATTAAAAAACAAGTCATTAATCTATGACATGTTAAGTCCAATATACACAATGTTAATTCAAAGAATATTCATCGAGAAAACGTTCTCAATCATTTCACATAGAAAAATTATAAATCAACCCAATGATAGATTTACTCAACCATTTGGGTTGTTAATAATCTGGTTATAAGTTTATGGTGATGAATTAATAAGTGAAGAAAAATAAATGGATAAGAAAAGAGTTGTACATCGAACACACACACAAACAGTGAGGGGAATTAAATAATAACTTTAGATTGAATAAGAAAGCACAATATGGGAAGGGGATTAAACTGTATTTAAACTATTTTAATACCAATAATATTATTTAATAGAATGTGGATTATAATAATATATGAAGAATAATAAACATTCATTAAAATAGAATTACAAAAAAACACTTGTGAAATTACAAATGAAGAAAACTACAAAAGTAAATTAAAAAAAATATAGGAGGAAAGGGATCTCAAGTGAGAACTTGAGTATAGATGGTCCTCGAAAGACTTTGGAGAAGCTTTTATGGGGCCAATTAATTCTCATATCTTCTTAAATTCCAACCACATTCAATGGGAAGAGGGGGTTGTATTTATTGCCCAAGGAGGTAGACAGTTTGCATTCCAAATATTCCCCTCCACTTTCATCGCCAATTTGGCCTTCTAGAAAGCTGAATATCGGGATTATATTTTCTTCCAAGTTGTATATTTTGATGTGTACTATAATCCCTAAAAATTTGGCATCCATTTGACTTATGTAGACTAAGTTATGGAGGTTTTAATAAAAAATGTTAAACTGTCCATTTCTATCCATGATTTTTCGATGGCGGAAATGTGAGTGGATTTTTGAATAGGAATATGCCTTAAAATAATAATAATTTATTCTAACAGGTTGGCCTCCCATATCTTAGATTTTACACTAAAAAATCTCAGACTAATTGGATGACTAAATCAGAAGTAAATGTAGGAATAGTGTCCTGATTTTAATTCCCGTCCAAAATGGTGGGCCGGACTTCAAAGCATCATTTGGAAACCTTGTTTTGGTATTTGGGATTTGAAATATTTATTCATAGTTCCTTGTGTTTTTATCCGAATTTTTTAGGATAATTAATGAATCTACACTTTTGGATTGATCCCAGTAATTCAATATTTAAGGATGGTTCAGTTTAATCACATATTCTCTGGGCCTTCTTGTGTGGTCCATATAACCCTACAAATAGCAGAATTGGCCAATGATTCCTTATAATGTTATGTGGAAACTTGAATAATGAATCCTGAAAATCAAGAACCTCACAATTTATATCATTAGGGTGATAGTTATTATTAAAATATTAAACATAATTTAATCTAGATGAATTCAAATAGTGCTCTAATATAATATTTAATATTAAAACATTAATATTTCACAAAAAATTATGTACATTTCATATAAAATTAGTAAAGTGAGTATATAATAAGTCCTTAAAATATTAATAACATCAATAAACTTCCTATTGAACATATTTGTTAATGAAATCACACATCATATCTATTTTAAAAAGTTTGAAATTAAATAATTTTGCAAAGGCAAGTAAAATATGAATAGATTAAAGTCTACCTATTAGAGAATAGGTTTCTTCATAGTCTATTCCAACTTGTTTATTATATACTTTAGTAACTAATATTTCTTTCTTTATTACTATGATTTCATTTTCGTCACATTTATTTCTGAAGGCCCATTTTACTCTAATTATAGAATTTTCCTTAGGTCTTTCAACCAAGGTTCGGAATTTGTTCCTTTTGAATTAATTTAGTTCATCTTGTATAGATTTAATCCATTAATCATCACCTAAATCTTCATCAGTGTTTTTGGTTCTAATTTGGAATGAAATTCTAGATGTTCTACTTCTTTCTTAAATAAATTCTTGTCCTTACAGGTTGATTTACTATAGCAATGATATTATCACTAGGATGATTCTTAAAAAACAACTAATTTTGGTTTTGTAAAGTCTATTCATAAACATAAGGTAGAAATTCTTATAGGGTAAATAATTCAAACACATTTTCTTTAGTATATTCTTTATTAAAATAATTTCCCATCAAATGTTGATAATAATTTTTTGAAAACACATCTGAAGATATAGGATGGGATTTTTTTTTAAAAAGGGATCGGTTTCATTAAATTTAACAAGCACTATCTCTTTAAGAGTACAAGATTTTGTATTGAAAACTCTATAATCCTTAAAAGTTGTGGAATAGCCTAAGAAAATTCCTTCATCGGATTTGGTTGTGAATTTATGTAAGTTATCTTTTGTATTAAAAATGAATACTTTTCATCCAAATACTATGAAGTAAGAAACTATAGTTTTTTTACCAGTCCACAATTCTTAATGTGTTTTGTTAAGAAAAGTTCTGATGAAAAATTGATTCATAGTATAACAAGCAATACTAATAGCTTCATCCCAAAAGTGTTTAACAATAAAATATTCACTCAACGTGGTTCTAGTTATCTCTTGAAGAATTAGATTTCTTCTTTCAAAAACACTATTTAGTTGAGGAGTTCTTTGGGATAAGAAGTTTTGAGTAATGCCTATATTACTAAAAAAGTTTCAAAATATGAATTTTTAAATTATCTCTCATGATCACTATGCATATTTATCCATGGAAGGTTTATCAAAATTTTAACTTGGGCTCTAAAATTTTTAAAATAAGAAAATTATTTAGATTTATTTTCTGTAAAATAGACCCATGTAAATCTAGTGTAATCATAAACTAAAAAAATACATATTATTTGCCTCAAATACTTCTAGTTTTTTTTGGACCAAAAAGATATATATGAGCTAGATGTAATTCATCAGAAGTTAATACTTATCTGATTGATTTAAATATTGACTTATGTTTCATAAAAAATTGATAGGGAATACAAACTTTTCAAGAATCAAATCTATGCTTTGGTAAATCCTATACAATTCTTTTCCTATACAGGTTTCATAAGTTCCTAAGGTTATAGTGTCCTAGTATTTTATGTCATAACCAAGATTGATCTTCCATTGCACTCAGGAAAGGTAGGTCATGGATCCTAAGGTCTATTATGTTCGGTGTATAATATTCTCATGCCTACGAGCAGATAAAATAAACTCTTATTTTGAATTTTGTACTATGTATTTATCATTCCTAAAATTTATAATTTAACCTTCATCACATAATTGGATTATGATTATGAGGTTGTTCTTAAGAACCTTAACAAATAAAACATTTTAAATTAAATCTTTTCCAAGAAGAACAATGTTACCTATACCAACAATTTCTCCTTCAGATTTATCTCTAAAATTTAATTTTCCTCCTTCATGCTTGATAATATTTTCAAATAAAATGTTTGTTATCATCCTTATGCTGGGAAAATCTACTATCCATGAACCATTTTTTATTGTTTTCATTTCATTTATTTTCCTAAAAGTAAAATAGTTAGACTTTCGGAATCCAAACATTCTTAGATCTAGAAATTTTAGAAAGTAAAATCATAGGTATCCACATTTTCTTAAAAAATTAATCTCTATGAAAACCTAAGGATTGGGTTTTATTTAAAGAAGAATTTTTCTCTCAATGTCCACCACATTGACACTTAGTTCAAAAAGAATCAATTTAGGGGAAAAAATAGTTATGACTAAAATCTGGTTTTCATTGAGTATAACTGAATCCAAAACAATTCCTAAGAGGAAGAAGTAGTGAATACATTTTATCAAATTCTTTCCTTACAAAAGTAAAATTGGATAAAAGTTTCTTAAATAAAAAAATCTGATTCTAGTATAATGACTAAATCCTTATCCTCATATTCATTAGTCTTTGATTTTGAGTTATCCTCTAAAACAATTTTCTTGGAAATAACATTTTCAAGATCTTTAAAAAGTTTATCCTTCTCAGAAATAACTTCATTAAGGATTTTAGAAACATTTTGAAAATCAAAAAATTTCTGATCAAGATCTTTACAAATATCTGATACTTCTTTTTTTAAAACAAAAAATCTAGAGTTTTCTTTCTCTAATTTATTTTTTATCATACTATTCTCATTCTCATGTAATTTATAAAATATAGAAACTTCTTTAAATGAAGGTAAGGTATTATATTTTGATGAGGAATATTCATCGTCTTGAGATTCATAATATTATTTATTATGAAAATTATCATTTAAATAAATATTGTTTAAATGTTCATCATTGGGTAACTTATCCATAAGACAATGATTTTCAATAGATAATATGGTTATAAGGCAAATATACTTCTGATAATAAGATTCATATTCTCAAGATTTATCTGAAGAGACACCACCTCTAGAACTCCAGGTGTCATTTTCCTTCAAGAAATTCTTAGCCTTAGATTTGTATAACTTCTTTTTGTTCCATTCATAATTATTTTCCTTTCGGTCTCTTCTTCTTAACATAGGAAAATATGGTCTAATATGTCTGTCCCTTTTTCATTCATAATAGGTTACTTCAAAATCTTTCTTGTCCTTTCTATCTTTCTTCATATATCTATACTAAAAATATTTCATACCCAAAATCATGTTCATCCTTCGAGCAAGATTGGCTAATTCATTCTCAGACTATTCACTATCACTTGATTCAGATATAAAAATACCTTTCTTAGATTTAAATCTAGTTACCATTCCCGGAGTCTTGGATTTAGATGTGGTAGTGAAAGATGCATTTCTGTTACCATTATTTTTCTTATTTAAATCAGAATCTCTCTTTATTCTTGTTTCATGTTGAAGAATATTTCTTAATAAATCATCAAGAGTAATGTTAGATACTTTCATAATATTCATCAATAACTGTCCATTTAGATTCCTAATCATTGGTAATGATTTCAATTATCTTTCCCACAATAACATCATCAAGACATTTCTCTCTGATTTATTTAATATTGTTTACGATAGTCACAAATCATTGTTTCACATTGCAAATATGTCCTCTATAAGGAAATCTAAATCTATGATATTCAACTTTGAGCATAGCTCTTCTAGTTTCAACCGATTCAGAAGTTCCAAATTATGTAACTTCAATTTTCTTCTAGATACAGTTGGAAACTTCATGACAAGATATTTGACTATATATATTCTTGTTCATGTATCATAAAAGATTATTGTGTACCTTGTAGTTTAATTGATGTTCTTATTTTTCTTGGAGGGTGATGGTTCTGACTTCTTTGTCTGGAATTTTATAATGACCAGTGAGCATGACAAATTTGTTCACTCTACTGTTTATAACAAAATTCTTCATCCTGTCTATCCAATAATCATAATCATTACCATAAAATATTAGTGGTCTGGTAGGAGTTAGGTTGTCTATAGAACTTCCATTCATAGATTTCATTCTATAAGAATAATACTTTTTCCAAAAACTTGTTAGTAGTAAAAGTTTATAAAAAAAGATAAAATATTTAAGAAAAATTTGAGCAAGTAAAGTTGATAAAGAAAAGTTGATCATGAAAACCTTATATGTGAGTACAAGCATTTCAAAGACCTATTCTGATTCTAATTGTAGGATCGAAATATAGATGAAGATGCTCAATTACAAGAGGGGGGAATTTTATGTATAAAAACATTCACTTTAAAACTTGAGGAAATATATGATTAAAAAATTTAAACATGGTAAATTCAAAAATCCTCTTTGGTTCTAAACCAAAGGAATAATTGGAAGGGACCAGGTCCAATTATAAGAAACCTAAACTTAATCAAGTTAAAAATAAGGAAACTTAAGGAGTATTTTCATAGGGAAGTATTCTACCATAAAGAGTATCAGATCTTATTTATATCATACTTAAACAAGTATAAGAAAGTATAATAAAGTTATACTTTCATTATTTAACAAAATACAGTGGAAATAAAACTTTTAAAAAATTAAGTAAACAATTAAGAAACCTTTTAACCCAAAGATAATGGAATCCAACAACCTTGGATAAATGTCCCTTGATTTATACATTTAAGAAAGTCCATATTATCCACACTAGGTTAATCCCTTCATAACAATATCAGAGTCTATCTTGTTATCCCAATAAGCCCTCAAACATTAAGGTAGTCAGCACCTCTGTCTTCATATCCTCAGAAGCCCTAGAACTTTAACGCACTCAAAATATATGTCTCCTTGTCCCAATAATCCCTATATTATACATAGAAAGAATCAGAGTTTCACAAATCAAGTTGAACATGTTGTTTATGCCTGAGAAATATGTTTTCAAATCACACAATGCATGTGATTATCACTCTCTATAAATCACTTCACTTAATATAACCTCTAGTATTGATAGATGTGTATTGAGATCATTCTATTGAGCTTATATTTATAGGTAAAAACATTAATGGTTGACTCCTCCTCGAACGGTCATATTTTTCCTTGAATCTCAAAGGGACCTAGACAGGTGTTACTCAGCCAACGATTATTTAGAAACAGATTGTACGACATCATTTAATTTTAACATAACCATGTGTAATATAATATAACATATAATAAAAGATTTTTTATGTTAAAGTAACTTAAGTAAACTATAATCCTATAAAGTTGGAACAAAATATTGAAGAAATAAAAGATAAACTTAATAAGTATGAATAATCAAATTCTAAGTATATTGGAAAACATAGTCTAAATATTTATTCAAATGGGGTCTGACATTAGAAGAATTCAGAGCCTAAATTTTGAGGAATTCCGAGTCTTAATTTTAAATAATATAGAGTCTGAATTTCAGAGAATTTTAAATCTAAATTTTAGATAATTCAGAGTCTGAATTTCAGGGAATTTAGAGTCTAAATTTCAGAGATTTCAGAGTCTAAATTTCAAATAATTCATATTCTAAGAATTTGTATGGTTCCATGGTTTAGAATTAGAATCCTATTATTTTTAAAGAATTTTTATCTTAAGATAAATAAGTTTATCTTAAGATAAATATCACAAAGTATAACCTAGAATAGTAAGTTAAGGTTAAAGAAAATAAATTTCCTTGTAGAAATAAAATGATATTTATGGAAAAAGTGTTTGTGATTTTCAAAACATAAAGGAATAGAAAAAGTCATCAGATAGCTTATGGAAATAATATATCGAACCTTCTAAATCTTGTGTGCTATTTTCAGTTTCCTACATTTGTATGATTGTGAGTTTCTTATTAAAAAATGTTAAGGAAAAAACTCTTACAAGTTTCATAGGTTAACTTTCATAAAGCAATAAATTTTTAAAAATAAAACTATTGATTAAACCCCCCCAGTGGTTCAACAATCATTAAGAACTTCAAAATTGATAAGTAATGTATGGGGAATAAGATCAATAGTAATATATAGAAAATACAATTCCCATAAACTCTTTTTAACCAACATGAAAAAACCTCAAAAAGAGTTATGAAGAAAGTCTGTAACATGACCTAAGGGGAATTCCCAATCCCCACAGGTCGGAAACCAATGATTGTAATGAAGATAAACTATATTGGGAATGATTATTTCTGATAAAACCAAATAAAAATGAACTTTTATATAGAGGTATATCATAACCATTATGTATGTTAGATGGTCATGGAAAAAAATAAGAATTTTAACAAATAAATAAAATCAAAAAATGAATAACACACAATAGATAAATAATGTTTTCAAAATAAAATTAAATTTACCTTTACAACTCTTCAATTCAATCATGGTCACACAAGATGATTCCCCAATACCAAATTATACAACCTGATGATAACTAAACATAACCTAAAATATATAATAATTATAAAAGTACCCTAGTAGGTATCCTCCATATAACCCATTCATAACCATTAAAAAAATATATTTTCATTATTATTTAAAATTATAACTATAAAAGTAATCTTTTATATTAATTATAAAAAACCAATTGAACCCCTTTATTTTGGTCATTTTTATCCAAGTAAGTAGTTTACCCATTAAATAAAATTTAGAATGAATCATTTTGATGGATATGAAATATTTGGTAAAATAATAATCTTTAAAACCTTTTTTTTTAAAATACCCCCATTATAAAAATATATGAAAAAATAATCCACTTTTTAATATTTATTCTGAAATTTTAATAAGATTACTAAAAGAATAAAGAAATTACTCTTAGATTGTTGGTAATTGCCAAATATAATGAATATTGATATTAATGTTTCAAAACAACTATGGATAAATAAATAAAAGATTAGTTACAATTTATGACATAAAGAAAAATTAAACCTCCAATAAAATCCACTCAAGAAAAATAAATAAATGACTAAACATAAGTAATAAAATATCCAATGAGGGAAAAGAAAAAAACCAAAAGTTAAAAAACAATAATGGAGTGGCCCTGGCTAGGCTAAGGTCAAGGAAACCTTGGATCCTCGTACTATATTATGAACTAAAAATTCCATATCCAATCATGCAAGTAAGAATATAAGTAGATCATTCCCTTGGCCTAAAAACATGGTGACACACTATTATGGCACCATATCAATGTCCTGATCCACTAAATAGTAAATTACATTGTCTTAGCAGTATCGTGGCACCCTAATTGGTGTCCCCACAACCATATCATCCAATTCCTAGTAATGTTTAGTTAGTATGACGCAGTACAAAAGTCAGTTTCTTGTCCTAGTCTTCCATACCTAGGTTCCCATGAATAAACTAAAGTGAGTATTATAATTCCCAATTAAATAAAATAAAATTGAAAGGTATATAACAAAATACCTCACCTCCTCTATATGAAATTATTTACTCAAACATCCCCCAATCCATCAAAACACATCATGTAATAACTAAAAAAAACAAATTCACAACCCAATCAATACCAACGAATCCATACTTAAAATAATAAAACTTAAAAATAATTTTTAAAAAATTTTATTATAGGTTCATTCGAATCATAATTTGAAAAACTAAAATATTATTTTATTTTACCGAAAACTAAAGTATGAAACAATATCCGAAAATCAATTTAAAACCCCCCATCTTTTTTATAAATTTATACTAACCACATTTAAAACCATGTATCAAACTGGTATGAATAAGTTACCGAAAATAAATATTAAAATAATAATTATTTCATACCAATACCATCATTAATTTATAATTCATTTTCCAAAAATATAAACTTCCTTACTTAGTCCATTATAAATTAATACACCTATATTATAATTGGATTCCTCTAGAAAGACTATGTAAGTAATTTTATTGAACATTTGGCTCATATGACAAAAAAGTAACTGAAAACAAGAAATAGTTTTTTATATTCTTTTGAAAAAACAATAGAGAATAAAAAATATTAAAGCAAGGAAAAATTATATATTCCATGTATACTTTTTAATAAATTCAAATAATTTTATAAAATCATTTATGAAATCAATAGAATTAAATTTAAAGGATTTTTCATGGAGTCTCCTACTGTAACTTATTGATGTCACCTTAATATATTCAATGAACATCCTATAAATGAATCATTAATGCCTATTTAAAAGATCATAAATCATAAACTAATTAAAATATACTCATAGAGAGAGTTAAAAAAATGGAAATCCCACTGAGAACCCTTTCTTTGAAAATAAAAAGTGACTAAACCTCTTTTGGAGAGGTGAGTAAAACCTATATAGGCAACCTAAGGGACACCCTAACAAAATATTCATCCTTTTAGGGTTTCACCAATATAAGAAAAACCCAATCTCTTGAAATTACTAAAATCACCTACATTTTTATGATTAAATAGAGTAAACCATAGGGTATAGTAATCACCATCAAACAACAACTTAACAAATGAAAATGACTCACTAAGGTCACATTTTGATAGAAATCAATGAAACCCTATTCCTAAAAATGATTTTTTCATGGTCTTGTAGAAGTACAACCAAAATCCTAACCTTGAATAAATATAAATGAAGAATAGATGCATACCTTCTAAAGAATGGAAAATGGTGGAATGAGCATCCCCTTTTCCTCTATCCTTTATAAGGTACAACAAAAACACCATTAACTATAACATGAAATTCTAATTTAATTAAATCCAACCAAAATACTATGATTCTTATGAATATAGAGTTAGGTTTTACCTTCCCTTGATTGAGACAAATCAAACAGAAATAATGAAACATCATTATGATTTGTATTGAAATAGTTATGGATGGTAGAATCTTTAAATAATTAAGAGAGGAGAGAGGGATAGGGTAGAGAGATAAGAGGTGAGAGATGGGTTTGAATCCCCCAGTGCACCCATTTTCCTCTTTGACTATCCATTCCCATTTTTTTCTTTTAATTTTTTACCCCCTTTTTATTATTTACAATTTTATTTTTCCCCTCCTATCATTGTACGTGTTGTTTATACACAACCCACCCTAAAGTTTTCTTCAATTTACAAATTCCTTATATAGGGTAAGGGCCCTACTCTCTTATTTCTTTTTTTCAACATATTTAATTGAATTCACAATAATAATAATAATAATAATTACAATAATATCCTATTGTTATTTTCACTTAATTAATTATAATTATCAAAACCTCATATATATATTTTACAACATATAAGTCAATATATATATATATATTATATATTAATTATGTTTTCATAAATTTCTAGAGACACATAATAATACCATTGTTATAATTTTTAACCATCCACCAAAAATTAAAACACAAAAAAAATCAAATATCAATTTAAACAATCTCAAAAAAAATCCTTAATTTTTTTTGCAATCATGTCTTCCCATAAAAAATAAAAAAAAATATAAACTAAAAATTAAAAACTCTTCTTACTATCACAAACCTATAATGACATAGTTCATTTAATTCTCCCCACCATAAATATTTCCTCCCCTAGAATGTATCATAGAAATTTTATAAAAGAAAAAACTCACACAGTAAGGTAAAAATCCACATTTTAAATGCTTTACAAACAAGACCTCATAAAACCAAAGAATAAGACTCCACAAAATGGGGTAATTCCTGCACCATAAAATAATACTTTCCAATATTCAAAACCAAACATTATTAAAGAGAAAATCAAACTTGATACATCAACAGATTACTCACAAAAATAATAACCAAACCAAAGAAAACTCTTCCAAACGAATTGTAAAGTTACAAAAGAATCAATTCAAGGAACCAAATCCTCTTAAACCTAGTAAAACGCATAAAATAGCACTCGCCTAAAAATATAAATTATCATTAACATATAAATTACTTTCTAATATAAATTAGAACAATAAAATATGAAAAGGAAACAACTTTTCACCAAAATAATAGCAAACTGAAAACAACCATTTTCATCAGCATACCCATTTATTAAAAAATTAACAAAAATAGTTTTTCAAAAAAACAAAATTTAAAAGTTAAAATCAATAGTTAAAATATAATAATATTAAAAATAAAACAAGTATAAATCAACCATATCAAAACTCTTGCAATGAAAAATACTAGATATTCATGATTCTAAAATTCACTAGTATATTAAATGAATAGAGAAAAACTATTCCCAATTTAGTTTTAACATAAGTAAGTCATTTAGAGAGGGCTATGATAATTATTTTTTTAATTATCTAATTGAAATATATATTATTTCATTTTATATCCACTTACTATAAACCAAAATTTTCATTCTTAGAAACCCAATACAAAAACTAGTTTATCTATAAAAATGATGGTGTATGTCAAAATAATTTAGAATAGTAAATATATATCCCATTATTTTATATAATTAAAGAAAAAAAATCATTATTTTTAAAAATCTTTAAATTCCAAAACACTATCATTATGTAAATTCAAATTTCAAAATTTCTAACACTTTAATTCTATTTTTTTATTAAAATTACCCATTAAAACCTTTATTACCATATAAACTATTTATATAAGGTAAACCATCAATTTTAAAAAACCCATGCATTATAAAAAAATAAATATATCTTTCATAAAAGTCGTGTATAATTTATAATAGTATTTTTAAAAAAAATTCAATTTAAAAAATATACACCAAGGCTCATAACATTATAAAGGAGATCCAACATAATTAGTCAACAACAATACATAAAGAAAATCATCTAAATTATTCTAAAATTCCAAATAAATTAGAGTAAAGAAAACTTGAGTACTTATAAATATAAAACATATTAATTAAATTCTTTATTTAAAAACAATAGTAATCATTAATAAAATATTAAAAAATTGTGATTAAAACAAAACCATATCCTTTTAAGATACATGGTCAGTTTGAAAAGTATGCAGCTCATGCACCCTACCATTGAATCTCATTGATTTATCTTCTGACTTTCTTAAATTTTTTAATTTTACCCATAAATAAGGATAAATGAAACCTAGAACGTGAAATTACACATTCCCAACTTCCCCTGGTAACTCAAGAATCATTATGAAAGATGGTGATCAAGAACCTAATTGTGACATACCTCTTGATTTATGATCGTATTATCTTCTGTAAACCTAAAATCCAAAAATAATATAACCAAAACAAATTGTTAATACCATTTCTACGAAACAACCCTAGTTAACCCTAATTTAGGTTCCCAATCCTATTTTCATTAAGGTTTGAGGGGTGTTCTCAGTCCCCATGGCATGAAAACTCGTGGTCGATATCAAGTTAAAATTTATTATGAATGATTTTACAAATAAAACAATAAAACATAGAACTTAACCACTGTATTCCATCATGAACATTCCTTATATAGGATGGTAACATAAAAAATAATTATTTTAATAAATAAATTAAACCAAATATGTTATAACACATAACAAATAAATAAAGTATTAAAAATAAAACAAAAATTACCTATATAGCTCCAAAAGTAAAGAAAGGTCACTCAAATTGATTCCTTTAAACCAAATGCAACAACCTAAAGATACCTAAAATGAACCTAAAATATATAGTTTTGAGTAAAAATCCTCTTAGGTATCCTCCCCACACCTCACGTGTAACCTTTAAAATAAATTCTTATTCATTATAGTTTTAAAGTAAAATTATAGAATTAAAATTTAATTATAATTACAACAATCAACCTGAAACCATTACTTTAGTCCCATTTTATCAAAGTTAATAGTTTTCCCATTAAATATAATTTTTTTTGAAACATTTTAAAAGAGATGAAATTTATAGTAAAAGAATCTGTATAGAAACCATGCTTTTAAAAAATACCCCATCACAAAAGTCAAGGAAAAATCACCCACTTTTTAATACTTATATTAAATTATTATAAGTTTAACTAAATGATAAAAAAATTACTCTACAACTGATGGGAATGTAAAAATATAATTAATACTAATATAATAATCACCAAACATCTGGGATCAAAAAAATATACTAGTAGGTTTAAACTATAACATGAAGATAAATGTAAACAGTAACAAAATCCACTCAAGAAGAATATATAAATTACTTAACATAAGTCGGAAAATATTCAAAGTAACAATAGAAGGAAAATTAAAGTAAACATAATCATGGGAGTGTCTATAGGGAAGGAAAGGTTAAGATAACTAAGGTTTATTATACTATCTCATGATTTAAACGATCTATATATATTTATGTGTACAAGAAGCTAAAGATTACATGCACTTCGGCTAACGGTGTGATGACACCCCACTAGGACACCATAACCAAGTTAAAATCCACAGAGGAGTATATGACCATGTCCAATAGATGTGGATACACCTCAATTGGTTCCCCAAAACCATATCTTCCAAATCCTATAAATTTTTAATTAATATGGCATAATCCAAATATTATGTTCTTATCCTAGTCTTCCATACCTAGGTCCCAAGGTTCCCATAACTAACCAATGGTGAGTAATATAATTACTATGTTAATAAAATAAATCAGAAATTAAAATAAAAAATATACCTCACCTCCCCTCTAATCCATTCTTTGTACAAACATCCCACTATGCAACAAAAAAATCACACAATCACTAAAATAAACCAAATTCACAACATAGTAAATTATAATAAACCCATACTTAAAATAATAAAGTTTAATCAAAATTAATTTACAATGTACCAACCAGGATTTTGGAAGTTTCAATTGAAAAACTAAAATATCATTTCATTTTACTGAAAAAAAAACTATGAAAATAAATTATAAAATCCTATGAAAACCCTATATCCTTTTTATAATTCACACCCAACCATATTTCAAACCATGAATCAAACTAATATAAATATATTCTCTCCAATAATTATTCAACCAAAAAAATTAAGGAAACAAATACCATCCTTTATTTATAATTAATATTCAAAATATATAAGTTTCACTCCATCCAAAATATTCGAAATAAAAAACCTATATTATAATTATATTCGTCTAAAAAGATCTTATAAGTAATTTTCTCCAATTTTATTCTTAAATATGAAAAAAAAATATAACTAGAAAAATAGAAACAGTTTTTTATAATCACTTGGAAAATTTGGAGTGAAGAAAATATATTCAAGTGAGGAAAATTATGTATTATATTTATAATTTTCAAAAAAATCAAAGAATGTTTTAAAAATCAGACAACTATTCAAATAATTTAAATTTAAAATATTATTCATGGAGTTACCTGTATAAACATATCAATTCTACCTTAATAAATTCAATAACCATCATAGAAATAATTCATATATAACTATTTAAAAATGTATCTAATTGTAAACTATTTAAAATATAATCCTATGGAGAGTGAAAAAAATGGAAATCTTAACCAAACCTCTTCTTAAGAGGTATGATAGACCTAAATTGACAACCCAAGGGCCTCTAAAAATCCCCATATTTTTTACGTGTTTCTCTATTCTTCAAAAAATCATTTCACTTAAAATCCCAATAAATTACTAAAATTCATAAAATTATAGAGGGAAGCTCACAAGTTATAGTAAATCCATCAAAAATATAGCAACCATAGCCCTTTTTCTTATAAAATTACATGATTTATGCATAATTATACATCAAAGTACAAGACAAGGATTGTTAATTATAGTGTCTTGTAAGACTGTGTACATAAAACATAAAACATGGGGATAAAAAACTATTATTTATTTAATCCCAATAAAGAGCTCATAACATCCTTTAAGCCCATACATTTGTATAGTGTACCCTGGGGAACACATGAACAAAGGGATGAGCTAAAAAACCTAGGAAGGGTTTAAAAAAATAAATCTTAAACACATGAGTTCGGAGGCATGAGATAATGATATCAAAAGCATGTAACATATGAAATCATAACATATAAACATGAAATCATATAAAAATGGAATCATATAAATGTGGAAAAAACATAAAAAACATCCTTAGAATGAGCCATGGCTAACTTCCAATCATGTTTCCCATAGTAGTACAGGTCAAGGCTAACCACTCGTCTTGTTTATCATATCCAAGGCTAACCGCCAAGACAATTGCACATAGCATCTCAGGAGACTTAACTTTACCAAAAGCATTGGAGAACTATATGGTTTCACCCATATTACATTTCAGGAATATTTTTTCCATACAAATAATCATACGTAATCAATCTTATATAAACATAAGGGTTACCCATGGAAAGAATTGGGTACCACAATCAAGACAAAAATCATAACCAATTGGTTTATCATGAAAGTGTCCTTGAAGAAAGTAATTAGAACATAAATGGGTAATAATAATGTAAAATAAGCATATATAATGGTAAGTAATTTAAAATATAAGTGACAACATTCAATAAATGTATTTGAGAAATTTTAGTAGTAAAACATTTTTGTGTGGTTTAATGGGAAATACTTTAGACACTTTAAAATACAAAAGGTGAAATATTTTATATAAAACAATAAGTGAACCAAGAAGGTTTTAATAATAAAAAATTATTTTATAAAGACAATGGTGGATTAAAATAGAAGATATAATTATCTTGAAATTGGGTAAGAATTCAGGAAGCTCCCTTAAAACAGGTTTGCTTATCGGAAAGTACTAAGGAGAGAACCTTTTAAAACATGTGTATCCCAGAAAGAGGGTGATTAAAAAGTCTTGAAAAATAAATTTTGTAAAAATAAAAATCATTTATATGATTCAAATAAATATACAAGATAAATTCATTTTGATATAAAGAAAGATAAGGCACCCCGAAAGAACAAAGGAGGTTCAGGTAGAATTCGTTATAGATTATCGGCACGGTATTGGGTTTACCTAAGAGGGATTTATGAGAAAGAAAAGGGCTTTCTCATAACTTAAAAATAATTAGTGCATTAAGGGGGAGGTGTGAAATCATACCCCCTCATTTGGGATTACACAAGGGAAGTCATAGCATAGAGAACAATCTTGATTAAGAGTGAAATAGAGAGGATCGCTTACCTTAAATTTGATGGTGATATTTTCTTGAACATAATGAACATAATAAAAAAATTAGGTTTATTAATTAATAATTTGATAACCTTTTATATAATTAATTTATTTATTATAAACTTTTTTATTTCGTTCAAGACCTTTTTTATTGGTTATAAGGTTCAATTTCATTGTTTGGACTCATTTTCTTACTTGGGTTTAATGACCGTTTCTCTTATATTCATGTTTAGATAAACATGTAAGGTGAAATTGGTTGTTTATAATTAAATTTATATGATATTAGTGAAAATCCAAGATAGTTCATGGTTTCAAATTTTATTAGGTTACTTAGAGTGAAGTTGAATTATTATATAAAACCTTAGTGATAACTATTTTGTTAATTCGTGGGTTTTGATTACAATGAACATGTTTTTCTTTATAACATAATACCATTTGTAAAAATAGATTATAGAAACATAACTAGGATATATATATATAATAATAATATGGTCTAACAATCACACAAATGGTTTCATGACCATAATTAAAGATGATATTATAAATTGATAAATTGTTGTCCTTAAATGTGCTGAATTAACAAATCTCAAACAACATTGTCATTTCTTTCAAAGAAAAGATGGTTAAAGGGGATATGATATTGAAATATACCATTAGCATAAGAGCAATAAATTTCATGTATGTTACTAGTGTTATCATACCATTTTTGTGAAGGGAGGTGAGTAAAGAAACAAGAAAAGAAATGAACTTAAAAGAAATAAATGAATTGGAAAGAGGAGTATACCTCTTAAGTTTAACTCATTTTATAGACTCTTAATAGGATAGGATTCGGTATTTTGATGATACTAGGGGTGGTTGTAAGTGGGGAGGGAGATTTGGGAGATATTTGGGCATAATATTGTCACGGAATAAGGCTTGGGAGGAGTGAAGAGAATAGAGAGTGAGGGGGGGTTTGTAGTGGAGGAGAGGAGGGTTTCCATAATTTTTTAATAATTAGTTTTTTATTTCTTAACAGGACAATAAATATTAATTATACCATGAGGAAGAATAATAATAAATTCATTTGATTTTGAACCAATGTCTATTTACATCATTCATGACTCAAGCATGATGTAGAAATTTAGGTTCTAGCATTTAATGTGATTTATCGGATTTTAGTATTCATAAAAATCTAGTATTTTAGAAAAATATCAAAAATTTACCCTAACCATATTTATATGTTTAGAATCCAAAAATTAAATCCTTTTTTTAAAAAAAATTCTAAATATGATTAATTTAATAATTTATTATAATAATAATTTATTCTAAAAAACAGTTTTAAAAAATTTATTAACTTTTTCCAAAATATAGGTACATCATACATTCACTTGAATCTTATTTATATACTACAATAGGTAATGTTTCTATTCATTAGTGTATATAACTATTCATATGGGTATATTACTATTCATACGGGTAGGTTACTATTCACCAAAAATTAATTTTTCCCTATTGGACTCCAAATAACTTACTAATCATAATCGTGTATGTTGGATTTTCGAAATTAAAATCACAAAAGTGAAAAACATATCTTTAAATGTCACATTGTACTTATTAGTTCATTTCGTTGTCATTTCATGTGATTATGACATAAGAAAGAAATTTTATTAAAAAAATTAGGTCGTTACATTCTTCCCCCCCTTATCAAATTTCACCCTCGAAATTTCATTTTAAATTCTAAGCCATAAATAGGTGTGGGTACTTTTCCTTCATTACCTCCACCAGTTTCCATGTTGCCACTTTGTACTTATGGTTCTGCCATAGTACCTTGACCAGGTGAGTAGTCTTGTGACATAGAAATTTATCTCTATGATCCAAGATCTCCACTGGATTATCCTCATATGAAAGATCATCCTCCAACTATACCACCTATGAAGAGAGTACAAGTTAAGGGTCTGGTATGTACTTCTTTAAGAGGGATACATTAAAGACATCATGTACTTTGGCCATGGTAGGTGGAAGTTCCAGTTAATAGGCCACATCTCCAACTCGATCAAGGAACTCAAAGGGGTCAATGTACCTAGGAACTAACTTCCCTTTCTTTCCATTCCTTACGACCTTATTCCACAGATATATTCATAGAAATATCATGTCTTTGACTTTGAACTCAAGGTCTCGTTGATGATTATCTTCATAACTCTTCTGTCATCTTTGGGCTACCTTTATATTCTACTAAATGGATTTCAACTTCTCCACCATTTCTTCGACCATTTCAGGTCCTATCAGCTTACAATCACTGACTTCATCCCAACGCCCCAGTGTTCTGCACCATTTCCCTTAGAGGGATTCATATGATGCCATTCAGTTGCTCGAGTGGAAACTGTTGTTGTAAGAGAATTCAATAAATGGAAGATGTTGGTCTCATCCTCCTTTGAATTCCATAGAACATTCTCTCAACATCTATTCTAGTGTCTGAATAGTCCACATAGATTGGTCATCAGTTTGAGGATGATAAGCCATACCAAAGTTCATTTCAGTGCTTAGAGCATGTTGGAAACTTTTCCAGAACGTTGAGGTGAATCTTGGATCACGATCGGATACAATATATATTGGTACTCCATGAAACCTTACCACTTCTTTGATGTAAATCCATGCAAGTTTATACAATGATAAGTCCTCTAAATTTGCGATAAAGTGAGTTGTCTTTATAAGACGGTCCACAAAGACCTATATAGCATCATTTCCCCTAGATTTCCTTGGAAGTCTAGTGACAAAGTCTATTGTAACGTTCTCCCTCATCCATGTTAGTATGGGTAGTGGTTGCATCATCCCCTTATACTTTTCCTCTAAGACTTCACTTGTTGACATACCAGGCACTTTGATGTATATTCAACAATATCCCTTTTCATATTGTTCCACCAGTAGTTTTCTTGGAGATCTCGATATGTCTTTATGTTCCCTATGTGGATAGAGAATGTTAAGTTTTGTGTGTCATTCTGAAGATCCTTCTTTATCATTAGATATGATGGTATACATAATTGTGTCCCAAATCTTAAAACTCCATCCTTTTCAACCATGAGCTCTAAAGATTTCCCATTTTTTATAGCTTCCACCCTTTTCATAATTTCCACATATTTTTATTGATCATCCTTTATTATCTCAATAAAGGAAGGTTGATAAATAATTGGAGAAAGGATTGATGGTGTTCCTCCCTTAATGATTCCCATGTCCATCCTCTAAAAATCCAAGAAGATCATATCCTTTTTAATTATCATAATTGATAAAGATGTAGGATCCTTTCTAGTTAGAGCATTTTCCACCTTATTTTCCTTACTAGGATGGTAGTGGATTTAGTAGTCATAATCCTTAATGAGCTCTATCCATATTCGCTATCACATATTATTCTTTTTTTGTGTTAATTTTTATTTGAGACTCTTTTGGTCAGTATATATCTCACACTTCTCCCCATAGAGGTAATGCCGCCAGATTTTCAATGTAAATATCACATCCACCAACTCCAGATTATGTGTGGGATAGTTTTTCTCATGGATTTTCAGCTACCTTGAGTCATAGGCTATCACTTTATCATTTTTCATTAGCACACATCCTACGCCCTTCTTTGAAGCATCACTTTACACCACAAAGAGTTCTCCACTTGTTGGGATTGTGAGTAATGGCGTAGTGATAAGACACTTTTTCAATTCCTTGAAATAGTCTTCACGTTCTTATGTCCAAAAAAACATTACTTCCTTCCATGTCAGATTTTTCATTTGGATTGAAAATTGTGAAATTTTCTTCACATATCATCGATATACCCAACTAGACCCAAAAAGATATGGATCTTTGTTACAGAAGTTGGCCTGGGGCACTCTTCAATTGCCTTTGTCTTGGAAGGGTCCACAGATATCCCTTTGATGGTGATAACATGCCCCAAGAATGATACTTCCTCCACCCATAACTCACATTTACTGTACTTTTCATATAGATTCTCTCTTCAAAAAGTCTTCAATACACCATTCAAATGCTTTTCATATTCCTCCTTTCTTTTGGAGTATATCAGAACATCATCAAAAATTACTACCAAAAATTTGTTAAGGTAATATCTAAGGACTTTATTCATTAAATACATGAATTTTTTGAAGCATTAGTGAGTCTGAAGTTCATCACTATGAACTCATAGTTTCCATACCTCATTTGAAAGGAAATCTTGGTAAAATCATCCTTCATCACATTTAATTAGTGGTATCCCGAATGAAGGTCCACCTTAGAGAAATAAGTGGCCCCACAAAGCTGAACGAACAAGTCATCTATCTCTGGCAGGGGATACTTGTTGTTATCATGATTTTATTGAGATCGTGATAATCAATGTAGAGGTGAATTGATCAATACTTCTTCTTGACGAAGAGGACTGGTGCTCCCCATAGTGAAGCACTTGGGCATATAAAACCCTTCTCTATATTCTCCTATAACTACTTCTTCAGCTCTACGGTGACCATTCTATAAGGTGTTTTTTATATAGGCATAGATCCAGGAAAAATTTCAATTGAGAACTCAACCTCACAATCAGGAAGAAGACCAATAAACTCTTAAAGGATTATATCAGTGTAATCTCTCAAAATGGGCATGTATTCAAGAATGAGTATCTCCTTTTCCCTATTCATTTGAGCTAGATATTATTCCTTATAAGGAATTAATATCCAAACATTAGATGATGATTCTGAAATAGATTTATCTTCCTCATTACACTTATAAAGAATCTAAGGATGCTTCAGCATGTGAAGAGTGATCTCTCTTTCACGACAATTGATGTTGGATTTGTATAAAGATAGCCAATCCATGCCTAAGATTGCATTAAACTCCACTAAATGAAGTACGGAAAGATTTTTTTGTGAGGTTCAGTCCACAAACATTAACCATGAAGGAGTTATAAACCATGGACACAATAATTCCCCATTCTCTATTCTCACAGATAACTTGTCCTCAAAATTTTGAGGTGGTGTTTTAATAGTTCTACTAAACTTTCAAGATGTGAAAGAATGTATAGAACCAGAATAAAATAGTATGTTTACTATTCTTGAATGAATAAACAGCATACTTGTCACCACATCATTTTCTGGATCCACCGCAGCAGTAGTGATAGTATAAGCCCTTCCTTGTTGCATTAGATTTTGTTGTTGATTTCCTATGACAACCCCTGGCTAAGGATAATTGTTTTCATAATTCCCATGCTCCATGTTGTTGTAACACTGCACCAATCACTGATCATTGATCTGTACCTTATTTTCTTCTTCAACATTAGTGGGATTTTTCCTATCCCTTCCACAATTCTTGTCCAGATGACCAAATTTCCCACATTTGAAGAAATTCTTGGTTCCCTTTAAATATATCTCAAGATGCTTCTTCCCACAAATTTTAAAAGTGGTATATTTTTGAATCATTCCATCATAGGACTTTTTTTAACCACCCATGTTGTTCTCAATTTTCTTCTTCTTGTCACCGGTCACATGATACCACTAAGAGTATCCAATCTTCATTTCAACCATGAAGTCACAACGGACAATCTCCTCATAACTGTTGAAGTCTTAGATCTCCAACATCTTCCATAGACTCATCTTTACCCTACTAAAGAACTGATCCACCTTGCTTTTGGTGTTCATGAAAAATCCAAAGGAATTCTTTTCAAGCCTTGTAAAATTTTCTTCATACGCCCCGATGGACTCATCTAACTTCTAGATTTTTCTGAGGAACTCTCTTTCCTTCTTGAGAAGGAGGGTTTGAGAAAAATATTTATTGAAAAAAATCCTCTTGAATTTCTCCCAGTCCAAGGAATAATTTTCCTCTTGAGACTTTGTATTCTTGATCAGTGTCCACCATTGATCAACTTACCCATCAAAATGAAAGACCCACAATACAACTTTCTCTTCTTCTAACCACTAGAGGATAGATAATATCTTTTCAATGGAGTTAATCCACTATTCTCCAAATAGGGGATCAAAATATTTTCTAAACATGGGAGGCCTTTTCCACATAAAGGATTCTATGGAAAATTTCTCTTTTCTTGGAGGATGAGGGTGTTCCACATGATTCGAGTTATTATTCATAACTTGAGATAGCTGATCAAGTACTGTCATGATGTTTTCAGCACCTGTACCTGTCATATCAGTCATATCATTAGGGAAATCTTCACATTTCCTATCACATTGGTTGTTCGAATGTGTTCTTCTATTTACCATCATTAACTAAGAAAAATAACATACAATTAGAGTGCTTGAATACTTAGTTAATGACCATAAAAGAAAAAACTTTAGATATAAAAGGATAAACTTGTTGGGGAGAGGTATATCCTTACTTGTGATTCCTTAGGTTTAAATATAGGTTATCCTGAATATATTTCATAACTTATATTCTTATGGGATTTTCTTATTACCTAAATAATGGTTTGTACTAAGCTCGTGAATTTACCAAAGTATATCCCCTAGGAGTGTTAATACTAATAGTGCAGCAAGGCCCATTGTCATGTACCAGGATACCCTGGGAACACATGAACAAAGGGATGATCTAAAAAGAATAGTGAGGGTATGAACATACAAATAATGCTTAAGAACAAGAGTTATGAGGCATGACATAATGATAACAACATCATGAAACATATGAAATCATAACATATAAACATGGGATCATACAAAAATGGAATCATATAAATTTTTCAAAAACATAAAACATGTCCTTAGTATGAGTCAAGGATAACTACTAATGATGATTCCCATAGTAGTATAGGTCAATTATAACTACCAATCTTGTTTCTCATAGCCAAGGCTAATGTCCAAGATCGTTGCACATAGAATATCATGATACTTAACTTTACCCAATGCATTGAAGCACTATCTGGGAACACCCATCTTATATTTCATGAATATTTTTTCTAAATAAAGAATCAAATATAATCAATATTATATAAACATAAGGGTTACCCATGGAAATAATTGGGTACCACAATCATGACATAAAGCATAACCAATGGGTGTATCAAGAAATTGTCCTTGAACAATGGAATTAGAACATACATGGAAGATTATAAGGTAAAATAGGAATATATCATGGTATGTAATTTCAAATATAAGTCACAACATGAAAAAAATGTATTTGAGAAATTTTAGTATTAAAACATTTTTGTGCAATTTTAAGGAAAATACTTTAGAGCCTTAAAAATAGAAAAGAGGAAAATCTTTTATATAAAACCAGAATTATATGAAAAAGGTTTTAATAATGAAAATACTACTTTTATAAATAAAATGGTGTATTAAAATATAATATATAATTCACTTGAAATTGTGTAATAATTTTGGGAGTTCCCTTAAAACATGTTTACTTATCAGAAAGTACAAAGGTGGTAACCATTTAAAAAACATGTATATCCCCAAAAGAGAGTGATTAAAGGGTATTGAAAAATAAATTTTGTAAAACTACAGATAATTTATAAGATTCACATAAATAGATAAGATAACTCCATTTTTATATAAAGAAAGATAAGGCAGCCTGAAAGAACAAAGGAGGTTCGGGTAGAATTCATTACGGATAATCGGCATGGTATTACCTAATAGGGTTGATGAGAGATAAAAGGGGTTTATCATCACATATAAATCATTAGGGAAGTAAGTGAGAGTTGATAAATAATACTCCATCATTGTGTATTACATAATGGAAGGCATATCATAGAGAAAAATCTTTATTAAGAGTGAAATGGAGAGGATCCCCTACCTTAAATCTAATGGTGATATTTTATTAAACATAATAACCTAAATAAAACGTTAGGTTTATTAATTAATAATTAAATAAACACTTATATAAGTAATTTATTTATTATAACCCTTTTTAGTTCATTCAAGATATTTTTTATTGGTTATAAGGTTCAATCTCATTGTTCGGTCTTGTTTGCTTACTTGGGTTTCATTACCAGTTTGCTTATACTCATGTTTAGATAAACATGTAAGCTAAAAGAGGTTGTCCATAATTGAAGTTATATTATATTTGTGAAAATACTGTAGATTTCATGGTTTCATATTTAATTTTTTTACTTAGAGTGAATTTGAATTATTATATAAAACTTTGGTGATAATTGTTTTGTTAATCGGTGTGTTTTGATTACAATGAACATATTTTGCTTTATAACTTAATACCATTTGTACAAAAGTATTACAGAACCATAAATAGGATATATATATATATATAATCTGGTTCAACCATAATATAAATGGATTCATGACCAGAATTAAATATGATTATAGATATCGATAAATTGTTGTCCCTGAATGTGCTAAATTAACACATCTCAAATGGTGTTTTTATTTCTTTCAAATAAGATATGGGGAATGGAGAGATGATAATGAAATATCCTATTGTAATAATAAAAATTCCAGTACATTTATGTGACTGGTTTTATCATACCCTTTGGGTGAAGTAAGTTGAGGAAAGAAACAAGAAAGGAAAATAACTTAAAAGAAATAAAAGAATTGGAAAAAGGAATTTACCTCCTGAGTTTAACTCTTCTGAGAGCCTCTTAAGGGGATAGGATTTGGTATTTTTAAGATACTAGAGGATGTTGGACGTGGGGAGGGATATTGGGGAGATATTTGGGCATAATATTTTCAAGGCACAAGACTTGAGAGGATTGAAGAGAAGAGGGAGTGAGTGGTGGTTTTATAGTGGAGGAGATGAGGGTTTTCATAATATTTTAATCATTAGTTTATTATTTATTCATAAGGAAAGAAATAGTAAGTATTCCATGACCAAGAATAGTAATAAATGCATGTGATCTCCAACCAATGGTCATTTAAATCACCCATGACTCAAGCATGATGCCGAAATTTAGGTTTTCACATTTATCTTGATTTATCCGATTTTTCTATTCATAAAAAAATTCATGTATTTTAGAAAAATCTCAAAAATTCACTCTAACCATCTTTTGACGTGTAGAATCCAAAAATTAAATCCGTTTTTCAAAAATAATTTTATAAATATGAATAATCTAATATTTAATTAAAATCATAATTTATTCTAAAAAACATTTTAAAACATTTATTTACTTATTCCAAAATATAGGTACATCATACTTTAACTTGAATCTTATTTATATACTATCATATGTAAGGTTACTATTCATTAGGGTATATCACTATTCATAATGGTATGTCGCTATACATAATGGTAGGTTACTATTCACCAAAAATTATGTTTTTCTTATTGGACTCCAAATAACTTACTGGTCGCAACCGTGTTTGTTATATTTTTGAAATTCAAATCACATAATTGACAAACTTATGTTTAAAGGTCATAGAGAACATAGTAGTTCTTTTTTTTTTGTGATTTCATGTGATTCTAACATAATAATGGATTTTCCATTGAAAAACATTGGGTCGTTACATTATTCCCCCCTTTTAAAATTTCACCATCAAAATTTTTTTTTACATTCTATGTCGTAAATAGGTGTAGGTACTTTTCTTTCATTGCCTCCACCAGTTCCCATGTTGCCTCTTCATACTTTCGGTTCCACCATAGTACCTTGACTAGGTGAGTATTCTTGTTATGTATAACTTTATCTCTATGATCCAAGACCTTCACTGGCTGCTCCTCATAATAAATATCATCCTCCAACCGTACCACCTATGAAGAGAGTACATGTGAATGGTCTAGTATGTACTTCCATAAGAGGTATACATGAAAGACATCACGTATGTTGGCCATGGTAGGTGGAAGTTCCAGTTGATTGGCCACAGCTCTAACTCGATCAATAATTTTAAAGGGGCCAATATACCTGGGACATAACTTCCCTTTCCTTCCAAACCTCATGAACTTCTTCCTTAGTGATATGTGTAGAAATATGAGGTCTCTAAATTTGAACTCAATTCCTCGTCAATGATTATCTGCATAACTCTTCTGTTGAATTTGGGATGCTTTGACATGTTGCTGAATGGTTTTCACCTTATCCATCTTTCTTCGACCATTTTAGGTCCTAGCAGCTTACACTCACTGACTTCAACCCAACACGACAGTTTTCTACACATTTTCTCATAAAGGTCTTCATATGGTTCCATTAGGAAGCTTGAGAAGAAATTGATGTTGTAAGAGAATTTAACCAATGGAAGATATTGGTACCATCCTTATTTTAATTCCATATAATATGCTCTAAACATGTATTCTGGTGTTTGAATTTTCTGATCAGATTTTCCATCAGTTTGAGGATTATAGGCCTTACTGAAGTTTGATTCAGTGCTTAGAGTTGTTGTAGACTTTTCCAGTACATCAAGGCAAATCTCGGATCATGATTGGATACAATATATAGTGGTACTTCATTACGCCTTACCACTTCTTTGATGTAAATCTATGCAAGTTGATCCAATGAGAGGTCCTCTTGAATTATGATAAAGTCAGTAGTCTTTGTAAGATGGTCCATAATGACCCATATAGCATTATTTCCTATGGATGTCCTTGGATTTCCAGTGACAAATTCCATGGAAATGTTATCCCACTTCCATGTTGGTACTGGCATTGGTTGCATCATCTGCTTTGACTTTTGCCTCTCAACCTTCACTTGTTGACATACTAGGAACTTGGATGTATATTAAGAAATATCCCTTTTCATATTTTCCAAACAAAAGTTTTCTCATAGATCTCGATACATCTTTGTGCTCCCTGGGTGGATAGAGAAGGTTGAGCTATGTGTGTCATTTAGAATCTCCTTCTTTATATCTGGATCAGATGGTACATATAATCATCTCCCAAATCATAAAACTCCATCCTTGTCAACCATGAACTCTAAGTATTTCCAATTTCTGATAGCTTCCACACTTTTTAGAATTTCCACATTTTTCTTTGATCATCCTCTATTCTATATTTGAAGGACGGTTGAGCAATCATTTGAGAAAGGATTGATGGTGTTCCTCCCTTAATGATTCCCATGTCCATCCTCTTCAAATCTAATAAGATTGTATCCTTTTCTATTATCATCATTAATAGAGAAGCAGTATTCTTTCTACATAGAGAATTTTCCACCTTATTTTCTTTTCTGAGATGGTAGTGGATTGAGCAGTAATAATCCTTGATGAGATCTATCCATCTTCACTAGCAAAAATTAGTCTCTTTTTGTGTGAATATATATTTGAGACTCTAGTGGTCATTATATATCTCACAGTTCCCCCCATATAGATAATGTCGTTCTATTTTTAATGCAAAGATCACAACCACCAACTCCAGATCATGTGTGGGATAGTCTTTCTCATGGATTTTCAGCTACCTTGAAGGTTATGCTATCACTTTGTCATTTTTCATTAGAAGATAGCCTAAGACCTTCTTTGAAGCATCACTGTACACCAAAAATAGTTCTCCACTTGTTGAGAGTGTGAGTATCGGTGCTGTGATAATCCTCTTTCTCAACTCCTTGAAATAGTTTTCACACTCCTGAGTCTAGAAAATATTTACTCCCTTCTATGTCAGCTTGTTCATTGAGTTTTAAAATCATGAAAAATTCTTCACAAATCATTGATAATTCCAAGATAGACCCAAAGAGCTATAGATATCCATTACATAAGTTGTCCTGGTCCACTCTTCAATTTCCTTTGTCATGGAAGAGTCTACAGATATCCCTTTGCTAATTAAAACATTCCCCAAGAATGATGCTTCCTCCATCCAGAACTCACAATTGCTATACTTTTCATACAGATTCTCCCTTCACAAAGTCAATAACATAGTATTCAAATTCTCATCATGTACCTCTGTACTCTTTGAGTATATCAGAATATCGTTAATAAATACTACCAAAAAATTTTATAGGTAATCTCTAAAGACTATATTCATTAAATCCATGAAAATTTATGGAGCATTAGTGAGTCCATATGTAATCACTATGAACTCATAGTGTCCATATCTTGTTCGAAATGCAGTCTTGGTAATATCTTCCTTCCTCATCTTTAATTGGTGATATCTCAACCGAAGGTCCACTTAAGAGATATAACTGGCACTACAAAGTTGATCGAGTAAGTCATCTATCCATGGTAGGGGACACTTGTTCTTTATTGTGATTTTATAGAGCTCATGATATTCAATGAATAGGTGCATTGATCCATCCCTCTTCTTGATGAAGAGGACTTGCACACCCCACGGTGAAGTACTTGAGTGTATAAAACCCTTCTAAGGATTCTCTTCTAACCACTTCTTCAGCTCTTCCATCTCTAATGTGTCCATTCTATACGGTGTTTTTGATATAGGTATAGATCAAGGAATAAGTTCAATTGATAACTCAACCTCACGATTAGGAGGAAGACCATACAACTCTTAAGGGAATACATTAGTGTAATCCCTCAATATGGGTATGTCTTCAAGAATGATTCTCTCCATTGTGACAATCATTTGAGACTGATATATTTTCTCATAAGGAATCAATATCCACACTTGAGATGATGATTCTAAAGTAGATTCATATTTCTACTAACACTTTTATAGAGTTGGAGGATACTTCAGGATGTGAAGAGTGATCTCCCTTTCTGACAGTTGATGTTGGATTTATATACAGATATCCAATATGTGGCCAAGATAGCATCTAACTCCACTAATGGAAGTATGATGAGATTTTATGGGAGGTTCAGTCCACAAACTTTAACTGGGGAGGAGTTATAAACCATGGATGAAATAATTTCCCCTTTCATTGTTCTCACATATAACTAGTCCTCCAGATTTCGAGGTGGTGTTTGAATAGTTCTACTAAACTTTCAAGATATGAAATAATGAATAGAACCAGAATAAAATAGTATGTCCACTATTCTTGAATGAATAACTAGCGTACCTATCACCACATCATTTTCTAGCTCCACCTCAGCAGTAGTGATAGCATAATCCCTTCCTTATTGTCATGGAGGTTATTATTTATTTCCTCTGACAAACCATGGATTAGGGAAATTGTTTGCATAATGCCCATGATCCTTGTAGTTGTAACACTGCACCATTGGCTGAGTGTTGATCTATACCTTCTTTTCTTCTTCAACATTAGAAAGATTTTTCATATCCCCTTAGCAATTTTTGTCCAGATGACCAAATTTCCTACATATGAAGCAATTATTGGTTCCCATTAAATATTTCCTAGGATGATTCATCCCATAACTTTTACAAGTGGGATATTTGGGCTTCATTCCACCATGGGACTTGTTTGTTGAACCACCCATGTTATTCTCCATTTCCTGCTTCTTCTCACTAGGCCCATGAGACCATTGAGACTCTCCAATCTCCATTTCAACCATGAGGGCACAGTGGACAATATCCTCATAACGGTTGAAGTCTCGGATCCCCAACACCTTCGGTAAACTTAGCTTTATCCTTCTAAAGAAGCAATCCACCTTACTTTCGGTGTTCCTAACAATGATCGTGGAATTCCTTGCAATCCTTGTAAATTTTTCTTCATACGCCCCGATGGACTCTTCTTCCTTATACCTGAGTCTGAGGAACTCTCTTCCTATTTTGAGATAGATGGTTTGAGGAAAATATTTATTGAAAAACATAATCTTTAATTCCTCTCAATCCATGAAACCAATTTCCTCTTGAGACTTTGTATTCTTGATTAGTTTCCACCATTGATCAGCTTCCCCATCAAAATGATAAACTGCTACTATAATTTTCTCTTCTTATGAGCACCGGAGGATGGAGAATATCTTTTCAATGGAGATAATCTATTGTTCTATGAGGAGGGGACAAAAATATCCTATATACAAGGGAGGCCTTTTCCTCGTGAAGGATTCAATGGAAATATGCTCTTTCCTTGGAGGAAGAGGGTGTTCCACATGATTTAATTTATTATTCATAACTTGAGCTAGCTGAGCAAGTAATATCATGAAGTTTAAAGCACCCATACCCATCATATCGTGCATATCATTTGGAAAATCATCAAATTTCCTATCAAATTGGTTGTTGGAACGTTTCCTTATATTTCATGCCATTAACTAATAAAAATAATGTCCAATTAGAGGTCTTGAATACATAGTTAATGAACATAAAAAAGAAAACTTTAGACATAAAAATATAAACTTGTAGAGGAGAAGTATATCCTAACTAGTGATTCCTTATATTTAAATCTAGGTTATCCTCAATCTATATCTTAACTAATATTCTTATGAAATTTTTTTTATTCCCTTAATAATGGTTTTTACTAAGCTCATGAATTTACCAAAACATATCCCCCGAGAGTGTCAATACCAACAGTGTAGCAATGTTAGTTGTCCTGTACCAGGATACCCCGAGTCAAGCCCAAAACTCCTTATTAGAGTTTTCACGCCTAGGTACATTTGTTCCCGATCTACCTCTACCTATTTTTATTTATATAGAGATGTATTTTCTTGATAAACCACTTACTCTGTACTTTCCAAAATCTAGGGGTGTTTTCTTATACTTTGTCTCATCCTTAAGGTTCTCACTAAGTTCTCTATTCCTAATCTCCAAAAATAACTTGACCATCCTCTGATACCAACTATAGTAACCCTATCTCTTTTACCTATAAAATTATATGATTTAGGCATTATTATTTACCAGAGTACAATCCAAGGATCATTAAGTCTAGTGTTTTGGAAGACTGGGTACATAAAACATAAAACATGGGCCTAAAAAACATTTTTATTTAATCTCCATAAAAAGCTCCTAACATTCTTCGAGCCCTTATATCTACATAGGGTACCCATGGGAACAAATGAACAAAGCGATGAGCTAATAATCCCAGTAAGGGTATGACAAAAAGAATAATGTTTAAGCATATTAGTTAGGAGGCATGACATAATGATATCAAAAGCATGGAACATATGAAATAATTACATATAAACATGGGATCATATAAACATGTAATAATATAAATGTGTAAAAAACATAAAACATGTCTTTATTATGATTTAGGGCTAACCACCAATCCCATTTCACATAGTATTACGGGTCAAGGCAAACTGCCAATCCCATTTCCCATATCCAAGACTAACTGCCAAGATCGTTGCACATAGCATCTCATGAGACTTAAATTTACCCAATGCATTGGAGTGATATCTGGTCTCAACCATATTAAATTTTATGAATATATTTCCCACATAAATAATCATACCTAATCAATCTTATATAAACATAATGGTTAACCATGGAAAGAATTGGGTACCAGAATCATGACATAAAGCATAACCAATGGGCCAATAATGAAAGTGTCCATGAAGAAACGAATTATAATATACATGGACTATAATAAGGTAAAATAGGAATATATCATGGTACATGATGTCAAATAGAAGTGACTACATGTAAAAAATGTATTTGATAAATTTTAGTATTAAAACATTTTTGTGTGGTTTTATGGAAAATACTTTAGATCCTTTAAAATAGAAAAGGAGAAAATATTTTATATAAAACCATAAGTGAACAAAAAAGGTTTTCATAATAAAAATACTGATTTTATAAATACAATTGTATCTTAAAATAGAATATATTATTCACTTGAAATCGGGTAAGAATTTGGGATGTTCTCTTAAAATGGGTTTGCTTATTGGAAAGTACTAAAGAGGGAACCTTTTAAAAACATGTATATCCCCAAAAGTGTGTCATGAAAGGGTATTGATAAATTAATTTTGTAAAACTACACATCATTTAGAATATTCACCTAAATATAACAGATATCACCATTTTTATATAAATAAATATATGGCAACTTGAAAGAACAAAGCAGGTTCGGGTAGAATTCATTACAGATTATCGGCATGATATCGGGTGTAGCTAAGAGGGATTGATGAGAGAGAAAATGGGTTTCTCATAACTTATACATCATTAGGGAAATAAAGGAGATGTGTTAAATCTTAACCCATCATTTGGGATTACACATGTCAAGACATATCATAGAGAACAATTTTATTAAGAGTGAAATGGAGAGGATCCCTTACCTTAAATATGATGGTGATCATTTCTTGAACTTAATGACCTGAATAAACAAATTATGTTTATTAATTAATCATTCCAAAACCTATTATATAAGTAATTTATTCATTATAACCCTTTTTAGTTCAGTCAAGACCTTTTTTATTGGTTATAAGGTTCAATTTCAATGTTCGGGCTCGTTTGCTTACTTGGTTTTAATGACCGGTTCGCTTATGTTCATGTTTGGATAAACATGTAAGATAAAAACGGTCTTCCAAAATTGAAGTTATATGATAATAGTGAAAATCAAAGATATTTAATGGTTGAAAATTTTATTTGGTTAGTTAGAGTGAAGATGTATTATTATATAAAACCTTAGTGTCAACTGTTTAGTTAATCGGTGGGTTTTGATTACAACGAACATGTTTTTCTTTATAACTTAATACCATTTTTACAAAAGGATTAAAGAACCATAACTAGTATATATATATATATAATAATAATCTGGTTTATCCTTAACAGAAATGTATTCATGAAGATAATTAATGATGATAATAGAAATTGATAAACGGTGGTCCTTGAATGTGCTGAATTAACACATCTCAAATGGTGTTTTCATTTCATTAAAATAAAATATGGGTAAAGGATAGAGGATAATGAAATATACCATTATAATAAAAAATTACAGTACATTTATTTTACTGGTTTTAACATACCATTTGGGTGAAGGGAGGTGAGTAAAGAAATAACAAAAAGAAAAGAATTTAAAAGAAATAAAAGATTTGGAAAGTGGAATTTACCTTCTGAGTTTAACTCCTTCGAGAGACTCTTAATAAGAGAGTATTTGGTATTTTGAAGAGACTAGGGGATGTTTAATGTGGGGAGGGAGCTTTGTGGAGATTTATGTAGAATATTGGCAAGGCACAAGGCTTTATAGGAGTTAAGAGAAGAGGGAGTGATGGGGGTTATAGTGCAGAAGAGGAAGGTTTTCATAATTTTTTATTCATTAGTTTATTATTTCTTCACAAGACATGAAATAGTAAGTATTCCATGACCAATAATAGTAATAAATTCATTATAATTCGAAAAAATTTCCATTTACATCATCCATGACTCAAGCATGATGCAGAAATTTAGGTTTTAGCATTTATCGTGATTTATTAGATTTTACTATTCGTCAAAAATTCTAGTATTTTAGAAAAATATCAAAAATTCACCCTAACCATCTTTTGACATGTGGAATAAAAAAATGAAATCTATTTTTCAAAAATAATTTTATAAATATTATTAATTTAATATTTATTTAAAATCATAATTTATTCTAAAAAACAATTTTAAAACATTTATTTTCTTATTCCAAAATATAGGTACATAATTCTTTCAATTGAATCTTATTTATATACTATTATAGGTAATGTTGCTATTAATTAGGTTAAATAACTATTCATAAGGGTATGTTACTATTCATAAGGGTAGGTTACTATTCACCAAATATTATGTTTTTCTTATTAAACTCCAAATAACTTACTAATCGCAACCGTGTATGTCAGATTTTTGAAATTCAAATCACAAATGTTACAAAATTATGTGTAAAGGTCGCATTGTACGTAGTAGTTAATTTTGTTTTTATTTCATGTGATTTTAACATAAGATAGGAATTTCCATTGAAAACATTGGTTCGTTACAAAAAAAACCTGAATAAATGAAAATGACTCACTAAAATCCACTTTATATATAAATTAAATAATCCCAATTCCTAAACAAGATTTCACAATTCTTTTTTAAACAAACACAAATCCCTAACTTAAAGAAATAGAAATAGAGATTTGAGACATTCCTCATGAAGAAAAATAAATAGTGGCACGCACATCCTCTTTTTGACTTCCTCTATAAGAAATAACCTAAACCCCATCTGCTAGACTAAGTTATAATTTAATTAAATATAGAAAAAATACTATGACACCTAAAAAAATAAGCACAGGGCTTACCTTCCCCTCATTGAGATGAATCTAATTTCACTAAAGGTGAATCATTATGGTCAGTATCAAAGGTGTTACATATTGAAGTTGGTTGGAATAATTAATAGAGGGGGAGAGAGATTTAGGGATACAGGATGTGAGAGAGGGAGGTCTAATCCCTCGGCACACCTCATTTCCATTATGGAACCTCTTTCCCCTAGCTATTTATTTTTCTTCTAATTAGTTTGTTTCAATTGTCCTTATTAAACATTATATTTTTCGCTCCTATTGTTGTACATGAATCATATACACTTCCCTCCCAAAAATTATCATCAATTTCCATCATCCTTGTACATTGCATGTGTAATGGCCCAGACCCTCATGATCCACCCATTTTCCAAATTCTAGGATCCTAAGGGGTCGCGCCTCATTCGGCATGACCGATCGGTGCAGCCAATCGGTGCGACCGATCGGCGCGACCGACCGATCGATGCGGCCGATCGGTGTTACCCAGCCTTGTTGGGGTTTCCTTCTATAGTTTTTTCCATAACGCCTCTTTTAGGCCTTCTTGACCTTTTTAAGGCATTTCAAGGCCATTTTTAACCCATAATTAATATCTAAAAATCCCGAGAAACCTCCTTATAAAAGAAAAATTAATTCAGTGGTGTGTAACCACCAAATCGCGTGGTAAAACCATGATACTACTTCCAAGGCGTTCAAATTCCTTATCCCATAATGTTGGGTATCTCATATTTTTATCACGCTAGAAATTATTCTTCTCCCGCTTAGCTAGTATCCTCCTTTTCCTTGTGTGTTCGAAGTCATTTCTTTCACGAGGAAAGTGGTGCACCTATGCGGGAGCCCTATGAGTCACGCTTCCCCTGTATTGGCGCATGGAGAAAAACTTCGCTCTTTGATCAACCAGGTAGGGATTTTCTCCTTCGTCTCTCCTTTTTCTGTATCATGCGGGGTGGAAATGATTTTTCTTCTATGGAAATTGATGAAACTGAACTTAATGAAGATAATGAATGGACTTTTAAAGAATGAAGGGGGGTTTGATTGATGTTCTGTTGTACTCTTTATGTTGTTATGTGTTGTGAATTGTACGGGCCTATGATCACGGAAAATCATAGCCGTTGGTGGTATTTCTCTATTCACTAATGAACCTTGGTGTTCCTGGATGTTTAAATAACTGTAACATGGAATTGGTTAATTACGTATACATGGTTGAATAAATTAAAAGCACTAGGATCAACCCTTTTCTGTGATAACCCCGGTTAAAGAACAATGTATTTGAAACCATGGAGTGTGTTAAATATTTTAAATCTGAAAATACCTGCATGGGCCTACCTTGTGTTGGTGGTATCGGTTTGGTTGTTTCTTTCACGAGCCATTTGATGTGGTGACACGGGTGGGGATGGGATCCCCTGTTGTTGTACTTTCACTGGTTGTGAATTTGAGGCTGTGTGGTTACTCTGCTTATATCAAGAATTGGGGTGGAATCCTCTGTTGTTGAGAGACCGTTAGCTCTTGGATTTTGGAGACATGGGGTTGTGTCTTGGGGTTTTCTTTGGTTCCAGTACTTTGAGGGATCTCACTTCTCCCTTTGTTGTTGTGACTTGCAAGGGAACCGAGTGTGAATGCTTAAATTGTTGTTTGGCTAATTCTTTCCTTTTGGCTTGTGGTTATTCATGTTAGTTGCCCGGTAGTGAAGAATTCACCATAATGGAAACACTTGAACATGAAAACAAGAATGGTTAAGTGGGAAATTAATCTGGGAATGAGTTGTGACATGGCCGCGAGCGTTGTGACTTCTTTTGTGAATGAATAGTAACAACAGTGTTTGTGCTTAGGTTTTGGAACCCCTAGGTTGGGATGAGTGTTTCTTACCTATACATATATCTGTAGCTTTTATCTTTCTTATTCGCACCCCACCCAAGTTGAGCACTTAGGTCCGAACACCCCATTTCATGGGGAGGGTGTTTTTCCCAACACACCTATGAGTGGCTGGTTATTATCTCCTTTTTTCTCCCATTACAGAATATCCCAAGACTCTTCGGGCAGGCTGTGATGGCCTAAAGTCCATTATTAGCCTAAGAATCTTCGTTCTGGGTAGTTGTGGTGGTTGGCCTAGGTGTTTACGGGCAGGTTGTTTCCAAAGTATCTTCGGGATGAGGCCCAAGTGTCTTCAGGCGTGACAGTAGCTTTCTGGCCCATGTGTCTTTGGGTGTTGCAGCGGTTGTTCTGGACTAGGTGTTTACGGTCATGGTTACATGGGTTGGTTGTGGCCCAGGTGTCTGCGGGCGGGATAACAGTTGTGGCCCAGGTGTCTGTGGGTGGGGTTTGGCAGTGGGACTGCGATGAGGTTCTGGCCCAGGTGTGTGCGGGTGGGTATGGCAGTGGGACTGCGGTGAGAATGGAGGGATTGGTTCGATGCGTAAGATGTCTTCAATAACTAGTGGGAAAGCGGCACGGGGTACCCAAATATCGATGTGCTATTACTATATGTGACTTGACTTTCGTTATTTGGGGAGTGTGCCTTGGTGATGTTTGGGTGGATAGCTTTTCCTTGTTGGGTGTTTGGTTATCTCTTTTTCCACAGGGCATTAGAATGTCTCCTCACTTGTGCACGAGAGTCTTTGGTTTTCCCTACTGATTGTACCTGTATGCTCACCCTACGTATATAAAACTATTTTCAGGTTTCTAGGAGGACTTCAGGGATCATGCGGGACCATACTAGCACAGACCTTGGGGCAGTTGCTATTGTCTTTTTCCTTTTTTTGGGTACATTAACTTTGGAGTTTTTGTATCTTGTATTATTTACTATTGAACATACATATGGGAATGGGTTAATTTTGGTTTTGCCTTTACTTTCATATTTGTTATTGTTTGAGTTTCTATCTTATCTCTCATTCCTATAAAAATAAAAAGGGTAATTACTTCCATTTTGTGTGGGATTCTATACCCTTGGCGCTGGTCGCCACTCCGGGACCTATTGAAGGCGGGTTTCAGGGGTCATTATCTCTTCTTCAACTTAAAGAATGAAGGGCTTGGCAATCTGCAGACCCTTCCCTTCTTTTGGTGATGGCGGGTCGTGATAGAATGGTATCAGAGGATCTTGAGAGATATGATGGAGTTTGGAGTTAGACATAGTGAGGATAGCATGGGATGGTAGGGAAATAGTTTTGGGTGATCTTGGTGCATGAAATAGGCCAGGGAATACCGGCTAGGACATGGGATTTTAGGGCCCCCCATGATCTGATGCAAGGACTATGGACCTACCGAACGACAAAGTGAGGCTACATTGATTGTAGGGTAGAGACCCTAGGAAAGGTACATGCATCATAATGACTTGTGTTCTCGTGTTTATGGGTGCTTTGGGGATTCATAAATAAATAAATAAGTCAAATAAAATGTAAGAACAATATTCTACACTACCTGGGCTTAGGCATTCTTAATTTACCTTACAGCTACGACACCTGGGAGATGACCACGAGTCATGCGGGTGATCAAGGCCAAAAAGGTTGACTCGGCTAACCAACGGAGGGATGATTGAGAGGAGGAGGATGATCAGTGGCAGAAGATGCTTCGTGCATTGCAGTGGCAGACCCTCGGGATGTGTGAGGGCATCACCTCAGACATGGAGAGGGAGTGCTGGCTAGAGGAGCTAATGATAGCTTTCAGCTTGATCGGAGCTCCGACGGAGTACTGGGTTCCCTTGGTCATGAGCTAGATGCGAGGAGCGGCGCGTTAGTGGTGAAAACTCTATCTGGGGGAGAAGAGGGAGGCTGAGGTGACAGGGGAAGATTTTGAGAAGGAGTTCCGGGCAGAATTCCTCTCTTCCACAATGAAGGCTGAGAAGAGGTAGGAGCTACTCTCCATCCAGCAGGGGAGTATGTTAGTTAGAGAGTTGGGGATCAAGTTCAAGGATCTCCTCCGCTTTTCTCCGGACCTTTTTCTGGATGAGGAGACTCGGTCTAGACGTTTGGAGGAGGTGCTCCAACCTTCCCTCTAGTACGATGTTACTCCCTTCAATCTACCGACATACCTAGAGGTGCAAAAGAAGGTTGAAGTGGTGAAGAGGATGCACATGCTGGAAGGTGTATCACGAGAGGGGATTCAGCTAGGCCCGTCAAAGGGGAAGGCCTTCAGCAGAAGGCCTCCAGCATCAGGACCCTCTAGGTTTCGACCAGCAGGGAGCAGGCCTCAGCAGTTTCAGTTCAGATCCCTTGGCCCCCGCCCTTTCTCTTTGGTCCTAGGGCCGAGATGCTTCATCTACAGGAGTCACGGGCATCTTCAGAACCAGTGCCCGGATCGAGTGTAGTACGGCGACAGCGGGCAGGCCCAGCACCCGCCTCAGCAGCAGCAGCTTCCTGCTTGGCCCTTTTAGCAGCAGCAGTAGGGGTCGCGGGCTCCCTCTCCTCTGAGGGCAGACATTACAGGAGGAGGCCGCCCCCAGGGTGCTCCTCAGGGACCTCGAACAGGGCATGGTCGGGGAGGTGTCCGACAGCCGAGTGGCAGAGGAGCTAGGAACGGGCAGTTGCACGCCGCAGAGGCAGCAGTTCCAGCAGCACCAGAGGTCATTTGAGGTACGATCAGCTTGTTCAGTACCCTTGCTTATGTCTTGTTCGATATATGAGCTTCGCGCTCCTTTGTTACACCCAGTCTGGCCCGTACTTTGGGTCTAGATTCCAAGAGACTTCCAGTGCCCCTGGTATTGAGCACACCAGTCAGAGGTCAGACCGAATTGATATATGTTTGTTGAGGATGCATACTGAGGATATTTCCGCATCAGTCCGTCAGGGATCTCCTACTATTCCAGATACAGCCAATTGATGTCATCTTAGGCATTGACTAGTTGTTCTCTGTGTGCACCGTCATTGACTGCTTCTGAAAAAGGGTCGTGTTTTTAGCCTTGAGCGGCCGATGTGTGACTTTCATTGGCGAACGGGGTTGCTTGGGGAGCAGCAAGCAAGGGGAACCTCTCCTCTCTTTGTTAGCTAAGCTATTAGTGGAGTCAGCAGATGTAGAGATGGTGGAGGTACCAGGGATCGTCAGTGAGTTTATGTACGTCTTCCTTGAAGAGGTGACGACTCTACCCCCTCGACGTGATGTCGAGTTTGGGATAGACTTGCAGCTTGGTGCTCATCCGATTTTGATGGTTCCCTACCGGATAGAACCTTCGAAGCTACGGGAGTTACGGATTCAGATTGATGATCTGATGAAGAGGGGTTATGTTCGACCAAGTGTGTCACCGTGGGGTGCTCCAGTATTGTTCGCAAAGAAGGAAGATGGTGGTCTAAGGTTATGCATAGACTAAAGGAGGGTGAATCAGGTGACAGTCAAGAATCGCTACCCTCTTCCGAGGATAGACGATATTTTTGACCAGCTGAAGGGGGCAGGATGGTTCTCCAAGATCGACCAGCGGTCTGGATATCACCAGTTGAGGGTGAAAGAGGGAGACATCCCGAATACGACCTTCAGGTAAAAATTGTGGCACTTCGAGTTTTTGGTCATGCCATTCGGCATTAGAAATGCTCCAGCTGTATTCATGGGGCTTATGAACTCCGTCTTCCGGGTGTATCTGGATCAGTTCGTAGTAGTGTTCATCGATGATATCCTGATCTATTCAAGATCAGAGGAGGATCACTCTAAGCACCTGAGGATGGTTTTGGAGGTCCTCCGACAGCACCAACTCTTTGGGAAGTTTTCGAAGTGAAAGTTCTTAATGCGAGAAGTGCACTTTCTTGGGCACGTAGTGTCCGAGCAGGGAGTAGCGGTAGACCCATCGAAGGTTGAAGTGGTTGTTTCTTGGGTAGCACCCAAGAACGTGGCAGAGTTATGTAGTTTCCTTAGGCTGGCAGGTTACTATCGGAGGTTCGTACCCAACTTCTCCCGAGTTGCAACACCTTTGATAGCCTTGACAAAGAAGGATCAAGCTTTCATGTGGGATGAGCAATGTGAGGCAGCCTTCAGCTATCTGAAGGAGAAGTTGGTTAGTGCCCCAGTGCTGAGGTTACCAAAAGAAGGGGAAGCATATGATGTGTTCTGTGATGCTTCATGGAAAGGCCTTGGATGTGTGTTGATTTAGTGGCAAGGGGTGATCTCCTATGGGTCTAGGTAGTTATTTCCCCATGAGCGTAACTATGCCACCCATGATCTGGAGCTTGCAACAGTCGTGTTCTCACTAAAGTTGTGGCGGCACAACCTCATCAGGGAGCGCTTCGTGGTCTTCACCGATCACAAGAGTTTGAATTATGTCTTCTCCCAGTGGGACCTGAACTTACGGCAGTGAAGGTGGATGGATTTTCTTGAGGACAAAGATTTCAAGATTTCCTACAACTCAGGGAAAGGAAACCTGGTGGTTAATTCCTTGAGTAGGAAGTCGTAGAGGGATGTGGTCCGACAGTCGGCAAACACTTGGAGGGCGATGGAGGAGTTGGTTTCCCTACACCCAGATACAAGGATGGATGGCGGTAAAGTTTGACTGTATCAGATGACAGTACAATCTTCTCTGTTACGTCAGGTGGAGGAGTCTCAGTGGGGACAACCAGAGAGCAAAGTGATGTGTGACTAGGTTAGCCAAGGGAGTGATCCGGAAGGGTGGATAGAATATGGTCAGAATTAGATGCTATTCTGAGGGAAGTTGTTCGTTCTGGAGGTGATTCATGAGAGAGTCCTTGTTGAGTTCCACAGCTCACCCCTAGCGGTGCACCCAGGAATTTCCAAGATGTGCTAGGGTCTGAGGAGATAGTTTTGGTGGCCCGGGGCAAAGCGGGCGGTGCCAGAGTTTGTGGCCAAGTGCCTAGTGTGTCAGCAGGTGGAGGTTGAACACCGTGTTCCAGGTGGTTTGTTGCAACCTTTAGATGTCCCTGATTGGAAGTGGGACGACATCTCGATTGATTTCATCAAGGGGATACCCAAGGTTCAAGGAGGGTACAACGCCATCTGGGTAGTAGTGGACCAGTTGACAACATCATCTCACTTTTTGGTAATCAAGGAGTCGGGTACAGTGGATGCTTTAGCACAGAGGTATATGGATGAGGTGGTGCATTTGCATGGGGTTCCAAGATCCATAGTCTCGGATAGGGATGTACGATTTACCTCATGAGTCTGGAGGGGTCTGCAGCATGCTTTCGGCACCCATCTACACCTTAGCACTACCTTCCACCCCCAGATAGATGGGCAGACAGAGCGCACCATCCAGACCTTAGAAGATATGCTATGAGCATGCATCCTAGACTTCGGGGGATCATGGGTGCGACACTTGACTCTGGTAGAGTTCTCCTACAACAATAGTTTCCACTCTACCATTGACAAGGCTCCGTTCTAAGCTTCGTACGGGATGTCGTGTCGCTCACCCATGTTCTGGAAAGAAGTTGGGGAGGCCGGTGTTCTTGGCCCAGAGGTGGTACAAAGCACGATGGAGAAGGTGAATCTTATATGAGAAAGGATGAAGGTGTCTCAGGACCGGAAAAAGTCATATGCGTATGATAGGAGAAGGCCCTTGGAGTTTGAGGTTGAGGACCACGTGTTCTTGAAGGTATCTCCTTTGCGTGGGAAGTGGAGGTTTGGTAGGGGAAGTAAGCTCTCTCCCGGGTTCGTCAGAACCTTCTAGGTGTTGCACCAGGTTGGCGAGGTGGCTTATCAGCTGGCATTTCCACCACAGCTAAAAAGGGTGCACGATGTCTTCCATGTGTCCTAGCTCCGTCGGTATCTGCCTGACGATTCGCACGTCCTTGACTGGCGAGAGCTAGACATCAAAGACGATGCAACCTTCATGGAACGACAAGTGATGATCGAGGGTTGTGAGGACAAGGTGCTTCGTGGATGAACCATCCCGTTGGTTTGCATGTTATGGAGGCATGGTGGTCTTGAGGAAAGTACCTAGGAGAGGGAAGCGCAGATGTGTGCCCAGTACCTCGAGTTGTTTTGAGTTTTACCTTGTTTTTCCAGTACTTGTTTTCTATGTAATGCTTTACCTTGTTGACTATGGTATGTGAAGTATCCTTTTTCTATGAATGTATGTGAAGTGTCTTAAAGTATGGGGAGGGGAGGACCTTATACCTAATAGGACGCATTAAAGTGGATGCGCCTAAACCCGTGCGGGCGAGTCAGTGTTTCCCAAAGTGGATAGTATCTTAACACGGAGGAAGGGAAACCCCTCTCCCACCTAGACGGACAGTTTAGTCCTTTATTTTGCATGGTTACATAGGGAAAGGAGTGGTAGGATGTCCGTGATTGTTCAGGAGATAGGTTTTTCCAATGTTAGGGAGGTTCACTCCTGAGAGGTATCTTCTGGGGTGGTTGTTCGGACCCCCCCTCTTTCCTTTCAGGTCTGGTTATGAATTCTCAAGGGTGAGAATAGTTTGAGAGGTATCTGATGTAATGTCCCAGACCCTCATGATCCATCCCTTTGCCAAATTCTAGGATCCTAAGGGGTCGCGCCTCGTTCGGTGCGACCGATCGGTGTCACCCAGCCTTGTCGGGTTTTCCTTCTATAGTTTTTCCCGCAATGCCTCTTTTAGTCCGTTTTTGACATTTTTAAGTCATTTCAAGGCTATTTTTATCCCATAATTAATATCTAAAAATCCCTAGAAACCTCCCTATTAAATAACAATTAATTCAGTCATGTGTAACCACCCAACCGTGTGGTTGAACCATTATCCGACTTCCAAGGCGTTCAAATTCCTAATCCCATAACACTGGGTATCTCATCTTTTTATCACACTAGAAATAATTCTTCTCCCGATTGGATAGTCTCCTCATTTTCCTTGTGCCTTCGAAGTCCTTTCTTTCCTGAGGCAAGTGGTGCACCTGTAGGGGAGCCCTGCGAGTCGTGATTCCCCTGTTTTGGCAGGTGGAGAAAAACTTTGATCTTTGATCAACCAGGTAGGGATTTTCTCCTTCGTCTCTCCTTTTTTTGTATCATGCGGGGTGGGAATGCTTTTTATTCTGTGGAAATTGATGAAACCGAACATAACGAAGATAATGAACGGACTTTTAAATAATGAAGGGGGGTATGATCGATGTTCAACTGTAATCATTATGTTGTTATGTGTTGTGAATTGTATGGGTCTATGCTCACTAAAAATCATGGTCGTTGGTGGTCTTTCTCTGTGAACTAATGAACCTCAGTGTTCTTGGATGTTTAAATAACCGTAACATGGAATTGGTTAGTTACGTATAATCGGTTGAATAAATTGAAAGCACCAGGATCAACCCTTTTCTGTGATAACCCCGGTTAAAGAACAGTGGAATTTAAACAATGGAGTGTGTTAAATATTTTAAATCTAAAAGTTCATGTATGGTCCTGCCTTGTGTTGGTGGTAGCGGTTTGGTTTTTTCTTTCACGGTCTGTTTGCTGTGGTGACACGGGTGGGGATGGGATCCCCTGTTGTTATACTTTCATTGGTTGTGAATTTGAGGATGTGTGGTTACTCTGCTTATATCACGAATTGGGGCGGAATCCTCTATTGTTGAGAGACTGTTGGCTCCTGGATTTTGGGTACATGGGGCTGTGCCTTGGGGTTTTCTTTGGTTCCAGTACTTCGATAGATCTCACTTATCCCTTTGTTGTTGTGACTTGTGAGGTAACCGAGTGTGAATACTTAAATTGTTGTTTGGCTTATTCTTTCCATTTGGCTTGTGGTTATTCCTGTTAGTTTCCCAGTAGTGAAGAATTCTCCCTAATGGGATCACTTGAACATGAAAGCAAGAATGGTTGAGTGGGGAATTAGTTTGGGAATGAGTTGTGACTTGGCCGCGAGCACTGTGAATTCTTTTGTGAATGAATAGTAATAACAGTGTTTGTGCTTAGGTTTTGGAACCCCTAGGTTGGGATGAGTGTCTGTTACCTATACATATATTTTTAGATTTTATGTTTCTTATTCACGCCCCACCCAAGTTGAGTACTTAGTTCCGAACACCCCATTTCATGGGGATGGTGTTTTTCCCAACACTCTTATGAGTGGCTGGTTATTAGCTCCTTTTATGCTCCCTTTCCCGAACAGTCGAAGACTCTTTGGGTAGGCTGTGATGGACTGAAGTCCATTATTAGCCAAAGAATTTTTGGGCAGGGTAGTTGTGGTGGTTGGCCCAGGTGTTTACAGGCAGGTTGTTTCCCAAGTATCTTCGGGATGAGGCCCAGGTGTCTTCAGGCGTGACGGTAGCTTTCTGGCCTAGGTGTCTTCGGGCGTGGCAGTGGTTGTTCTAGCCTAGGTGTTTGTGGTCATGGTTACATGAGGTGGTTGTGGCCCAGGTTTCTGTGGGTGGGATAACAGTTGTGGCCCAGGTGTCTGCAGGTAGGGTTCGGTGGTGGGACTGCGGTGAGGTTCTGGACCATGTGTGTGCGGGCGGGTGTGGCAGTGGGACTACGGTGAGAATGGCGGGATTGGTTCGATGTGTAGGATGTCTTCAAAAACAAGTGGGAAAGCGGCGCGGGGTACCCAAATATCTATTTGCTATTACTATATGTTACTTTACTTGCGTTATTTGGGGAGCGTTCCTTGGTGAGGTTTGGGTGGATATCTTTTCCGTGTTGGGTGTTTGGTTATCTCTTTTTCCACAGAGTATTAGAATGTCTCCTCACTTGTGCACGAGAGTCTTTGGTTTTCCATATTGAGTGTACTTGTATGCTCACCCTACGTATATAAAACTATTTTCAAGTTTCTAGAAGAACTTTAGGGATCGTGCGGGATCGTACTAGCACAGACCTTGGGGCAGTTGTTGTTGTCATTTTCCTTTTCTGGGTACTTTACCTTTGGAGTTTTTGTAGCTTGTATTATTTACTGTTGAACATGCATATGGGAATGGGTTACTTTTGGATCTGCCATTACTTTCAACTTTGGTATTGTTGGGGTAGCTATCTTATCTCTCGTTCCTATAAAAATAAAATGGGTAATGCCTTCCATTTTGTGTGAGATTCTATACACTTGGCATTGGTCGCCACTCCGGGACCTATTGAAGTGGATTTCGGGGGTCATTATCTCTTCATCAACTTAAAGAAGGAAGGGCTTGGAAATCTGTTGACCCTTCCCTCCTATTGGTGAAGGCGGGTCATGACACGAAGAACACCACTCTCTTTTTTATTTTTATTTTTTCCCCCAACACATTTAATTATATTCACACTATTAAAAAATATAATATATAAATAATATTAATATCCCATTATTATTATCACTAAATTAATTATGATTCTTAAAACCCCATATATATACACAAATACATATAAATATATATATATATATATGGATAATTTTTTCATTATTTTTTTTACAAAAATAAAAATATCACCATTATTGTTTTTAATCAAATACAAAAAAAAATTTATCAGTTATCAATTTAAAATTATCAAAACATTCTTTAAAAAAACTCATAATCATTTTTTCCCCTTAAAATAAAATTTAAAAACCACAAAATTAAAATTCATCTTACAATCACCAATATATAATGACACTGTGAAGGTTATAGACGTAGTGGAAGTTCCTTTTGGGAGAATAGCCATTATGGTTTTGCTAGAATTGATGGATAATTAATCAATTTACCAAGATTTAAACATCATGAAAAATGAAATTTTTAAATTTAATATTGACATTGAAATCTTGAAAATCAAAAAGGATCTCTTGCACATCAAATTTATAATTAATTTAAATTAGATCAGAAAAAAGATTACCACAAATTTAGTTATTTTTTTAATGAAGATTATGATATTCTGAAACCCTTTTCAGATTATCTTCATTGTTTATAGAGGAACCAAATTAGTTCCCCTATATTATTGATACACGTATGGTCCTTTAATCTCCGAACAATGATGATGGAATGACAGGTGCTAGCATGGAGGTTTGATCATCTTGTTCTTTTTTTCTGGATCAATTCTAGTTCCTTCAGGCCTGATGGATTATCCCTTATTCTTCTCATTCTTGAGAGGATGACAGAAGGGTGAATCCAGAGAGAAGAGTGTTGTGCATAATGATTAATAATTATTCATTAACCATATATAATAGACATAGAAATCTATTTATAGAGTTAGGTTTTATGTTAATATATTATTTAATTAAACAAAATACCTTAAATAATAAAATAAACTATATCTAACCCCATGCCATATAATAAAATTATAATTATTATTTTATGGTGTGTGTGTTTTGTCTTAGTGATAAATTTTATTTTATATCCTTTTAAATAAATATTTAACACCAGACACAATCTTGTTCAACTCTTCCTCTTCAATATTTATTAAAAAGCAAAATAAATATTTAATTAAATAATCTACTTAGAGTTTGGAGAATAAATATTTATGAAATATTTAATAACTAAATAAATATTATATATCAATTAAATATAACAATTACCTAGAGAATAAATATTTATCTAATTTATGTGATCATAATTTGGAATAAAATTATTCATAGGGATTGAAAATAATATTTATTCCATTAGTTAAATTAAAATAGAATGTGATTGAGAATAATGGAAACATATAGTCTGTAAACTTCTAGTATTATTCCTCATTGAAAATATTTGTAACTACTTAGATTTCAAGATTACTATATAGCAATGGGTCAAGTAACACAAGATAAAGAAGTTAATTTCAAAACATCAATAACCACACATGAATTATTATTGTGTAATATAATCCCTTTGTTACAATATCTCATAATATAGGTTGAACACTCATTTCACCAACCTATGTGCTTGATATTTCTTCTTCTATATATCTAAAATAAATTCATCGTTACACCATGGTCATATAATTTAATGTGACAGTTTCATTCCAATAAAAGTATCAAGATATCAAAATCTATTAATATTGAAGGGAAAATATCATTTCTTGGATTATTAATTAATAATATTTCTTTCACGACGCACCCAATGTACCCAAATTCCCACAAACATATGGAATGATAGTTTTGGTTAGTACATCATGTTACATGATTTATGTTAATCATTAATAATAATCTTAAATTCTACGGATCATTACACAAGCTCATAGATAGTAATATCTAATAAAACAAAAACACGCATAATTCCTACAAGTGGATCTATTCTCATAACATCTTATCTTGGAGATTACCAACTATGAACTTCATGATAAGAATTATCATATTCTTATGATTTCTTGCACCAGACAGTCAACATTCTATGTGTCCCATAATAATATGTTATCAAACCGTAGAACTATATTTAATAATGTCGTCATGGAATTTTTAGTTTTTCATCATATAGGGGAATTATTATGACTTTATCAATGCAATCGATACACTAGGAAATTATTGCATTACATTCATATAAAAAATGAAAATTTTTTAATAATATGTTATATTAATAATCAAATCTTCCAACATACATTTCATTCAATGTATAATCAATTGGTTCTATAACCCCAACCCCAATAGACTCCCACTCAAACTAGAGCTAACTTCATATGACTTTCAATACTCTAAACCTCACACGATGATAATGTTTATGCTAAGTTAATACTTTAGTCAAGGGATATACCATGTTTTCTTCCTTATATATTGTACTCACTTCAACTTCACCTATTGGAGAAAAATTCTTCAACATATGATACTTCCAATGTATGGAATTTATTCACTGATGTGACATTGGATCTTTTATAAGGCCCACCATTATTGTATAATCAAAATATATTATGATGTTATATTCACTTTTAGGTACCATATCAAACTATAGGATGAAGTTTCCATCCAATATGCTTCATTATTAACCTTATAAGCCACAATATACTGATAATCTACCTTAGAATCAGTGAACACAAACTTTTTTGAGCTCCTCTACTTCACAACACCTCTATTGAGAATGAATAAGTATCCCATCTATGATTTAAAATCATATTTATCTATTTATAAAATATCATATTCATGTCCTCTAATGACTAGATCTTCATCTCTATTAAATATTATGAACTAATTTATTTATGAAAATTTATAAACAATTTTCAATGATTTTAAATATATTTTAAAGAATATTACCAATTAATTCATTATTTTACTAAAATTTAGAAAATTTTAATTATAGAAATAATATAAAATAAAATAGTTAAAAATGTTTAAATTTTAGTTTGAAATTATTTTTTAAATTCTATGAAATTTTTACTAAGATTTAAAAATGTTTTTCAGATAAAACAATATGGGCCAGCACAAGGCTCACCCGCAACCTATAGGCTGCAATCCATTTAACCAGACCAAATGAGAGTTGGTCATCCATGTGAACCCATGGGGAAGGCATGATACTACAACATTTAGATAGTTTGATTTGTACATGGAGGATTCCATTCAACAGTTAGGCCAATTCCCATGTAGGTTGTATGTGTTAGCACAACCCATATTGTGAGTGTGTAGTGTTGTAGGAGCCCATTCCTAAAAAAATATTTTCTTCCAAGTTCACAATATAATCATATATAAATAATCATAAAAAATAAGTGTATTTATAAGGTGGTATGGAACATTTCTAGGTATTGATCCACATTTAGAAAAACAGTGTCATTACGTCCATGCTCCACCTCCCTCATGCTTGTACATGCCTTGACACCGTTTATTACCCTCAACCATGATTTCCTACATATAAAACTCCTAAAAATACCATTATTGATGATGGAAAATATTGAAACCCAGATTATTTCCAATTCAAATACTTAGGACCACCATGGGTCCCTTATGAAACCTTAGGGGACACCGGCAAAGCCAATTTTAAAGAAAACATGAGTCATGCAATATGAATAGAAGTTTCATTTGGCTACTATGAAGGATGGATAGAAGGAGGATGATCCATACACCATAGTTTCTCTTACTGTGTCATGGGATTTCCATGTAGTTACCATACATCTCATAGAGGAGGTTGTGCTACTTAGCTCACACTATTCACGCTATGTTTTGGAAAGCCTTATATTATTGGTTGTTATCAAGATTCACCCTATGGGTATTGGGGATGATTTGAAGAAAATAAAAATTACATAGTGAACACCTCATTAAATTTTAGATTAAAGAAATGATATAAAGACATATATATATTTTAGATAAAGATATTGGTCATTAGATCAGTGATACAGAATATTCTCACTATGGAAGAGGGATTATTCTTCCCACCCTTTAAAAATATGCATGAGGTTATTTCTATAAAAGATCATTTAAGGAGGTCAGATTTTGAAAGGGATTTTTATTTGTTTTAATTTTTTTATTTTCTTTTTTAATTCTATAAATTTTTGTTTCTTTTATCATCCCATATAATTCATGCATTTTTTATTCATGTGTTCTATCCATTTATCTTCTCTATTTATATTTTTATTTCTCTCTTTCTCATTCCATCTCTCACTTATTATTATTATTTTTATTTTTATTCTCTTTATTTTGTTCCTTCTATTGGGAACTCTTACTTATGATAATGGAAGGATTTCCCAAGGATTGACCTATGGGGAGGATTGGGTGTTCTAGAATTCTACGATTAAATGTTGTAGTGTTTTTATTTCTGTTTGTGGTGAATGAATGTGGAATGTATAGGTTCAGTGATTACCCAATATGGTATGGCACTCAACATCATATATATTATTCTATTTAAATCATTTAACTACTTTCCATGGAACTATATATGTTAACATTATAGAGTTGATATTTTCAATGGATGAAATGAAATACGATAGAGTCAGGTCTTGGAAGATATCACACTCTCAATTGAGGTGTGTTGTCTACCTTTAATATAATAGTAGGTGGAGTTTTGTTTGCCAAATAGTGTTCCTAGGTATTAGAGATTTTATAACTAACAAATAAAAGGGTACAAGTACAGGCTTGAGATTTAAAAATTGAAATATCAAATATAATTTAAAACAACAAACATTAATAATGAAAGAACTCAAAACCAAACCCTAAAAACCAAGTTCATTATCTCTGACTCATTATATATTGAATTGAATGTTGGTTTCGACTGTCAATATTTCTTTATTTCTCTTCCCACTTTTTTAGAAAATAATAAGACCAAGACAAACAAGTAGTTTTTTGAGAATTTGAATTAGTAAGTAAATAACTGTGAAGATACTCAAAAGAGATGACCCCGGTCAGCCATTATATTGTACAAGAAATATATAAATAGTATATTTTCCCCCACAATGAAATAGTTGTGCATTAAAAATTACCACTGTCTTCAAGGATCAAAGTAGATTTTCACTTTCTTTTTCTCTTTCACATTGTAAATAGACATTCATTGTTTTCTTTAAAAAATATAAAAAAATATATGTTATCCATGATGTTTTCAAATGATTATTATTATAAATGCAAAAACTAATCTTAGTTATAGCGATAATAAGAATAATAATATTATTATAAAAAATAAAAGTTGAAAGAACATAAAGTAAACATATGATGACTGAAGAGAAAATCTGATAGGTTGTCTGAGTATATTCATGCACTACTGGAGTAACCCAAACTTGAGCAAGTGGAGGAAGAAATTTTCCCACACATTTTTTAGGATTAAATCCCTAATGAGGTAAAGTAGGAGGCACTTTAAGATCCATTCTACCACACTAAATCATTACTAGAGGATCTAGAAGAAGACATTATTACTGAGATAAGTATGGGAGATCAATAAGATCGAGAAATTTTTTTGAATGATTATTTGGAACAACATGATCTCTCTATACCTTGCAATGTAGAGGATAAATCACCATTGTATATCATTCTATCATTGGAAGAGAAGTAAACCACACAAGTGGTGAAACTTTAAGAGAATATTAAGGATCATAACTACCTTCATCTATCCAGTTAAATTCATATTAAATAATTCCATACCACTGAAAAATATATTCAATACGAACCAAGAGAGGGATTTGATCATTCATTAAACTCTTTTTTTTATTTTATTCAATCTAAATAGAGTATTAACTCCAATTTTTCTGAATTTTTAGATTAGTAAAATCCTTTTCTTTTCATGGAGGAATATGAATAGAAAGAACATGTACTTTTTGAGGAACACATGGAACTAATAGAACTTATTATACTTGTATTAGAGGAGGCCCTTGAGGAAATACAAGTGACCTTGCCTAAGGAAACCTAGAAAGTGGTTTCTCAACATGAAAGGTATAGTTTTTTAATTTAATTATATATGTTTGAATTATTTTTAATTAAAAATACATTCTAAATCTATCTTTTCATATTCAATTCTTGCAACCCGCATAGAGAAATAACTTAGTAAGATAGAAGAGTTTTCATAAGTAACAACCAAGAAGAAGGATGATTCATACATCATCCTACCCCACCAAGAAATTTTTACCTTATTTCAAAGGGGATGTATTTGGTGTAATATATTCATGGACTCACCACTAACAAATAATAATTCTAATATAATAAAAGACACATGTGATAGTTCAAAACCTATAATATTCACCCAAAAACTGATTATGGATAATAGCTGGTAATCCCTTGTAGAGGCAATAAAAATATAGGGACCACTTGAGGGATCAAACCAAGGATTATATTTCTACTCTATTTCAAGGAATTTTTTATTTTATTTACTTCCTTATGAATTATTCTAATAAGTAACCAAAATCCCTTATTGTGTTTGAGTTTTAAAATGATCCTTGTGTTTTACTTGAGTGATTTACTTTTGTAGGACCATGATGAAATAAGGAATCCCCTAAAATATCAAGGGGAAGAGAGGAAGAGTCTATAAGGAAAGGGTAGTTTATTATTACATTAATTACATTTTAAACTCCTTGTAACTTTCTAAAAATAATATTTAAACATGAAATTATATCAACTGTGTAAAAATATAAATTGCATGCCCATGTTTTGAATTTTTCTTCGATTGAATTATCTACGATACATTAGTTACTGAAAAAATCTATGATGATAAATTATGTATATCAATGATAATGATATTAAATGAGTAATATAGCTAATTTAATTACTTGAGTGAACCATGGATATTTAAATTGTGACTTGTGATTTGAGGGAATTGGTTGATTCATGTAAATGAAATTTCCCTACCATTTTTCATACTCTAAATTTCTGAAAATAATGCGAATTGATTTATTATTATTTTTAATGACATTATCGATTGTATAAAATTATATTTTCCTTTCCTAAGAGGTTTTCTAGAATAAATACTTTCTATATTATCTTTAGCATAATTATTGAGTGGTCTTTGGTCATGTTGCATTATAAAACATGAATTTTAACTTTTCAAATATATGATTGAATAAATACACATGTAACATGATTGAGGAATTTTTATTTATAATTATTTATCCTCAAGATCACTTCTAAATTTTCCTTGATTATCCCATAGAGAATGGTAATGACATTGTTATGAATAAGCTACATTTCTACCCATTCATAATCTTTCTTACCATCCTCCTCATATTTGTATGATATTATAAAGTTGAAGTGTGGGGGTGAGGTAATTCGGGGTGAAAGGATGCACTACATTTTATGGAAAAGGTGTGGGGGTGCTAATTTGGTTATTTAGAAAGTTTTTATGATTCACATAATGTACTTACTAGTTGAACTTATTGAAAAATAAATAAATAATGGGTTGTACCTTGGGAAAAATTAGTATTACTAGAACTATTTTTTATCGTATGTGGTTAGGTGGTAGATGTGAGTTTTTTCCAATAATAAATTTATAAAAAAGTAAATAAAATATCTCATACAAAGTAATTTGAAAAAATATAAAAAAAATAAAAAAAAATTGGACAAATTCAAGTATCAAATAATTCATTATGTAATGATTGATCACGACCTTAGTTTTTTCATGGGAATTTAGAGTTGTTACTTTTAAAGGGGATATATTTATTAAACTTTTAATTTTGATATCATGCTTTATACATTAGTGAGAAACAACCTCCTTGAGTCATAATTTTTTTCAAATAAGTTCCTTCCAACCTTAAACCTCAAAATCATTATAACCATTATAGAAAATTCATCTTAATTTTATGTGACTTTTGTCTTTACAAAGTGGACAAAGTAGTTCCTTTGCGATATTATAGAAAATGGGCATGTTCTCATGATAAGATAATAAATCTACTTAATTTGTATCACGAGTGATGAGTGACAGGATTCAAAGGTGAAGTATATCATGAATTATCATGTTTAATAATAGGAATTGAGGAGATTGAATGGATGAGTATAGAAGATCTACCATTTTCAAATTGAAAAAAAAAAATTATTGGATTATTTGTTTCTTTAAAAAATGGGAGGCTAAATTGATATTTTTTTTTAAACATAGAAGTTCAGTTTCACATTTAAAATAATTTTATTTTATTTCTTTTGGATTTAAATATTGGAAACATTTTATTTTCTTTTTAATTAAATATTGAGATTCATTACTTGAGGACAAGCATGCATAGTTAAAGTGTGGGGGTATTTGATGAACTCATTTTTTATACAAAAATTGTAAAAAAAATCAATCATGTTAAATGGATTTTATATTATATTCTCATGTAATTATTTATTTTACTAAAATGTGTGCAATTTTAATTGAATAAATATGTTAAATGAAAAAAGATAAAAAAAATGTTGATATTTGAGTTTGAACTTATTTTTTATATTTTGTGAAATTTTTTCTATGTTTTTAAAATCTTTTCCAGGTAAAAAAATATGAGGTAGAATTAGGCTCACCCTCAACCCAGAGGATGAAATATATTTAGACAAACCAAAGGAGTTTCATCCAAATAAGATATCCCATTGATAAGGCCTTATAGTTTAGTGGGTAGAGGTTGTGAGTTTCATGGTAAGGACCCCACATAGTAGTTGGGCCAAGGTCAATGTGGGGCACGCATTCATCATGACCTATTTGGTATGTGAGTAGTAAAGAAGGATATTGTCCCCATAGTAGGATTTTGATACAAGGTCATAGGGGAATCATATATAAATAGGCAACTCAAATTAGTCCATTTCTAATGTGGGATGAAATATTTCTATATATTGTTCCTCATTTAAAAAAATGGTGTTGTCACACCCCGAATCTGCCTCATATGTGGAAATACACTCCTCACCACCATATGTAACCCTAAACTATGCCTTCCTCCCTCTGTAACTCACAAAATACACCATTAAAAATATAGTGAAATCTCAATACCAAGATTTTGTCCAATTATATGACTTAGGACCACTATGGATCCCTTTTAGAACCTTTGGAGACTTTGACAAAGATCATTTTTAGGAAAAAATAATCCATGCATGATGAAGATAAGTGTCATATGAACATTATGAAAGTTAGATATAAGGAGTAGGAGGCCTACACTAGTGGTACTCTTGATGTATCATGGTCTTTTCAAGAAGTCCATACTGAATGTTTTGTCTCTCATCCCATGTTGTCCGCAATGATTTTTAGAAAGCTTGATATTCTCAGTTGTTTTCAAGATTCACCCCATGGGTCTTTGGGATGATTTGAAGAAAATAAAAATAAAAAATAGGTGGACTTATTTTAATTTTAAATAAAAAAAATATTTGTATCAATATATATATTTTTAAGAATGGTATTGGCCAAGAGATCAGCGATACAAAAGATTCGCACTAAGTTTAAGGGATTATTATTCCCTCAAACTATAAATACAAGGGAGGTTTTTTTTGACGGATGACTAATGAAGGGATGATCCTTTTTCATCTTTTCTTTTCTTTTCTTCTTTTCATCTTAAATTTTTACTTTCTTTTATCTTCCCATGTAATTCTCGTATTTTCTTATTCAATTATTGCACCCATTTTTATTCCCTATTTTTATTTTTATTTCTCTATTTCTCATTATCTCTTTCTCTCTCATTATTATTATTTGTATTTTTCTTCTATTCTTACCATTCTTTCCATCGTGACCTATTACTTTAAATAATGAAAATATAAACAAAGGATTGTCCATAGAGTAATATTGGGTGTTGCTAAATTTTTTACTTAAATTATTTAACATTTTTATTTTTGTTTGTGGTGAATGAAGGTGAAATATATGGTTGTGGACATTGTTCACTATGTCATGGAACTCTTATTCATCTCTATTATTTTATTTAAATCTTTTTCCCACCATCCATTGAACTAGATATCTTTAGATGATGGAGCTGATCTAATTGATGGATGAAATGATATAAAATACGGTCAGGTCCTAGAAGATATTTCACTCTCAATCAAGTTGTATCATCAACCTTTATTATAGGAGGAGGATGTGTTTTGTTTTCCAAATAATATTCCTAGTCATTATATATTTTACAACTAATAAATAAAAGGTTAGTAGTTCATGCATAAAATATAATAATTTAACTATAAAAATTAATTTAAAATAACCAACATGAATAATTATGGAACCCAAAACTAAACCCTTAAGGAAAAGTTCTTTATCTATAACTCATTCTGTCATTCAGTGCATGTTAGTTTCGAATTTAATTCACTCTTTATTTCTCATTCCACTATTTTTGAAATTAATAAAAATAATAAAAACAAGAAGTTTTAGGTGAATTGGAATTAATAAGTAGATAACTTTGAATCTCCTCAAGTGAGACGACCCTGGTCATCAATAGCCCTACATTGGAAAATATAAATAGTATAATTTTTCACACAATGTGAATGGTTTGAATCAATATACCAAGAACATATACTTAGTACACCCTAGATACTTAAGGATAGCCCTGACAGACATCTAATGGTGGTTACATGGGTCAACATGATATCTTCTTATTGCACTTAATTCATAAGAGACATCTAGCCTAGTACATAGAATATCATATATAACTGACCTAATCATCAATTTTTATGGAGTCTTTACCATCCCTTATATTTTATCATGTGTCTAAAGACACGTTTTCTCAGAAAGATGAGTTCTATGTGACATTGGAATCAATCCCCATTTAGATGATTCCATACTAAAACACTTTAGTATATTTTCAATATGTTTACCTTTTCTTAAACAAAATGACCACTTGGATCCATCATGATGGAACATGATCCCAAGAATATATGTCTCTTCATATAATTCCTTCATGGAGAAGCATGTTTTTAACCAGGATTTAACATATTGTAAGACTGGTATTTAATTTCCAAAAAAATAGAATGTCATCGAAATAAACTATTAAGAAAATTATAGTACCCCCACTAAACCTTTTATAAACACAAGGATCTCATTCGTTCTTTATAAAACCAAACTCTAATATTGATTCATCAAGCCAAATGGTCTATGACCTGGGTATTTTCTTTAATTCATAAATGTATCATTGTAATTTCTATATCTTTTTGGTATCCCTTACAGTCATAAACCCTTCAACTTGTGTAATATAGAAATATTACTGATGGTCTCCACTAAAAAATATTTATTTTGATATACATTATACAAATCTCAAAGCCATGGAAATCCATAATGGAAAGTAAAATTAAGATGGATTTTAGCATATAAAGTGGTGAAAAGGTTTCATTATAGTAAATTATTTGATTCTATTTTAAACCTTTTGAAACCATTCATTCCTTATAAGTACTTAATCATCCATCAATGTCCAGTTTCTTCTTGAATGCACATTTATAAAAAATGTTCATCAGCCATGGCCTGATGCTCCCTCATGTGACTGATCCAGGTAGGATACTGGACCTTGGGTATGCCTCCCCATACACCAAAGTTTTCCAATTTTTAGTGAGGGTGTAAGGAACACAGTTTAGAGACTATAACCTCTAGTCTAGAGTTTAAATAACAATAGAAATTAATATTAGATTATAAAAAACTAAAATAAGAATCAATCACAAATCTATAAAATAATAAAGGGAAATAAAATGATCTAATAATAATATAATCATGTTATGACTCGTTGAATGTAATTAAAATTTGTTATGAAATACATACAAATAAAAAATACAAACTAAAAATATAAAATACTCTAAAATACCAGTTCTGAGCCCCATGTCGGTCCCATCTCCAATTTTATTCCCATACAATAAGAAATAATCAACAATAGGGTCCTTTCCCCATATCCAAACCTTTATCCATGAAATCTGTATATGAACCAAACAAAATCCTATCCAAGGTGTGAGTATAACTCAATAGGTAAATACCACCATATCTAAATGAATCTAGTCTAAGAATATAATTCCTGAAATAGAGTATTAACTTAATAAAATAATATAACTCATAAAATAACACTCTAGACCTAGAGTTCTAGAGTGATACTCGGGGTCATCCAAACTTGCATCGACACATTATTGGACATATCTAAACATGTTGAGAAACCATTTCAACCATAACCATGACCCTCCTAGGGTATATACAACACATTAACATAGAGGAATCAAGAATATCCTTATAATCATCTCAACATATCTAGGAAAATTCTTATAAGCATTACAATATAACATGGTAGAGCCATATAAGAATTATAGCATGGCTGGGATGAGACCTATAAGGATTAAAACATATCTTGTAAGATCTATATAATCATTACTACATATCCGAGTATATACATATAAGCATTACAAAATGTTCGAAAGTTATAACAAGATCATAAGATAGGTAAATATAACACATGGGGACACATCAGGAATGTCAAAAAAAAATCAACCAATTACGAATCACCCTAGTTCACTCATTATTCCAAATTCACATTAATAAGGCTACCAATTCATCACAACTCAAGGTATTCTCAACTCTAATATTTATGAAAGTCTCAATCTAAAATCTGATGGATATGATGGTATTTTATAGTAGGTCAATTCAAGGGTATCTCATCAAACAAGGGATTATGCAATTAATTAGTGAATGTTCACGATTTTCTAGAATGATCATATATATTTCCCTTATTATAGATATTTGAATCATATAACAGGGAAAAAATTTAGACCAAACACCTCAAAAGTAGAGAAGGTGTCACAATTAATAACATATGAGGTAAATCCCATTTATTCATTCATTACCCTCAATAAAACTGAGAAACTTCAAATGGAATATCCAACCCTGATGAAGTTTTGCCATTACAACCAAGGTTTATTCATAGGGGAAAACAAACAAGATGATATGGATGGGAAGGAATGCAGGATTACCTTCATCTCTTGATCCATAATTCCATAACAGGCTTCTAGATCAGAGTGGAATTTCCCTAATAATGATGGTATAAGATCTACAACTAGATAGGAGGCTAGAATTATCAAAACACTAGGTGATGGGTATAAAATAGTGGGTATGGATTATTTATGGTGTATATGAGAATTTATACAATAAATCCATTAAATCTCATATACACAAAATATTTCATCGCCTCATCTTAAAACATTGATTTGAACTTGTTTTATGATGTAAAATTACACATTATGATGTATATATGGCTTATGGCTTAACTTAGCACATTTATGGATTATTTATACTTTATATATAAGGCCCCAGCCTTAAACCTTACTTAATCTTGAGTTATTACAAGATTACACATTGAGGATCTTTTCGGGTTTAGAGTTTTAGAGAATTAGATCATAAAACTTGCATTACATTCCACATATAAACAAAGTGGTTACATAAAGATAGTATTCTTCATTCCCATCAATGGAAACACATTTAAAATAAAACATGGATTATTTCTTGACACATCCTTGACTATATCATCTTATCATTTACCTTTCCCTTGACCTGTGAAAAACATTTCAAAAACTTGGGATGAGCATAAAAACTCAGTATGGGTGTTAAAAAAAACATGGAAAGGAAACATGAGTTCATATATACATAAGAATGAAATCATACTTTACCCATAAAACATAGGCACTTTAACATACCTCATAAAATCATGAATAAAACATAGAAATCATAAGACATAAAGGTAACTTGAGGCATTCATAACATTCTTACGTAGGGAGTAACCCTCTTGGTTACGTTTGGAATACCCATCACAGTATATTCCCTAAAATCTCTTCAGAGAAACCTTAACGTTTCACTCCTTCACGTTACCCAATGCATTGGAGAGCTATAACGGGCTCACCCGCCCTTAGTTTATCACGGAACCACCCGTCTTCATAATAATGCCCAAGAACCATAACATAATCATATCACATAAAACGTGCATAAAGGAAACATAAAATTTCCACATTCCAATCACGAGATATCAATACAACACATTGATATAAAAACATTATGAAAACCATTTTTAATACCAAAATAAAAGAAAAGTAAAACGTGGTATTTATTTTTCTTTTAAAAAGAAGGTATGGCTTGTAGAGGAAGCCGAAACTCAAATAACGGTCACGACGGCGGAGAAGTCGTTGTCGCCGCATACGTACGACAAAAACATTCCCTTTTGTCGTTTAGTAAACGCTTCGTATAAAAAAGATTCCTTTTGAATAAACATAAAAGTTAAAGGGGTTTATACACCGTATAAAAGAAAGTTGTGTATAAAATAAAATATGCCTCAACGAAAGGAGATTGAGACGAAGTCCCAAACCTCGTATCCGACTTGACCCGACCGTTCTTTAATCTCCTGAATAATAAACTTGAGTTAATCTCTACTTGATTATGAATCTTTTTCAAGTTCATTATTCCTTTTATACTATGTTATGAACATCATTTATCAGTTAAGTTAATAATGTTCATTTTGTCGGTATTTGGTTCTTAAGTCAAAAATAGACTTCTTACACTTACATGTTGTTAATTTGGTCAAAGGTTCATTATATCCAGAATAGTATTCATGATGTAGATATCATATATGTCATATATATCCAGTACTTACATGCATTTATAATATTACATAATCATTTAGAGGTAAGAAATGAATTGCACCGTTCATGGAGACGGTAAGCCGTACGTACGCATGAACGCTACTTTCATTTCTATTTCATATCTTCTGGAATGTAATCATAATGATATAAGAGTATATTATAATTCCAGTATAATAACATATATAATATCATTAACTTTATCCCTTACACATCCCACATATGGTATTAACGAATCAAATCACTTTCAGGGGGCGGTAGTCCGCACTTCCTAAAATGAAGATATCGTGTTTACCCATAATGGAAACCATAAAGGTATGCCAAAAATGAAAAAAAAACAGAAGCTTAAGGAAAACATAAACATATTATATATCATATATAAAAATAGTGACATCATAATGGCCACCTTTGAAGGTGTTAAATGAGTGTTGAACAATCATCGTTTCGGGAGGCAGAATTTCGCCATCCACGGAAACCGTATGTTCTTTAACCATTTGATGTAGTTGTGTGAGAGTTTTGCTCAAATAAATATTATAACAACATCCTTGTATATTGAATATACTGGTGTTGTTACAAAATAAGTAAATAAAAAGAGTTTAGGGGCTTGGAGAAGCAAAATAAAACAAATGAACATGAGAGAATGAATTACCATTAAAAGTGTAACTCCTTTTGATTTGAGCCTAAAGGCTTCCTTTGAAAGGATTCTTCCCAAAGGGAATCCTCTAGGATGAGGAGAGGGATGTGGAGAGAGTAAATGGGCAGGTTTTGGCCGAGCCAAAGGCTTGAGAAGTGTGTGAAATGATGTAGAGGTGGGGGCCTTTTATAAGAGGAGAGGAGGGGCACTTTTGGAAAGTAAAGAAATATTACTTTATTTGAAAATGTGTTTTGGTTTCAAAAGGTCCCACATTGATATAATTCGTGGATAAGGTTATAAGGGTTCTAAATCCACTCATCCAATTGGTTTGTGCCATGTGTAGTTCATAGATTTTACATTGTCTTTCCATTTTATTTAAATCGTCAAATAATGATGTCATCGCTGCATCATTATTATGTCATAAATAATTTAATTTATTTAATGTCTAAAAATTATAAAACAATTACTATGATGTAGGAAATCTTTTTAGCTTTCCAATGACTATTTATAATCAAAAATATGACTTGTATAACCCTACTTAAAATTGTTTTAGTAAAACATATCATGTTTGTGTCAATTTTACTTTTCCATTAAATAAAAATATATTATTGTCATTTTCCATCTAAAGTGGCTCCATGGGGTCCCCAAGTTGGCCCATGGCTTGTCTTGGTCGGCCATGACTCACCCAATAGGTTTAGGACAAGTGTCATGGTGTTTTCACATTCCTATAATATCATTTTTACCTTAAACTACACTAATTACCACTAATCGCGATTAAGAACTTAATAAGTTACTATTCACCAAAAAAATTATTATAATCTCATTGAACCACATTTTACTTCTTAATGACAACCATGTATATCGGATTTTCAAAATTCAATAAACATTAGTGGTAAACTTTCATTTAACTGAAAAATCAGTTTGCTTGATTACCATTTAGTGGTTTCACTATTCATCAAAAATTGAAGTTTTTCAGAAAATTACCAAAAAATCACCCTAAGCTATATTTGATATTCCGAATTCAAAAATGAAGTCTATTTTACAAAATTCAAAACATATAGGTCACATTAATTAATTTAATAATTAATTCCCGCTGCCAGAGCAAAAAGCGTGTTTTTACAAAACAATAAGTATCAAAAGATTGACACCAGTTTAAGTCTAATTTCAAAGTGAAATTGATTCCAATGACCTCCATTTGATAAAATGGTAAAAATATATTCTAATTTCACTTCAAAACCAATTCAAAACATAATCTAATCATATAAATAAATTAGGTTAAAAAGTAGTTTTGATGTAAAATGCAGTATTTTTCACTATTCATAAAAAAATGAACATTGTCAGAAAAATACCAAAAATTCACACAAGGTAAATTTTGATGTCCCAATCATAAAGGATAAGTTTATTTTGACAAACATAGTTTATAAAATTGTCAAAATATAGATTCAAAAATGGTTTGCCATCAAAAGGCAGTAAAACAATATTTTAAGAATATTAATGTATTCCATGCATAAGATTGTATTTATTTTCATTTTAAGCCTCTATAACACTATCTTAATTATTAAAAGACATAGATAAAAATATATATTATTCATTACTTACTTGGGATGTTACATCCTTCCCCCCTTTAGAAAATTGCGTCCCCGCAATTTATTTACTTATCGAATAAATGGGGGTACTTATCCCTCATTGCATTTTCAGATTCCCATGTTGCCTCTTCAATCATGTGGTTTTTCCACAAAACCTTTACCTGATGAATCACCTTATTCCGTAACACTTGCTCCCTGTGGTCAAGAATCTGGACCGGTTGTTCCTCGTAAGATAGGTTCTCTTTCAGCTGAACTACCTCTGGACTCAAAACATGAGATGGATCTGGCATATACTTTCTCAACATCGAAACGTGAAAAACATTGTGTACCTGAGATAAACTTGGAGGTAAATCCACTCGGTATGCAACTGATCCAACTCTTTCCAGAATTTCGTATGGTCCAATGAACCTTGGACTCAACTTTCCTTTCTTACCAAATCTCATCACACTTTTCCAAGGAGAAACCTTCAGAAAAACATGATCACCTACCTCAAAAGATAGATCCTTCCTCCGGTTATCCGCATAACTCTTCTGCCTGCTCTGAGCTGTTCTCATGTGTTTCTGAATCAGCTGAACTTTTTCTGCCATCTCTTCTACCAATTCTGGTCCCATCAACTTCCTTTCACCCACTTCATCCCAGAAAGCTGGAGTTCGACACCGCTTCCCATATAATGCCTGAAATGGTGCCATCTGTATACTGGAATGAAAATTGTTATTATATGAAAACTCAACCAAAGAAAGATGTTGGTCCCAACTTCCCTGATAATCCATAGAACAAGCTCGTAGCATATCCTCCAATGTCTGAATTGTTCGTTCTGACTGCCCATCTGATTGAGGATGAAAAGTTGTACTAAAATTTAATTCAGTACCCAACGACTTCTGAAGGCCTTTCCAAAAGTTAGAAGTAAACCTGGGATCACGATCCGATACAATGGAGAGAGGAACTCCATGTAACCTGACTATCTCTTTAAGATACAAACGGGAAAGTTGATCAAGAGAGAAAGTATCTCGTATAGTAAGGAAATGAGCAGATTTGGTCAAGCGATCAACAATAACCCAGATTGCATTATTACCTCGAGATGTCTTCGGTAATCCAACAACAAAGTCCATGGATATATTCTCCCATTTCCACTCTGGCACTGGTAAAGGCTGAAGCATCCCTTTCGGTAACTGCCGCTCTGCTTTAACCTGCTGACAAGTCAAACACTTCACAGTAAAATCAGCAATATCCCTTTTCATTCCATCCCACCAGTAATACTCCCGCAGATCTCTATACATCTTAGTACTGCCCGGATGAACTGAAAACGGAGAACTATGAGCTTCACATAACAACTCTCTCTTCAACTGTGAATCACAAGGCACACACAATCTCTTCCCAAATCTCAAAACACAATCATTATCAATGTTGAATTCAGGCAACTTACCTTTCTGAACCAGCTCTACCTTTTTCTGCAACTCACTGTCTTGCTTCTGTGCTTGCTTGATTCTATTAGATAGAGATGATCTCACTGATACCTGAAACAAAACAGAAGGACTCCCTGCACCAACAACTTCTATGCCAAAGTTCATCAAATCCTTAACCAAAGGATCACGTTCCAAACGCAACATTGTTAATGAAGCATTACTTTTTCGACTCAAAGCATCAGCCACTTTATTTGCTTTCCCCGGATGGTAATGAATTGTACAATAACAATCCTTGATTAATTCTAGCCATCTCCTTTGTCTCATGTTTAACTCTTTCTGAGTGAATATATACTTTAAACTTTTGTGATCGGTATATATTTCACACTTTACTCCATACAAATGATGCCTCCAAATTTTTAAAGCAAAAACAACAGCAGCTAATTCCAAATCATGTGTAGGGTAATTTACCTCATGAGTTTTCAACTGTCGTGAAGCATAAGCAATTACCTGATCATTCTGCATTAGGACGCAACCAAGTCCTTTCAATGAAGCATCACTGTATATAACAAACTCACCATTCCTGGAAGGTAGTGCCAAAACTGGAGCATTCACCAATCTTCTTTTCAATTCCTGAAAACAATCATCACATTCTTTTGTCCAAATAAACTTAACACCCTTCCGAGTTAGCTTAGTCATTGGACTAGATAACCGTGAAAAATTTCTAACAAACCTTCGGTAATAGCCCGCCAAACCAAGGAAGCTACGAATCTCGGTTACATTTGTGGGTCTTGGCCATTCTTCCACAACTTTTGTTTTTGCGGGATCAACAGTTATTCCATTTTTATAAACAATGTGACCAAGGAAAGAAATTTGTTGCAACCAAAACTCACACTTGATGAATTTCCCATATAGTTTATTTTCTTTTAAGGTTTGCAAGATAACCCTTAAATGTTTTTCATGCTCCTCTTTACTTTTAGAAAACACCAAAATATCATCAATGAAAACCACCACAAACTTATCCAAGAACTCATGGAAAATTCTATTCATTAAGTCCATGAATACAGCAGGTGCATTGGTTAGCCCAAAAGGCATTACTACAAATTCATAATGGCCATATATCATATGGAAAGCGGTCTTCGGAATATCTTCCTTTTTTACCTTCAGCTGATGGTACCCCGATCTCAGGTCAATCTTTGAAAAAAACTGAGCTCCCTGGAGCTGATACAACTTCATTTGATGGCCCGACATCTGCTGAAGTAGTTGCAAAGGATTTCACCACCCCTTTCTACTTGTAGTCCAACTGCTTCCCATCACTCAAGCTCTTTGTCGGACACTCGTTTGCATAGTGACCCATCTCATTGCACTTATAACATTTCACTAACTGTAAATCAAATTTTTTCTTACCTTCACCTTGATCCTTTTCAGTGCAATCATGAGCCTTATGTCCCATCTTACCACATCGGTAGCACTTCCCAGAATTCAGAAGACATTCCCCAGCATGCCTTTTGCCACATTTATCACAAACTGGAAACTTAGTTCTCTTACCATCAGACTTTTTTGAAGAATTCTTACCTTTCTCCTGCCACCTCGGTCTCTTCTTCTGCTGGTTGTTATAGAAAACTTGGTCATCGGCAAACTCCATTTCCACCTTCTCAGCACATCGAACAAGCTTTTCATAACTTTTAAACTCACGAGAAGCTAATTCCCTTCGATACTTTGGCTTTAATCCTGAGTAAAAACGATTGATTTTACTATCAAGGTCCCGGATAAAATTTGGAGCATACCTTGCCAATCGAGTGAACCTTTCTTCATAAGCAGCCACTGAGTCTTCCTCTTGCCTCAATTCCAAGAATTGCTTTTCCATCCTAGGTCGAACAACCTTAGGAAAATACTTCTCAAGAAACATACCTTTGAATTCATCCCAGTCAAGAGCATCAATCTCATCGGCGTCCCTGATATTTTTAACCATAGACCACCACTGATCTGTTTCACCCTCCAAACGGTAAATAGCAAGACTAACCTTTTGATTGTCTGAACACCCCATGACATCAAAAATCTTCTCCAGTGCTTTAATCCACCCTTCAGCTAGCACAGGGTCAGATGATCCTCTGAATGATGGTGGATGTTGCCTCATGAAATGTTCCACCACTGACATGTTCCTCTGCGGTTGGTCTGGCTGATCTCATGTATGGATACCACCGCCATTTATCGCTTGAGTCAACTGCGCCATTACCGCAACAAACTGTTCAGTTCCAATTCCGACCATTTCTGGATGCTGATTCGGAAGGTTATTTCCTTCTGTATGCCTTCCTAGCACTGCTTCCCTGTTTCCTCTGTGGAAAACCATTCTGAACAAACATGTCTTAGATGAAGCAACATGGTAATCTTTAAATGCTATATCATTTCAAAAAAATATTTTTGGATAATCATTTAATATAATTCTAACTCCTAAAGTTATCTAAATTGACCTTTGATACCAACTATAAGGCCCCAACCTTAAACCTTACTTAATCTTGAGTTATTACAAGATTACACATTGAGGAACTTTTCGGGTTTAGAGTTTTAGAGAATTAGATCATAAAACTTGCATTACATTCCACATATAAACAAAGTGGTTACATAAAGATAGTATTCTTCATTCCCATCAATGGAAACACATTTAAAATAAAACATGGATTATTTCTTGACACATCCTTGACTATATCATCTTATCATGTACCTTTCCCTTGACCTGTGAAAAACATTTCAAAAACATGGGATGAGCATAAAAACTCAGTATGGGTGTTAAAAAACATGGAAAGGAAACATGAGTTCATATATACATAAGAATGAAATCATACTTTACCCATAAAACATAGGCACTTTAACATACCTCATAAAATCATGAATAAAACATAGAAATCATAAGACATAAAGGTAACTTGAGGCATTCATAACATTCTTACGTAGGGAGTAACCCTCTTGGTTACGTTTGGAATACCCATCACAGTATATTCCCTAAAATCTCTTCGGAGAAACCTTAACGTTTCACTCCTTCGCGTTACCCAATGCATTGGAGAGCTATAACGGGCTCACCCTCCCTTAGTTTATCACGGAACCACCCGTCTTCATAATAATGCCCAAGAACCATAACATAATCATATCACATAAAACGTGCATAAAGGAAACATAAAATTTCCACATTCCAATCACGAGATATCAATACAACACATTGATATAAAAACATTATGAAAACCATTTTTAATACCAAAATAAAAGAAAAGTAAAACGTGGTATTTATTTTTCTTTTAAAAAGAAGGTATGGCTTGTAGAGGAAGCTGAAACTCAAATAACGGTCATGACGGCGGAGAAGTCGTTGTCGCCGCATACGTACGACAAAAACATTCCCTTTTGTCGTTTAGTAAACTCTTCGTATAAAAAAGATTCCTTTTGAATAAACGTAAAAGTCAAAGGGGTTTATACACCGTATAAAAGAAAGTTGTGTATAAAATAAAATATGCCTCAACGAAAGGAGATTGAGACGAAGTCCCATACCTCGTATCCGACTTGACCCGACCGTTCTTTAATCTCTTGAATAATAAACTTGAGTTAATATCTACTTGATTATGAATCTTTTTCAAGTTCATTATTCCTTTTATACTATGTTATGAACATCATGTAATCAGTTAAGTTAATAATGTTCATTTTGTCGGTATTTGGTTCTTAAGTCAAAAATAGACTTCTTACACTTACATGTTGTTAATTTGGTCAAAGGTTCATTATATCCAGAATGGTATTAATGATGTAGATATCATATATGTCATATATATCCAGTACTTACATGCATTTATAATATTACATAATCATTTAGAGTTAAGAAATGAATTGCACCGTTCATGGAGACGGTAAGCCGTACGTACGCATGAACACTACTTTCATTTCTATTTCATATCTTCTGGAATGGAATCATAATGATATAAGAGTATATTATAATTCCAGTATAATAACATATATAATATCATTAACTTTATCCCTTACACATCCCACATATGGTATTAACGAATCAAATCACTTTCATGGGGCGGTAGTCCGCACTTCCTAAAATGAAGATATCGTGTTTACCCATAATGGAAACCATAAAGGTATGCCAAAAATGAAAAACACAGAAGCTTAAGGAAAACATAAACATATTATATATCATATATAAAAATAGTGACATCATAATGGCCACCTTTGAAGGTGTTAAATGAGTGTTGAACAATCATCGTTTCGGGAGGCAGAATTTCGCCATCCACGGAAACCGTATGTTCTTTAACCATTTGATGTAGTTGTGTGAGAGTGTAGCTCAAATAAATATTATAACAACATCTTTGTATATTTAATATACTGTTGTTGTTACAAAATAAGTAAATAAATAGAGTTTAGGGGGTTGGAGAAGCAAAATAAAACAAATGAACATGAGAGAATGAATTACCTTTAAAAGTGTAACTCCTTTTGATTTGAGCCTAAAGGCTTCCTTTGAAAGGATTCTGCCCAAAGGAAATCCTCTAGGATGAGGAGAGGGATTTGGAGAGAGTAAATGGGCAGGGTTTGGCCGAGCCAAAGGCTTGAGAAGTGTGTGAAATGAGGTAGAGGTGGGGGCCTTTTATAAGAGGAGAGGAGGGGTACTTTTGGAAAGTAAAGAAATATTACTTTATTTGAAAATGTTTTTCGGTTTCAAAAGGTCCCACATTGATATAATTCGTGGATAAGGTTATAAGGGTTCTAAATCCACTCATCCAATTGTTTTTGGCCATGTGTAGTGCATAGATTTTACATTGTCTTTCCATTTTATTTAAATCATCAAATAATGATGTCATTGCTGCATCATTATTATGTCATAAATAATTTAATTTATTTAATGTCTAAAAATTATAAAAAAATTACTATGATGTAGGAAATCTTTTTAGCTTTCCAATGACTATTTATAATCAATAATATGACTTGTATAACTCTACTTAAAAAATTTTTTAGTAAAACATATCATGTTTGTGTCAATTTTACTTTTCCATTAAATAAAAATATATTATTGTCATTTTCCAACTAAAGTGGCTCCATGGGGTCCCCAAGTTGGACCATGGGTTGTCTTGGTCGTCCATGACTCACCCAATAGGTGTAGGACAAGTGTCATGGTGTTTTCACATTCCTATAATATCATTTTTACCTTAAACTACACTAATTACCACTAATCGCGATTAAGAACTTAATAAGTTACTATTCACCAAAAAAATTATTATAATCTCATTGAACCACATTTTACTTCTTAATGACAACCATGTATGTCGGATTTTCGAAATTCAATACACATTAGTGGTAAACTTTCATTTAACTGAAAAATCAGTTTGCTTGATTACCACTTAGTGGTTTCACTATTCATCAAAAATTGATGTTTTTCAGAAAATTACCAAAAATTCACCCTAAGCTATATTTGATATTCCGAATTCAAAAATGAAGACTATTTTACAAAATTCAAAACATATAGGTCACATTAATTAATTTAATAATTAATTCCCGCTGCCAGAGCAAAAAGCGTGTTTTTACAAAACAATAAGTATCAAAAGATTGACACCAGTTTAAGTCTAATTTCAAAGTGAAATTGATTCCAATGACCTCCATTTGATAAAATGGTAAAAATATATTCTAATTTCACTTCAAAACCAATTCAAAACATAATCTAATCATATAAATAAATTAGGTTAAAAAGTAGTTTTGATGTAAAATGCAGTATTTTTCACTATTCATAAAAAATGAACATTGTCAGAAAAAAACCAAAAATTCACACAAGGTAAATTTTGATGTCCCAGTCATAAAGGATAAGTTTATTTTGACAAAAATAGTTTATAAAATTTTAAAAATATAGATTCAAAAATGGTTTGCCATCAAAAGGCAGTAAAACAATATTTTAAGAATATTAATGTATTCCATGCATAAGATTGTATTTATTTTCATTTTAAGCCTCTATAACACTATCTTAATTATTAAAAGACATAGATAAAAATATCTATTATTCATTACTTACTTGGGATGTTACATTATAGGTTCATTCCATTGACTTTAAATCATAAATCCATTATTTAGGAATTAAATATATTATGTAGATTGAAACTGGTCATCCTCCTGGTACACCTTTGCAACACTTAATCCGGCCAGATCAAGGCCCGATTACAAAGGTTTAAATTAAACATAACCAAACTCACGAGAGAATAATTAATACATAAAGAAGAATGTACCTGAAAAAAATAATGGATTAAAACCTCCCTCCATATAACATCTCATCCCTGATCTGCTCCAATAATCACTATGGGGGTGTCGATGAACATGTTTGGTCACTATGTCTTCATATCTGGTTCTCTGAATCTAGTATATTGTTTCATATACATGTTCTTCCACTACACTTGCACAAGAGTTGTAGTCTTTATATGTATATCCTTATCACTATGGTTCGTGATATGAATTGGATGATTCTAAATTGATACATCAACATACATATCAATGCCATCAACTTCTGTCACATGATAATGGTTAGTATGTTATCTCCGAAGTTGTGACACATGAAACATAACTTGCATGGAGTTGTAGCACTATAAAAAGGATAAATGGTGTGCCAATATACCAACCCTTTACACTCTAACAAATATCCCAACAAATTTTGGTGTTAACATTCACTATTTCTTGATATGATGTTGAGATGGCTCAGGTGACACTTGAAGGAAAACCCAATGACCAACCTCAAAATCTAGAAGTTATCTTTGATGGTTGGGATATGATCTCTAATAGATCTACATAGTCACCAACTACATTCTGATCAACTAAAACGACTCATATGTCTCTTATATGATAATTTTTCCTACAAGAACATGTGTAGTATCCTTTAACTAGAAAAGATGAGAATGGAGCAGTCTTCCATACGAAACCTCAAAAGGATCTATTTAGATCTATGTCTGAAATATGTTATTATACACAAACTCCATGAGAACCAAATTATGCTCCCAAGAACCATTGAAATACCAAAAACATGATCATAACATATTCCATAGAATCTAAATCATCCATTCATATTGGTTTTCATTATGAGTATAGTGTGATATACACAGAAGAAACAATGATTCCATGTCTTTCTAAAATACCAAGCTAGAAATAAGATGTGAAATAAGGGTCTCATCTAGAAACAATTATCCTTGGAACACCATTCATCAGAACTATCTATTTCACATAGATACTATCCATATCATCAATGGTGATGGTCTCCCTGATAAGAAATAAGTGGGATGCCTTCATTAGTCGATCCATGGTCACCCATATTGTGTCATTATTATGATGTGTCATGGGTAATCCTATCAAAAAATATATTGTGACATCATCTGACTTATATTATGAAGTGGTTAGAGGTAGAAACCACCCTATATGACTATGGTTATTATCCTTCACCTATTTATAGGTAGAAAATCTTTTCATAGATCCTGATATATCCTTTTGTATCCCTATACACTAGTATCAACTATGGAGATCATGATACATATTTGTCAAACTAGGATGTACCTCCCAAATAAAATCATAAAACCCCTCAGAATCTCATCATGAAAACCTCTAGGAACACATACAGGACCCTAGTAATAAAGAATAACATCATCACTTCTAAGATTATATTATGATGAAGGCTCTCCACCATATAATTTTTCCCTAATATCTAATCCTTTTGAATGAGATTACTAATTTTTCTAAATTCGATTCAAAATTTCATGTACAATGGATGTCGAAGTATGAGATACTCATATCTAGGACTCTTGAACTTCAATATGCATGTATAAAAATAGTTATATCATCCACCACTCAGCGCAATACTTATATACTTCCTCTAACTACATCTTCCATCTCAAAAAATAAGAAATAATTTTCCCCTTTCTTAGTGTATAATATATCTCAAAGTCGTAAGACTGCATATACTCAATCAACCTACTCTTTTGAGAGTTTATGTCTGTCTAGAAAAAGATGCACTTGAGGCTCTTATGGTCCATGTACACTAAAACCTCTCGCCCATTAGATATTGTCTCTAGAATCTAAGGGTTTGTACCACCATAGATCACTTTATATCTAAAGTAGGATAATTCCTCTAATGTATTCTTAGCTATTTGGACCCATAAGAAATCACGAATTCCCCCTAAATCATAAATATTTTGAGTCTCGATCCGTATGGATCATGATACATGGTATATTATTTTTCTATCCTAGGAAAAGTGAAGATCATTGTTGAGGTCAGCCTTCTCTTTATCTCTTGAAAATCACTCTCATAAGCATCTAACCAAACAAACTTCACCCCTTTCTTGTTCATCCCAAACATTGGCATTTATGAATGGGATAATTTATTGTTGAAATTTTTATATTATCTTACTAACCACAAAAAAAATATGAATATTGAAGTCATTTTTTGTTCATTCCCAAGGTACCATGGCTGCACACTTCTCTATGTCTACTAACAGTCAAGCCTCTGAGATAACATGACCCTAGAAGTGTACTTTTTCAATCGATAAATACACTTAAATAGATGTGTGCAAAGTCAATTTTCTCTTAATGTACTCAAGAAAATGTTAATATTTTGGGAATGTACTTCATAGATTGAAAGTAAAATAATATATTATTTAAAAAAACTACCACAAAATGATCCAAAAAAATATGAAAGGACCAATTAATCAGATCCATGAATACTGATAGTGCATTCATCAAACCAAATGACATCACCATAAACTCATAAAAGCCTTACCTGCTCCAAAAATAATTTTTTGGTGGGTATGATCATGTCACCTTTATCTAATGGTACACTAATCACAAGTCGATCATGGATAAAATATGAACACTTATCAAGTGGTTGAAGATATCATCAATGTGTAGAAGGAGATACCAGTTCTTAATCATCATCTAGTTTAATCTCTAATAATCCACACATAATCACAAAGTCCCATAATTATATTTGGAAAAAAATTATTATTAATCCCCATGGAGATGTACTAGGTTGTATGAAACCTTTAACTTCTAGATCTTCTAACTAGAATTTCAACTGATGAAGCAATAATTGTTTCATTCTGTTAGGTGGAATAGAAACTGGTTCATCTCCTAACACCAAATAAAATGTGAACTCAATCTTCTATATGGGTAGTATGCTAGAAATATTTTTAGGAAATACATCCTAAAAAAAATATACCAGTCAATGAAAAGTATATTTCTTAATTACACCATCATTTAGGACATGGATTGCAACCCGAACCATGAGATCATCCAATCTTTACTAAATTGGTCATGCACGACCAGCATGTTGATCCCACTAACCCTTTTTTAATTAGATTCCTCCTTATAGATATATAAAGGTAACTCTACTCCAAATAAATCAATATGTTTTTATTAATAAACTAGAAAATTCATACCAATTACCAAATTGATACTTATCATTTACAACAAAAAAGGTTTCCAAAGGAAACAGTAGCCACCAATTTTAAGAGAACATTCAGTGAAAAATTTAATATACCAAGACTATACTTGAAATGGTGTGTTGGTGGACATAACAACATCCATGATCTCCATAATCAGGCCCAATCAATTTCAAAAAGGAGTAGATAAAAAGTAATGTGATGATTCTGTATCAAACAAAACACAAGAGAGGGTTGATGATATAAAAATTGTAACTCTATAAGTAGAAGGTTTTGTATCCAAAATAGCCAGGGTAAACCACATGGAATGTATCTGACCTTAACCTCTACCCTATGATCTAGTTTGGATCCCATTTTTCATTATATTTGAGTGTTACAACCTATCCTAAACTAGGGTACCACATCCCATACCTCGGCCTAAATTCTTAGTAGAATCATAGGTACCTATTTGTTGTGGGATAGTAGAGTCATTTCCAAACCTTGGTTCCTATACTGATTCCATGCTACTACTCTGATATGTAAATACCCTATAGAATCTCTATATATAACCCAACCTACTATAAGAACAACACTGCATAGTGGGATAATAACACTAATGGAGCTTGTTCCCAGCCTTGCCACACTGAAAGCACTACAACAGACCATAGTTATGAGATAGGAGTCTACTTACCTAGTTGTTTTTTCCACTACCACCCTAATGGTAACATTCATAGAGGTGATTCCTATTTCTTGCTAAATAGATCCAAGATTTTCCTGCTAAACTACCTGTCCACCACTTGAATCCTCTCTCATATTCCCTTTTGTGATGAGAGAATGATTTATCACTACTGTAAAACATTTCTATTGAAAGACATTCACTTAAGACCAGGTCTTAAATAAAAATGCATCCAAGAAACTCCTCATCCTGGAAACCTCATCTAATACGAAGGATAAAGAAATATATATTATGTTTTTGAGGCATCCAGTATATTCCATCACTATAAAACCCTCCTATGTTATGTTCGTGAACTCATTATTCCTCTTATCCCAAAATGTATATGGATAAAAGTGGATTAGAAACTTCACTTTGTATTCTTTTTAGGGTAACTCCTATTTCTTCTCATCTTACTATAGAATGCCCCCACCATCATTTGGATGGTCCTCAAAGCATGTAAACAGAAATATTCACCGTTATATCATCAGGTGTCTCAAGGTTCTTGAAGATCATAATGACAAACTAAATAAATAACTCAACTACCTTGGGGATTTAGTCCTCTATAAATATAGATGGATGTGGTATCTGAAAATATCTATCTAGCTTATAAATAATTGGTATGACATGAAAATTATCCCTCTCCATGAATCAAATAACTGTAAACAAGTTTTCATGAAGTTGATCATCCATCTGATTCTCTAGATCTATAGGAAATTTTATCTCAGCTCTGTTAGGATTGTTCTAGTTACCACTCTCTTAATGCTATTGGGAATATGATTTGGTTTAATTTTATATATAAATGTTTAACACACACCTTAGAACACATGTTACACTACCAAGTTAACCTCAAAAAGTGAAAACTACAAAGAAACAATGGCTCAAGGTTCCAATATGCATAACTTAGCAAGTTAATTGGAATAAAATAATAGTTTTCTTCCATTAAATTTATCAATTATAATAAGGGATTTCATTTCAAATTTGATATGGTAAGATATGTCACATACATTAAAAATGTTCCTATCATGAACAATGTAGGTAAATATATATCCCTACATTTATATGATGATTAATTCATACTTATCTCATTCCAGACTGTCCCACAAGTAAAATATCATAAAATAGTAACATCCCACAAAAAGTGATATAACCCAGGTGAAATAACATTAAAACCATAACCATCGAACAATAAAAACAAAAAACCCATCCCTGGTAACTTGGGTTTCCCCCACACATGGTTCATATACTCCCATGAATGATCTCATTACCAATCCCCAACACATCATAATCTTATATATACCATTCCCAAATAGTAAATAAATAGAAAAGAAATATACTCTTATGCAACATTATACATCCCTGACCTAGTGCTCCCTCATGTGATCAAGCCGGGTGGGCTAATGGACCTCTTGTGTACCTCTTCATATGCCAAAGGCTACTGACTAGTAGCAAGGGTGTATGAAGCATAGTGGGGAGACTATACTCTCTCATACATAGTATCAAGAATAGTATAAAATAATATCAATGTTGTGGAAACAATAAAAATTACCAAACATATTCCTATAATATAATAAAGGGAAATCATATGATCCAATAAAAAAATCATGTAATGATAGGATGAATGAAACTAAATGACATAATTAAAGGTATATGAATAAAATAATGAAAACATAAAATACTCCAAATAACTCATTCCGAGCCCCATGTCAGTCCCACATCCAAATACCAAATCATTCCGCAAGCAACAATCAACAATATGGTCCCTTGTCCTTGTCTAAACCTATATCCATGAAATCTATCCAAGTTCCAAATGGAATCCCATACAGGGTTTGATTACAACTCAATATTTTGGAAACACCATGTCTAAATTAATATATTCTTAAAATATAGTTCATTCAATAAAGAAATAAATAAGAGTATACATTTAATAAAATAATATATCTCATAAAATAACTATCTGACCTTCATGTTCCAGAGTGACACTCGGTGTTAGCCGAACCTACATCGATATATTTCTTAATATATTTGGGCATGTCGTAAAACTATTCCAACCACAATAATTACTCTCCCAAGGTATATCCCACTCATTAACATAGGAGAACCAAGTATATCCCATAATCATTTCATCATGACCAGGAAAAGAACTATTAGAATTACATCATATCTCTTTAGAGAACTATAAGAATTACAGTATGTCTGGGTTTAGCCTTATAAACATTAAATCATATCCAATAATATTTCAATAAGTATTAAATCATATCCAGTAATATCTTTATAAGCATTACCGCATGTATAAAAGTCATAAAAAGATAATAAGACAAGCCAATATAATACATGGGAACACATTATGCATGTAAAAACATGTAATCCAATTACCAATTTCCATAATTCACTTATTATGAAAAATATACATTAACAAGGCTGCCAATTCATCATAAATCAAGGGAAGCTCACCTCTCAGTTGGCCTCAAGTATTAGTCTTAAAGTCAATGGATCCAACAGGATCTAATAAGAGGTATATACAAGGGTATCTCATCAAAAAGGGATTATCCAATTAATTAGGAAATTCACACAGTATTTCAACATAATAGTGTACATTGAACATACTATGTATATTTCAATTAGACAATAGAGATATCTTTTAGACCACCCACCTCAAAAGTAGAGATGATGCTGAAAATTTTTAATATCTTAGGTAAAGCCTAAATCCTCTTCCTTCCCTTCAATGGCACCCAGAAACTACCGATAGAACATCCAAACCATATCTTTTTTAGGAAGTCTATCCAAGGGTTCTTCATAATGGAAAAAACAAGAATGATAATTTGGAGGATAAGGATCAAATTTTTACCTTCAAATCATGATCTAGGAGTCCATAACAACCTTCTAGATTGGAGAGGAATTCCCCTAAGAATGTCGGTATGCTTGCATTGAGAGAGGAGGCTAGCATTATTAGAATTTTGGGTGCTAGGTTTAAACCACTAATTATGGATTACTTATAGTATAAAATGGAGATTTATGTTTCAAATCTTTTGAATATCATATATGATGAATAATTTATCACTGTGGATTAAAAACCAATTTAAACCAATTTTCCGACTTAAAATGTCACTTTACAACATAAATATAGTTTTTATATTTTCATGGAAAAATTATGTCTTATTTCTATATTAGGGAGTCTGTTTGATGAATTTATATCTTAAATCCCAGATTTATGATGTAAATATGTTTTGTACACTGAAACCAGTCCCACTCTACTTACACATTTGCAACACTTAATCCTATCAGATCATGTCTCGATTACCAAGGTTTAAATAAATTACAACCAAAATCAAGAGAGAATTATCAAAAATTAAAGAGGGTTATACCTACAAAAATATGGGATCATACACAATGGGTCTTTCATTCACTAGATGATATACCAAAATCCAAACACGGTTTTAGTACATGGAATCCATTTAAAATTTCATATATTCTTTCCACTTTTAAAAAATTATGACACTTACTACTTCCTTATAGGTTATAGGATCATTATTATCAACTAATAATGAGTAATAATCCTCAATGACTAGAAACCCATAACTTTCAAATTCTCTAACCACTGTTGTACACCTATTAAAATCGTTTTTCTCCATAAATTATTCTTCCATGGGGGTTTGTGGAATTTATTCTTGTGAAAACTATAGTATACTGTGATACTAGAATTCATAAAAATTTATCTTGCTCCAAATATCTCTTTTGGAGATTTTATCCCCCTCAAGTAATTTATAATTTCATTCCACTATTACCTTTTTTTAGGGGTTTTATAAGTAATATCCCTTTGATTCCTTAGGTAATCCTATAAAGGTACACTTTGGGCCTTAGATTGAACGTTTGTTTCTTAAAGAGGCCTTAAAAAATGCTTCAACTCCCCACACATATAAATTGGAAACATGGGTTCTTTACACTCCAAAATATTTATAGAATATCATCTACCACTTTTGTTAGAACTCAGTTCAGTATGTATGCTATTGTCTTTAATATATATCCTCATCATATAATGGAATACTCTCATGACTCATTATTGATCTTAACATGACTAATAGTGTATAGTTCCTCATTTCACTTATAACATTCCATTGTGGTGTATATAGAGGTCTAAGTTGGGATATAATTCCAAACTCTCATAAATAATCAATAAAGTATTGATTAACATGTTTTCCACCATGTTCTGAGAGGGGATTCTTAATATTTTTACCAAGATTTTTCTCAACTTTATTCTTATATTCCATGAAGATATCAAAGGAATCAGACTTATACATTATTAGGTAGACATATTGATATCTAATTAAATTTTCAGTAAAATTTATGAAGTATGTGTACCCACCCCTTGATTAAAATGGAAATGTTCCACGCAAATTAATATTAACTAAATCAATAATATATTTGGCTCATTAATCTTTCCCAGTAAATAGGGAATTGGTTATTTTTCCTTGTAATCATGTGTGACATGCACCAAGTGGTTTTAGATTAATGGAATCCAAAATATCCTTCTTGGTTTAATACATTCAAATTCTATTCACTTACATGACCTAGAATGTGATTCTAATTTTTGGTATGGTATGTGTCATGTGAGTCAGTTTAATTATAGCCATAGAAGGAAGTATGGACTTGTTGGCTGCTTGTAGATCTACCTCCCCATGTCCAGTATTCTAGAATCTACAAGGTTACTATATTTTAATAAATATGTGAGAACCACATGTTGTATCTAAAACTTAATTTATAGAAACATATAGATTTCAATAGACAATAAACATATCTAAATCCTACCGTTGCTTCTTTTCCTAGGTGAAATTTTACTTATAGTGGCCCTTATTTCCACATGAAAATTGATAGAATCATGTTACTTTTCTTGCACCTTGATATTTCTCTTCTTAAAAGGGTGTTAAAAGGAAGTTGTAGACTTAAATATATTCTCTTGTAATTTCCTTTTATTAACCATAAGCATGGAATTACTTTCATGCTTCATCTCTTAATCTAGTTGGTGAAGTAATTTGAGAAGATGTGAAAGATACTTATCTATGTTATTCATATTGAAATTAACAACAAAGATAGAGAAGATCTGAATAAGTGGTGTAATAATTATATATGTGTGTACTTATTCAGGAATTTTAAACCCCATATTATCTATATGATAAGTGTTGCAAATGAGTTTGACTATGTGTGGACCAGCTAGTGAACCTTCTCCAAGATTACTCTAAAAGAGTGACCTAGAAATCTCAAACCTTTCATGTATAGATCTTTCCAGGTATATACCAAGGATATAATAGATCATACTATTAGAATTCACAACTTTATGTGAAAACATGATTTTAATAGACATGGATGAAATCATTAAACATTGAACCTAAATTTCATCACTCGAGAATTTATCATAGATAGTGAACTCTTTATCACTCACCTCCTATTCAAGATTATCAAGTAGTGAGGGTTCGAGCAGATAAAATATCTATTAATGGAGAAACATAATCCATAGTCATCTAAACCATTTTTATAAGTTACTAATAGTAAGGATATGTTCTTTCTCTAGGATGTATTTTATGGATAATGTGGTCAATAAACCTATAGTTATTCCACACTTAAAAATGGTATATTACTATCACTTCACTTGATTACATTTTATTTGAAACATAATTAAATAAATTGCATTAAATTTTCCATTATTTTATCAATTACCAATAACCCTCACTATTGGACTTCATATGTCTAGTTTCTCAAAATTTAAAGTGTCCAGGATCCATATCCACATTCCCAATACAAAATCATGAGATCAATAAATTACTATAATGTATTTAGGTGGGAAGATCATTTCCAATTGTGATATTGTAGGTCCTTAATCTACTAAGTAGATTCCCTAAAAACTAAGTGGGATTTATTCAACAATTTCCTCTATGTTACATAAATACTAGCATGAGATACATCTCTTGATGTAAATTGGTTATGTCAAACCAAAACATTCATAATAACTCCATGATAAAAGTCATTTTCCCAACATGGGTTGGTAAAAGACATAGTTTTATGGTTTTCATTCCTAATCAAGTAATGGAAGGTTCGATATCACTTAACATTATGTTGAAGGATTTCATTTGTTATGGGTGTCATCCTTTACAAGTCTTGTTAATATTAAATAGATTTTACATAATTGATTAACCATGCTTTGATAAAACATTTATACAAAATCCATTTACTAAAATTCCATCATTTGATATTAGTCCATTTATTTTTGTGATCATTGACTTGCATCCATAAAATAAATAATGAATAAGTAAAAGATAAATAAATAAAATGATCATGAACTTATATAATGTTTGGTTTATTGAGAGTAAAATAAATCAATCTATGACCCTAGGAAAAACTATTTATGAAAATCTTGGCACAAGTTGTATCATTCCACCTATACACCTATATATCTCCTAGGTTGGTTTCATCTCTGTTTCATCTTGAACTGACTCTGCATGCCTTGGGATAATCCTTTTATTACATATTTTTATAACTCAAATATATATAAGGGGAACCAAATGATTAGTTGGGGTAATTACATAAACAAACTTGTACATGCATATTCTATATAGTAAAAGAGGTAGGGATGACAAGTAGGCCATCATGTTTAATTGAATAATAAATAATTACACAAACCATGTAGAAATAAAAAAATTGAACCAACATATATAGAGGCATGTTCAAAGCTCGTGATCAGTTATTCACATGAGATGATTACACAAAAGTGAATTGGCTATCATTCACTTCAATATCTTACTTATTATAAAGATAAATGTTCTTTTTTTAATTAATTAATTAATTCTTATCATCATAATGATCATATGAAGTCTCTGGGAGATACCTTTCATCAAGTCATTCATGGAAAATAAAATTATATGGAAAATAATTATATATAATTAAAATTAATTAATTGAAAATATATTAATTCCTTAAAATCTTTATTACATAGTCAAACAAAACTATATCCAATAGTGTAATTTGGATTTAACACTGTAATTAATTATTTTAATGTAATTTTAATTATATCCCTTATTTGGGGACTACATAGCATGTACTTATGATCGACACATCATTTTCCTTGTTTTCTATGTATCTAAGATAAATGCTTGGGGCCTCAGCATATATCCAGGCTGGATTACACAACGTGTACTAACTAGATACATTTCATGTCTTATGCTTAATGTGTGTCCATGTAACCCTCTAAGAAAATTTCCATTTTCTTTGGATGGGGGTAATTAATGAGTAGAATTCCATTTACACTAGCTACATATCATGTGTTTCATTAATGATTCTTATTTTTAGTCTCATGTAGTTAGAAACCATGTATTTGACCATACAATTAGCGCAAATATTTTCCACTAAACCATGTAGACTACACAATGTGTGTGTTGATACATGATGTTTAATCCAAAAATATATGTTTCGGGTTGGCCAGATCTACATGTGGTGTACAGTAAATAAACCATGTATATATATTCTTTTCATTTCATGTATCCCATGACATATCTAGCTTTAGTGAACTTGGGTATATAGCGTGTACTCTAGATACACATTGTATAACCCAATAAACCAGCCATAAACATTGGAACCTCCCAATGGAATCTTTAAGCACTCTCCATTTATTATAAATATTTAATAAAATCTGAATCCTTAATGATACATATTAAAAATTTGAAATCAAGTTAATTAAATTACTTATTAAATAAATAATAATCAGATAATGAATGATCTAACCATTATTTCTCATAATTTATCAACAGTCAAATAAATAATTATAAATTTAAGTGTGACCAATTTTATACCACTTAATGGTCTGGGATGCAATGGAAGCTCTTTTTGGGTGAATAACCGATAAGGTTTTAGTTGGAATTAATGGATCATTTCCCAATTGTGCAAGACATACATGTCATGACCAAAAAAATGTTTTCATTCAATATTGTCCTAGAAATCCCAAAACCCAGAGAGAATATTTTTTACATAAAATTTATATTTAATTTAAATTATATAATATGAAATATTATAACATCTTAGGATCATTATTTGATTAAAATTTTTGTCATAAAAAACCCTTTTTGGGTTACCTTTGTTGCAAAGGGAGGACCCAAAGTAGAGCACCTCTAGCGATGATCCAAAATTGTTCTTTTGATCTCTAAAAAACACTGATAGAATATTGTGTGCTAGCATGGTGGATCAAACATCTTTTATTGTTTTTATTGATAAATTCTAGTTCATTCAGTCTTGAAGGATTCTCTCTTGTTCTTCTCGTTCTTAAAATGATGAGAGAGTGGGGTCTAGGGAGAAGAGTATATCACACAAAGATTCTTAATTCTCGATTAACCCTATGTAATAGAAATAAAAAACTATTTATAGAGCTAGGTATTAAGTTAAAATATTATTTAATTTCACAAATGATCTTAAATAATATAATAATCCTTATCAGATCTCATTTTATATAATAATATTATTATTATTTTACAATATCTGCCTTCTAGTGAAACTATAAAAATTATTTTACTAGCTTTCAAATTAATATGTATTAGTGTACTTAATCATGGTCCACTCATCCTCCTTATCATTTACCAAATACCCAAATAAATATTTAATTAAATATTTTATTCATAAATAAACATTATATTCAGATTCTTGTGAATAAATATTTATTAAATATTAAATAAATAAACAAATATTATATATCCATGTGATATAAAATTTACCGTGAGAATAACTATTTATTTAATTTATGTGATAATAATCATGAACAAAATTATTTCTCAGTATTGAGAATAATATTTGTTCCAATAACTAAATTCAAATATAATTTAATCAATATCAATTAAAAAATTTAGTGTGTGACTATGTAGGCTTCTTTCTTATTTTCATAAGGTTGGTCTGTCTAAAGTCCTAGATTACTATCTAGAAATAATTCAAGGAACCCAAAATAAAGAATTTAATGTTTTAACATTTACAACCACACATGAACACTTACTCTGTAATATAATCCTTTTATCAGAATATCTCATCACGAAGGTTTCACACTCGGGTCACCAACCTATATGCTTGATCTTTCATTCTTTCATTATCTGAAATTAATTCACCATTACACTATGAACTTGGAATTTAATGTGGGATTTTCATTTCAATCAAATGGTAAAGATATCAAATTTCATTAATATATAAGGTAAAATCATTCCTTGAATTGTTAATTAATAATATTCCATTAATGACACACCCAACATACCATACTTTCTATAAACATATGGTATTAGAGTTTTCGTCAGTACATAAAAGTACGTGTATAATGACAAGCATTAAAAATAATCTTAAACTCAAAGGACCTTTAAACACACTAACATATTATAATATATGATGATACATAAACATTCATAATTCCTACAGGTGGGTTAGTTCACATGAACTCCCATCATAGTGACTACCAATTGCAAACATAATGAGAAGAAGTATCATCTTCTTATGAGTAATCACTCATGAAAGTCAACCTTTTATGTGTCTCATAATAGTATATTATATAAATATAGAATTATATTTAAGAATATAATTATGGAATTTCAAGGATCTCATTATAGTGGGGAACTATTATAACTGTATCAATGCGATATATAGTTTGGGAAATTATTACATTAAATGCATTCAGAACAATGAAAAATATGTAATAAGTTGTTTTATTAATATTAAAGTCTTAAAACATAAATGTAATTAAAATTATAAATATTTGGTTTTAGAATACCAACTATAACACATGGTTCATTATATACATAGTACATAATGAATTATAAACCATCTACCTCTATTTGTATTATAGTTGGAAGCAATGTCATATTTTTCTAGAATTTGAATTGAAACTTTTCACACCTGTAAGTGAATTTTCTAGAGTTTTAATAGATATATCCAGAAAAATGTAAAATATTAAATATGTTAAAAGGTAAATTCCAAAAAATATGGCCTCAAAATAGGAAAAAATAATATAATATAGAGAAGCACTTTAGATATCAAGTTGAGTAGTCAAAATGAAAATGATGCATCACAATGTGTGATAAGTAAGGAGATGATTATAGAATACACATAAGGGAAATACATGACATTAATTTTAGTGGTTATAATACATATAAAATTGAATCCCCTTATAATTTAATCCAACCCATCCATATAATATATAATAACCATTTTTTTAATTTGTGTTAGAAATTATTTTTGAGGTGATTGGGATATATCAATATGTGTTTGTAACCCTTTTTTATGAGAGAATATATAAAATTGTTTGATAAAAGGATTTTATATGGTAAGGTTTGTAATGTGAAATAAAAAAAATAAATGTTTAAATCTTATGGTTAATGGGATGAATTATGTCAATTAATACCAAAATCATGGTCTATATTGAGTAATTACAACCAAGTTGTGTACTACCTTATAATGAACATGTATATCATGATAAGTATAATGATAGGGATTATGTTGGATTTAATTAGTTTTTCTAGTAATTCAGAACTTTTATTTATACCATCCAATTCTATAAATAGTTTTTAAACATCAATTGAAAATTTTTATATAAAAAGTACAATGACAAACTTCTGTTTAAAAAAATGAAATATTGTTACCTTGATCTTATGCCACATTGATATTAGATTATTGAGGAATAAATATGACTCATGGAGTGGTTTATTATCCGAAATTAGTTATCATTTCATGAATATCAAGGTTGTATATTTTATATCATATCATCATCAGACGATCAAGGAGTTAATAAATGTTGAACATGTTACACAGTGATATCTAAAATCATATTATTAGTATTTCATTAGACATGTCACTTGTAATTCCTTGAAGTCTTTTCATTATAAAGATGTGAATAATATCATCATCAAGATGAGTACATAATATTAATGTGAATATTTATAGTGATATTTTCATCATCACAATAATTAATCTATATTTTTTCAATACATTATAGCATAAGATCTAGAACTATAGGGATAATAAAGTTATTCATGACTAAAAGATGAGGATACCAAAATATAAGTAGTATTTAACATGTAATAGTGGGAATATGTATAAACACATGAAAAAAAAATATTGTGGAGCACATAAATTTCATCATTAAGGTGATCCATAAGTTACCTATAATATTCCTAGTTCAAGAGATATTTTATCAATGTGTAAAGTACTTTATTAAAAAAAGAAGGTAGAATAAATATTTTATTCCCTAAAGGATATGGTATGGATTATAATTTTAATGATGGGTTTAAATATATATAATAATATTCCTTTTACTAATTGAAATTTTTTAAATGTGGAGAAAATAAATTTGAAGTGACAGAGTGTCGTGACCCTTGTACCGATAGCAATAGTGATGTTTTTATGGTATTATTGGGGTAAAGTTATTGTGACTATAAAATAATTCATTTTTTTATAGTTTCCATGTGTACATATTATCTCATCATGTTCACTAGTTAACATATCTTAGGAACTATATGTTTATTTAGTGTACGGTCTAGACACCATTTCCAATTGTTATAGATCACCTTGGATGAATATATGTATCTTTTGAAATTTCTAATTTTCCACTAAACTGGTAACTTTAACACCTAAAATTAGTTGTCTTTATCCATTGAGATAATCAAAGTCCAACCCCATTCATAATGACATTGATTGGACCCAATAATAAGTCCAATGATTAATATACAACATATTTCTGGGAGAAGGTCACAATAAGAAGTGATGTCCTAACATTTTGTGACCCAATTCCAACTCTTTGAGACAATGATGTATTTTTTTATGCTAATTTTAATGTATCTATGTTTATTAGTAGAGATATATATTATTTATTACATGATGGGTTTCTATATCATATATTATAAAACTAATTAACTTTGACACCCATTAACTCATAGACTTAGTATAACATAACCTCCTAAAACTGATGTCCTATATTTATTAACTCATAAATCATAAAATCATATATCTCATAACCTTAGACTTTAATCCTAATTTAATTAACTCTTAAAATTATACTACTTTAAATATTTTAACATTAATTTTTTTAACTAAATCTTCAAGAATATATTTTTTACTTAATTGATATTAATATAATATTTATATATATAGATGAAGGATGTTACATTACTCACTAAATAGAAAACATGTTTTCCATGTTATATTCTTGAGGATAATATGGTATGATGAAATTGGATGCATTGTCAAACCATTATCATAACATTTCACCTACCCAAATTATTATCTCATATCCATGTCAAATATAGTTTTTATGGAACTTTTATTTGTGATTCACATTTATAGAATAGTATATACCAGTTTGCCTTGTAAATTGTTGGAGACCCAAGACTCACTTATTCCATGTTGAGGGACATGTTTTAATGGTCCTCTAAGTTTTAGTTTTGAGTTATGGGTGTGTTATAGTAGAGTTTTAAGGTAGTTTAGAGGTGAAAGGATAGGTTTTAGTTCATGATGAGTGAAACAGACATGGTGGTTTTACGATATTTTATTATGAGTCTTGGGGATATTGTGGTCTGATTGTAGGCATGGTATTCCATCCATTTCACTAGGATTATAGATTACAAGTGGTGTATGTAAATTTTAGAGAGTTTTCTATTGTGGTCATAGTTTGTTTCCGAGAGGATCATGTTTTGGTAGGTGTTGACCTTTAGAGAAATCCATGTGAGCCATGGGGGAGGTTGAAATGGGTGTATTAATGGTTTTATGGAATTATAGTGTGTTTATGGGAGCCTTAAGTTATTATGGTGTTATATAGGTATATAGGAGATGACTATATCTAAAGGTGAAATTCATTAGTTGTTTAAGTATTGACTCAGAGTATATAAGAGATATTTCTCTCAAATAGTTTTGATTTCATCTATGTCAACATCCTTTGATGGATTTTACACTTGTTTTGAAGTTGATTCACTATGATAAAAATCTTCTATAGCATTGAAGGTTTTGTGATATGTTTGAATATGGATGTGTTATTTTTATACCATTCATATTTTATGGTTAAAATATTAACATTTTGTATGCTAGTTTTAATACAAATGTTTATGTTATGTTTCAACCTTTTCATATGAGGAATGAATTGGACTTAGTAAGTGATGGGTGAAGCCCTCTATAGCTCCTCAATGCATCGGTAGGTCTCAAGAGACAAACTATTGTCTTGGCACAAGGCCTTCACAAAATCTTATTTGTAGTCTTGGCACAAGGCCTTGACTATGTGGTTATGAAGACTAGAATTATGCATTCCATCATTATGAAAGTGGATATTGATATTTCATGTGATTATTTGATGAGTATAATATCTATGTGAGTAAGTAAATGGAACTATTTTATTTATATTTTCTATATTATGATGAAGCTTATGTTGAAAAGGCTTTTGTTTTAGTTTTATACATTTCCTTAAATGTTTATGCTTATTGATGAAATTTTACGCTATATTATTATCCTTAATGAGCATCTGAGCGCACCCCTTTCTATGTTTTATTTTTCCCAAAATGAGAATAAGTATATTATGACTGGCCTGCAGGGATAGTCTATGAGATCTCAGTGTTGCATATGGAAACAATGTTGTTGTAGTTTTCAATTTTATGATATAATGTAAACCTTATGAATGTATCTAGTACTTCCAAGGCTACTAAACTAATCAGTCTTTCAAGAATTTATCTTTTTTTATCATTCCAATGATACGTAATAATACACTGACTCTGGGATTCTAGGGTCGGGGCGTTATTGTTGGTATCATAGGATGTTTAGTGCATACCTTGGAAACTAGATTTAGATAAACTCTAATTAGAGCACATTGCCCTAAGATAAAATTTGAGGATTAGTATATAAGAACTTTCTAGAATTATGGTGCTATATAGATTTTGTGATTTTTTCAAGAAATACATCCCATTCTGGATACGAGAAGGTAGAGGCGGCTCTGGCACAGATGTACCTAGGGATAAAACCCGAAAACACCGCTTTGAACTGGAATCAAACGGGAACGGGTGCACGACAATGGGCATTGCTGCACTCTTTGTTACAAAACTCTCAGGGGATATTCTTAGGATAATCCACATTTTCTTTACAACCCATTATGAAGGATTTATGAGTATATACATCCTCAAAGAAAACATTTTTTATGATTAGGGATTATATCCATAAAATTTTCAATTTATATTAAGTATGTTATAAGTTTGGAATTATGTATTTCAATTCATAAACTAATATAGTGTATTCTATTGTTTATAAATGGCGCCTAGTAGAAGTAATGGAAACTGTATCAATGCACGCACTCCATGTAGTTATTGGCCTCCTGCTCAAGATAATTATAGTAGAGCTGGTGAAACAACTAGTGCTGATAAGCTTATCAATATACTGGGACAACTCACTTAGGTTATGAATAATAACCTTACCCATATGGAGCACCCTGATCCAAAGTGTGGAGGATCAATGTTAGATCTCTTGATGAGTCAAAAACAACAAAAATTCAATGGGGGTACACATCCATTAGTATCTAATAAATGGATAAATTCTTTATAGAAAATATTCTGCACCTTGGTGAGTAGAGAAAGGGAAAAAGTTTTCATGGTAGCTTACCACCTCACTGGAGATGTTGATCAATGGTGGTCATTGATTCAAAAAACAAAGGAATATGATGAAGTATCAAATATGGAATGGAGGGAGTTTAAAGAATTTTTTTTTTGAAAAATACTTTCTTCATGGCCATCTAGCAGATATAAAAATACATTTTCTGAGTCTGGGAAAAAGGAAGATGAGAATGTCACAAAGTATGAAGCTAACTTTATAAGGTTAGTGAGCCATGATACAGATTATATAAATAACCTAATAAGTAAGATTGATTGTTTATTTGATGGGTTAAAACTATTTCTCCATCGAGCATTAGTCTTACAATCCTTCTCATCGTACAAAGATATTGTCTTTTGTGCTATCAAGACAGAAAAATAATTATTTATGTCTTATGAATTTAAATAAAAACAAGTGAATAAGAGATCTTCTGAAAACTCTGGAAATATAAATAATGGGAAGAAGGTAAATTTTGAATATCCATCCTGCAGTAAATGTTGGAAAAAATACCATGGTACTTGTCTGAAGGGAATGGATGTCTATTACAAGTGTGGTGAAAAGGGACACTAAGCTCGTGATCTCAAGGGGGAGAAAGAGGCTGTTAATGTTGAATGCTACAATTGTAGAGAAATAGGACATTATGAAAATTAATGTCCTAAGAATCATGGTAACTTACCTCAGAAAACACCAAGGGATCAAGTCTAAGCTTATGTTATCACTAATGTTAACGTCGAAGCTCCAAAAGATGTAGTGGAAAGTAATTTAATGGTTTCTTTAAGGTTAGCCAATTATTTATTTGATTCTGGATCATTGCATTGTTTCATATCTTCTCAGTTTTCTAATAAATTTAGATATTTCCTATTTGATTTAACAAGGGAGTTTTCAGTAAAAACTCCCAAGGGAAGTATCATTTTAACAAAGTTTTGTGAATCAGTCCCCATTAAGGAAAATAAACGTTATTTATCTACTGATCTCATCATCATACCCATGATTTATTTTTATATAATCCTCAGTACGGATTGGATTTCAGACCATGATTTGAAGATTTTTTGTAAGAATTAGGAGGTTACGATTTTTTATTATGATGATAAAGAAAACCTTATCTTTAGAGCAGAAACGTCACCACCTAATTCTTATCTAGATCCACCCCCAATAGCTCAACTAAATTCAATTATTTGGGAGGAAGAGAATGAAATAAATTTGGGTGAGGAAAAAATGTTCAAATACAGGACGTACCTATTGTGCAAGAATATGTTGATGTGTTTCCTGAAGATTTACCTGGACATCCTCCATAATGAGAAATTGAGTTTTCCATTGATTTAATTCCTGGTTCAACGGCCATATTGAAGGCCCCTTATAGAATGGCCATTGTGGAATTAGTGGAAGTAAATAAACAACTAGATGAATTGAGTAATAAGGGATTTATTCTCCCAAGTGTTTCTCCATGGGGAGCCCCTGTTCTTTTTGTTAAGAAGAAAGATGGATCTATGAGGTTGTACATTGACTACAGGGAGATCAATGATATAACAAGTATCCCCTACCTCGCATTGATGATTTATTCAACCAAATTCATGAAGCTAAATACTTATCAAATATTGAACTTCGATTTGGATATCATCAATTTTATGTGAAGAAGGAAGACATTCTAAAAACAGCATTTCGAACTAGGTATGGGCATTACAAGTTTGCAGTAATTCCATTTGGATTGACTAATGCACCCTCTATCATCATGGATCTAATGAATAGAGTATTAAAGGAATATCTTGATGACTTTTTAGTGGTATTTATTGATGATATTTTGGTATACTCCAAAATCTATGAAATCATGAAAATCACGTGGGCATTATTCTAAAGACTCTTAGAAGACATGAATTATATGGGTAGTTTAGCACGTGTCAATTCTAGCTTCAAGAGATTTCTTTTCTTGGACATATTTTCTCTAAGTATGGAATCTATGTTGATCCATCTATGACCATGGAAATCCACGAATGTACAGAACCAATGAGTATAACTGAGGTACGCATTTTTATTGGTTTAGCAGGTTATTATTGGCATTTCATCTAGAATTTTTCCTGATTGGATAACCCATTAAAAAATCTCACACGTAAAGGGGTTAAATTTTTTTAGACAAAAGAGTGTGAAGAAATTTTTAAAGAACTAAAGAGAATATTAGTCAATGATCCTATATTGACTCTACCATCGGGAATGATGGGTTTGTTATTTATAGTGATGCTTAAAATAAAGGACATGGTTTTTTCCTTATGCAAAATGATAGAGTTATTTCCTATGCATCACGATAGCTAAAAATTCATGAGAAAAACTATCCTACTCATGATAATGAGTTAGTAGTAGTAATCTTTGCTTTGAATATATGGATACATTATCTCTATGGTAAAAAATGTGAGATATATACCAATCACAAGAGTTTGAAGTGTATTTTCTCATAGAAATACCTCAACATGAAGCAAAGGAGATGGCTTGAACTACTTAAGGATTATGATTGCACCATACACTACCACATGGGGAAGGAAAATAAGGTGTAATATGCTTTGAGTAGAAAGGAGCATGGAGTTTTGAACAAGATGATAGTTGAAAAGGATCTTATATACAAGGATCTAGTAAAGATAGACATGGGGATAACCATGGAAGGTGAAACATCAAAACTTTTTCAAATGGTTGCCAAAGTATCTTTTCTAGAAAGTATAGAGAGTTCTCAGACTGATGATGAAGAGTTTCAAAAGAAGATAAAAGATGTGAATGATGGGAGATTGAGTGACTTTGTATATGAAGATGGAATTTTGAAATTTGGGAAGATACTTTGTGTTCCCGATATACCTGATCTAAAAATGGAATTTTTGGATGATTATCATAATTCCAATTTCTATATACACCATGGTAGCACTAAGATGTATAGATATTTGAAGGAACGTTTTTTTTGGGACAACATGAAGAGGGAGATTTCTGATTTTTTGTCAATATGTATGGAATGTCAACAAGTGAACGTTAGAAGGAAACAGCCTGGAGGAGTCATGAAACCTCTTCCCATACCTGAGTGGAAATGGGATAATATTACAATGGACTTTTTCATGGGTCTACCAAATAATCCTAGAAGAAATGATGCAATATGGGTCATTGTTGATCATCTTAACAAGTCAGCACATTTTTTTACTATAATAGAAGATTTACCGCTTGAACGTCTAGCAAAAATATATATTAATGAAGTTGTGAGACTTTATAGAGTACCCCTATCAAATGATTCTGATTGTGATCTATGTTTTACTTCAAGATTCTAGAAAAGTCATTAGAAATCCCTAGATACTGAACCTCATTTGAGAACTTCCTACCACCCCCAAACTGATGGACAATCATAATGGACTATTAAAACTTTATAAGACATGTTGAGATCATGATCACTTGACATTCAAGGTATGTGGGATCAATATTTACCTCTGGTAGAATTTTCCTATAACAATAGCTTTCAGTCAAGTATTCATATGGCACCATATGAAGCGTTATACAGAAAGAGATGTCGCACACCAACCTGTTGGGATGATGTTGGTGAAAGAAAACTTTTAGGCCCAAAACTTATAGAAGAAATGATGGAAAAGGTTAAGGTAATCCAAACCCACATCAAAGCAGCTCAAAGTAGACAGAACAGCTATGCCTATAACCTAAGGAAGGATTTGGAATTTCAGGTAGGAGATCATGTTTTCTTTAAGGTATCTCCATGGAAGGCTGTTATATGTTTCAGTAAGAATGGAAAATTAAGTCCCAAGTACATTAGACCTTTCGAAATTCTAGAACGAAGTGGGGTTGTAGCTTACCCTTTGGAAATTCCGCCAAGTCTCTCCAAAGTTCAAGATGTGTTCCACGTATCACTATTAAGAAAATACATGCCCGACCCAACACATGTACTCACCTATGAGGAATTAGAACTGGAACCCAATCTATTTTATTGCAAAGAACCTATCAAGGTTCTTGATTCAAGAGAACAAGTGCTGAGAAACCGGATAACTCATCTGGTAAAAGTTCTATAGAGAAACCATAAGATGGAAGAGGCAACGTGGGAACCTGAGAAACATATAATGAAGAACCACCATAGTATTTTTATGCAGTAATATTATATAAATTTTGAGGATGAAATTATTTGGAGGGGAGAATGTAACACCCCAAGCTTCCATAGTATGCTTCTCTTTGAATAATACAATAGTGTGTGTTGTATGCAACTTCGAGTTCTAGCACACCATAACCAAAAAAACTAACCATTATGAATATTAATACCCACTTTTTGAAATTTTATAAATTTTATCATTCAAAATGGACTTCATTTTTGGATTTATAATATCAAAAATAGCATTAGGGTAAATTTTTGGTATTTTTCTAAAAACATTCAATTTTTGTTGAATAGTGAAAAACACAGAGTTATTGTTCAAAACTGGCTTTTTATTTAAATAGTTACTTATTTTATTTAAATTTAGTTTAGATAAAAATAGATACATAATACCTATATAATTTCAATTTAATTCATTGGATTCATTTTATAACAATTTTAGATATATAAATATTTTAGTGAACTTTTTACCGTCTTTAACCGCCTCCTAGGAGAATTTACAAATTTACATAAAACATAATTTTACTACTTCTGTGAGTTGAATTTAGAAAATCCAAGAGACACGGTTAATATAATTAAGTAAAAATTGGTTAAATGAGATGAAAATAATTTTTTTGAATAGTAACTTTTGGCTTTTATTTACTACGGTTAAAAGTAAATAGGGTAATCACAGGTAAAAATGATATTATAATCACCCTAACACAAGTCTTAATTCTATTGGATAAGTGTTATTTAACCAAAAATAACATTAGTAATAAAATATGATCCTTTAGGTCCACTTTTATTAGATTTGGAAATTTATTATTATTTAATTCGAAGAAGAGTTAAAAGTGTTAAATTAAAGTTTTCATAACTAAAAAATTTTTAATATTGGGTTATACAAAATATAAATTTGACAATAAATATTAATTATAAATATAAAAAGATTTAATATAGAAATTTATTTTATTTATAATTTTTATACTTTAAATAATTTAATTTATTTATGACACAATGATGATGTAGTGATTACCTTATTGATGAAATATTAAAATAATTAATATTATAAATACCCAAATAAATGTAATTTGAGACTTTTTAGGAATTACACTAATTTTCTAAGTTAATATGACATGTTAGGGTTTATTAAATAAATTTATTTTAAAGTAATAATGCTGTTATAAATTTAGAAAAAACAAAATATCAAATAGTGTCAAAATTGACATAAAAAGAGTTTTTAAAGAAAATATTATAATATCAATAGATATAATATTCCGAAAAATCTAAGGATCGGCCAAATGACTTATATAATGTTATATATATTAATAATGAACCACTTTGGGTTCTCTTTGATTGTTATAGTAAGTTTATTAACCATATAATATAAAAATACAAAGAGACATGGTAAATGTCAAATTAAATAACTAAGAGTTAAATCAAAAAGGTAAGGTTAATATAGTTACCAAAACCTATATAAAACCTATTGGTTGAGTGTATTTCAACCCATGACAACCTTATATTTGAAATAAATAAATTTTTATCCATTAGAACCCGAAAATTATTTTATTATAAAATATTATTTCTAGCTTTTTATACGGTGCCCCTCACCCCTCTTATAAAAGGGCACTTCCCCTTCTCTCTATTTCACACCTTAAAAGCCATTTCGCTTGGCCAACCCCTACCCAAATTCCCTATAAACTGTCGTCCCTTCATCCAAGAGGACTTAATTTATTCATAAATCCAACATAAGGATCCCTTTTAATCAAATCAAAAGGAAGAACCCAAAGAAATGGTAAATATCTCACCACCTCTTTCATGTTTTTTATTCTTCCACTTCTTATTTCATTGTTGTTTCCATTATAAAATAATAAATCCAGTATCTTTTATATACTGTTATGTTTTTATAAATATGTTAAAACTATATTCATTATTCAATCCATCATATTAATGTCATGTCACCATATGTGCGTACGTACGACTTACCGTCTCGACATCATGGTGTAGTTGTTATTCAATATATTATTATTTGGATGGGTATAATAATGATGTATAAATTTTGTAAATAATAAATATAACATGATAATGATTATTTATATATGATATAACATCCAATTATATATGATTTTAATATCAAAAGAATGATATAGTCGCTCGTGTGTACGTACGGATTATCGTCTCCACGAACGCGATGAGATTCATTCCCCATCGTATCCATTCAAGACTAATTTTCATTGGATGATTAAAAATAATGTTTAATGATTTAATATCATTCTGAATATGAATAAGATACATCCTATCCCTACCAAACATTACTTACGTAACAAATCATATAAAGGAAAACGAATCAGTTAACACCCGAAATGACGATAATACTAAAATATTATTAACAAAACAATATTGAAAGATCATATATGATATCATATTATTTTATATGATTTTGGTATAATTTGATAACAATTATTTCACCATTATACATGAGGTTAACCTACCCTCTACCAATTAAAATTACAAGGTAAGGGTTAATTCTAAAATCTCTTTATTATCTGGGGGTGTTTATACATAATTACCTACTATGACCTCTTTATCATCCACATCCATGTTTCTTAAAAATTTATTTCAAAACATTTTTACTATTTCCTAGACTATGGGTTAAAGACATTTATACCCTTTTTGACCTTAGATGTTTTGAAAGGAATCTTTCCATCGTTTTCTAAACAAGGTACTTTTGACCTTTTCAACCAAACTAAGGTAAGAAGGTTTTTTTAACTTATACGGCAGGTGTGGATATTTTCTACCATTATAACATCGTCGAAGCATCCTTTACAATATTATAAGAATATTTTCAAAATAAATATTTTCTTTTATAATTATGTGACTTTAAATTATTTTAAAAAAAATAGATATTTCTCTCAAATAGTTTTTATTTCATCTATGTCTACATCCTTTGATGTATTTTACACTTGTTTTGAAGATGAATCATTATGATACAAATCTTCCATATTATATTGAAGGTTTTGTAATATTTTTAACTGTGGATGTGTTATTTTTATACCATTCATGGTTTATGGTTAAAGTATTAACATTTTGTATGATAGTTTTAATATGAATGTTTATGTTATGTTTCAACCTCTTCATATGAGGAATGCCTTGGACTTAGTAAGTGACAGGTGGAGCCTTCTATAGCTCCTCGATGCATCGGTAGGTCTCATGAGACAAACTAGTATCTTGGTACAAGGCCTTGAGAAAATATTATTTGTATTCTTGGCAAATGGCCTTAACTTTGTGGTTATGAAGTCTGGCATTATGCATTCCATCATTATGAAAGTGTCTATTGATATTTCATGTGATTATTTCACTAGTATAATATCAATGTGAGTAAGTAAATCGCATTATTTTAATTTATATTTTCCATATTATGATGATGTTTATGTTGAAAAGGCTTTTATTTTAGTATTATACATTTCTTTAAATGTTTATTCTTATTTATGAAAGTTTCCACTATATTGTTATCCTTATTGAGCATCCGATCACACCCCTTTCTATGTTTTATTTTTCCCAGGATATGAATAATTATATTACGAATGACCTACAGGGATAGTCTATGGGATCTCGGTGTTGTCTATGGAAACAATGTGGTAGTAGTTTTTCATTTTATGATGTAATGTAAACCTTATGAATGTATCTAGTACTTCCAAGGCTACTAAACTAATTGGTCTTTTGAGACTTGAACTTTTGTGATCATGCCAATGATACGTAATAATGCACTGACTCTGGGATTTTGGGCTTGGGGCATTACATATAGAGCTATCATCCTATGTAAGTAAGAAAGTTATGTGTCCAAAGTAGAACACTTACCCTTTTCAACACCTATGATCATATAATCTACTCGGGTACCAATGGAATCCTAGAAATGGTATAAGATAAATCTTAGTATTCCACCCCCAATGGAATCTATACAATCCTGTTTTTGAATATAAATTGTACAGTGTATAGGTATATAATTACGTAAAGCAGTATAAATAAATAACTTATACCTGCTTCAGCCTTAGCTGGTAATATATCTGAACATGTAATCATTTAATTAATTTTGATTTATTCTATGTATATAAATCATGTAATACTTTCCAAATAACTAAAATAGATCATAATTATAGTAAAAGAGGAATCTAAGGTGTAACCAAGGAATCCTTGACCTCGGGGTCGGCCAACTCATTGTAATAACTCATGTAGTCAGGTAAAGAAGGGTCTGAGTGTAATCCATGGGGCTCACCCAAGTAATTCCACTATAAATGAGTCTAACTGAGTCTATGTATCTCATCCATAGTAATCTAGATCTAATCATGAATGGATTTGATGTGATGAATCCTTGGTGCCACGTATATGAAGACATCAAGATGAATCCAAGGAGTGTATCCAAGGAATTCTAATATCCATAATAAATATTTAAAGTGAATCATTAGTACAATATATAGGAATTCATGTAATAAGATAATGACTAGATTCTATAGTAGTTATCTCCCATGGTAATCGACTGAACGAGTCAGGATGGTGCTGTCGGATTTTTCAAATCATTCCCTTAGGAATCCAAGGCAAGCTCAAGTCGGACCATTCTTATAAATATTAAAAGGTCCAAGGATAAAGATACCTTATTTTCACCCCATTTATATCAAATACAATCAATTCCATGTAATACTCATGCCATTTAATAATTAATTTAACAGTTTTATTCCATTACCTTTTAGTAATCATTTCAAGTTCTATCAAAGATATATAACCATTTATCACTTTAATTTATAAACATTTAATTAGGTTCATTCCATACATTTCATTAAACATAAAAATGGAATAGGATATCCAACCAATACCAATTAAATTAATAATTATCGATTCCAAGTGATATGTATAAATATAATTTCCATTTAATAGTTTAAAGATTCTTTTAATTATAATGGATCACTTACTTAATAAGGACAAGTAGAAACACACCCGAACTGTTTCTAAAAAGGGAAATGGGGAATGACATGGTATACACCCTAATTGGGTGTATAATTTTGAGGTATAAACCTCCAAATTAATGAGGAACAATTATAACTAGGTATTTAGAACACATTCCAAACAATTATAATTATGGTAGATTAATTTTAAAATCATTTCTTAGTGAAACTAGTGAGCGCATAATGATGGAAATTTATGTATGATGATTCTTTTAGGGAAAAGTTATAGACCACCTATATTATTCCTATAATAGATTCCAATTCCAGTATCTTCCCTTAGTTCAACCTAGAATAGAAGAAAATGGAAGAATGGATGAATGTCTGAGAGGAATCCAACAAGACGATTATCTCTTGATTATGAGTCCAGATGACAAAGCAATCAAATAAACTAGGTTAGAAACATTGGAGGAGCTCTCAATGATGAAGAAAAGAGCCTCATAAAACTCATAGAAAAACTGGATTCCTACATAGTTTGGTGGTGACATTAGTGGAGAATAGTGATTCTTGGGTGCATTAACTACATATGGTGGTCAGACTTAGAGATTAAGAGACAGGCTCTCTAGTTTTTCCATTTTTATAGTTGTTTTCATGTAAGGATTTCATTTATATATGGGTGTGTATGTCTTCCTTTTTCACTTTGGTTTATACTGTGGTATGCTGATGTGTCCCTATATATTATTTCATTCATGGTTTTACTCTAGATGTTACAATATTTTAATTATATTCTTCTGCACTTTTTCATGGAGATGGTTGTGTGTGTGCATATAGGTACATTATGAAAATGATTTCCATTTTAGTAATTCATTTTCGAAACTTGACTCCAGCCCCTAGATTATTTGAGGTGAACTTGGGTTTTTCTCACTCATCCTTCTTATAGTTAGGTAGGCCTTGATGGGTCAAGTCGTGACATGATGGGCACAATTAGTGCCAAACAAGCACTAACCTTGAGCCTCATCCTATTTCTTTGAAAACCCTTACTCAGGGATTCAAACCAAGATCAAATTATCCCAAAAACACTATGAACCCTTAATGCACTTCCATTTATAAAAATAATATATTCAGATTGAAATTTTAAAGGATCCATACAAATATGAAAAACTGGGAGCTTAAAACCTCTCCACCTTAAAACAACTCATCCCTGATTTTCCCTTACAAGGATTATTGAGTTGAATCCACCAATAACTCATTTCATTGATCATGTATATCAGACTCTCATTTCTATGTCTCATTCTATACATGGTTGTGATTTCATAGCACCAAAAACCAAAGGAACTATCCTTCCTCGAAGATCTTTCATTCTATGATTGATGATATAAACTCGATACTTCTCAAAAGAAGCATCATCCTCCAACTCAACATACTTACGATCAAAATCATGAGATTGGTATGAGTAATAATGATGGTTCTAAGAAACATGGAATACATCATGTCTATCTATATACCATTGAGTAAGTTCTATCTGATGTACTATCATCTAGACCCCCTCCAAGATCTTGAAAGGTCTAATTAATCTGGGCAATAGATTACCTTTCCTCTGAATCCATCGATTACCAAATCTTGGTAACACTCGACGGAAGACCTAATATCCCACATCAAACTCTATAGGTTAGCATTGATAATAATTATATGAATTTGTTCTATAATAATATGTTATTGTTCATTTCCTGGTCATCTATATCTATTTTGATATCTCTTGAATGAGATGATGTCCTAGTAGCACTATGTCGCACCCCGACCCGACACTTTCCCATTATTTTATTTATTTTTGAGTCCCGGATTAATTTTATTTCTCTCCAAATGTTTTTCACTATAATTTAGAGTTTTTTTTTCTTGCAATTAATGTCACATGATTAAGTCACACAGTCTTCTAAACCTTGTGACAACTTCTGCAGTCTTTGACAAAGCCGACTGCACGGTTGGTGCACAGTTTTCCAAACTGGGTGGCCAAACTGTGCGGGGTGCACTATGAGCTCAGTAGAGGGAATGTGGTTTCCCAAACAATGTGACAAAACCCTTTTTATTCAAAGTATTTTTATTTAAAAAAATAATTGAATTAAAATCAAATAAAAATAAAACCCTAATTCTACTCTCCCTTCCCCCTAACTCACTTGATGCATCCCACCTCCCTTGGTCATGCAATAACCCCCCCCCCCCCCCCCGGAACTCTGGATGTATGCTCCCACTTTCTAATGAGACTCCCATTTCTATGTCTTCTTCATTGGCTCACCTAGGTATGTTCACTACTCCCCCTCTCCTACATTTTCTGGATGATTTCCCCTCTTTTTGTCTCCCTATTTGGTCTATCCAAACCCTAGGGTTTCATATAAAGAGATTTTTTATGCTCATTTTGTTTTAGGGCATTCGGTGGGTATCCTAGGACATCTTCATCTATGTTTTGGTGTCCACCGCCAAAGACAAAGCACTTAGGTCCATTCTAATTCATCCACCACCATTTGAGTTTGATAACTTCTACCCTATTTTATTTGTTTCGATTTCATTTAGATTCTTTGGTGATTTTTGTGTCATTATAGATAAATTAGATTGTTTGGTGGATCTTAAAAGGTTTTAACCCACATACATTGGTACACACACACACACACACATATATATATATATATATTGATTACATTCTTTTCCACCTAGTTTCTATACTTATTAGTGATGTAATGTTTTTAGAATAACTGTTTAACTTGAAATAAAGTAAGATCCTATTTTTATTTGAATTGCATGAAACTGTTTTATTGAATGTGCATGCCAAGGGTTTTTTAAATTTCGTGGTTATCCATTGTAAGTAAATTTTGGTTTTTAAATAATGGATTGGGTTTTAAATCTGTGTGGGTTTCTCAAATATATTTCTTAAATGGTGTTTCAAGTTGTTTTAAAATTGGAAGTGGTGTTTATTTGATTCTTTGTAAATGGTTTGGTGTGTGGGTGGTTCTTTAAGAAATGGTTTAGCATGGGATGGTTTTGTGAGGCCCGGTTGGCACTTTAGAAATTTTTTTATTGAAAATCTCCCCATGTATGGTTCTCTTGACTTGGTTATGTGTATATTGTGGGAGATCCTCCATGTATGACTCCCTTGAAATCAAATAGTTGAAAGGTAAAGGACTTGTTCCTTGGAGTGAATTGGGGGTGACTAATTGTGTGATTTTCTTATCTGTGATATATATGTATGTGATTTTGAGGACTTTCGTGTTTGACATTGTGTCTCACCCCCTTTTTAGTCTGAGCATGGGAACCTAGCATAGCGAGTTAATTTTTGATGAATTATTATTGCACCCATTTAGATTATGCACTAACTAATGGCCCTTAGTATGGACTCTCTTCTTTGGGATTGGGACCCTCTGTCAAGCCAGGTAGTGTGCAACTGAGAATTTGGGTTTCATGATGTCATCGAGTAAGGCATGCCTTTGGGATCAGTCACATGTATTTTATTTTCTAGATTATTCATGAACTGAAATGTTCTCCCATGTACTTCAGAACTTATTTATCTACAGTGGATGATTGACGTGCATTGTTTGGTTGGTCACTCTTGCTTTCTATTTTCTTGTGTGATCATTTTTTTCTTCCTTTTATGGTACATCTATTTGCTAAAGGTGATAAAATGAGTTTCAATGGTTTGTGGGAAAAGCTTTTTAAAATATTTCAGATTTATTCTCAATCCCACTTTATTTAAAATGGTTAAAGCTTACTTCTTGTAAAAGAAAATGGTTTAAAATAAAAAGGTAAATGGATCTTGATTTTATTTAAAGGGAAAAATTTGAAAAAAATTATTTTATATATTGTAGTTCAAACATAAATTTGATGGTTCTTTTGTTTGATGGCAATGCATTGAGATTAGATTTACTTGGGTTTGCCTACTGAGTTTTAATACTCATGCTTATACTTTGTTCTTGTTTTTAGTCTCAGGTGCAAGTCTCGGCTTGATATCAATCACCATGGGAGATGTTGAGTCTTGTGATCGGATTGTGGCACGTGGGGTCACGTGAAGGTGTAGTAGTCATCAAGTTCGGTTAGTTTTATTTTTTAGTTATTTCTTAATCATTCTATTCAATTTATTTATTTTGTTATGATATTTTATTTTTTTCTCCTACTTTTATTTATTTATTTATAGAGAAACTCCTCCCATAGTCACTCTATTGATGCCCTTGATGCTAGTCACCAGCCTGGAAGGATCAGGGACATCTCTTGAGCCTTGTCACAGACCTACTCGGGTGACCAATTCGGGGTTGACTTGGGTTGGTTTGTGACGCACAACCTCTACTACCTCTAACCTGCATAGAGGCATATGGAAAGGTGTATCACATAGAGCCTCTTATGGAGAAATTTTGATAGTCTCTAGGAATCTATTATTATTACACTAATAGAATTTCAACTATTTCTGATGGGTTATTTTCGATGAGTAAGTTCCCCATCATAAATAATTTTTCAGACATTAACTATTTGTGAAAGATGAGTAATTCCATAGAAAATAGTGATTATTTATGATTGAATACTTCATCTGGTGTATCTATTTTTTGTGAGATATCCCTCCGCCCAATGTAAAATGTATTCATGATAGAAATTTGTGATGAAATTCTTCTTCTTTCGTGAATTCCCATCAACTCGAGAGTATTTACAATGGGAATTAATGCTTTTCTCAATAAATCTAACGATTTAATAGGGCACATCCTCTTCTTCTTCCTCTCCTCTCCTCCTCCCTCACCCGAACCACTATGATGCATAGCACCTGGCCGCCCATTCCCATGTCACTCCAACGTGCTTCATTGCAAGTGATTGTTATAGATATGGCTTCAATTCACCTTGGTATGGATTCCTCGTTCCTCTATTTTATTTATTTTTGAGTTTTATTCTTTTTATTACATGATTTATTTTTGGGTCTGTGCCACACCAATGCACTTCGTTGGAAGCGATTTTTTATATATTCGGCTTCTATTCTCTTTGGTATGGATTTATTTTATATCTATTGTCATTATTTTTGGGTTTTATTCATTTTATTGAATGATTTTTTTAAACCCTAGGTTGAACATTTATCTGATTTTCATGCTTTATTTGATATTTTGGATTGCAGTTAATTTTTTATTCATTATTTGATATTAGTAGTTGTGTGTTGGTATATATATTAATATATTCTATATTTGAAATATGTATGTGTGCGCAAACCCTATGTTTAGAAATTTTTTTGATTTAGGCTTCGATCCACTTTGTTTATTATTCCCTATTTAATTTTGATATTTGTTTGTGTGTGTGTGTGCATAAATTATTATAAATTACTAATAAAATGAAAATTAAATAGGTATTCAACTTTCGAGTCATGTGCAATAACAAATTTGATTTTTATTTAGACATGATTGTCACAAATTCATTATTCCATGACCAGAAAATTGGAAATTCTATAATTTATACCTTTTTAGTAATTTATAATATATTTTATTACATTATATTAAATTATACAAATTTTTATTAATTTACAAAAATATGTTAATTTACATTAATAAATGGTGAAATTAATCTAATTTACTCACAATTGTAAAAAAAATTATAAATTAATAAAAAAATTACATTAATAAGCTTAAATCCCACATATTTTAATTTTTGTTCATTTTTTTTAAAAAAATTAATTATTTATAATTTTTTAATTTTATTAATGAATTTTAATTTTTTTTAATTATTCGTAATTTATTTAATGTTTTTAATAATTTTTATTTTTTAAAAATTTTATTTATTTGTAAATTCTATAATTTTTTTAATTTTTAAAATTTTCTAAATTATTTTTAATTTTATTAAATGTTGTAATTTTTTTAATTTTCTAATATTTTAATATATGTATAAATATTTTAAATTATATGTATATTTTTTTAGTTATTTGAAATTATTTTTATTATTTTTAATTATTTTTAATTATATGTAGTTTTTTTAATATTATTAATGATTTTTAATTTTTTTAATTATTTGAATTTTTTATACTTTTAATTTTTTGTACTGTTTCTAAAATTTCTAATAATTTCTGAATTTTTTAATTTTTTGTAATTTTTTTAATTATTTAAATTTTTTTATTAAATGTTTTAATTTTTTATTCTCTTATATTATTTTTAAATATGTATAAATATTTTAAATTATATGTAAATAATTTTAAATATTTTTAAATATTGTTAATTATTTTTAGTTATATTTAATGTTTTTTAAATTTTTTTAATTTTTTAATTTTTTTTAATTTTGTTAATGATATTCCATTTTTTTAATATTTTTAATGATTTTTTATTTTTAGAATATTTTTAATGAATTGTAATGTTTTTCAAATTTTTAATTATTTGTAAATTTTTTTATTATTAATAATTTTTTTATTTTTTTATTTTTCTTTTCTAATATTTTTAAATATATATAAATATTTTAAATTATATGCAGTTATTTAATTATTTTTAATTTATTTAATAATTTTTAATTATTATAATAATTTTAATAATTTTTAATTTTTTTAATGTTTTTAATATTTTTAATGATCATTAATTTTTGTTAATTATTTTTTTTATTTTTTTTTATTTTTTTTATTTTTATTGATTCTTAATTTTAAAAAAAAAATTAGTATTTATAAATTTTTTATTTATTTATAATTTTTTAATGTTTTTAACTATTTTTATTTTTATTAAGTTTTATTTATTTTTTTATTTATTTCTAATACTTTTAAATATGTATAAATATTTTAAATTATAGGTACCTTTTTTTTATTTATTTTTAATTATATAAAATTATTTTATATTTTTAAAAATTATTTGTAATCTTTTATAATTTTTCTAATATTTTTCATCATTTTTATTTATTTTTATTATTTTTATTTTTATTTAATATTTTAAGTGAATTGTGATTTTTAAAATTTTTTAATTATTTGAAATTTTTTTAATTATTTATATTTTATATATTTTTAATTAATTTTTATTTTATTAGATATTTTTATTTTTTTATTATTTTCTAATATTTTTAAATATATATAAATATTTTAATCTATATGTAATTTTTTTACTATTTTAATTTATTTTAAATTATTTGAAATGTTTTTAATTATTTTAATTATTTTAATTATTTTAATTATTTTAATTTTTGGGTTTTATTTTTTAAAAGAAATCTATGTATTTGTGACAGATGAGATGTCCATCGCAAATACTGTTAATTACGACGGTCTGTTATAATTGCCCTTTTTTAGACAAAATGAAAATCATTTGTGATGGGCTTCTTACTCAACACAATTATTATTTATTTAGGATGGTGCGCTGCAAATACCTTCATTTGTGACACTAGTTTTTGTAATGGCTCATTTGTGACAGATATCCATCGCAAATGCTAAAATATCTAGTAGTGTAAGTTTATTCAAAACTATGTAAGCTATTTTCCAAAGAGCCTCCATAGTCAAGGACACATGCATGGAGCTTGTCCTCTAATGCCTATATAGTGCACCCAGGTTGACCATCAGTCAATGGGTTGTATTCCATACTCAGAAGTACTTGTGAGCCCAAGTCTATCTACAATCCTTTTCAAGAATGGAGAAGTAAACCAAGAGCCCTTTTCTAATACAATGGTACTTGGAACACCATGAAGGAATATGATCTCTCATACATATATCCTCCCATGATTATCCACTGGGAAGGTCTCTTGGATGTGCAAGAAGTTGGTGACCTTCATCATCCTATCGACAATTACCCATAATGTGTCACTACCTCCATGTGATCTTAGTAAGTCTATCGTAAAATTTATAGTGACTTCATCCCATTTCCACTCTAGATTGCATAAAGATTGTAATAGACTAGCTGTTTATTGATGTTCTTCTTTCACTTGTTGATAGGTGGACCACCAATTAATAAAGCTTGTAATCTTTCTTTTCATCCCAGACCACTAATACAAGTGGCATAAGTCACAGTACATTTTGGTGATTCTGGGATATACTGCACATTTGGAAGCATGATATTCACATATCAACTCCACTCACATATATGTAGGTACCCAGACACGTTCATGGATATGTAGGATCTCATCCTCATCAACAACCCAACCGCAATGTGGGTCCTCACCTGAAACACATTCCCTTAAGAACAAGCCTTGGAGTTCTGAAATTCTCCTCCTTTTACTCGATCTAGAAGTGATTTTGTCACCACTATAACCATGAGAAATGTATACTTATGACACTGTTAAACTTCTAGATTCATTTCAAAAAGAAGAGTATCAACTTTGTTCACTACTGGATTCCTGAAAGGCTTAAGTCTGGGTATTCAGGCTCAAGGTATCAGCAACTAAATTTCCCTTACCTGGTGTATAAGAAAGTTCAAAGTTGAAATACTGAAGATATTTAACCCATATTCACTATCAGGGGTTCAAGTCATGTTGAGTGAATATGTATTTAAGGATTTTATGGTCTGTGTTCAACATGAACTATTCCCCCAACAAGTAATGTCTCTAACAATGCAAATCATGAACCACTACTATTAACTTAAGGTCATGCATCAAGTAATTATTCTCATGAGACCTCAAATATAAATACCCCTATGCTATTAATTGTTCCCCTTTAAGAAAAATATCTCCTAGATCAATGCCTAATGCACCGTAATAAATTGTATATCATCTTCCAAGATTAGGTAAAAACAAGATCGGCATTGAGGTTAACCTTCCCTTCAACTTATGAAGTGATTTCTCACAAGATTTGAACCATGTGAACTTAACACCCTTTTGGTCAATCTTATAATTGGTGTTGTAAGTCATGAAAAGATATGAATGAAGCACCAATAGTTACTGTACATTCCAAATAAACATTGTATATCAAATACCTTTTTGGTCTACTCCAAGGAAACAATTTCCCTCACCTTCTATAGATCCACGGATACCTTTTATTTTTATATAATATGACCTAATAAATAAAATTTATAAATCCAGAAGTGGTATTTTCTGAGCTTAGACTAGAACCTATGCTCCCTTAGTGTACTCAGTATGATGTAAAGATGTTTGTAATGATCATGTCTAGTCTGAGAATACACTATGATTTCATCCACAAAAACTACCACAAAATTATCTAGATATGGGTGGAAAAAAAATAATTCATCAAGTACATAAATGCATATAGTGTGTTGGTTATACCAAAAAACATCACTACTTATTCATATAGTCTATACCTTATTTTGAAATTTTTACATGGTATTTCATAGGCTATAACTCTCACCTAATTGTAACACCCTGAGATTTTATGAGATAGATTATTTTTAATTTCTTTGATGTCTTGTGTTGTACGCTACACCAAGATTAATGTGCGCTATACGCAATACCATATTAGCTTGCAGTATACATAACTCTATTCTTAGCTTGTTTTAAACACAATTTTGTGTTATTTTTATACAATTCATTTCATTAAATACCAATTATAATTAATAACTAAATATTATAATCTAGTCATTAAAATGGTGGGTATGAATATTATTAACTTTCTTCTAAAAAAACTATTTAAATGAAAATAATTAAGTCTATAAAATAATAAAATCACTCTTTATGGATTTTATTAGTAAAATACATATGTAATACATTCAATTTAAGGTTTATAATTTATCATATATATTTTATATACATGATATAAGAACAAATTCAATTTTACGGATAAAATGAGCATTTTTCTAAAAATGCAGTTTTACCCCCTTTTGTTAGAGAACCCATTTTAAATATATTTTTTAAGACTTATATATAATGAATTTGAAAAAATAAACTTCTTTTTTTGAAGCAGAACATAAATATTTACTTTGGTTGAATTGTTGGTATTTTTTTGATAAAATTCATATTTTAATGAATAGTAAAAATGCTACATTTTAATTCAAAATTGTATTTTCATCTAATTTATTTTTATAATTAGAAAATATTTTTAATTGGTTTTAAAGTGTAATTGTATTATTTTGTTATCATTTAATAAAATTTTTGTTAGTGGGTGTGATTTCAAATTTAAATTGAACATAAACACATTTCAATCTTTTGATAGTTTTTACATCTTAAAAACATGTTTTCTTATTTTGACAATGAAAATTAATTTTAAATTAATTACTGAAGCTTCTGTGTTTTGAATTTTGAAAATTTTATTACATATTTGGAATATGTGGGTCCAAATTATGTTAATAGGTTACTTTTACTTTTTCGGATATTATGAATAATAACTACTGTAATTTTTATTTTCCACAGTTAAAGGTAAATCAGGTTTTTTATGGTAACAAACAACATGAAAAAGATAATAAAATTACATTTATACACAAAAAAATAATATTGAATGAATAAAAGTCTACTCATATCACCTAATGGTTTGAATGGATTCATTTAATGGACTTTTTCCCATGAAAGTGATGTAATTATTATTATAATAAAAGAAAGTGACAACATGTCACTCTCTTATCTCTTATAAGTATAATAATTTTAATGTAGTGATAAACTTAATGAAACATAAAAAATAAATATTCTCCCTAAATATAATGGAATTATCTACATAATGGAAATTTATTTTTAATTTTTATAGATTAAATAATTACCATAAATATTAACGCAACAGTGATATAGTAATTATTTTATTAAGAGAAATATCAAATAAATGATATTATAAATATTAAAATAAATATTATATTATATAATTTATGTCATCCACGAATTTTCTGGATGACTATGAAATTTTAGGATTTATTTAATGAATTGTTTTCTAAGTAATAATGTTTTAATTAATTTTTTAAAAAGTCAAGTATGAATAGTGTCAAAATTGTCATAATTCATAACTTGAAATATAAAATAGTTTATTAAATGTTATAGAATTCATAAAAATATAAAATTTGACCAAATGGTTAAGATAATTCTTAATATTTCATTAATTTCACTTTTTTGGTCTTTTGACATGTTATGATAATTACATTAACACACAATGTGTAAATAACATGATATCACGGTATGATTAAAAAAGGAAAAATAAGGGTTAAACCAAAAGCTATCAGATGATTTTTATTTCAGCCAAAAACATCTTATATTTGATATAAATGAATTTGGGACCAATAGAAACGAAAAATCAATTTATAATAAATTAATATGAATAGACTTTCCTAAAGTGCCCCTCACCACTCCTATAAAAAGGGACTTCTCCTTATCTTTTAATCACACATTTAAATCCCTTTTTATCGGTAAAAACCTATACATTTCTTCCATCATCATACCTCACTTCATCCTAGAGGCCACACTTTGGGCAGAAATCCATCCTAGGGAGACCTTTTTTGCAAATCAAAAGGAGATACTCGAAAAAGAGGTAATTGTTTTATGACCCCCTCAAAAATTCTTTTCTTCTTCTACTTACTCTTCTTATGTTGTTTCTATACTAAAGTAATAAATCTAGTATCATATATATTATGATATGTTATTATAATTATGGTGCATCCTCATACCTTGTTTTATCCATCCGACAAATAACAATATCATCATATGTGCGTACGTACAGCTTACAGTCTCCACGTCATGGTGTAATTTTTTATTCAACAATACATAATTTGTATGGGTATAATGATGAGTATATAATGAATGTAAATAATTAATATAACTTGATATTTATTCGTTATAATTAATGTACCATCCAATTACATACCATTTAACCATTAAGTGAATGATATCATTGCTCGTGCATACGTACGGCCTACCGTCTCTATGATGGGATGTGATTCATTTTACCTGATCTTAATCAAATCATGATGATATACATAAATGGAATTAATAAATATGATAAATATTATACTGAAACCATTTTGTAAATGATATAACTATAACCTAATAATTGTAACATGAACTTATCCGACAAAACATTCCTAAGAACATAAAGTAGTTAATATCCTAATAACGAGTGACAATAAAATGTTACTAACAAACGGGTGATAATATGATCATATATGATATCATAAAAATGAATATTATTCTGTATTAATTAAATAAAAATATTTAAATCATTATACAGGAGGTTATGATACATACGAAGCATATTAGACCCAAGTTAAGGGATAATTTCACAATCACATTATCATTTGAGATTGTTTATATATAAGTATTTACTAGGGTATATTTATCATCCACGTCCATGTTTCTTAAATAAATATTATTAATTACATTATTATACTACTTTTTAAATTTAATTTTAACCATTTGTGAGTTTTTATTAAACGGTATAGAAGGGATATTTCTTTTTTTAATATGAGGTACTTTTTGACTTTTATAGTAAGAGTACGAGAAGAATGTTTTTTTAACTTATACGCATGAATAGATTTTTAAGGTTTCATAACAAATTATTTCCATGAATATTCCTTTAAAATATTTCAAGATTATTTTAAATTAAATTATTTTCCTTTAAAATTTTATTTAATTTTGAGAAAATAAAATGTTTTTGAAGAATAAAAGATATTTTCCTCAAAAATTAAATTCGATTGTTTTATCGAAAATATTTTCCAGATACGATGATGCTCTTTAAATAAGGTTATGTTTCTCTCCATATTATTATGATTTTATTGTGTTAATGATGGAATGATATTTTATATGGATTATTTTATGATATAGTGATGTTTATGAAACCCATTTTATTTCTTGGGTTATGCGATGATGAATGATTTAAGTTTTTATGGCACATGTAAGAATGATTTCATTATGAGATGGGTAGGACCTATATCTCCCTAGAATTAATTGGGTAAAGATTTATATCTCATGAGATGGACATGACTGGAATGAAAAGTAAATATGGTTCAATAATATTGGGTTAGAATGGCAAGTAAATATGGTTCAGTAATACATGGATGGAATGGAAAGTAAACCTGGTTCTGTAAAGGACTTTTTCTACTATGATGTTCTTGGTAGCAATGTGTTGTCTACTATGGAAATAATATTATGCATTTATTTGTTTTTCCACAATTCCATGTTTTATGACAATGTTATTTTCTCATGGTTCATGGTTCCATTATGATTTATACCTTATGAACTACCAAGATTTATTTAATGACTCAATATTTTAGTATATGTTAAATGTGGTGTGTGTGTTTTCAAAATTTATGTTCATGTTTTTACATTCTTAGGTTTATGTTTTATAAGATATTTTCCATTATTACCCTTAATGACAATTTGAGCTCATCCCTTTTCATGTTTCTTTTCCCCTAGGATTTGAAGAAGGGTATTGAGTAAGATGTGTCAAAAAGGAGTTCTAGTTATGATGGATAAAACAGGAGACGATGTAGATGTTTTATGATCCAGTTTTTTATGTTTTCCAATTTCAAAAGGCACTAAACTAATAGGGTAATTGGGAGTCTATTGTTTCATGTATTAATTATTCTACAAAAGTAATGTAATTTTCATGTACGTCAATCTTGGATCTTTATATTTGTTATTAGATAAAAGTTTTAGTTAACCTATGGAAACTAGGATACAAAAACTTTAGTGAGATCCCTTGAGATATTTATAAGGTAGGTATAGGGATATCCCTATGGGTAAATATAACTATAGGTTATAGTACTAGAATTATGGGAATGATCATGAAATATCTAGGATTAAACCTAATATTTTAGAGATTGAAATTACTCCCCCTTGATTATGTTGTTTTCCTAGTATGATTTTTTCCTCTCATGCTATTCTTTTTGGGATTTAGAAAATGGCTGGAACCCAAATAAATCATGTTAATGATAAATGTAATAAGAAATCCAATAATTTTCATCCTAAAAACCAAAAATTTATGCGATATGGAATGAAAAATCTTATTACTATACTTACACAATCAATGAATCATTCTATACTTCCAAATGAATAGAGAAGGGAACAATATTCTATTGAGTCCTTCATGACGCAACATCCACCTTCTTTCAGTGTGTCTTATGATGATATACTTGTTTCTAAACAATTGATCATTTCCATTGAAAATATATTTTCCATCCTTAATTTTTTCGAACAGGAAAAATTCATTTTGGTTTTTTACCATTTAGAAGGTGAAGCAAACTAGTGGTGGACTTTAATCAGGAATACAAGGAAGGAAGATGAAATTGAATCCATGGAATGGGATGAGTTTAAGAAATTATTTTTCAATAAGTATTTTCCTCAAATTCATAGAACAAATATGGAAAATGAGTTCCTTGAGCTTAATAAAAATAATGATGAATCTATTGGTATATATAAGAAAGCAATTACAAGACAAACAAGGTATGCTTCTCGATTTATAATTTAACCCAAAAGTAAAGTTGATCGATTCTTTAGTGGCTTAAAACCAAGTCTTTGAAGGGAATTATCTATAAGAGTCTTTATTAGCTATGATGAGATTGTGAGTGGTGATATCAATGTAGAAATAAAAATTGGTGTCACATATAAATTTCATGGTTTTGACAAGAAACAAAAGATGGAGTTCAAGGGAAAATCTCCAAGCGGTGGTGAAAAGATGGTTAATGTTTCCTTATGATAAAAGATTGAAAATAATCATGGTGGATATTTTCTAAAAGGGAATATGAAATTTTTTAAGTGTGGAAAAGAATTTTATAGATCATTTGAGCGCCAAAGTAATGGGAAAAAAGGTTTTTAATGATGTGAATATAAAAGACTATAGAGAATGCACCACCCACACTTCAATGCTAAAAGTAAAACGAAATTGGGAATTATGCTAACCAATGCCCTAATCCAAGGTTTATGGATGATTATCGATGTCAAAAACCTCTAAAGGACAAATAAAAAGGAAAATCACATGCGATCACTTTTGGCGATGTTGAATATAATAACGAAGTGGTGGAATTATTATGGGTTTATGTAATGGGATTCCAAATTAGTTTTTTAGAATATATTTTATTGTATTATGAAATATTGTAATATCTATGTATTGGTTTATTGTGGTTTTACATAATTATATGGTATTGGTAACCATGAAAAGTGATTGAAATATTTTTGGAAAGCACACGATATACGAATAACGAAGGGATAAAGAGATAAGGAGATGTTTGATAGTATTAATGACCCCATAACTAATATAAGGAAAATGTGATATCATGGTTTGAGTATATAGAATTTTTTGGTAATTTTGGTGTGTGGAAAGAGTTAATTTTAACAGAATCCCTGTTTTTACTAAGGTTCTATGATAATTCATGTTATCATCATGTTTCAAGAGAAAACATGATTAAGGTATTCACATGTTCAGAATGTGACAACCAAGAACTACCTTTTGAGATATGGGATATAAATGTTAAGTCTATTTAGTTCACCTCTTTCTAAAGTTTTATATTTTTAGTTTTTGGAAGGATTTTAATGTTATCCCTTTATGGATACTATAAGTTATATTCTAGTTGAAGTTTGTTAGATTAATGTATTATCTCACTATATGTGGACTTATGCATATTTGATTACATGTTCTGACCTTTTTTAGACAAATAGAATGACCTATAATTCTATCACATGATCTACTAACACTTCAAGAATGAAAAATTCAACTTCATTTCTTTAAATAAGATATGAATTGAAAATTTTTCAAGGAACAAACAATGGTGATATTGTCACAAAATCAAGTAAGTATTTATTCTCATTAAAAAATTCTTCAACTTTAAGGACAGGATCTTGAAAAAAAATGTTATCTTACTACCTTTATATCTGATGAATCAAATAGTCCCTTAAATCAATGTAGCTTTATTGATTTTTCTTTTTAACTTTATCCAAACCTTGTTATCTATCATTATCCATAAAAACTTAATGGTCATATTTTTCTTCTAAATCCATGTTTTCACCTCCCACTCATGTTCTCATATGTGGAAACCCAATGATGAATTACTTTTGGTAACAATTATGCTTCTAAAATTATTTTTTAAAATGAATTTTTAGTCTTCCTTTTTACAATGTGGGTTTCTATGAAAGAAACATTCAAGTAATAAACCTTTAATAATCCCGATAAATTTTGTGGGAGAAATTAATTTTAAGTGGGTTATAATGTAACACTCAGATATTTTATGAGATGTATTCTTTTTAATTTCTTTGATATCTTGTGTTTTATGCTACACCAAGATTAGCTTATGTTATACGCAACACTGTATTAACTTACAGTATACACAATACTATTCTTGGATTTTGTTACAAAAAAATTCATATTTTTTTATAGAATTCATTTCACACAATACTGATTATAAGTGATAACTAAATATTATAACCTAGTTATTATAATGGCATGTATGAATAGTAATAACTTCCTTCTAGAAAAGCTATTTAAATGAAAATAATTGAGTATATAAAATAATAAAATCACTCTTTATGGATTTTATTAGTGAAATATATATGTAATATAATCAATGTAATGTTTAAGATTTATCATATATATTTTATAGACATGATATAAGAACAGATTCAATTTTTTGGATAAAATGACCATTTTTCTAAAAATACAATTTTACCCCCTTTTGATGGCGAACCCATTTTAAATATTTTTAAAACCTTTATATATTATATATTGAAAAAATAAAATTCTTATTTCGAATAGGGATATAAAAATTTAGTTGGGTTTAATTTTTGGTATTTTTCTGATAAAATCCATAATTCAATGAATAGTAAAAATGCTTCATTTTAATTCAAAACAGCATTTTCATCTAATTTATTTCTATAGTTAGATTATCTCTTTAATTAGTTTTAAAGTGAAATTAGATTATTTTTTTAGAATTTAATAAAATTTTGGTTATTTTAAATAATTTCACATTTAAATTGGACATAAACACATATCAATATTTTGATAGTTTTTACTTCTTAAAAACATGTTTTCCTATTTTGACAATGGGAATTAATTACTGAAACTTCTGTCTTTTGAATTTTGAAAATTATTTTACATATTTGGAATTAGTGGGTCTAAATTATGTTAATAGGTTAATTTTATTTTTTTGGATATTATGAATAGTAACTATGATAATTTTTATTTACCACAATTAAAGGCCAATCTGGTAAATTAGGGTAACAAACAATATGATAAAGATAACAAAATTACCCTAACACCTGAAAAAAAAAATTATTATATTAATAAAACTCTACCCATATCATCTAATGGTTGTAATTGATTCATTTAATGGACTTTTTTTCCAAGAAAGTGATGTAATTATTATTAAAACAACAGAAAGTGACAACATGTCACTCCCTTATCTCTTATAAGTATAATAATTTTAGTGTAGTGATTCAATTTATGAAACTTGAAGAATAAATAGTCTCCAAAAATATAATGAAATTATACACATATTGGGAATTTATTTTTAATTTTAAGAGCTCAAAAAATTACCATAAATATTGACACAACAGTGATATAGTAATTATTTTATTAAGAGAAATATCAAATAAATGATATTATAAATATTAAAATAAATATTATATGACGTAATTTATTTTACCCAAGAATTTATGGATTACTATGAAATATTATAATTGAGTTAATTTATTTTTTTCGAAATAATCAAGTTTTAATGAATTGTTGAAAAAGTCAATTATGATTAGTGTCCAAATTGACATAATTCATAACTTAAAATATAAAGTAGATCATTAAATTTTATAAAATTTCTAAAAAATATAATATTTGACCAAATGGTTTAGATAAGTCATCATATTTTATAAATTCCACTTATTTTTTATTTTACATGTTATGATAATTATAGTAACACACAATATGTAAATAACATGATATCACGGTAAGATTAAAAAGGGAAAAATAAGGGTTAAACCCAAAAGATATGGATTAAAAAATAGTAAAAACATTTAAAAAATTATTAGATGTTTCTATTTCAACCCAAAATCATTTTATATTCTAAATAAATTTTTTTTACCAATAGAAACCAAAAAAAATTTATAATAATATAATACTTCAATACTTTCCTAAAGTGCCCCTCACCTCTCCTATAAAAAGGAACTTCTCCTTCTCTTTTAATCACACCTCTAAAACCATTTTTCTCAAACAAAACCATCATATTTCCTCTTAAAACTTCTCTCACTTAATATTATAGGCCACACTTTGGGAATTAATCCATCCTAGAGATACCTTTTGTGTAAATAAAAAGGAGATACTCAAAAAAGATGTAATTGTTTGATCACCCCTTTCAAAATTATTTTCTTCTTCTTCTTCTTCATATTATTATGTTATTTTTATACAAAAGTAAAAAAATACAGTATTTTATACATTATTATATGTTAATATAATTTTGTTACAACCTTATTCCTCCTTTTATCCATCCTATTAATAACAATATCACCATACGTGTGTACGTACAACTTACCGTCTCCACGTCGTGGTGTAATTTTTTATTCAACAATACTTAATTTGGATGGTTATAAGGATGTGTATAATGGATTTAAATAATTAATATAATATGATAATTATTCTTGATAATTAATATACCATCCAATTCTATACCATTAAACTATTAAGTGAATGATATCATCGCTCGTGCGTACGTACGGCCTACCATCTCCACGATGTGATACGATTCATTCTACCTGATCTTCATTAAACCATGATTATGTACATGAATAGAATGAATAAATATGATTTATATTATACTAATATAATTCTGTAAATTATATAACTATAAACTAATAAGTGGAACATGAACTTATCTGACAAGACTTCCATAAGAACATAAAGAAGTTAATATCAGAATAACAAGTGACAATTAAATGTTACTAACAAACTAATGATAATATGATCATATATTATATCATAAAAATGACTATGATTCTATACTAAGTCAATAAAATTATTTAAATCATTATACATGAGGTTTGGATACATACGAATCATATTGGACCTAAGGTAAGTGATAATTTCACAATCTCATTATTATCTGAGATTGATTATACGTAAGTATTTACTAGGGTATATTTATCATCAACATCCATGTTTACTAAATATATAATATAATTTCTATTCTTATACTATTTTTTAATGTTAATTATAACCATTGGTTAATTTTTATTAAATTTTATGGAAGGGATCTTTCTTTATTTTTCCATACGAGGTACTTTTTAATTTTTTGTTAAGAGTACAAGAATAATGTTTTTTTAACTTATATAGCATGAATGGATTCTTATGATTTCATAATTCCTTATTTACAATAATATTCCTTTACAATATTTCAAGTTTATTTTCAATTAAATTATTTTCCTTTAAAATTTCATGGCATTTTGAGAAAAATATGTTTTTAAAGAAGAAAGGAAATTTTCCTCAAGAATTAAGTTTGAGTGTTTTATCAAAATTATTTTCCATCTAATATGATGCTCTTTAAATGGGGTTATGTTTCTATTCCTATTATTAATATTATTTGATTGTGTTAGTGATGTAATTATATTTTATATAGATTATTTTTTGATAGAATTATGTTATTGAAACCCATTTTATTTCATGGGTTATGTTATGATGAATGATTTATGTTTTTATGGAACATGTAATGATGATTTTATTATGATATCGGTGGGACCTATATCTCCCTCAAATGTATTTGGTAAATATTTATATCTCATGATATAGACATGATTGGAATGGAAATTAAATTTGGTTTTGTAATACAGGGATCGAACGGCAAGTAAATATGGTTTAGTAATACATCGCTGGAACGACAAATAAACCTAATCCAATAAAAGAATTTTTCACTATGATAGTATTAGCAGAAATTCCTTTTCTACTATGGAAATCATATTATTTGTTTATTTTCTTTCCATAATTCCATGTTTTATACCAATTTTATTTTCTCATGGTTTATGATTCCATTATTATTTATACCTTATGAACTACTAAGATTTATTTCATAACTCAAGATTTTGGTATATGTTAAATATGGTCTATTTTTTTCAAAAGTTATGTTTATGTTTTTACATTCTTATGTTTCTATTTTGTAAGATATTTTCCAGGCTTACACTTACTAATCATTTTATCTCACCCTTTTTCATGTTTCCTTTCCCCCAGGATTTGAAGAAGGTTATTAAGTAAGATGAGTCAAAAAGGGGTTCTAGTTATAAAGGATAAAGCATGAGACGATGTAGATGTTTTATGAACCAGCTGTTTATGTTTTCTAGCTTCCAAAGGCACTAAAATAATACGATATTTGGGTTTTTGTTGTGTCATGTATTAAGTATTCCACAAATGTAATGTAATGTTCATGTATTTCAATCTTTGTTCTTTGTATAATTATAGTCTTATAGAAAATAAATCTTTGAGAATACCCTAGATCCTCATTGTTGGTCGGACAAAACATATACTCGAGGAAGTAGGTACCGGTTATTTACCATAATCTGATTCAAAAATCGGTAATATGCACATAGCCTTAGGGTTCCATCTTCAATGTTGGTGAAAATAATATGTGAACTAATCGTGTTGTCGATCATGTCAAATTAAATGTTTAGTTTTACTAGAATTTCTGTTGTATAGCAAGAACCCTAGGTCATCTCTCAATAGAGACGTAGATAATTAATTAAAAAATATGGTTGTGATTATGAAAATAATAGGGGAATTGGATTTTGGAAAACATGGTGTTTGATGATTTAATAACCCAATATAAAAATTAAAGTGGTAAAACAAAGTGTTAATTAATAGGATTAATTAAGAATGATCAATCCTAGAAAATATCATGATTCTCATCCTTCATCGCTTCAAGAGATAGAGTCTGAATCTTTTAATCCCTATTTTTTAGATTCTATAACCATATTGTTACTGATTTTATACTAGGATTACTCCGAGGTTTTTTCAGAAACACAAAATTATTCACCGACTACCACCGATGATAGGGTGATTTGTGTTCAACTTTATAACCAAAACCCACCAGGGAAAACATGAAGAACTCAAAATTTTGTCTAGGTTTGTATTATATTTGAGTGTGATAGTATGGAATAAATCTAAATTTTCATGGCCATTTTTATGATATTTCAATTGACTAAATTAACCACACAAACACCAAAATTGAATGGGAAAATAAAAAGTTGTGAATGGTGTGTGAAACATCACATGAATGGGTACCCCAAAACATGATCATATGAGTTTGAGCATGACATACCGCAACATAAATAAATTAAATACTAAGATAGGTTGAATAAAAATGACATAAAAACTTGGAATTAGAAATATCATTCAAATATTACATACATAAATCTTGGGATTTACATCACGTTCCTCCCTGGGTGATCATAAGAAGTTTAGAACTCCATCGAAAGGGAGGAAGCCATAGGTGTTGAAGTAGAACATATCATAAACTCCAGAAATTATATGAATAAAGAGATTAATCCTTTGGGTCTCAAAAATGGTAGATATTTTCTTCCTATTTTAACTCCTAAATGAGGTTCCCGAGGTTCCCTTTTATAGCAAAAATGGGAGGTGGTTTTGGGAACCCAGATTTCGAGATACCACATGGCCCATGGTTTTGGTCTAGAAAACAGCCTTATCAGGACTTGTAAAAAATAAAAAACATGTTTTTTGACCTTCTATAAATATCCATGCAAAAGTTTATGGCAAGATAATGTATAAAATTTTTGATATTTCCAAAATACAGAACCAAAATTTTGACTTCATGCAGATTCTATTTCTTGTTTAGATTAGTATCGTTGGTCTAATTAATGGATGAATTGGGATTTGGTGTCTTAAAATGATTTATAGACTATTAAATTATGAATTATCCCACAAAATGTTATCCTAATTGGAATAATTGATTATCTTTAGTTTTTAGTTTAGTCCCACATGTGTGCTTGGATTTCTGCGCAGTTCGGATCAATTTTCTTGAACTTCATCTTGGGACCTTCAAGTCAAATCCACCAATGATGAAATGCTCAAAAAATGAAATTAGCATTTTTAACAGTGATAAAAATTAATTATTAAATCAAACCTAAAGTTATATTTGTTATTATATTTGTAATTTTCAATATAAAACCAATTTAACATGGTGGTATAAGGGTGGAATAAAATGGTGAATCATGGTGTGATCACACCCCCACATCTAAACATTTTTACTCTTGGGAAAAGTCACATATCATAATCGATTACCATTTTGAAATATAATGTGGTAAAACTTCTAAGATTATTGTAAAATTAAGTTTATCATGTATCATTTATGAAATCAATTTTCATATCATTCTTCACCCCTCACATTCAAATTTTTTTTATTTCATTTGTTCACCTATGAAACATGTCACAACCTACCTAACTAAGAAATTTTATCTCTTCACTTCAGGAACATATAAAAGTTTATTTATGCTTATTTTCCATGTTAAATGTTATATAACCATATTATTTCAAATATTATAAGGTCTCTACCTGTATAAACTAGTGTGGTTCTCAAGAGAACTTCAACATGTTTTTTCTTGGGTTTAAGGGTTGCTAGGATTTGATGTTTAAAAATATAAGGCAAAAGAGTAGTGTTTAATATCTTAATTACAAAGCATTTAAAAATTCAGATAGTGTTCATAATTAATGTAATAACTCAACCTATCACATTTTGTATCACTTTAAACTCACTCTCCCCTTTGTTTATTTTGTGTGGTTTATAACCAATTAGTGGATAATAATTATTAAAAATCCTCTTTTCTCAATTTTTTTTATTTTGATAAGTTTTTTTGAGGTATATATCTATTTTATTTTTTATTTAAAATTGTTTTGGAGATAAATATGGAAATATGTATAACACAAGGGTATAATATGGCTTGTGGACCCACTTCGTAGAATGAATGTAGGCACACTTTAATATACCATTTATAATGAATCTTTCCTTATAATTCCTATGGAACACCCTCTCCCTAAAACATTTAGAAAATAGAATAGGAATGTACATAAGATATGGGTAGGTAGGGATACATTGGCTTGTAATGTGGCTACCTAATAGTAATTTCATGATCTATGGGTCTTAAGAAGGGTAAAATTTCAAGGTGTCCAAAAATAGAGGTTAATTGTACAAATATATTTTCAATGAATAGTGGTCTCTATCATGAATATAGAACACTAAAATATTATGGATTCAAATAGAATCAAGGAACTATCTAGTTTCTTTACAAGACCCGATACTCTCAGGAAAATGATTAAAATGAAGAATATTCAATAGAGGGATTTGAATTTCTCTCAGGTAAGGGGTTAAAATTTTGGTTATTTCTAATGAGGTATGGGTATCAAAAATCAGTGAAACACATATGAATGATTTGAAAATAAAAATTCTATAAAAAAGATTCTATATCAACATTAATTTAAAGAACAGTTTTCCAAAAATAGTGGAATTTTCCACACAATTGACTCTAGAATCACAAATGATTTTGGATAATATTTTTAAGATCAAGGAGGGGGGAGGTAAAAATATCATGCATCAAGTGAAAAATAGAAAAAAATAATTAAGATGATGAAAATAATAATGTAAACATGAAGGTGGGGAAGTAAAAATACCATGTATCAAGTGAAAAGGTGAAGAAATAAGAAAGATAACGAAATTCCTAATGAACCCATCAATGTACCCACCCCCACACCTAGAGTGTGTGTCCTCACTGTAATAAAATAGAATGTGAGAGGGAAGGATAAAACTTGGTGGGTTTTATTGGCATATTACTTATTGAAGTTAAGATTCCACCACCATATTCTTTGGAAAATCCTCATTAAAGTTTTTAAGTCTCTTCCCATTAATTATGATAATCCATCCAGTATTCTTAAAAAAAACCTATATTTCACCAAAGGGTAGACATTAGTAACATTATAAGGACCGATCCATGTGGAATGAAGCTTATGTGGGTGGATTTTTAGACAATAATTGTACATGAGGACCTTATCACCAATATGTAACTTTAACTTATGAATAATCCCATTATGGATAACCAATTTCTTCTATTTGTAGATTCATGAGATTTCATATGCATCACATTGAATTTCTTCCAACCCATAAATCTCAATATTTTTATGCTCACCTACATCTAAGAGACTCATATTAAATTGTTTAATATCCTAATATGCATGGTGTTCTACCACCACCAAAAGTTTACAAGCCCTTCCAAATACAATCATGAATGGTGACATTCTAATTAGGGTTTTAAAATCTATACGGTATACCCAAAGTGCATCATCCAAGTGAAAAATCTAAAAAAAATTATTGGTTTGTACCATTTTTTACAATATTTTCTTAAATTCCAAATTTGAGATTTATGCTTGTCCGTTAGTTTGGGGGTGATATGAAGTGGAGACTTTATGAACAACCCCATACTTACTGTGTATGTTTTTCATGTTGTGATTGTAAAAGTGTGAACCCTGATCACTAATGATGAATCTAGGAAAACCAAACCTACTGAAAATATGGGACCTCACAAAATCAACAACTAATCAAGATTAGTCGGTCCGGGTATACTTTGATTCCACCAATTTAGATATGTATTCAATAGCTAATAAGATGTACACAAATACAAATGAATTTGGAAAAGGCACCATTAAGTCAATTCTCCATGCATAAAAGATTTCAAAGGATAAAATGGGTTGTTGGGGAATTTCATTCCTCTTGAAGATATTACCTATGCATTTACATCACATGCATGACTTAAAAAACTAATGGGAATACCTATATAATTTTGGCCAATAATGCCTTGATTCAACGACCTTTTGAGAAGTATGTTGAGATCCAAAGTGGTCTCCACAAGCCAAGGTGTGGTAGAAGATAAAAACAGAGGTGAAATCATAATCAAGGACACACCGAAGAATAAATTGGTCACTATAAAGTCTCCCTAAATATATTTCATCCCAAATGTACCATAATTAATCATGATTAATTATCTAGGACAGTGTTGTACTGAAATCAACGGGGACCTAAGATGATGCTAGTAAATTCACAATGTCTGCATAGCAAGGGGTAAGGTCAACAACATCACAAAGGTTATCATGAGGAAATAATTCTCCAATGGGGAGGTATGAGTCAGCATGGTGGTCCAATGGTGGTGAAATCATGCTAGCATGGTCAACTACCAAATTTCCCACTCCACACTTATCTTTAATCTTAAGTTAAAATACTTTTAGGAGGACCATCCACTGAATGAGGTGGGCCTTAGCTTTGTCTTTATTAAGGAGAAATTGAAGGGCATAATGATTAGAAAACACAATGATTTTTACCCAATAATACATGAATGGAATGTTTCCAAGGAAAACACAATTGAATGAAGTTAATTCTAAGTGGTTGTGTAGTTTTCTTGTGAAGGTTCAAGGGTACTTGAGGCATACGCAATGACATGAGGATAATTATTACCCTTTTTTATAAAACATCCATAACTAAAGAGTTAGAGGAATCACATATATTTTTGAAGGGTGAGATCCCACCTTAGTGGTTGGATGATGGGAGGTGATGTGAGACACCATTTTATTGAATTGAAGACATCCTCACAATTTTTATCAAATAAAAACTCAGAATATTTTTGTAATTACTGGGATAAGGAAAGTGAGATCTTACTAAAGTCATTAATGAATCGACGATAAAAATCAACATGAACCAAGAAATATCAAACCTCATGAACAAATTTTTTATATGTAAGGGATGAAATTAATTTAGTTTTTTATTTATCCGCATAAATACCTTCATTTTAAATAACATTAAAAATAATTATACCCCGCTCAACCATGAAATGACATTTATCATAATTTAATACGAGATCTTTTTCAATGCAACAATGGAGGACATAACTAATGTTTTCCTGACAATCATAAAAGGAAGATACATAAACTATAAAATCATCCATAAAAACATCTACACATTTATCATGGTACTCAAAAAAATGTGCCACATACATCATTGAAAAGTACCAAGATAATTACAAAGACAAGATGGCATCCTCCTATATGAAAATTTGCAGAATGGATAGGTAAATGTTGTCTTTTCTTGATCCTCAGTGGCTATATAGATATGAAAATAATTCAAATAGCCATCAAGGAAACAATAATGAGACCTACCATCCATCTTTCTAAAATATATTCAATGAAAGGTATAGTAAAATTGTCCTTTCACATGGATTCATTCAGTCGATGGTAGTCAATATAGACTCACCAAATGTTTTTCAAATGTATTGGAACCAATTAATTTTGTTCATTTGACACAACCATTATTCTAGTTTTTTTAGACACAATTTGCACTAGGCTAACACATTTACTATCAGGTATTTTATAGATGATCCCAATAGCAATCATTTTACTGACATCCAATTTTATAACTTCAAGGAGGGTAGGACTCAATAGGAATTGATCTTTCCTTATGTGTTTAGTCTCATCATCTAAAATTATATGGTGCATAAAAATTGATGGGATAATCCTAGAAATATCATCCAATGTCCATCCTATCATTTTTTACACTCTCTAAAAAATTATAACATTTTTTATTCATGTTGTAGAGATATTGTTTTGGAAATAATGATGGAAAATTGGTCAATACTTTAAAGATATAGATATTTTAAATTAGATGGAAGTGATTTTAAAAACAAAACTGGTGGTTTCTTTATTGAGGTAGGGTATTTAGGTGGAGTGAGGTCCATGAAACTCTCTATATGATAATTTTTAATATCTAAAAAATGATACTCAATGCAAATAATATTTTCATAATCATCGACGGTCATGGGTACCTCAAAATGAGCGCACTCATCAAATAAAGCGCAAATTTTTTCAGAACCCCCTCAACACTCAAAACATTAATCCAAACTAAAATCATCCAAGTGAGAAGAATATAGAAATGAATTTTATTATTGTTCAAGGAGATAATTTTTTGTGTGTGTGTTTCATTAGAGATCACTTAAATCGAATAGACTGGAAGAGTGGAGTTCTCTTCAATGGGGTGTTTCATAGCTTTAAGGATATTGAAACTTATGTTTCACCACTAAATTCCATGGATTTCATACCACTGTGAACATTAATGATCGTATTTTCTATTTTAAGGAATGGCCTCCTTTGTATGATTGGACTATGTCCTTGGACTAGGGTATCTTCCATCTCAATAATGTAAATTTATGCAGGTAAAATGAGATTCTTCACTCTAATGGGGAAATCCTTGATCACTCATGATGGATGTGTTGTGCCTCAGTTGGAAAGTTTCACAATGATGCCTATTGGTTAAATCTCTCCAACCTATAGATAAGTGTACATAGAGTAAATAATTACATTAATCGAAGCTCCTAAATCTAAAATTTCATCAAAAAATACGGCCCCCCTATGGTGCAAGGTATCGTAAAAGTTCTTGAATCCTTGATTTTTTTTGGAATTTCTGGTTGGATCAATTCTGAGACATTCCTTCCAAGGTTGACTCTATCATTCCCCTTTAGTCACCATATATGGGTACAAAGCACTTTAATAAATTTGGTATAATGAGGGATTTTTTTAACTGTATCTAATAATGGAATGTTAACTTGAACCTTTTTAAATGTATCCATTATTTCTTTATCAATCTCATTATCAAAATATTTCTTAGATTTGGAGTCTTTGGGGGGAAGGAAGAGGAATGGATTGTTCAGGGAATCCTCAATAATAACTTGTTTACCCTTTTAGTTTTGTTTTTCTTCATTAAAATATTTTATGGTGGTGAAAAAGAGTTTTCAAGTGGGCACTTACATCTTCTGTAGAATCACTGGAAGAAGAAACTTCTTTACCACTAGGAAGTGTGATTATAGAAAAATTACCTTTGTCTTTTGGATTAGCAATGGGTTGGGATGGTAATTGTCTAGAACCTTGAATCTTTATATCATTGATGTTGTTTTGTAACTGTATCACTTAAGTTCATTGGTCTTGAATAGCTAATTGTGTTGTCTTTTGGAGTTAGAGGTTATGGGATGCCATTTGCTTCACTATGTCCCCAAGGATTGGTTTAGGTTTGGGAGGAGGAGGATTGATTTGAGATGGTGAAGGATAATAAGGTTTGATACCTTAACCCTATTGATGCCAATTCTGTTTAAGGTAGCTCAAGATGCCTCCTTGTCGGTAATGTGGTTTTTCTTACCACTCGGGGTTTGGATTTAGTCTGAATGGTTCTTTCTTGAAGGGTGGTTCTTATTGAAATGGATGCCAAGGAAATACTACCACTATGGGAAAATAGTCATTCATGACGGGTTATTTGCGACGGGTCAGGGGGCCATCGCAAATAATAGATATTTGCAATGGGGGGGTAGGACTCGTCACAAAAGGTTTGGCGCCAAATGCGTGTCAAACCGTGGGCAAGGGTATTTGTGACGGTTTCTTATTCCCATCGCAAATGACCGGTGATGGTTTTTAGTATTTGTGAGGGGATTCTTGTCTCGTCGCAAATAGTATGTCGGTAGGTACCCTTTTGCGATGGGTCTCGTCGCAATTTTATTTTCGATCGACTCTAATTAATGCGAGGCAGTGAGCATTTGTGATGGGACATGTCACAAATAAGTCTATCATAAATAATCTAGACTCTATATACCATCATCTTTTTTCCCCTCATTTTACTTCTTTCTCAACTTCTCTCTATATCCCTTCTGAAAAAAAAATTCTAAAATTTTTCATAGTTTAAACTTTTAAATCGGAGCATAATGCATGGCTTTTATACTCCAAAAGCATCAATTTCAAGGTATTTATCTTTTTTTTATTATTTATTTAATTTATTATATTTTAAATTATTTATAATTTTTGTAATTTAGATGTAATTATATTAAATTAGAACTAGATATTTGTTTTTTCACTATTTATTTTTATGAATAATTATGTTTAAGTGTTACATGTAAATAATTATTAATAATTAGTAATTAGTTGTAATAACTAGAAATAAATATTAATAATTAGTAATAAATTGTAATAATTAGTAATAAATTGTAATAATTAGAAATAAATTTTAATAATTAGTATTAATTTGAAATAATTATTAATAAATTGAAATAATTAGTAATAAACTGAAATAATTATTAATAAATTGAAATAATTTGTAACAAATTGAAATAATTAGTAATAAATTGAAATAATTATTAATAAATTGAAACAATTAGTAATAAATTTTAATAATTAGTAATAATTAGGATCAATTAGTAATAATTAGGATTAATTAATAATAATTAGTATTAATTATTGATAAATTGTAATAATTAGTAATAAATTGTAATAATTAGTAATAAATTGTAATAATTAGCAATAATTAGTAATAAATTAGAATAATTTGTAATAATTTGTAATAAATTGTAATAAATTGTAATAAATTGTAATAATTAGTTATAATTATTAATAATTAGTAATAATTGGTAATAATTAGTAATAATTAGTAATAATTAGTAATAATTGGTAACAATTAGTAATAATTAGTAATAATTTGTAATAATTTGAAAAAATTAGCAATAATTAGAAATAATTTTTAATAATTTGTAATAATTAGAAATAATTTGAAATAATTTGAAATAATTAGTAATAATTATAAATAATTAGTAATAATTAGTAATAATTAGCAATAATTAGCAATAATTAGTAATAATTATTAATAATTCGAAATAATTTAAAATAATTAGAAATAATTTGTTTTAATTAGTGTTAATTTGTATTAATTATTATTAGTGAGTTACAAATTGTAATAATTAGCAATAAATTGTAATAATTAGTAATAAATTGTAATAATTAGTAATAATTAGTAATAAATTTTAATAATAAGTAATAATTTGTAATAATTTTTTATACTTTGTAATAATTATTAATAATTTGTAATAATTTTTAATAATTTGTAATAATTTTTAATAATTAGTATACTTGGTATTAGTTAGTAATAAATCATAATAATTAGTAATAAATTGTTATAATTAGTAATAATTAGTAATTGTTAGTAATGAATTTTAATTATTAGCAATAAATTGTAATAATTACTAATAAATTGCAATAATTAGTAATAAATTGTAATAATTAGTAATAATTTGTAATAATTTGTAATAATTTGTAATGATTTGTAACCATTAGTAATAATTTTTCATAATTTGTAATAATTTGTAATAATTAGTTATAAGTAGTAATAAATAGTAATAATTAGTAATAATTAGTAATAATTAGAAATAATTAGTAAAAATTAAAAATAATAAGAAATAATTAGTAATAAATTGAAATAATTAGCAATAAAAAGAAATAATTAGAAATAATTTGTATTAATTATTATTAATTAGTATTAATTAGTATTATTTGGTATTAATTAGTATTAATTCCTAATAATTAGTATTAACTAGTAATAAATTGTAATAATTAGTAATATATTTTAATAATTAGTAATAAATTTTAATAATTAGTAATAAGTTGGTATAATTAGTAATAATTGTAATAGGTCGTAATAAATTGTAATAATTAGTAATAAATTGGTATAATTAGTAATAAATCTTAATAGTTGGTAATAAATTGTAATAATTAGTAATAATTAGTAATAATTAGTAGTAATTAGTAAAAATTAGGATTAATTAGGATTAATTAGAAATAGTTTGTTATAATTAGTAATAATTAGTAATAATTTGAGATATTTAGTAATAATTTGTAACAATTATCAATAAGTAGGATTGATTAATAATAATTATCAATAATTAGAATTAATTAGTAATAATTATCAATAATTAGTAATAAATTGTAATAATTAGTAATAATTAGTAAAAATTGTAATAATGAGTAATAATGAGTAATAAATTGTAAAAAAATATAATAAGTAGCAATAATTATTATTAATTAGCATTAATTATTAATAATTAAGATTAATTTGTAATAATTAATAATAATTAGGAATAATTGTGAATAATTAATAATAATTAGGATTAAATATTAATAATTAGGATTAATTAGTTATAATTTGGATTAATTAGTGATAATTAGGATTAATTAGTAATGATTGTGATTAATTTGTAATAATTAGGATTAATTGGGATTAATTAGAAATAATTATTAACAATTACTAAAAAATAGCAATAATTCGTAACAATTAGTAATAATTAGTCACAATTAGTAATGATTAAGATTAATTAGTAACAATTAGTAACAATTGGTAACAATTATTAACAATTAGGATTAACTGGTAATAATTTGAATTATTTAGTAATAATAAAGTTTAATTAGTAATAAATTGGAATAAATTTGAGTACATCGGTAAACTAGCACAATTTCTAGCGGATTATCAGCATTCCTTTTGATCAACACCTCCACTCCTTCCAACTTTTTTCCACTAAAATGAGTTTGAAAAATAATCCCTCACATATGTCTGAGAAAATTTTTCGTAGTGATTTAAGTTAGAGAAAGTTGGAAGAAGGTGAGTTATTAGACAAAAGAGGCTCTTTTTCCTGATGAATCATCACCTTGGAACTTCTCTGACTAAAATCACTATGAAAAGTATGCTCTGACATAAAGATATCAGTTTTTGAATGCATGAGCATGGAGAGAAGCGTGAAGAGGCCTCCCTTCTCTCCATCCTCATGCATACAAAAATGGATATTCGTGCGTTGGATCAGAATTTTCATAGTGATTTTAGTCATATAAAGTTCCAAGGGGATGATTCGATAGGTAAAAGAGCTTCTGCCAATTTTTTCGAAATTGTGCCACAATTAATTAACAATAATTAGTACAAAAATACATATAATTAATAATAATTAGTTGCAATTAGTATAAATTTTTATAAATGACTGTATATTATTATAAAATATTAAAAAATATTTTAAATAATTGTCAAATAATATAAATTATTATAAATTTCTAGAAAAGAGAATTAAATTGTTCTCCTTTTTTGGATTGTTTTTATCTTATATCTAATTATACAAAATAACTAATTATTTCATATTTTTCAGAAAAATATGAAACAAGGAAGTAGACAACAGTCATTATTTGATGATCATTCTGGGATAAACTAACATAAAAATCCAAATGGTTCTAGTTTAAATCCTGCATATGTTGAGGGTGTGAAACTTTATTATCATTTTCATTATCACAACTAAAATTTGTTTTCGAATGGAAAATTAAGTGTCCTTGTAAAAAATATGATATGAGGAAGTATGATAAATTTGAAAACATTGGTGGTCATTTATTGTGTTTTTTTCAACCAGATTATGTTTTTTGGTATCAATATGGTGTACGCAGTTCCAGATATGATACTAATAATTTGGTTCTGGATCTAGCATGTTTTCAAAATTTAGTACACAATGTGGAAGGTCCATATTTTAAACAAACTCAAACTTAGGATGATATTGATTTAACTCCTGAGTTAAAACCATCTCATTTATATGAGTTTTTGAGGTCCGCTGAGGATGCCTTATATCATAGTTGCATGATAAGAAAGTTTGAAGCAGTTGCTAAATTTATGGCTATTACATCAGATAATGGAATGTTAAATAGTTTTTTTGATCAGATATTCTCTTTGTTAAAAACACTGCTACCTAAATGAAATGTGTTTCCTACTCATACCCAGATTATAGTGTTTATTTATGTATCAAAACACAGGATCACTAGTGTCCTGGAACAAAACAAACATTTCAACTAGTAAAAGCTTAAATCATCTCTCTGATGGTGATTCATGGAAACATCTTGACCAAGTCCATTCATCTTTTGCTTTAGAAGACCAAAATGTGTGATTGGGTCTTTTTACTGATGGATTTTGTTCATTTTGTTCTTATAGTAGTTAGTATTCATGTTATCCTATCTTTATAACTCTGTATAATTTACCTACAATGATGTTGATGAAGGAGACATATATCATTTTAATATTATTAATTCTAGGTCATATGAAAAATAATATTGATTCTTGTTTGAAACCATTGATTGATGAGTAAAATTCACTATGAAGTAATGGTGTTAGTACATATGATGTTGCTGCGAAACAAAATTTCTTACTGAAAGCTGCTTTGATGTGGAAAATTAGTGACTTCCTAGTATATGGAATATTATCTGGCTGGAGTACACAAGGTCCAAAAACATGTATGTACTATATGAGAGACAGTAAAGCATTTATTCTCTTCAATAGAAAAAACCCTGTTTTTTGAATTTCATTGCAAATTTCTTCAAACCAATCATCATTTTCGAAGGAATAAATATCATTTTAGAAAATGAACAGTTGAAAATGATGAGCCTCAAAAATGATCTTAGCTACAGAGTTAAAATCAATTGTCTCTTCATTACCTACCATCACATTTGGACCAACAATTAACCAATGGAAAATTTATGTGATTGGAAACGAGCATCATTGGATAAAATGGAGAATTTTTTGGGATTTTCCATATTGGTCTGATTTGTTGGTCTGTCACATATTAGATGATATTTATATTGAGAATAACTATTTTGGTAATTTATTTCATATATTTTTTTGATACAATAGGTAAAACTAAAGATAATATAAATGCACGATTAGATCTTGCCCAAATTTTCAAGCGATCAAAACTTGAGCTATTTGAAAATGTTAAATCACAGAATTTAATGAAGCCAAAATCAGATTATACACTGTCCAAAGAGATTCGCTTATTATTTTGTCAGTGGATTGATGATTTGAGACTTCTAAATGGTTATATATCCAATTTAAGAAGATGTGCCAGAAATAGTCATATTACGAGATTGAAAAGTCATGACTGTCATATTTTAATGGAAAAAAAATTATGTTAATTGGATTAAGAGGTTTGTTAAATCCTATGATTGGGGAGACACTAACAGATATATCATATTTTTTTTGATACATTTTTGCATCGACAACAACCTATGATGTAGAAAGAAAACTACAAGAGGATGTCATTTTAATTATATGTAAATTGGAAAAAATATTCCCACTGGGTTTGTTTGACTCAATGGAACATTTGATATTACATTTGTCGCATGAAAAAAATTTTGGTGGTCCAGTATAGTTCTGATTAATATAACCATTTGAGAGATGCATACAGAAATTGAAAGAAACGTAACAATCCATTAGTTGAAGGTTCAATTATAGAAGATTATTTACAAGAGGTAATTTCTTTTTTCTGCTCTCATTACATTCAATCTTGTTGGTTAGAGTGGATACTCAAGAGGGGGGTAATTGAGTTCTGGTTAAAATTTCTCTTTAAAATATTTTTATTAAAATCCCTTAATTCATAAAACAAGTTATACAGTAGTGAATTTATAAAGATGGTAAATGTTCAATTAGTTTCTCAAAGATGGATTATTTCTCAGTTAACTTAATTTGAAGATTAAATTAGCATTGGAAACTAACTTACTAGTTCACAATAATTACAAACACTTTCTAGTTCAACTATCAATGTCACTTTACATCATATTTGAGAATCAAAGTAAATAACAATGAAATATTGAAAATATTTTAAACTAAAATAAAATGCACAGTAGTTTTAACCAAGAGGTTCAGTCTCAAGCTAAGACTTAGTCCTCTCAAACAGTTTATATAAAAATTTTATCCACACCCTAGATCGAGGTTTTACAATAGTTCACTTACTGCCCAGGTCCTCAGACCTCTACCACAGTTCTACATGGGAAAACTAAACAATAGCACACAGGCTGTCCAAGTCACACTTGACCTCTACCACTATCTATAGTGGGATACAAAGAGTAAGGGAAAGATTAATTGAGGATTTAGAAATCCTTCATTTTAGCATAGGAGACAGTGGGTGCTTAAAATACATAGCACACACACTGATCAGAATGTAAAACAAATGAAACACCATAAATCTAAACAAAATAGAGATGAGTTTAGAATGCTTTATGTGTTTTCAGTGAATCTCTGGACTCCTTGGATTTAAGAAGATGAAGCTTGAGCCCTTCTTTGGAAGTTGTTTGGAAACCAAAGTATCATGGTTTTGTTCCTTCACTTCTAGTACATGTGTTCAGGTTGAAATGTGGGATTTTTCCTTGCATCACTTGATTTTTTTTTTGAACTTCTGTTCTTGAGAGTTCTTTGAGTTATACGTGTGTTTTTCATGTATTTTTCTCTCTTTGCATTCTCTATGTTCTTCTGTATATCCAGCCACTTGTTTCGTATGTTCGTTGAAGGACTTCTTCTCCAGTAGCTCGGGGTTTCCCTTTTTTATATTCGTTGAGCTCCGGTAATAGTAATGATTTATACGAGGTACGGTTTCTTGACATCCAACAAATATCATTAATTAATTTAAGTTGTATTGAAAGCACAAAATATGATCGTTCCTAATGAGAAAACATAGATAGAGTATAGAGAAACAGTGACTAGTTTCCATTCGGTAGCTCTTATATTATTGAACTTTTAGCGGTGTACTTTTAATGGTATATATTGTATCGGTAGCTATCTATAGCGGTAGCTCCTTCTAACGATAGCTCCAAGTACCGATGACTATATGTAGCAGTTAATTCTTTAGCGGTAGCTCTCTATAACGGTATAATTATGTACCAGTGACCCATACCGGTGAGCTTTTAATGGAAGAATTCATAATAGTATTTTTCACTCTATATCGGTCGACTTGTGCATACTGGTAGAATTACTCTATCGGTAACTCAGGTGTGACGGTAACTGTCTACATACCAGTGACCATTCTGTATTGGTAGCTCATCTGCACACCGGTGACCTTTCTGTATCGGTAGCTCATCTACATACTAGTGACATTTTTGTATTGGTAGCTATTTGGAAATTTATTCAAACTATCCACATATTAAGTTAGGATAAAACATTATAAAGTAAATGAACATTTGATTAACTGAAAGTTCTTGAACGAAAGATATATCATTTGAACATATTCATCAGTATTTATATTGTGAATTTAAACACTTAAAAAGTAAATAAATTAATTAAAAATTTAATCAATAAACATCATTTTGGAATTATCAAAACATAATTAATCATAATTGAGATTATTAAAACATGTGAGTCCAAAAATCTCCCCCTTTTTGATAATCACAAATTATGGCAGGTAATCCAAATGTATCAGACTAAAATACAATTGTTCTTATTTCTCAGCTTGTTCCAGCATAGGCGAATTATATTTCAGAGATAAAATGTATCAGAGAAAATTGATTTAGAGAAATAAAATATTAATATCCATGTCTGAAAAATTTCCCTTCTATATTAAATAATCCTCCCCCTTTATCATTTCTCCCATTTGGGAAATATTTCTCCCCCTTTGGGATTGGAAAAAAGAAAAGAGGTATAAGATAAGGATGTAAGGAATGTATCAGAGAATAGAAAAAATGGGTAATCAGAGTTAAAGAGATAAGAGATAAAGGTGGTTATCAAAGGGAAATGAGATAATACAAGTAAGTACCACAAGTAAAATCAAAAGTTTAAAAGTAAAAAAGAAAGAAATGAAGGAGGCAGCAGAGGTAAAAACTGAGACAAAGATACTGCAAAAAAAGTTATATATTAAGGATTCAAAAGTATAGAAGGATTACAAAAATAGTATACAAGGTAAAAATTATTCCTATCAAATTCATCTAGACCCACTCAATCCACTTCCTAAATGTCCACTTTGGATTTTCCTTTGGGATCTGAGGTAGACTCAGACTGGGTAGCTTCGGTTGAAGGCTTGGAAACTCCAAAAATTCCCACTGGAGGTTGAGCAACGGAAACTATTCATGGCATGTAGTGGGTACTCCTCTGAGTAATCACTAGTGTCAAGCTTCTAACAGCTTATGCTGGGGTAATCATAAAATTAAAAGCAGTAGAGCCAGATTTAGGTAAATCAAGTTGTACAATCACTGGCCGAGCATCAACATGAAAAAAGGGCAGCAAGAGATTTCTGAAATCCATGATAATCCCTCATCTTCTATCCATAGTATAAATGCATTTAGCCTTGTTTTCTAGGAATTTTTCCATAGATGGAGTCAGTTCTCTGAGATTAATCACTTGCTCCCTAAAGGATTGAGTCACAAGAGGTAATTTTAAATTTTCTAACAAAAGTTTGAAGTTATTGTTCAACTGATGTTTAGTGTAGACCCTTTGGAAATAGTAATCCACATTTTCCTTTACTTCTTTATGAAAAGAAGTAGCCTCCCTCAAAAAATCCTGAACAATTTTTCATATATCCCTAGTGGTAGTCACCACTTGGGTCAAAGCAGTAGAGTTTAGAGAGCCACTAGTGGATGACTGTCCAAGATCTTCTCTTATCACAGCTCTAATCTGATCAATATCTAAAGAAGGCCTGGGAGCACTCAAAGGTGCAATAGTAAAAGCTACTATTTCCTTAAAAGATTTAGTCAGCCCACTAATGAGATTTTTCACAACACGGTCCTGGGTGCTGACATGATGCTTCATGGAACTCTTAATTTCCTCAAAAATTGATACCATTTGGCCAACTTTACTTTTCAAAAATGTTAAATCCTTGTCTAATTGATATTTAGAACTCATATAAGACTCCATAGAGACAACTGATTTCTTTAGAGATTCAACATTCTATGCCAAGCTTGAAACTTTATTCTGGCAGGTCATGACTTCATCCAATATACTAGATATAGATTTAGTCATAACAGATTGAATGGATAAAATTAAAGAGGTTTCCATTATTCTCATTTCATCCACAAAAAAGTTCTTGAGATCAGACTTCAACTGTTCTAGGTCATATTTTCTTACTAAATCCTCAGGTAAAGTTTCAGAAAGGATGTCATAACTGACATGTGGTCTTCTGATGGGTGTCGCATCTTCTGAATCAGGATAATCCAACCCAAAAACTACAAAACCTGGGTCTTCTGCCCTGTCTTCAATCTCTTGAGCTACTTATACAGTACCATGTCTGGTGGTATGCTCCCCCTCAATTTGTGCATTCTCCTATACATGTACATCAATAGCATCCTCAGTATGAAGGTCTTCCTCAGAAGAATCATCCACAACCATCTCCATTTCAACAACTGGAGGCTCATCAGGGATAGGTGTAGGTTCTATCATCTCAACCAAACCAGCCTCTACAGGCATAGCAGAACTCCCAATTACTAGAATCAAACTCAAAGTACCCTCATCTGAGCTATTAGAATCATATTCTCTTCTGGGTAAAGTAGCTGAAGGACTAGCCTCTCCATAATATATACTCTGAGGTGTAGGGATGGGAGGCAGGTCAGGATCTCCTCCTTCCACTGAAGTCTATTCATCATCATCATTACAATAAGCAGGTTCATCTTTATCAAGTGCTAGACATGGATCCCTCTCATCCTTAGGCCTAGAAGGATGATCCATAGGATTAAATTTATCATACAATTTACTATGATCATTCACCCATTGTTTCTTCCAAGGTTTCCAGATTACTTTCATATACTTGTAGATAGTCTTAGTAATACAGAAATGGTCTTTACAAACAATAGTTTCATCCCCAGATTCAGAAATACCTTTGACTTTTAACATAATAGAAATCAGCTTAGCAAAGAACAAAGTATTTGTCTTTGATTTGGGTCTGCTCATATCTTTTATCTGAATCATCCATAATCTACATAGATTTACCTTCACTCCATTCCTAAAAAAGTACATTAAATATATATCCTGAAACTTTAGGGTTGCAAAATATCTTCTCTTGGGACTAATCTCGTGTTGAATGAACTTAAAAAACAATCTTTTTATCCTTCCATTTCATTAGCAATCACTTTTCTAGGTGATCCATTTCCAGTTAACTCAAGAAATGTAGCCTCATACTCAAAATGGTCACTAGCTGCAGGTACCGATTTAGATTAAAAACCGTACTCTCCTTCATGATGTATTTTCAGAATTTCAGCCCATTCAGCAGATGAAAAAGATATCTCCTTATCATTTACCAAAGAAATCATCCTGTTCTCATCTTCATTCATTTCAAATCTAACAGACTCGTAAAATTCCTTAACCAGTTTCGGGTAATAAGGCCAATTGTTGTTTGCAAAACAATCTAGACATCCTTACTCTTTTAAAATCCTCAAAATCAGATACTTTCTTGACATCAACCACTCAACACAAAGCTCCTTCTCAATTACAATTTCCTTCTTTGATAAATGTGTATTCTCTGACTTTATCTCCTCTTTAATGGTACCACTACAACTTCTAGTGGCTCCAGAACCAACTTTTTTTCACTTCACACTCGGATCATTTCTTGTATCAATTGTCGGTCGCTTATCTCGGTCCATTTACAAATCAATAAATTTAAGATTCGTAAGATTCTAGAGGCTTGGGTAATTGAGGACATGGAAGGGTGGAGTTTGTGGCGGATTGAATGTGATTTAGACTCGACTTATATCATTTAGGAGTCAAAATAATAAAAGAAATATATACAAAAAAAATAAAGCATTTCGACTTAAAACACAAAAATTTAAAACAGCACGATATATCGGTTACCATTATACCGGTGAGGATTATAATGGTAAGTACTACTGGTGAGGTATCCTAACAGTGAGGTTTCTATAACAGTGAGGTGTGTCTATTGTTGAGGTATGTCTAATGGTGAGGTTTGTCTAATGGTGAGGTATTTCTAATGGTGAGGTATGTCTAATGGTGAGGTTTCTATAACAGTGAGGTGTTTCTAATGGTGAGGTTTGCCTAACGGTGAGGTTTGTCTAACGGTGAGGTTTGTCTAACGGTGAGGTTTGTCTAACGGTGAGGTTTATGGGTATTTGATCATTCCTAATTCATGTCTAATGTAACTTAATCTCTTTGAACTTAAAGGTTTTTTAAATATATCAGCTATTTGATGTTCAATGCCTATAAATTCAAGAGTTATATCACCCTTTTGATAGTGATCTCTTAAAAAGTAGTTCCTTACATCAATGTGCTTGGTTCTAGAGTGAGATACAGGGTTCTTAGAGATATTGATTACACTAGTGTTATCACAATTAATAGAAACATGTATAAAATCATATCCATAGTCTTACAAAGTGTGTTTGATCTATAGAATCTGTGCACAACAACTACCAGCAACTATATATTCTACTTCTGTAGTAGACAATGCAACTGAATTCTGTTTCTTATTACACCAAGATACTAAGGATTTTCCCAATAAATTACATGTTCTAGATGTTCTTTTTCTATCTAACTTGAAACCAGAAAATTCTGCATCTGGATAACTTATAAAATCAAAAGATTGTCCTTTTGGGTAAAATAAACCTAAATCAGTATTCTGTTTAAGATATTTGAAAATACTTTTAACAGCAAGTAAGTGTGAGTATTTTGGATTAGCTTGAAATTGTGCACACATACATACACTAAACATAATATTAGGTCGACTAGAAGTAAGGTAATGTAAGCTCCCAATCATACCTTTGTAATTGGTTTGATCTACTAGTTTCCCAGATTTGTCAATATCCAACTTACAAGTGGTACTCTTAGGTGTATCACTTCCCTTATTACTATCCAACCCAAACCATTTTAAAAAATTCTTTGTGTATTTACTTTGATTTATAATAATACCATCCCTATTTTGAAAATTTTGAAATCCAAGAAAATATTTGAGTTCTCCCATTAATCTCATTTCAAATTCATTTTGCATAATCTTTGAAAAATCAGTACATAAATAATTTTTAGAAGATCCAAAGATAATATCATCAATATATATCTGTACTATCAAAACATATTTGGAAATATTTTTGATAAAAAGGGTGGGATCATAAATTCCTTTAGTAAAACCTTTTTAAATAATAAAATTAGTAAGTCTATCATACCATTCTCTTAGCAAATGTTTTAAACCATATAAAGCTTTAGAATGTTTAAAAACATGATGTTGAATGTGGGGATTTATAAATCCAGGTGTTTGTTCAACAAAAACATCTTCAATTATATAACCATTTAGAAAAGAATTTTTAACATCCATTTTAAATAACTTGAAATTTAGATGAGATGCATAAGCAAGTAAGATCTTAATGGATTCTAATTTAGCTACGGGTGAAAAGGTTTCCTTATAGTCAATTACTTTTTCTTGAGTGTAACACTGTGCAACTAATCTAGCTTTGTTTCTAATGATGTTTCTAGATTCATCAACTTTATTTCTAAACACCCATTTTGTGCCTATGGTCAAGGTGTCCTTAGGTCTTTCTAATAATTTTCAGACTTTGTTTCTTTCAAATTGATTTAACTCTTCTTGCATAGCCATTACCCAAAATTCATCAATTGATAGCATCATCGATATTTTTAGGTTCTGACTGTAAACTAAAATCTTGATGATCAACCTGGTTTCTTAGAGAAGCTCTAGTATGTGTCCCTCTATCATGATTACCTACAAAAGCATCTAAAGGATGATTCTTTAGAATCCTAGTTGATCTAGTAAAGGTAGGACTAGAAATTTCAGGTTCTTCTCTATGTTCGGGTTCACCAGCAGCAGATTCTGAAATATTTCTAGAACTAGTTGTCGTTATAGCAGGTTCACTGATTTTATCATTATGTTTCAGAACAAGAAAATCTTCCTCAAGATTTTCAAGAGAAGTTTTAGGTTCATGTGGATCAGTTTCATCAAATTTTATGTGAATAGATTGTTCCACACATTTTGTTCTTTTATTAAAACATTATAGGATTTTCTAGTAAATCCATATCCTAAAAAGATTCCTTCATCACTCTTGGATGAAAACGTGACTAGATTATCTTTAGTATTAATAATAAAAACTTTTCTACCAATAACTTTGAAGTAACTAAGTTTAGGATTTCTATTATTCCATAATTCATAAGGGTGTTCTTAAGTAATGGTCTAATCAAAACTCTATTTATAATATAACATGATGTATTGACATATTCAGCCCAAAAGTAAACAGGTAAATCATATTCATTAAGCATGGTCCTAGTAATCTCCTAAAGAGTTCAATTTCTTCTTTCAACTACACCATTCTGTTAAGGTTTTCTAGGAGCATAGAAGTTATGATTGTAGCCATTGTGTGAGCAGTATAATTCAAACTCTTGATTTTCAAACTCATGGTCATGATCACTTCTCAAGGTTTTAATATTAAGTCCACTAAGGTTTTCTACAAACTTAGAGTATTAAATAAAGTAAGAGAAAGATTCACTTTTGTGAGATAGAAAGTATACCCAATTGTATCTAGAAAAGTCATCTACAAGGACATAGACATAGTGCTTCCCATTTAAACTAGAAACTATGGATGGTCCAAACAAATCCATGTGAACTAACTCGAGAGGTTGATAAGTAGAAACTTTTTTTTTAATTTAAAAGAAACTTTATTTTGCTTTCCCTTTTGACAGGGATTACAAACTTTGTCAGCTGGGAATTCAAGTTTAGGTAGGTCCCTAACTAAGTTCTTCCTAGTAAGTTTTTTAAGTGAATTTATATTGCAGTGTCCAAATATTTTATGCCAAAGCTAATATTCTTTATGAAAATAAATTAAATAGGTAATGTTTTGATTAGCTAATTAATTAAAGTCTACAGCATAAATATTTTTATTTCTTAATGCAGTAAATACCAAAACATTTTTAGAATTAAAAACATTACATGAATAATTTTCAGACTTAACATTAAATCCATCATCACACAACTGAGAAATGATTAACAGATTATACTTTATCCCATCAATAAATAAAACTTTAGAAATTAAAATCGAATCAGTGTTACCAATCTGGCCTAAGCTGATGATTTTTCCTCTTGAGTTATCCCCAAAGGTGACATGTCCTCCATCAACTTTGATTAAGCTCTTAAATAATGAGTAGTCTCCTATCATATGTTTTGAACATCCACTGTCCAAATACCATATCTTTCTACATGAACTTTTCAAGCATGTTTCCTACAAAATAGATTTAGAGAGAAAATGATTTTGGTACCCCAGATGTTCTTGGGTCCAGACAGGTTAGCAAGCAGAACTTTTGGTACCCAGATTTGTCCAATGGGTTTCATATAATCAATAGATTTAATAAATTTTGGAATATAAACTTTTTTGATATATAACTATGTGAGTAGCTACTTGAGACATAAGAATTTCCAGAACTAGAACTAGTAGCATACTATCCAGATTTGGGAATAAATCTATTCTTTGTAATCTGTCTCTGTCTAGGCTGATAGCCTATACCAGTTGTATACTTTGGTGCTAATTATTTTCCAAGAATTTGGGTTAGAGTATTATTTCTATTTGTGAACTTCTCTAAGTCTTTTCTATGTTTGTCATTAGACAATTTGAGTTCAGAATTCCATTTGAGTAGTTGAGCATTCTTTTCCTTTTCTAATTCATGTGCAGATTTGACAGTGCTAGTTAAATCATGTTGTTTCTTTAAGGCTTTATACTTGTCTTTCAGTTCATTGTAGGTATCCTCTAGCATGTTACAATATTCAAATAATTATTCAATAGACATGTTTTCAGAATCTGAGTCAGAATCAGCTCCAGAGTAATAAGAATTTAAAGCAGGAGGGTCTGATATTACCTCAGAAGTTTTTGTCAAGAAACACATATTAGCTTTTTGATATTTTTCATCCTAGGTGGAATCAGAATCACTTGAACTAACTTCTGAATCACTCTAGGTTGATTTTATAGCTTTCTTATATTTTTTCTCCTTGTACACATATTTCTTCTTATACATTAACTTTGTAAAATCTGCTTTCACATGTCCTTTCCTCTTTTATTCTTAGTAGACTATGTCATCACTTTTATTAGTCCTCTTCCAATATTTCTTCTAATGACTTTTATTGTTATACTTTCCTTGTAGTTAGATTTTCTGAAAAATTTCTTTTTCCCATAAAACTCCTTGAATTATCTAGCTATCTGAGCCATTTTAGCATCACTGTCATATATATTCTCTTCATTACTTGAACTATCACGTGTAGCTTCAATTTTTTCTTTGTCCTTATTTTTTGAAGCAGAAGTCTTGAAAGCTACAGACTTCTTCCTTGGTTCACCATCTTCTTCCTTGTTTACTTTCAGCTCCTCTTCATACATCATCAACTTTCCAATCAGCTCCTTGATAGGAAGCATTCCAATGTCACTTGATTCTCATTTAGAGATATAGGTTTTTCTATATCTGTCTGGTAGGCATCTTAGTATCCTCATGATTTTCTCCTTTGCTAGAACAGCTTTTCCCAGTGATCTCATTGTATTGACTATCTCATAAATCTGAGATACATATCAGAAATAGATTCATCAGTTTTCATTTTAAAATTATCATACTTAATAGTGTATGTGTTTAGTATCATTTATTTAACATTGGTTGTTCCCTCATGGGAAACAGCCAGAGTATCCCATATTTCATAAGCAGTTTTACAAGAAGATATTCGATTAAATTCTTTATCTCCTAAAGTGCAATACAGGGCATTCATTTCATTACAATTATTATTGTAAGATGCTTTGGTAGATTCATCCCAAGTATTTCTAACAGTGTCTTTAATCTTATATTGAGTCTCTATGGCAGTCCAAATGTCAAATCTCATACTTTCTAAATGAATTTTCATTTTGATTTTCCATTAGGCATAATTAACACCATTAAAGAATGGTGACCTGTTGGTAGCTACACCTTCTAATCTGTTATCCATAATACCTATGTTTTAAAAAGATATGTAAGGATATAAAAATTTAGAATTAACAGAAATTTTGAGATCTTTAAGACATAACTAAAATCACAGTTCAAAACTTTGCACAAACAGAGTGATTTGAAAACCATTTATCAATCCTCTGATACCAAATGTTTGTCGGAGTGGATACTCAAGAGGGGGGTGAATTGAGTTCCAGTAAAAATTTCTATTTAAATTATTTTTATTAAAATCCCCTAATTCATAAAACAAGTTAAACAGCAGTGAATTTATAAAGATTCTAAATGTTCAATTAGTTTCTAAAAGATTGATTCTTTCTCAGTTAACTTAATCTGAAGATTAAATTAGCTTTTGAAACTAACTTATTGGTTCTCAATAATAAAAAACCATTTCTAGTTCAACTATAAAAGTTACTTAAAATAATATTTGAGTTTCAAAGTAAATAGCAGTGGAATATTGAAAATAGTTTAAACTAAAATAATATGCACAACAGTTTTAACCAAGAGGTTCAGTCTCAAGTTGAGACTTAATCCTCTCAAACAGTTTATATAAAGATTTTATACACACCCTGGATTAGGGTTTTACAATAGTGCACCTATTGTCTAGGTCCTCAGACCTCTACCACAGTTCTACGTGGGAAAACTAAACAACAGCACACAGGCTGTCCAGGTCACACTTGACCTCTACCACTATCCACAGTGGGATACAGAGAGTAAGAGAAAGATTAAGTGAGGATTTATAAATCCTTCAGTTTAGCATAGGAGACAGTGTGTGCTTAAAATACAGAGCACACAGACTACTCAGAATGTAATACAAATGAAACACCATGGATCTAAACAAAATAGAGATGATTTTAGAATGATCTATGTGTTTTCAGTGAAGCTTTGGACTCCTTGTATTGAAGCAGATAAAGCTTGAGTCTTTCTTTGGAAGTTGTTTAGAAACCATAGTATTGTGGTTTTGTTCATTTACTTCTAATATAGGTGTTCAAGTTGAAATGTGGGATTTTTCCTTACAACACTTGAATTTTCTCTTTGAACTTCTATTCTTGAGAGTTCTTCGAGTTCTACATGTGTTTTCCTTGTATTTTTCTCTCATTGAATTCTCTATGTTCTTTTGTATATCCAGCCACTTGTTTTGTATGTGCATTGAAGGACTTTGCATCCAGTAGCTTGGGTTTTCCCCGTTTTATGTTCTGTGAGCTCTGACAATAGGAATTATTTGTACGAGGTACGGTTTCCTAACATCCAACAAACATAATTAATTAATTTAAGTTGTATTAAAAAACAAAATATGACCATTTCTAATGAGAAAACATAGATAGAGTATAGAGAAATGGTGACTGGTTTACATTTGGTAGCTATTATGTTATTGAACTTGTAGTGGTGGACTTGTAATGGTAGATCTTGTATCGGTATATGTCTGTAGCGGTAGATCCTTCTAACAATAGCTCTATGTACCAGTGACTGTATGTATAGGTGAATTCCTTTAGCGGTAGCTCTCAGTAGCGGTAGACTTATGTACGAGTGACCCATATCGGTGATCTAGTAATGGTAGACTTTATAACAGTGGATGTCACTCTGTATCGGTCGACTTGTGTATACCTGTAGACTTACTCTGTCGGTAACTCAAGTGTAACAGTAATTGTCTGCATACTGGTGACCTTTCTGTATCGGTAGCTCATCTTCATACTGGTGACCTTTCTGTATCAGTAGCTCATCTTCATACCGGTGACCTTTTTTTATCGGTAGCTGTTAGACTATTTACGAAAACTATCCATAGATTAGGTTAGGATAAAACATTACAAAGTAAATGAACATTTGATTAACCGAAAGTTCTTAAACCAAAGATATGTCATTTGAACATTTTCAACAGTATTTATATTTTGAATTTAAGCACTTAAACAGTAACTAGAGTAATGAAAAATTTAATCAATAAACATCATTTTGGAATTATCAAAACATAATTAATCATAATTGAGATTATCAAAACCGGTGAGTCCAACAAATCTGAATATCCCTAAAAACTGCGTGAGTCGTAACAAGCGAAATATTGATGATGACATGAGAAATCAATAATTAGTTTTCAATCATCCCAAACTTGGATTCGGTGGAGGTAATGAATGATGGATTTCAGATGATGAACATCATAGAGCACATACATATATTCTTCTCAGCTGTGAAGAAATGACACCATTTGTACTGTGAGTTCTCCTATCACTTATTCTATACTTTTATTAATAGTACATTAATCTTATTTTATTTTTATGTTATATGATAATAATATCAAGAAACTATTTCCACAAGTTATAGTAGATTCTCTTGAAGAACTTCGCCAAAAACAAATTCCTATCAGTTTCAAAAACTTGTAACATAAATTATTTTTTATTTCACATAAAAAATCAATTTAATACCTTTTATAGTGATAACTTTTTTAAAAAAAATCATGTATCTCAACATACTGATGAAATTGATAATCGATTTTGTGTATTGAGTAACCCACCATCAAAAATTGTTAAATATTATAATGCATATGTGGTGAATGGTTTTCAATTTCATACACATGCATATGAGGAATAAAAAAACAATTAATAATGGTGTTTTCTTGAAGGATCACATCATAGAGAAACAAAATTTATCTTTTGCAACATTATGGAAGAAATCATTGAACTGTGTTATCCAGGACAACATTACATTACAATGTTTAAATGTTAGTGGTTGGATACTGAGAGAGGATTTCATGTCAATTTGATCCATAGAATCCTTGATATTAAATATAAAATTATTCTTGTAGTAAATAAACCATTTTTATTGGCTCCTCAGGAAAATAAAATCTATTATGTAAATTACTGTGCTACTTCAAGGGAGTTAGATGATTGGTGGAGCATAATAAAAATTAAATCTCAAGAGAATCAGTTTAATGAAAGTGAATTTGGTTCTACTGAAGTGAACTAGGGAAGTATGGATTAACTCTTATAAAATAATTGAGATATTTCCTACTCATACCCAGATTATAGTGTTTATTTATGTCTCAAAACACAGGATCACTAGTGTCCTGGAACAAAACAAACATTTCAACTAGTAAAAGCTTAAATCATCTCTCTGATGGTGATTCATGGAAACATCTTGACCAAGTCCATTCGTCTTTTTCTTTAGAAGACCAAAATGTGTGATTGGGTCTTTTTATTGATGGATTTTGTTCATTTTGTTCTTATAGTAGTTAGTATTCATGTTATCCTATCTTTATAACTCTGTATAATTTACCTACAATGATGTTGATGAGGGAGACATATATCTTTTTAACATTATTAATTCTAGGTCATATGAAAAATAATATTGATTCTTGTTTGAAACCATTGATTGATGAGTAAAATTCACTATGAAGTAATGGTGTTAGTACATATGATGTTGCTGCGAAACAAAATTTCTTACTGAATGCTGCTTTGATGTGGAAAATTAGTGACTTCCTAGTATATGGAATATTATCTGGCTGGAGTACACAAGGTCCAAAAACATGTATGTACTATATGAGAGACAGTAAGGCATTTATTCTCTTCAATAGAAAAAACCCTATTTTTTGAATTTCATTGCAAATTTCTTCAAACCAATCATTATTTTCGAAGAAATAAATATCATTTTAGAAAAGGAACAGTTGAAAATGATGATCCTCAAAAATGATCTTAGCTACAGAGTTAAAATCAATTGTCTCTTCATTGCCTACCATCACATTTGGACCAACAATTAACCAATGGAAAATTTATGCGATTGGAAACGAGCATCATTGGATAAAATGGAGAATTTTTTGGGATTTTCCATATTGGTCTGATTTGTTGGTCTGTCACATGTTAGATGAGATTTATATTGAGAATAACTATTTTGGTAATTTATTTCATATATTTTTTGATACAATAGGTAAAACTAAAGATAATATAAATGCACGATTAGATCTTGCCCAAATTTTCAAGCGATCAAAACTTGAACTATTTGAAAATGTGAAATCACAGAATTTAATGAAGCCAAAATCAGATTATACACTATCCAAAGAGATTTGCTTATTATTTTGTCAGTGGATTGATGATTTGAGACTTCTAAATGGTTATACATCCAATTTAAGAAGATGTGCCAGAAATAGTCATATTACGGTATTAAAAAGTCATGACTGTCATATTTTAATGGAAAAAAATTATGTTAATTGGATTAAGAGGTTTGTTAAATCCTATGATTGGGGATACACTAACAGATATATCATATATTTTTTGATACATTTTTGCATCGACGACAACCTATGATGTAGAAAGAAAACTACAAGAGGATGTCATTTTAATTATATGTAAATTGGAAAAAATATTCCCACTGGGTTTGTTTGACTCAATGGAATATTTGATATTACATTTTTCGCATGAAAAAAATTTTGGTGGTCCAGTATAGTTCTGATTAATATAACCATTTGAGAGATGCATACAGAAATTGAAAGAAACGTAACAATCCATTAGTTAAAGGTTCAATTGTAGAAGATTATTTACAAGAGGTAATTTCTTTTTTCTGCTCTCATTACATTCAATCTTGTTGGTCAGAGTGGATACTCAAGAGGGGGGGTAATTGAGTTCTGGTTAAAATTTCTCTTTAAAATATTTTTATTAAAATCCCTTAATTCATAAAACAAGTTATATAGTAGTGAATTTATAAAGATGTTAAATGTTCAATTAGTTTCTCAAAGATGGATTATTTCTCAGTTAACTTAATTTGAAGATTAAATTAGCTTTGGAAACTAACTTACTAGTTCACAATAATTACAATAACTTTCTAGTTCAACTATCAATGTCACTTTACATCATATTTGGGAATCAAAGTAAATAACAATGAATTATTGAAAATATTTTAAACTAAAATAAAATGCACAGTAGTTTTAACCAAGAGGTTCAGTCTCAAGCTAAGACTTAGTCCTCTCAAACAGTTTATATAAAAATTTTATCTACACCCTAGATTGAGGTTTTACAATAGTTCACTTACTGTCCAGGTCCTCAGACCTCTACCACAGTTCTACATGGGAAAAATAAACAATAGCACACAGGCTGTCCAAGTCACACTTGACCTCTACCACTATCTATAGTGGGATACAGAGAGTAAGGGAAAGATTAATTGAGGATTTAGAAATCCTTCATTTTAGAACAGGAGACAGTGTGTGCTTAAAATAAAGAGCACACACACTGATCAGAATGTAAAACAAATGAAACATCATAAATCTAAACAAAATATAGATGAGTTTAGAATGCTTTATGTGTTTTCAGTGAATCTCTGGACTCCTTGGATTAAAGAAGATGAAGCTTGAGCCCTTCTTTGGAAGTTGTTTGGAAACCAAAGTATCATGGTTTTGTTCCTTCACTTCTAGTATAGGTGTTCAGGTTGAAATGTGGGATTTTTCCTTGCATCACTTGAATTTTTTTTTGAACTTTTATTCTTGAGAGTTCTTTGAGTTCTACGTGTGTTTTTCATGTATTTTTCTCTCTTTGCATTCTCTATGTTCTTCTGTATATCCAGCCACTTGTTTCGTATGTTCGTTGAAGGACTTCTTCTCCAGTAGCTCGGGGTTTCCCCTTTTTATATTCGTTGAGCTCCGGTAATAGTAATGATTTATACGAGGTATGGTTTCTTGACATCCAACAAATATCATTAATTAATTTAAGTTGTATTGAATGCACAAAATATGATCGTTCCTAATGAGAAAACATAGATAGAGTATAGAGAAACAGTTACTAGTTTCCATTCAGTAGCTCTTATATTATTGAACTTTTAGCGGTGTACTTTTAATGGTATATCTTGTATCGGTAGCTATCTATAGTGGTAGCTCCTTCTAACGATAGCTCCAAGTACCGATGACTATATGTAGCAGTTAATTCTTTAGCGGTAGCTCTCTATAATGGTATAATTATGTACCAGTGACCCATACCGGTGAGCTTGTAATGGAAGACTTCATAATAGTATTTTTCACTCTGTATCAGTCGACTTGTGCATACCGGTAGAATTACTCTATCGGTAACTCAGGTGTGACGGTAACTGTCTACATACCAGTGACCATTCTGTATCGGTAGCTCATCTGCACACTGGTGACCTTTCTGTATCGGTAGCTCATCTGCATACTAGTGACATTTTTGTATTGGTAGCTATTTGGAAATTTATTCAAACTATCCACATATTAAGTTAGGATAAAACATTATAATTTAAATGAACATTTGATTAACTGAATGTTCTTGAACGAAAGATATATCATTTGAACATATTCATCAGTATTTATATTGTGAATTTAAGCACTTAAAAAGTAACTAAATTAATGAAAAATTTAATCAATAAACATCATTTTGGAATTATAAAAACATAATTAATCATAATTGAGATTATTAAAACATGTGAGTCCAAAAATCTCCCCCTTTTTGATAATCACAAATTATGGCAGGTAATCCAAATGTATCAGACTAAAATACAATTGTTCTTATTTCTCGGCTTGTTCCAGCATAGGTGAATTATATTTCAGAGATAAAATGTGTCAAGGAAAATTGATTTAGAGAAATAAAATATTAATATCCATGTCTGAAAAATTTCCCTTCTATATTAAATAATCCTCCCCCTTTATCATTTCTCCCATTTGGGAAATATTTCTCCCCCTTTGGGATTGGAAAAAAGAAAAGAGGTATAAGATAAGGATGTAAGGAATGTATCAGAGAACAGAAAAAATGGGTAATCAGAGTTAAAGAGATAAGAGATAAAGGTGGTTATCAAAGGGAAATGAGATAATACAAGTAAGTACCACAAGTAAAATCAAAAGTTTAAAAGTAAAAAAGAAAGAAATGAAGTAGGCAGTAGAGGTAAAAACTGAGACAAAGATACTGCAAAAAAAGTTATATATTAAGGATTCAAAAGTATAGAAGGATTACAAAAATAGTATACAAGGTACAAATGATTCATATCAAATTCATCTAGACCCACTCAATCCACTTCCTGAATGTCCACTTTGGATTTTCCTTTGGGATCTGAGGTAGACTCAGACTGGGTAGCTTCGGTTGAAGGCTTGGAAACTCCAAAAATTCCCACTGGAGGTTGAACAATGGAAACTATTCATGGCATGTATTGGGTACTCCTCTGAGTAATCACTAGTTTCAAGCTTCTAACAGCTTGTGTTAGGGTCATCATAAAAGTAAAAGCAGTAGAGCCAGATTTAGGTAAATCAAGTTGTACAATCACTGGCCGAGCATCAACATGCAAAAAGGGCAGCAAGAGATTTCTGAAATCCATGATAATCCCTCATCTTCTATCCATAGTATAAATGAATTTAGCCTTGTTTTCTAGGAATTTTTCCATAGATAGAGTCAGTTCTCTGAGATTAATCACTTGCTCCCTAAAGGATTGAGTCACAAGAGGTAATTTTAAATTTTCTAAAAAAAGTTTGAAGTTATTGTTCAACTGATGTTTAGTGTAGACCCTTTGGAAATAGTAATCCACATTTTCCTTTACTTATTTATGAAAAGAAGTAGCCTCCCTCAAAAAATCCTGAACAATTTTTCATATATCCCTAGTGGTAGTCACCACTTGGGTCAAAGCAGTAGAGTTTAGAGAGCCACTAGTGGATGACTGTCCAAGATCTTCTCTTATCACAGCTCTAATCTGATCAATATCTAAAGAAGGCCTGGGAGCACTCAAAGGTGCAATAGTAAAAGCTACTATTTCCTTAAAAGATTTAGTCAGCCCACTAATGAGATTTTTCACAACACGGTCCTGGGTGCTGACATGATGCTTCATGGAACTCTTAATTTCCTCAAAAATTGATACCATTTGGCCAACTTTACTTTTCAAAAATGTTAAATCCTTGTCTAATTGATATTTAGAACTCATATAAGACTCCATAGAGACAACTGATTTCTTTAGAGATTCAACATTCTCTGCCAAGCTTGAAACTTTATTCTGGCAGGTCATGACTTCATCCAAAATACTAGATATAGATTTAGTCATAACAGATTGAATGGATGAAATTAAAGAGGTTTCCATTATTCTCATTTCATCCACAAAAAAGGTCTTGAGATCTGTTGAGACCCGTATCTTGACGTACATGGACATTACATTACTTTTGCGGAATAATTAGTACATAAAAAACACACACACAAGGACCGTGATAGTTTAGTGTCTTTGGAAACTCGGAACGTAATCTTCTAATCGTGGTGAAAGATCTTCAATATCTCCCATAAAGATCTTCCCTTTTTTTTACCTAAAACCTTTCTTTATATCCTAGGGAAAACAAAACATAAAAGGGTGAGCTCAAATGCTCAGTAAGGGTATACAAAAGAAAAATCAATCACATCATATTCATAAGAACATAACTTTTGGAAATCTTAACCTGCAAAAGAGAGAATAATTTCATAACATGGGATAAATCATTGCAGTGAAATGTAATCACAATAATCATAACTTAAAACATGAAACTTTGTGGCATTCACACATAATCATAGAGAATCATTTCTTGTTAGTCAAGACTCATTTTCAAGACTATCTTAGTGGATAAAGTCCCTTTCTGAATCGAGTAACCCTCGTTTCAGTCCTGTTTCACTGAACCGGTATGACCTACCATTCCAGCCATGTCTATCTCATGAGATATGAAATCTTTACCCAATGCATTGGAGGGAGATATAGGTCCCACCCATCTTATAATGAATCCTTTCTTATGTGTGCCACATAATCATAAACCATACATCATAGCGTAACCCATGTAATAAAAATGGGATTCTTAAACAACATGACATCATAAAACAATTCATATAAGATAAAGGAATTCATAAAAAATATTCCATCACAACATGATCAAATCAATGTAATAATATGGATAAAAACAGAACCCTTTATTATCTTAGATGGAAAATAATTTTGATAAAACACTTGAACTCCATTCTTGAGGAAAATATACTTTCTTCTTCAAAAACATTTTTCCTTTCTTAACATGTCATATGACTTTAAAATAAAAGAAGTTTATTAAAAATAAACTTGAAAACTTGTAAAGGAATCTTCTTGGAAATAATGTTTTAAAAATCCATTCATGCCGTATAAGTTAAAAATAACATTCTCCTCGTACTTTTGTCGGAAAAGTCAAAAAAGTACCTTATATGGTAACCAAAGGAAAGATTCCATTCATACAATGTGGTAAAAAGTAAATAAAGGGTAAAAATGCCTTTAAACATCCATGGAAGAATGGTAAACATTTTATGAAATCATTTTTAGAAATCATGGTCATGGATGATAAACATAACCCCAGTAAATACTTACGTATAAGCAATCTCAGATAAAAATGAGATTGAAACTTTATCCCTTACCTTAGGTCTGATTTGCTTCGTAAGTGTCCGAACCTCCTGTATAATGATTTAAATAATGTCATTGACTTATTACAGAATCATATTCATTGTTATTATATCATATATGGTTCACTTATGACTTTATATTACCCGTTCTTATGTAAATTCATGTTAAAGTAGCGTTTTGGGTAAAATCATCTCATTTGTCGTTCGTGTTTTAACTTGTAATTATTCATATGATTACTTAGATAATGATTACTTAATTCCAGAATATAAAACATGATTTATATATAATATATATAAATAATATATATATATAATATATTAGTAAATGAAAATAAATACACCGTTCATGGAGACGGTAGACCGTTCGTACGCATGAACGCTGTTTTCGTTTCCTTATTGAGTTGAATGGAATTAAGTAGATGACATACATATATATAAACATAAATCCAGTAGCTTTATAATGTCATATATTTCATTATTATTGCTTATATATACTTTATAATCATTCTTAAATGGTTAACATAGAGAATGAATCTCATCGCGTCGTGGAGACGGTAGTCCGTACGTACGCACGAGCGATGTTATCATTTCCATAATTATTGAATTGAATAGGAGTGGATGGTACAATATATCAGAATCATTATTATGTTATAATAACTATGTATAGTTATTCTTTACACCATAATACCCATCCATGTAAGGTGTTGGTGGAAAAGCAGATTACACCACGGCGTGGAGACGGTATTCCGTACGTACGCACGCGCGGTGATTTCCTTTTTCCGTAGGATGGATAGAAGGTTAATTAGAGTTGTTTCATATTTATAATAACATATCATTATATGAGTGATACTGATGTTATTACTTCATAATGAAACAACCTTATAAGAAGAAGTGGAAGAAGAAATAAAGGTGAAAGAATTGGTAACGGAAATTACCTCTTCTTTGAAACGCCTCTTTGAATCCTCCACTTAGGGAACTAAGATTGGTCTTTGAAGAAGACCAGGACCTCTAGGATTATTCTAGGGAAGTGGAGAAGGAATTTTGGCAGGGGTTGGCCGAGCTTTAGTGCTCAAATCGGTGTGAGGGGGAGGGGGAGGTGGTGTCCTTTTATAAGGGAGGAGAGGGGCACCTTAGGAATATCTCAAAATATTATTTTATATTAAAGTCAAAATCGTTTTATAATGGTTCCAAAGGGTCTTATTTCGAAGCTAAAGTGGGGATGGGTCGAAATACTATCAACCAATAGGATTTAGACAAGTTTAGGTTATTATTTTAACCCTATCAATTAGATTTAACTCTAAGTTAAATAATTTAACTTTTACCGTGTCTTTTTGTTTTCTTACACTATATGGTTAATACACTTACTATAACATGCCAAACGAACCCCAAATTATTTATTATTAATATATATATCCTTATATAAGTCATTTGGCCGATCCTTAGATTTTTAGGAATAAAATAACAATTAATAATATAATATTTGATTTAAAAACTATTTTGTGTCAATTTTGACACTATTTGATATATGATTTTTGTGAAAGTCATAACATAATTATATGTTCGAACCAAGTTGATTACATAAACACTCATATATCATAGTAACCTAGAAAATTAGTGGAATTCATAAAAAGTCTCAAATTATATTTATTTTGGTATTTATAACATCAATTATGTCAATATTTCATTAATAAGATAATTACTGCATCATCTTTGTGTCATAAATATATTAAATTATTTGATGTCTAAAAATTACAAATAAAATACCATTATGTAGGAAATCTTTTTATCTTTCTAATTAATATTTATAGTCAAATATATCTTATGGATAACCCCATATTAAAAATGTTTTAGTAAATAAACTTTGATTTTTACTCTTTTAACCCTTCTTTAAATAAATTAATAATAAATGTTCTAATCTAATCCAAGTGGGCCTAAATGGTCATATTATATTCATAAGGCTGTTTTTGGTCGAATTACACTTATCCAATAGAATTTGGACATGTGTTAGGGTAATAGTAATATCATATTTACCCTTAGTTACCCTATTTACTATTAACCGCGGTAAAAAAAAAGTAAAAAGTTACTATTCACCAAAAATTATTTTCATCTCATTGAACCACATTTTAGTCCTTGATATTAACCGTGTCTCTCGGATTTTCGAAACTCCATTCCCAGAAGCGGTAAAATTAAGTTTTATGAAAAATTCAGTTTTTTAACTACCACTTAGTAGTTTCACTATTCATCAAAAATTGATGTTTTTCAGAACAATGCCAAAATTTCATCCTAAGCTATATTTCATATTCCGAATTCAAAAATGAAGTCTATTTTACCAAATTCATAACATAGAAGTTTCATTAATTAATTTTATAATTAAATCACGCTGTTAAAACAAATAGCGTGTTTTTAAGAGATAATAATTATCAAAAGATTGAAACTTGTTTATAAGTGGTTTAAATGTGAAATTACATCCAATGACCATTATTGTATTAAATTGAAAAAATATATTCTAAATATACTTTAAAACCACTAAAATTAATAATTTATCACTATTAATTATTTCGATTGAAAAAGTTGTTTTTAATTAAAATTTAGTAATTTTCACTATTCATCAGAATATGAAAGTTATCCGAAAAGTACCAAAATTTCACCCTAAGGTAATTTCGATATTCCGAATCCAAAAATGAAGTCCATTTTGAAAAATAGAATTTACAAAATTTCAAAAAGTGGTTATTTCTATTCATAACGGTTAGTTTTAATAATATTTTAATAGCATATCGTTGTTTAGTAAAACTCGGTATTGCGTACTACACACGCTATCAAGGAAGGTCGTGATTGCGTGTAATGAAAGGCAAGTCAAGGATGCGTGTTGTGCAAGCTCCTTTTGGTGTAGCGTACAACACAAGACATTAATAATATTAAAAAAGAATATTTTTCATAAAATCTCGGGCTGTTACATTCTACCCCCCTTAAAATGAATTTCGCCCTCGAAATTCGTCGGGGTTATAAATGGTTTACTATTCGAAAGTTTCTTTAATAGAAACCCACATCGTAAAAAAGAATACCAAAACTTGGCTTTAAAAACTAAAGTATGAAATGTAACGATTACCCAAATAAACTAATCACTGGGTTTCCACATAGGTGAAAATATGGATATGGAAGAGAAATCTAACCATCATGTTCTGATGGAGAGTGGTAGAGAACATGGCTATGGAAAAGCCAGTAATCACAAATCCATAGATTTGTGATGATATAAGGTACCAACTGATTCATCAGGTATAAGATCACTAGGACAACATTTTTAGTTTTCAAGATCATTTGACTAAAGTTGAAGAATTTGAATTAGAATAAATACTTACTTTATTTTGGTACAATCTCACTATTGTTCGTGCCTTGAACAATTTCCCCTTCATCTCTTAAATAAATGAAGTTGAATTTGTTATTCGTGAAGTGTTAGCAGATCATGTGATAGAATGACGGGTCATTCCATCTGTCTCAAACAAAAGGTTAGCAAAAATTATATACATAAGTCGATCTATAGTGAGATTAATCATATATGGTTCCTAAAATGGACTTATACTTCATATATCATACTACTTAATATAATAAAACTAGTTTCTACTAAACAGGGACTTCCTGTAGGCCAGTGGTAGGTGATAAAGGCCAGTCGCACTTCGGTTGTGAGTTCGATTCCCACAGCCTTGTCCGACGCGATGGGCTGTCGCCCGTCCTGCAGGTTGTCCTTTTTCTAAAACTATATTACTATAACATCCCATCAATAATATCGAAAAAAACTTCTATCCTTAAACAATACTAACATATGTCCAACATAATCCATTCCAATCTTTAGGCTTATCCATAATACTGCAGTCCACTCTCATAACATAGTGAAAACGATTACCAGAGATTTAACACCATCGTCGATCCCCATATATCATAAGATATTTTTTGTTAGTCACATTCCAAACATTTAAAGGCTTTAATCAAGTATTTTCTTGAATACCCATTGAACCTTAGTGAAAATATGATTGCAGTTAAAAGTTAACACCTTCCACATACCAAAATCCTCAAAATTCTATATACTCAAACCATGATATCACTTAGTCCTTATATCAATCATGAGCTCATGAATACTTTCAAACATTTCATTATCTTCTTATCCCTTCATTATGCTCATATCATCTGTTTACCAAAAAAATGTCTCAATCACTTTTCATGGTTACCGGTACCATAAAATTATTGAAAACCACAATAGACCAAAACATAAATATTCCAATAAAAGTACCTCAACAACATTATTCTTGAATACCAATACATAAACACTTCAGTCCATCCACTTCAATGATTGTCCTGGAATAAGTCCTTCCTTGATTTAGAAGTAACTTTTTAGGTCAGGGCATTGAGTTGGGTAATGCCCATGTTCTCCACAAATAAGACATTGAACTCCATAACAGTCTATCACTCTATGACCCTTTTCTCCACACAAATAACATCGGTCCCTCCATTTGAGGTATTCCTCAAGGTTCTTCTTCCCTTCTTTAGAAATCTCAATCTTCCTTTCTTTATGCTCCTCAACATGCGAACATGTATAATAGTCTATCTTCCTCTTCTTTGATGAATTAGGAATACCACTAAATTTCACCTTGTTAATCATATATCGCGATGACTGATTCGGCATAATCACAATATCTTTCTCTCTAGGCATTACACAATTTTGTTGCTCATAGTCACCAATTTGTCCATTGGATCAATGTTAACTGAATTCCTTCTAGTTCCCTCCATTAACTAAAACACAAAAATAATTATGTGAGAGGGAAAAATCATGCTAGAGAAAACAACATAGTAAAGGGGAAGTACCCTCAATATCTAACATCTTAGGTTAAATTCTAATATTGTTAGCGTAATTCTAGGACTATAACCTATACGTATACTTAACCTTAGGGACATCCCTAGACATACCGTAGAAATATCTCTAGGGATCTCACTAACGTTTTCGCATCCTAGTTTCCAAAGGTTGACTAAACCTTTCCTCTGATACCAACTGTAGAGACCCGTATCTTGACGTACATGGACATTACATTACTTTTGCGGAATAATTAGTACATAAAAAACACACACACAAGGACCGTAATAGTTTAGTGTCTTTGGAAACTCGGAACGTAATCTTCTAATCGTTGTGAAAGATCTTCAATATCTCCCATAAAGATCTTCCGTTTTTTTACCTAAAACCTTTCCTTATATCCTGGGGAAAAGAAAACATAAAAGGGTGAGCTCAAATGCTCAGTAAGGGTATACAAAAGAAAAATCAATCACATCATATTCATAAGAACATAACTTTTGGAAATCTTGACCTGCAAAAGAGAGCATAATTTCATAACATGGGATAAATCATGGCAGTGAAATGTAATCACAATAATCATAACTTAAAACATGAAACTTTGTGGCATTCACACATAATCATAGAGAATCATTTCTTGTTAGTCAAGACTCATTGGCAAGACTATCTTAGTGGACAAAGTCCCTTTCTGAATCGAGTAACCCTCGTTTCAGTCCTGTTTCACTGAACCGGTATGACCTACCATTCCATCCATGTCTATCTCATGAGATATGAAATATTTACCCAATGCATTGGAGGGAGATATAGGTCCCACCCATCTTATAATGAATCCTTTCTTATGTGTGCCACATAATCATAAACCATACATCATAGCGTAACCCATGTAATAAAAATGGGATTCTTAAACAACATGACATCATAAAACAATTCATATAAGATAAAGGAATTCATAAAAAATATTGCATCACAACATGATGAAATCAATGTAATAATATGGATAAAAACAGAACCCTTTATTATCTTAGATGGAAAATAATTTTGATAAAACACTTGAACTCCATTCTTGAGGAAAATATACTTTCTTCTTCAAAAACATTTTTCCTTTCTTAACATGTCATATGAATTTAAAATAAAAGAAGTTTATTAAAAATAAACTTGAAAACTTGTAAAGGAATCTTCTTGGAAATAATGTTTTAAAAATCCATTCATGTCGTATAAGTTAAAAATAACATTCTCCTCGTACTTTTGTCGGAAAAGTCAAAAAAGTACCTTATATGGTAACCAAAGGAAAGATTCCATTCATACAATGTGGTAAAAAGTAAATAAAGGGTAAAAATGCCTTTAAACATCCATGGAAGAATGGTAAAAATTTTATGAAATCATTTTTAGAAATCATGGTCATGGATGATAAACATAACCCTAGAAAATACTTACGTATAAGCAATCTCAGATAAAAATGAGATTGAAACTTTATCCCTTACCTTAGGTCTGATTTGCTTCGTAAGTGTCCGAACCTCCTGTATAATGATTTAAATAATGTCATTGACTTATTACAGAATCATATTCATTGTTATTATATCATATACGGTTCACTTATGACTTTATATTACCCGTTCTTTTGTAAATTCATGTTAAAGTAGCGTTTTGGGTAAAATCATCTCATTTGTCGTTCGTGTTTTAACTTGTAATTATTAATATGATTACTTAGATAATGATTACTTAATTCCAGAATATAAAACATGATTTATATATAATATATATTAATAATATATATATATATATAATATATCAGTAAATGAAAAGAAATACACCGTTCATGGAGACGGTAGACCGTTCGTACGCATGAACGCTGTTTTCGTTTCCTTATTGAGTTGAATGGAATTAAGTAGATGACATACATATATATAAACATAAATACAGTAGCTTTATAATGTCATATATTTCATTATTATTGCTTATATATACTTTATAATCATTCTTAAATGGTTAACATGGAGAATGAATCTCATCGCGTCGTGGAGACGGTAGTCCGTACGTACGCACGAGCGATGATATCATTTCCATAATTATTGAATTGAATAGGAGTGGATGATACAATATATCAGAATCATTATTATGTTATAATAACTATGTATAGTTATTCTTTACACCATAATACCCATCCATGTAAGGTGTTGGTGGAAAAGCAGATTACACCACGGCGTGGAGACGGTATTCCGTACGTACGCACGCGCGATGATTTCCTTTTTCCGTAGGATGGATAGAAGGTTAATTAGAGTTGTTTCATATTTATAATAACATATCATTATATGAGTGATACTGATGTTATTACTTCATAATGAAACAACCTTAGAAGAAGAAGTGGAAGAAGAAATAAAGGTGAAAGAATTGGTAACGGAAATTACCTCTTCTTTGAAACGCCTCTTTGAATCCTCCACTTAGGGAACTAAGATTGGTCTTTGAAGAAGACCAGGACCTCTAGGATTATTCTAGGGATGTGGAGAAGGAATTTTGTCAGGGTTTGGCCGATCTTTAGTGCTCAAATTGGTGTGAGGAGGAGGGGGAGGAGGTGTCCTTTTATAAGGGAGGAGAGGGGCACCTTAGGAATATCTCAAAATATTATTTTATATTAAAGTAAAAATCGTTTTATAATGGTTCCAAAGGTTCTTATTTCGAAGATAAAGTGGGGATGGGTCTAAATCCTATCAACCAATAGGATTTAGAAAAGTTTAGGTTATTATTTTAACCTTATCAATTAGATTTAACTCTAAGTTAAATAATTTAACTTTTACCGTGTCTTTTTGTTTTCTTACACTATATGGTTAATACACTTACTATAACATGCCAAACGAACCCCAAATTATTTATTATTAATATATATATCTTTATCTAAGTCATGTGGCCGATCCTTAGATTTTTAGGAATAAAATAACAATTAATAATATAATATTTGATTTAAAAACTATTTTGTGTCAATTTTGACACTATTTGATATATGATTTTTGTGAAAGTCATAACATAATTATATGTTCGAACCAAGTTGATTAAATCAACAATAATATATCATAGTAACCTATAAAATTAGTGGAATTCATAAAAAGTCTCAAATTATATTTATTTTGGTATTTATAACATCAATTATGTCAATATTTCATTAATAAGATAATTACTGCATCATCTTTGTGTCATAAATATATTAAATTATTTGATGTATAAAAATTATAAATAAAATACCATTATGTAGGAAATCGTTTTATCTTTCTAATTAATATTTATAGTCGAATTTATCTTATGTATAACCCCATATTAAAAATGTTTTAGTAAATAAACTTTGATTTTAACTCTTTTAACCCTTCTTTAAATAAATTAATAATAAATGTCCTAATCTAATCCAAGTGGGCCTAAATGGTCATATTATATTCATAAGGTTGTTTTTGGTCGAATTACACTTATCCAATAGAATTAGGACATGTGTTAGGGTAATAGTAATACCATATTTACCCTTAGTTACCCTATTTACTATTAACCGCGATAAAAAAAAAGTAAAAAGTTACTATTCACCAAAAATTATTTTCATCTCATTGAACCACATTTTAGTCCTTGATATTAATCGTGTCTCTCAGATTTTTGAAATTCCATTCACAGAAGCGGTAAAATTAAGTTTTATGAAAAATTCAGTTTTTTAACTACCACTAAGTAGTTTCACTATTCATCAAAAATTGATGTTTTTCAGAACAATGCCAAAATTTCATCCTATGCTATATTTCATATTCCAAATTCAAAAATGAAGTCTATTTTACCAAATTCATAACATAGAAGTTTCATTAATTAATTTTATAATTAAATTCCGCTGTTAAAACAAATAGCGTGTTTTTAAGAGATAATAAATATCAAAAGATTGAAATTTGTTTATAAGTGGTTTAAATGTGAAATTACATCCAATGACCATTATTGTATTAAATTGTAAAAATATATTCTAAATATACTTTAAAACCACTAAAATTAATAATTTATCACTATTAATTATTTCGATTGAAAAAGTTTTTTTTAATTAAAATTTAGTAATTTTCACTATTCATCAGAATATGAAAGTTATCCGAAAAGTACCAAAATTTCACCCTAAGGTAATTTCGATATTCCGAATCCAAAAATGAAGACCATTTTGAAAAATTGAATTTTCAAAATTTCAAAAAGTGGTTATTACTATTCATAACGGTTAGTTTTAATAATATTTTAATAACATATCGTTGTTTAGTAAAACTCGGTATTGCGTACTACACACGCTATCAAGGAAGGTCGTGATTGCGTGTAATGAAAGGCAAGTCAAGGATGCGTGTTGTGCAAGCTCCTTTTGGTGTAGCGTACAACACAAGACATTAATAATATTAAAAAGAATATTTTTCATAAAATCTCGGGTTGTTACATTCTACCCCCCTTAAAATGAATTTCGCCCTCGAAATTCGTCGGGGTTATAAATGGTTTACTATTCGAAAGTTTCTTTAATAGAAACCCACATCGTAAAAAAGAATACCAAAACTTGGCTTTAAAAACTAAAGTATGAAATGTAACGATTACCCAAATAAACTAATCACTGGGTTTCCACATAGGTGAAAATATGGATATGGAAGAGAAATCTAACCATCATGTTCTGATGGAGAGTGGTAGAGAACATGGCTATGGAAAAGCCAATAATCACAAATCCATAGATTTGTGATGATATAAGGTACCAACTGATTCATCAGGTATAAGATCACTAGGACAACATTTTTGGTTTTCAAGATCATTTCCCTAAAGTTGAAGAATTTGAATTAGAATAAATACTTACTTTATTTTGGTACAATCTCACTGTTGTTCGTGCCTTGAACAATTTCCACTTCATTTCTTAAATAAATGAAGTTGAATTTGTTATTCGTGAAGTGTTAGCAGATCATGTGATAGAATGACGGGTCATTCCATCTGTCTCAAACAAAAGGTTAGCAAAAATTATATACATAAGTCGGTCTATAGTGAGATTAATCATATATGGTTCCTAAAATGGACTTATACTTCACATATCATACTACTTAATATAATAAAACTAGTTTCTACTAAACAGGGACTTCCTGTAGGCCAGTGGTAGGTGATAAAGGCCAGTCGCACTTCGGTTGTGAGTTCGATTCCCACAGCCTTGTCCGACGCGATGGGCTGTCGCCCATCCTGCAGGTTGTCCTTTTTCTAAAACTATATTACTATAACATCCCATCAATAATATCGAAAAAAAACTTCTATCCTTAAACAATACTACATATGTCCAACATAATCCATTCCAATCTTTAGGCTTATCCATAATACTGCAGTCCACTCTCATAACATAGTGAAAATGATTACCAGAGATTTAACACCATCGTCGATCCCCATATATCATAAGATATGTTTTGTTGGTCACATTCCAAACATTTAAAGGCCTTAATCAAGTATTTTCTTGAATACCCATTGAACCTTAGTGAAATCATGATTGCAGTTAAAAGTTAACACCTTCCACATACCAAAATCCTCAAAATTCTATATACTCAAACCATGATATCACTTAGTCTTTATATCAATCATGAGCTCATGAATACTTTCAAACATTTCATTATCTTCTTATCTCTTCATTATGCTCATATCATCTATTTACCAAAAAAATATCTCAATCACTTTTCATGGTTACCGGTACCATAAAATTATTGAAAACCACAATAGACCAAAACATAAATATTCCAATAAAAGTACCTCAACAACATTATTCTTGAATACCAATACATAAACACTTCAGTCCATCCACTTCAATGATTGTCCTGGAATAAGTCCTTCCTTGATGTAGAAGTAACTTTTTAGGTCAGGGCATTGAGTTGGGTAATGCCCATGTTCTCCACAAATAAGACATTGAACTCCATAACAGTCTGTCACTCTATGACCCTTTTCTCCACACAGATAACATCGGTCCCTCCATTTGAGGTATTCCTCAAGGTTCTTCTTCCCTTCTTTAGAAATCTCAATCTTCCTTTCTTTATGCTCCTCAACATGCGAACATGTATAATAGTCTATCTTCCTCTTCTTTGATGAATTAGGCATACCACTAAATTTCACCTTGTTAATCATATATCGCGATGACTGATTCGGCATAATCACAATATCTTTCTCTCTAGGCATTACACAATTTTGTTGCTCATAGTCACCAATTTGTCCATTGGATTCAATGTTAACTGAATTCCTTCTAGTTCCCTCCATTAACTAAAACACAAAAATAATTATGTGAGAGGAAAAATCATGCTAGAGAAAACAACATAGTAAAGGGGAAGTACCCTCAATATCTAACATCTTAGGTTAAATTCTAATATCGTTAGCGTAATTCTAGGACTATAACCTATACGTATACTTAACCTTAGGGACATCCCTAGACATACCGTAGAAATATCTCTAGGGATCTCACTAACGTTTTCGCATCCTAGTTTCCAAAGTTTGACTAAACCTTTCCTCTGATACCAACTGTAGAGACCCGTATCTTGACGTACATGGACATTACATTACTTTTGCGGAATAATTAGTACATAAAAAACACACACACAAGGACCGTAATAGTTTAGTGTCTTTGGAAACTCGGAACGTAATCTTCTAATCGTTGTGAAAGATCTTCAATATCTCCCATAAAGATCTTCCCTTTTTTTTACCTAAAACCTTTCTTTATATCCTATGGAAAATAAAACATAAAAGGGTGAGCTCAAATGCTCAGTAAGGGTATACAAAAGTAAAATCAATCACATCATATTCATAAGAACATAACTTTTGGAAATCTTAACCTGCAAAAGAGAGCATAATTTCATAACATGGGATAAATCATGGCAGTGAAATGTAATCACAATAATCATAACTTAAAACATGAAACTTTGTGGCATTCACACATAATCATAGAGAATCATTTCTTGTTAGTCAAGACTCATTGCCAAGACTATCTTAGTGGACAAAGTCCCTTTCTGAATCGAGTAACCCTCGTTTCAGTCCTGTTTCACTGAACCGGTATGACATACCATTCCAGCCATGTCTATATCATGAGATATGAAATCTTTACCCAATGCATTGGAGGGAGATATAGGTCCCACCCATCTTATAATGAATCCTTTCTTATGTGTGCCACATAATCATAAACCATACATCATAGCGTAACCCATGTAATAAAAATGGGATTCTTAAACAACATGACATCATAAAACAATTCATATAAGATAAAGGAATTCATAAAAAATATTCCATCACAACATGATCAAATCAATGTAATAATATGGATAAAAACAGAACCCTTTATTATCTTAGATGGAAAATAATTTTGATAAAACACTTGAACTCCATTCTTGAGGAAAATATACTTTCTTCTTCAAAAACATTTTTCCTTTCTTAACATGTCATATGACTTTAAAATAAAAGAAGTTTATTAAAAATAAACTTGAAAACTTGTAAAGTAATCTTCTTGGAAATAATGTTTTAAAAATCCATTCATGCCGTATAAGTTAAAAATAACATTCTCCTCGTACTTTTGTCGGAAAAGTCAAAAAAGTACCTTATATGGTAACCAAAGGAAAGATTCCATTCATACAATGTGGTAAAAAGTAAATAAAGGGTAAAAATGCCTTTAAACATCCATGGAAAAATGGTAAACATTTTATGAAATCATTTTTAGAAATCATGGTCATGGATGATAAACATAACCCCAGTAAATACTTACGTATAAGCAATCTCAGATAAAAATGAGATTAAAACTTTATCCCTTACCTTAGGTCCGATTTGCTTCGTAAGTGTCCGAACCTCCTGTATAATGATTTAAATAATGTCATTGACTTATTACAGAATCATATTCATTGTTATTATATCATATATGGTTCACTTATGACTTTATATTACCCGTTCTTTTGTAAATTCATGTTAAAGTAGCGTTTTGGGTAAAATCATCTCATTTGTCGTTCGTGTTTTAACTTGTAATTATTCATATGATTACTTAGATAATGATTACTTAATTCCAGAATATAAAACATGATTTATATATAATATATATTAATAATATATATATATATAATATATCAGTAAATGAAAAGAAATACACCGTTCATGGAGACGGTAGACCGTTCGTACGCATGAACGATGTTTTCGTTTCCTTATTGAGTTGAATGGAATTAAGTAGATGACATACATATATATAAACATAAATCCAGTAGCTTTATAATGTCATATATTTCATTATTATTGCTTATATATACTTTATAATCATTCATAAATGGTTAACATGGAGAATGAATCTCATCGGGTCGTGGAGACGGTAGTCCGTACGTACGCACGAGCGATGATATCATTTCCATAATTATTGAATTGAATAGGAGTGGATGATACAATATATCAGAATCATTATTATGTTATAATAACTATGTATAGTTATTATTTACACCATAATACCCATCCATGTAAGGTGTTGGTGGAAAAGCAGATTACACCACGGTGTGGAGACGGTATTCCGTACGTACGCACGCGCGGTGATTTCCTTTTTCCGTAGGATGGATAGAAGGTTAATTAGAGTTGTTTCATATTTATAATAACATATCATTATATGAGTGATACTGATGTTATTACTTCATAATGAAACAACCTTAGAAGAAGAAGTGGAAGAAGAAATAAAGGTGAAAGAATTGGGAACGGAAATTACCTCTTCTTTGAAACGCCTCTTTGAATCCTCCACTTAGGGAACTAAGATTGGTCTTTGAAGAAGACCAGGACCTCTAGTATTATTCTAGGGAAGTGGAGAAGGAATTTTGGCAGGGGTTGGCCGAGCTTTAGTGCTCAAATTGGTGTGAGGAGGAGGGGGAGGAGGTGTCCTTTTATAAGGGAGGAGAGGGGCACCTTAGGAATATCTCAAAATATTATTTTATATTAAAGTCAAAATCGTTTTATAATGGTTCCAAAGGGTCTTATTTCGAAGATAAAGTGGGGATGGGTCGAAATCCTATCAACCAATAGGATTTAGACAAGTTTAGATTATTATTTTAACCTTATCAATTAGATTTAACTCTAAGTTAAATAATTTAACTTTTACCGTGTCTTTTTGTTTTCTTACACTATATGGTTAATACACTTACTATAACATGTCAAAAGAACCCCAAATTATTTATTATTAATATATATATCCTTATCTAAGTCATTTGGACGATCCTTAGATTTTTAGGAATAAAATAACAATTAATAATATAATATTTGATTTAAAAACTATTTTGTGTCAATTTTGACACTATTTGATATATGATTTTTGTGAAAGTCATAACATAATTATATGTTCGAACCAAGTTGATTAAATCAACACTAATATATCATAGTAACCTAGAAAATTAGTGGAATTCATAAAAAGTCTCAAATTATATTTATTTTGGTATTTATAACATCAATTATGTCAATATTTCATTAATAAGATAATTACTACATCATCTTTGTGTCATAAATAAATTAAATTATTTGATGTCTAAAAATTACAAATAAAATACCATTATGTAGGAAATCTTTTTAGCTTTCTAATTAATATTTATAGTCGAATTTATCGTATTTATAACCCCATATTAAAAATGTTAGTAAATAAACTTTGATTTTAACTCTTTTAACCCTTCTTTAAATAAATTAATAATAAATGTCCTAATCTAATCCAAGTGGGCCTAAATGGTCATATTATATTCATAAGGTTGTTTTTGGTCTAATTACACTTATCCAATAGAATTAGGACATGTGTTAGGGTAATAGTAATATCATATTTACCCTTAGTTACCCTATTTACTATTAACCGCGGTAAAAAAAAGTAAAAAGTTACTATTCACCAAAAATTATTTTCATCTCATTGAACCACATTTTAGTCCTTGATATTAACCGTGTCTCTCGGATTTTCGAAATTCCATTCACAGAAGCGGTAAAATTAAGTTTTATGAAAAATTCAGTTTTTTAACTACCACTTAGTAGTTTCACTATTCATCAAAAATTGATGTTTTTCAGAACAATGCCAAAATTTCATCCTAAGCTATATTTCATATCCCGAATTCAAAAATGAAGTCTATTTTACCAAATTCATAACATAGAAGTTTCATTAATTAATTTTATAATTAAATCCCGCTGTTAAAACAAATAGCGTGTTTTTAAGAGATAAAAAATATCAAAAGATTGAAACTTGTTTATAAGTGGTTTAAATGTGAAATTACATCCAATGACCATTATTGTATTAAATTGTAAAAATATATTCTAAACATACTTTAAAACCACTAAAATTAATAATTTATCACTATTAATTATTTCGATTGAAAAAGTTGTTTTTAATTAAAATTTAGTAATTTTCACTATTCATCAGAATATGAAATTTATCCGAAAAGTACCAAAATTTCACCCTAAGGTAATTTCGATATTCCGAATCCAAAAATGAAGTCCATTTTGAAAAATATAATTTACAAAATTTCAAAAAGTGGTTATTACTATTCATAACGGTTAGTTTTAATAATATTTTAATAGCATATCGTTGTTTAGTAAAACTCGGTATTGTGTACTACACACGCTATCAAGGAAGGTCGTGATTGCGTGTAATGAAAGGAAATTCAAGGATGCGTGTTGTGAAAGCTCCTTTTGGTGTATCATACAACACAAGACATTAATAATATTAAAAAGAATATTTTTCATAAAATCTCGGGCTGTTACAAGATCAGACTTCAACTGTTCTAGGTCATATTTTCTTACTAAATCCTCAGGTAAAGTTTCAGGAAGGATGTCATAACTGACATGTGGTCTTCTGATGGGTGTCGCATCTTCCGAATCAGGATAATCCAACCCAAAAACTACAAAACCTGGGTCTTCTGCCCTATCTTCAATCTCTTGAGCTACTTATATAGTACCATGTCTGGTGGTATGCTCCCCCTCAATTTGTGCATTCTCCTATACATGTACATCAATAGCAATCTCAGTAGGAAGGTCTTCCTCAGAAGAATCATCCACAACCATCTCCATTTCAACAATTGGAGGCTCATCAGGGATAGGTGTAGGTTCTATCATCTCAACCAAACCAGCCTCTACAGGCATAGCAGAACTCCCAATTACTAGAATCAAACTCAAAGTACCCTCATCTGAGCTATTAGAATCATATTCTCTTCTGGGTAAAGTAGCTGAAGGACTAGCCTCTCCATAATATATACTCTGAGGTGTAGGGCTAGGAGGCAGGTCAGGATCTCCTCCTTCCACTGAAGTCTATTCATCATCATCATTACAATAAGCAGGTTCATCTTTATCAAGTGCTAGACATGGATCCCTCTCATCCTTAGGCCTAGAAGGATGATCCATAGGATTAAATTTATCATACAATTTACTATGATCATTCACCCATTGTTTCTTCCAAGGTTTTCAGCTTACTTTCATATACTTGTAGATTTTCTTAGTAATACAGAAATCGTCTTTACAAACAATAGTTTCATCCCCGGATTCAGAAATACCTTTGACTTTTAACATAATAGAAATCAGCTTAGCAAAGAACAAAGTATTTGTCTTTGATTTGGGTCTGCTCATATCTTTTATCTGAATCATCCATAATCTACATAGATTTACCTTCACTCCATTCCTAAACAAGTACATTAAATATACATCCTGAAACTTTAGGGTTGCAAAATATCTTCTCTTGGGACTAATTTCGTGTTGAATGAACTTAAAAAACAATATGTTTTATCCATCCATTTCAGCAGCAATCACTTTTCTAGGTGATCCATTTCATGTTAACTCAAGCAATGTAGCCTCATACTCAAAATGGTCACTAGCTGCAAGTACCGATTTATATTAAAAACCGTACTCTCCTTCATGATGTATTTTCAGAATTTCATCCCATTCAGCAGATGAAAAAGATATCTCCTTATCATTTACCAAAGAAATCATCCTGTTCTCATCTTCATTCATTTCAAATCTAACAGTCTCATAAAATTCCTTAACCTATTTCGGGTAATAAGGCCAATTGTTGTTTGCAAAACAATCTAGACATCCTTACTCTTCTAAAATCCTCAAAATCAGATACTTTCTTGACATCAACCACTCAACACAAAGCTCCTTCTCAATTACTATTTCCTTCTTTGATAAATGTGTATTCTCTGACTTTATCTTCTCTTTAATGGTACCACTACTACTTCTAGTGGCTCCAGAACCAACTTTTTTTCACTTCACACTCAGATCATTTCTTGTATCAATTGTCGGTCGCTTATCTTGGTCCATTTACAAATCAATAAATTTAGGATTCGTAAGATTCTAGAGGCTTGGGTAATTGGGGACATGGAAGGGTGGAGTTTATGGCGGATTGAATGTGATTTAGACTCGACTTATATCATTTAGGAATCAAAATAATAAAAGAAATATATACATAAAAAAATAAAGCATTTCGACTTAAAACTCAAAAATTTAAAACAGCACGATATATCGGTTACCATTCTACCGATGAGGATTATAATGGTAAGTACTACTGGTGAGGTATCCTAACAGTGAGGTTTCTATAACAGTGAGGTGTGTCTATTGTTGAGGTATGTCTAATGGTGAGGTTTGTCTAATGGTGAGGTATTTCTAATGGTGAGGTATGTCTAATGGTGAGGTTTCTATAACAGTGAGGTGTTTCTAACGGTGAGGTTTGCCTAACGGTGAGGTTTGTCTAACGGTGAGGTTTGTCTAACGGTGAGGTTTGTCTAACGGTGAGGTTTATGGGTATTTGATCATTCCTAATTCATGTCTAATGTAACTTAATCTCTTTGAACTTAAAGGTTTTGTAAATATATCAGCTATTTGATGTTCAGTGCCTATAAATTCAAGAGTTATATCACCCTTTTGATAGTGATCTCTTAAAAAGTGGTTCCTTACATCAATGTGCTTGGTTCTAGAGTGAGATACAGGGTTCTTAGAGATATTGATTACACTAGTGTTATCACAATTAATAGAAACATGTATAAAATCATATCCATAGTCTTACAAAGTGTGTTTGATCTATAGAATCTGTGCACAACAACTACCAGCAACTATATATTCTACTTCTGTAGTAGACAATGCAACTGAATTCTGTTTCTTATTACACCAAGATACTAAGGATTTTCCCAATAAATTACATGTTCTAGATGTTCTTTTTCTATCTAACTTGAAACTCGAAAAGTCTGCATCTGGATAACTTATAAAATCAAAAGATTGTCCTTTTGGGTAAAATAAACCTAAATCAGTATTATCTTTAAGATATTTGAAAATACTTTTAACAGCAAGTAAGTGTGAGTTTTTTGGATTAGCTTGAAATTGTGCACACATACATACACTAAACATAATATTAGGTCGACTAGAAGTAAGGTAATGTAAGCTCCCAATCATACCTTTGTAATTGGTTTGATCTACTAGTTTCCCAGATTTGTCAATATCCAACTTACAAGTGGTACTCTTAGGTGTATCACTTCCTTTATTACTATCCAACCCAAACCATTTTAAAAAATTCTTTGTGTATTTACTCTGATTTATAATAATACCATCCCTATTTTGAAAATTTTGAAATCCAAGAAAATATTTAAGTTCTCCCATTAATCTCATTTCAAATTCATTTTTCATAATCTTTGAAAAATCAGTACATAAATAATTTTTAGAAGATCCAAAGATAATATCATCAATATATATCTGTACTATCAAAACATCTTTGGAAATATTTTTGATAAAAAGGGTGGGATTATAAATTCCTTTAGTAAAACCTTTTTAAATAATAAAATTAGTAAGTCTATCATAGCATTCTCTTAGAGCATGTTTTAAACCATATAAAGCTTTAGAATGTTTAAAAACATGATGTTGAATGTGGGGATTTATAAATCCAGGTGTTTGTTCAACAAAAACATCTTCAATTATATAACCATTTAGAAAAGAATTTTTAACATCCATTTTAAATAACTAGAAATTTAGATGAGATGCATAAGCAAGTAAGATCTTAATGCCTTCTAATTTAGCTACGGGTGCAAAGGTTTCCTTATAGTCAATTACTTTTTCTTGAGTGTAACACTGTGCAACTAATCTAGCTTTGTTTCTAATGATGTTTCTAGATTCATCAACCCTATTTCTAAACACCCATTTTGTGCCTATGGTCAAGGTGTCCTTAGGTCTTTCTAATAATTTTCAGACTTTGTTTCTTTCAAATTGATTTAACTCTTCTTGCATAGCCATTACCCAAAATTCATCAATTGATAGCATCATCGATATTTTTAGGTTCTGACTGTAAACTAAAATCTTGATGATCAACCTGGTTTCTTAGAGAAGCTCTAGTATGTGTCCCTCTATCATGATTACCTACAAAAGCATCTAAAGGATGATTCTTTAGAATCCTAGTTGATCTAGTAAAGGTAGGACTAGAAATTTCATGTTCTTCTCTATGTTCGGGTTCACCAGCAGCAGATTCTGAAATATTTCTAGAACTAGTTGTCGTTATAGCAGGTTCACTGATTTTATCATTATGTTTCAGAACAAGAAAATCTTCCTCAAGATTTTCAAGAGAAGTTTTAGGTTCATGTGGATCAGTTTCATCAAATTTTATGTGAATAGATTGTTCCACACATTTTGTTCTTTTATTAAAAACATTATAGGATTTTCTAGTAAATCCATATCCTAAAAATATTCCTTCATCACTCTTGGATGAAAACGTGACTAGATTATCTTTAGTATTAATAATAAAAACTTTGATACCAAAAACTTTGAAGTAACTAAGTTTAGGATTTCTATTATTCCATAATTCATAAGGGGTGTTCTTAAGTAATGGTCTAATCAAAACTCTATTTATAATATAACATGATGTATTTACATATTCAGCCCAAAAGTAAATAGGTAAATCATATTCATTAAGCATGGTCCTAGTAATCTCCTAAAGAGTTCAATTTTTTCTTTCAACTACACCATTCTGTTAAGGTTTTCTTGGAGCATAGAAGTTATGATTGTAGCCATTGTGTGAGCAGTATAATTCAAACTCTTGATTTTCAAACTCATGGTCATGATCACTTCTCAAGGTTATAATATTAAGTCCACTAAGGTTTTCTACAAACTTAGAGTATTAAATAAAGTAAGAGAAAGATTCACTTTTTTGAGATAGAAAGTATACCCAATTGTATCTAGAAAAGTCATCTACAAGGACATAGACATAGTGATTCCCATTTAAACTAGAAACTATGGATGGTCCAAACAAATCCATGTGAACCAACTCGAGAGGTTGATAAGTAGAAACTTTTTTATTTAATTCAAAAGAAACTTTATTTTTCTTTCCCTTTTGACAGGGATTACAAACTTTGTCAGCTGGGAATTAAAGTTTAGGTAGGTCTCTAACTAAGTTCTTCCTAGTAAGTTTTTTAAGTGAATTTATATTGCAGTGTCCAAATATTTTATGCCAAAGCTAATATTCTTTATGAAAAGAAATTAAATAGGTAATGTTTTGATTAGATAATTAATTAAAGTCTACAGCATAAATATTTTCATTTCTTAATGCAGTAAATACAAAAACATTTTTAGAATTAAAAACATTACATGAATAATTTTCAAACTTAAGATTAAATCCATCATCACACAACTGAGAAGTGATTAACAGATTATACTTTATCCCATCAACAAATAAAACTTTAGAAATTAAAATTGAATTAGTGTTACCAATTTGGCCTAAGCTGATGATTTTTCCTCTTGAGTTATCCCCAAAGGTGACATGTCCTCCATCAACTTTGATTAAGCTCTTAAATAATGAGTAGTCTCCTATCATATGTCTTGAACATCCACTGTACAAATACCATATCTTTCTACGTGAACTTTTCAAGCATGTTTCCTACAAAATAGATTTAGAGAGAAAATGATTTTGGTACCCAGATGTTCTTGGGTCCAGACAGGTTAGCAAGCAGAACTTTTGGTACCCAGATTTGTCCAATGGGTTTCATATAATCAATAGATTTAATAAATTTTAAAATATAAACTTTTTTGATATATAACTATGTGAGTAGCTACTTGAGACATAAGAATTTCCAGAACTAGAACTAGCAGCATACTATCCAGATTTGGGAATAAATCTATTCTTTGTAATCTGTCTCTGTCTAGGCTGATAGCCTATACCAGTTGTATACTTTGGTGCTAATTATTTTCCAAGAATTTGGGTTAGAGTATTCTTTCTATTTGTGAACTTCTCTAAGTCTTTTATATGTTTTTCATTAGATAATTTGAGTTCAGAATTCTATTTGAGTAGTTGAGCATTCTTTTCCTTTTCTAATTCATGTGCAGATTTGACAGTGCTAGTTAAATCATGTTGTTTCTTTAAGGCTTTATACTTGTCTTTCAGCTCATTGTAGGTATCCTATAGCATGTTACAATATTCAAATAATTATTCAACAGACATGTTTTCAAAATCTGAGTCAGAATCAGCTCCAGAGTAATAAGAATTTAAAGCAGGAGTGTCTGATATTACCTCAGAAGTTTTTGTCAAGAAACACATATTAGCATTTTGATATTTTTCATCCTAGGTGGAATCAGAATCACTTGAACTAACTTCTGAATCACTCTAGGTTGATTTTATAGCTTTCTTATATTTTTTGTCCTTGTACACATATTTCTTCTTATACATTAACTTTGTAAAATCTGCTTTCACATGTCCTTTCCTCTTGCATTCTTATTAGACTATGTCATCACTTTTATTAGTCCTCTTCCAATATTTCTTCTAATGACTTTTATTGTTATACTTTCCTTGTAGTTAGATTTTCTGAAAAATTTCTTTTTCCCATAAAACTCCTTGAATCATCTGGCTATCTGAGCCATTTTAGCATCACTGTCATATATATTCTCTTCATTACTTGAACTATCACTTGTAGCTTCAATTTTTTCTTTGTCCTTATTTTTTGAAGCAGAAGTCTTGAAAGCTATAGACTTCTTCCTTGGTTCACCATCTTCTTCCTTGTTTACTTTCAGCTCCTCTTCATACATCATCAACTTTCCAATCAGCTCCTCGACAGGAAGCATTCCAATGTCACTTGATTCTCATTTAGAGATATAGGTTTTTCTATATCTGTCTGGTAGGCATCTTAGTATCCTCATGATTTTCTCCTTTGCTAGAACAGCTTTTCCCAGTGATCTCATTGTATTGACTATCTCATAAACCTGAGATACATATCAGAAATAGATTCATCAGTTTTCATTTTAAAATTATCATACTTAATAGTGTATGTGTTTAGTATCATTTATTTAACATTGGTTGTTCCCTCATGGGAAACATCCAGAGTATCCCATATTTCATAAGCAGTTTTACAAGAAGATATTCAATTAAATTCTTTATCTCCTAAAGTGCAATACAGGGCATTCATTTCATTACAATTATTATTGTAAGATGCTTTGGTAGATTCATCCCAAGTAGTTCTAACCGTGTCTTTAATCTTATATTGAGTCTCTATGGCAGTCCAAATGTCAAATCTCATACTTTCTAAATGAATTTTCATTTTGATTTTCCATTAGGCATAATTAACACCATTAAAGAATGGTGACCTTTTGGTAGCTACACCTTCTAATCTGTTATCCATAATACCTATGTTTTAAAAAGATATGTAAGGATATAAAAATTTAGAATTAACAGAAATTTTGAGATCTTTAAGACATAACTAAAATCACAGTTGAAAACTTTGCACAAACAGAGTGATTTGAAAACCATTTATCAATCCTATGATACCAAATGTTTGTCGGAGTGGATACTCAAGAGGGGGGTGAATTGAGTTCCAGTAAAAATTTCTATTTAAATTATTTTTATTAAAATCCCCTAATTCATAAAACAAGTTAAACAGCAGTGAATTTATAAAGATTGTAAATGTTCAATTAGTTTCTAAAAGATTAATTCTTTCTCAGTTAACTTAATCTGAAGATTAAATTAGCTTTTGAAACTAACTTATTGGTTCTCAATAATAAAAAACCATTTCTAGTTCAACTATAAAAGTTACTTAAAATCATATTTGAGTTTCAAAGTAAATAGCAGTGGAATATTGAAAATAGTTTAAACTAAAATAATATGCACAACAGTTTTAACCAAGAGGTTCAGTCTCAAGTTGAGACTTAGTCCTCTCAAACAGTTTATATAAAGATTTTATACACACCCTGGATTAGGGTTTTACAATAGTGCACTTATTGTCTAGGTCCTCAGACCTCTACCACAGTTCTACGTGGGAAAACTAAACAACAGCACACAGGCTGTCCAGGTCACACTTGACCTCTACCACTATCCACAGTGGGATACAGAGAGTAAGAGAAAGATTAAGTGAGGATTTATAAATCCTTCAGTTTAGCATAGGAGACAGTGTGTGCTTAAAATACAGAGCACACACACTACTCAGAATGTAAAACAAATGGAACACCATGGATCTAAACAAAATAGAGATGATTTTAGAATGATCTATGTGTTTTCAGTGAAGCTCTGGACTCCTTGTATTGAAGCAGATAAAGCTTGAGTCTTTCTTTGGAAGTTGTTTAGAAACCATATTACTGTGGTTTTGTTCCTTTACTTCTAATATAGGTGTTCAGGTTGAAATGTGAGATTTTTCCTTACAACACTTGAATTTTCTCTTTGAACTTCTATTCTTGAGAGTTCTTCGAGTTCTACATGTGTTTTCCTTGTATTTTTATCTTATTGAATTCTCTATGTTCTTTTGTATATCCAGCCACTTGTTTTGTATGTGCATTGAAGGACTTTGTATCCAGTAGCTTGGGTTTTCCCCTTTTTATGTTCTGTGAGCTCTGACAATAGGAATTATTTGTACGAGGTACGGTTTCCTGACATCCAACAAACATAATTAATTAATTTAATTTGCATTAAAAAAACAAAATATGACCATTTCTAATGAGAAAACATAGATAGAGTATAGAGAAATGGTGACTGGTTTACATTTGGTAGCTATTATGTTATTGAACTTGTAGCGGTGGACTTGTAACGGTAGATCTTGTATCGGTAGATGTCTGTAGCGGTAGATCCTTCTAACAATAGCTCTATGTACCAGTGACTGTATGTATAGTTGAATTCCTTTAGCGGTAGCTCTCAGTAGCGGTAGACTTATGTACGAGTGACCCATATCGGTGATCTAGTAATGGTAGACTTTATAACAGTGGATGTCACTCTGTATCGGTCGACTTGTGTATACCTGTAGACTTACTCTGTCGGTAACTCAAGTGTAACAGTAATTGTCTGCATACCGGTGACCTTTCTGTATCGGTAGCTCATCTTCATACTGGTGACCTTTCTGTATCAGTAGCTCATCTTCATACCGGTGAACTTTTTGTATCGGTAGCTGTTAGACTATTTATGCAAACTATCCATAGATTAGGTTAGGATAAAACATTACAAAGTAAATGAACATTTGATTAACCGAAAGTTCTTAAAACAAAGATATGTCATTTGAACATTTTCAACAGTATTTATATTGTGAATTTAAGCACTTAAACAGTAACTAAAGTAATGAAAAATTTAATCAATAAACATCATTTTGGAATTATCAAAACATAATTAATCATAATTGAGATTATCAAAACTGGTGAGTCCAACAAATCTGAATATCCCTAAAAACTGCGTGAGTCGTAACAAGCGAAATATTGATGATGACATGAGAAATCAATTATTAGTTTTCAATCATCCCAAACATGGATTCGGTGGAGGTAATGAATGATGGATTTCAGATGATGAACATCATAGAGCACATACATATATTCTTCTCAGCTATGAAGAAATGACACCATTTGTATTGTGAGTTCTCCTATCACTTATTCTATACTTTTATTAATAGTACATTAATCTTATTTTATTTTTATGTTATATGATAATAATATCAAGAAACTATTTCCACAAGTTATAGTAGATTCTCTTGAAGAACGTCACCAAAAACAAATTCCTATCAGTTTCAAAAACTTTTAACATAAATTATTTTTTATTTCACATAAAAAATCAATATAATACCTTTTATAGTGATAACTTTTTTAAAAAAATTCATGTATCTCAACATACTGATGAAATTGATAATCGATTTTGTGTATTGAGTAACCCACCATCCAAAATTGTTAAATATTATAATGCATATGTGGTGAATGGTTTTCAATTTCATACACATGCATATGAGGAATAAAAAAACAATTAATAGTGGTGTTTTCTTGAAGGATCACATCATAGAGAAACAAAAGTTATCTTTTGCAACATCATGGAAGAAATCATTGAACTGTGTTATCCAGGACAACATTACATTACAATGTTTAAATGTTAGTGGTTGGATATTGAGAGAGGATTTCATGTCAATTTGATCCATAGAATCCTTGATATTAAATATAAAAGTATTCTTGTAGTAAATAAACCATTTTTATTTGCTCCTCAGGAAAATAAAATCTATTATGTAAATTACTGTGCTACTTCAAGGGAGTTAGATGATTGGTGGAGCATAATAAAAATTAAATCTCAAGATAATCAGTTTAATGAAAGTGAATTTGGTTCTACTGAAGTGAAAGGAATTGAAATTTTTTAAGAGATTGCTCGAAATCTATCTTTTTCAAAAAGATACATGAATATCAATGATGAGACCTCATAGTTAAGGGACAATGGTGAAAATGATGTTAATGATGTTACAACTGAATTTGAAATGACAATATATGATAAAACTGAAACTAATATGAAAATTTATTCTGGTGAGGAGGAAGATGAAGAAGTTGACATTGATAGCTATGAATATGATGATGAAGATTGACATTGACACGATTAAATAGTGGTTATAATCAGATATAATATATATCTATATATAAAAGTTGTTTTCAAATATTTTATAACAATAATAATTTTTCATTTTAGATGGAAGATGATATGTATTATTTGTTGTAGGAGGTTGATCTACCTTTGGACGAGCATGAGGTCTGATCATCTGACCCTCAAACTGCTGGCAGTTCAGGGGCACTTGTAGGGGGTGTAGTCTTGCCTGACTGATGATTCTCGACCCTATCTATGAGTGACGTCTACATCATGGGTTCGATCCATGCATGCATAGGTTTGTTTATTTGTTTATTTTAGTTATTTTTCATTAATTTATTTATATTCTAATTGTTTGATTAATTGTTCTTTTTTTCACATATTTATGCATATAGTTGTTGGATAGGGAAATGCTATATTGTGAAATTATTTTTCTGATACATGGGTGTCATGGGATCAAATTCTCATTGATGTAAAACACTGAATGCTCAAGCATTGGATGGTACATAAAAATAATATTTATTTTGAAATTAATTTAATTAAAAAATTGATATAATAAATTATTTGAAGATTTTATGGTGTCTCATTGATGAGAGCATGTGTGGGGATATCTGGAAGGCATAGAAGTGGAATATGTGTCCGCATTGCCCTCAGTTTTGGCATAATTTGAAATGAAAAGTAATGGAGAAAGTAGGAGTGATAGAGTTTGATGAGACATGTCATGTCCACTGACCTGATTATATTCCATCTTGATTTCGGGATAAATTATGTACACACTGGTTGAGTAGGAAGTTTTTGAGTAGATCATCAGTATGTCAGCAAAATCAGGGGAGATAGGAGGTGACACATAGAGCTAGTAGTAAAACATTTTGTACGCATAGGGAGCACATGATAAGTAAATTTTTTAAAATATTATATATAATTTTAAATGTAAACTGTTTATTTTATATTCATATAGGTAGTCACACAACCCGATATTACAGAGTATGTCGTTTTTAGGTGGATGTACAATGATCCAGCCACTAGATAGATTATAGGTGCTTTCCTTTGTCAGATTTTGGTCAATATAATTTATTTATGAGTTTTAAATTTAACTAAAAATAATATTTAAACTATTTTAATTTTAAATTGTAATTGAATGAGTCATCTGAGTCTGCAAAGTCTCATACACATAGTGAGGGTTAGGCTGAGACCAATGGTCAGACCAGTGTCCCCTGATTTGATGAGGCAACATGGGTCGAGGCGACCTAATATGCCTTCGTGAAAGGCTAATCTTTGGTATCAACTCTCGATTGACCCATGGGGGTTTTTAGGGGACCTCTGCAATGTCGTTGTCCAGCTTAAGAGGATCCCACTAAGTGTCATCATCATCTCATGCACAGTATGAGGAGCAACTGTGATCTCAAAGCGAGCTTATAGAAACTATGCGTAGGGAGTAGGAGGAGGTGCGTCAGTGGTAGCAACAGCAATAGGAAGAGTTCCTATGACGGCAGTAGCAACAACAACAGGAGATATAGGATAAGATGCATCGATGGTGGCATCAGTAGAAGTAGGAGTATATGGAGTACATGCGATGTCTGACTCATAGTTTAGGGATATAGTTCTGTCCACCATCTCCTCCAACTCCTCCACACGACCCTCCTCCTCAGTGATGTATTGTTATTTTATAATAAAACATTTGAATGTATTTTTTCTGTAATATTAACTATTTAAAGTTTTAAATAGTAAGTTTTTTATATTGTCTTGAATATTACGGTTTTTATTATTTATTTAAGTTTTTTATTATATCTATTATTTTATTAATTAATATATTTTTATATTTTTGTTAATAATGAGGTTTTCATTATATTATTATTATTATTATTATTATTTCATTAATTTTAATAATAAAATTATTATATTATTTAATTATTTTATAATTAATTTTATTTAATGAATATTAATATTATTATTTCAATTATAATAATATTATATTATTATTATTATTATTTTATAAATATTTTTATTTTACTAATTTTAATATTATGATTTCATTTATATTAATATTATATTATTATTAATATTATTTTATTTAATTTTTTATATCTTTTCAACTATTTGTGATGGGCTCGTAGCAAAATGGTTTTTTTTTGTATTTTCTACAGTATTTGCGAAGGATCATCGCATAAAAGTTTTTTTTAAAAAATAGGAAAACTATTTACATTGGTGCCACTGCTTATCGCAAATAATAACCTTTTGTGATGGATAGTTGCAAAAGGTAATATTTGTGACACCCTTTTCCGCAATGGGCCATTTTTGACGAGATCCCATCACAAAAGAGAATTTGGGATGGGAACCCGCCAGAAAAAGCCCTTTTTCAGTAGTGTACTACACAAGACTTAGACGAATCCTGAAGTTATGGGAACTGGTCAGAAAAATGAGTATTATCAGAACAAATACCACAATGTAGTGGAATGGGAGGAGAGTGTGTATTACCTTGAACTTGATCTAATTGTATTATAAGGTTATGTATCTCATCTAGTTTATTATCTAACTTTTTTCTATGGATGGATGTCTTACCTCATGAACTCCTTAGGTTTCTTCAATTTCTCATGTACCAAATTATTGGTATTTTGGGCCATGTTGCCTATTAAATCACGAGCGGTTATAGGAGTTTTATCCACTAGGGCACCATCTGTTGTAGCATCTATCATGAAACGATCCATGGGGAAAATTCCCTCATATAATTATTGAATTATAAATTATTCACTAATTTGGTGGTGGTGGAAACTTGAACAAATTATTTTGAATCTCTCCCAATATTCATGAAGGGCATCTCCTTGTGATTGCCTAAATCCACAGATTTATTTTCTAATGTATGCAGTTTATGAGGTAGGGAAGAACATCTCTATAAATAGTAATTTTAGGTCATTAGAGTCCCCAATTATGGTAGGCAAATATTATATCCAACCTTTGGCTACACCTTCAAGAGAGAAAGTGAGGTCCCCAAACATAATGAGGTCTTTAGTCACATCTTGGGGTTTCATGGTGGAGAAAAATACATAAAACTCCTTGAGATGTTTGTGAGGGTCCTTGCCTATAAGACCATTGAATTTAGAAAGTATTTGGATGAGGCTTGATCTTATCTCAAAGTTTGATTCTTCCTCAGGATATTGGATGTACGCAGGTTATTACTCCACATCTGGGGTAGTTAGTTCTTTCAAGGTTCGGTTATTTTCACCCATGTTTTAAAAAAATTATTTGGTTCATTTTAGATTGCTTTATGACCACTTGAAGTTCTATAAGGGGTTCTTAAATGTTATTGTACTATCCTAATTTATATAACTTATTTTTTATTGAATTGTCTTTTCAATTTCAAGATCTATTTCAAACAGGTTTTCTTTTTCATATCGGGTCATGCAATTAAGTTGTGAAATTTGTTTTTTTCTTTTTTTAATTTTTTAATGAAATATGAATAAAATAAAATCAATTAATAGGAATTAATTTAGAATATAAAATATAGTGTTATATTATATAATTACATAGAGATGTAGATATAGTAAGAGAGAGGGGGTATAAGAAACACGCAAAAACAAAAAACAAAGAAAAATCAAGTGGAGAGGGGAGATATAGAAATGGGTAATAAATAAAAATAAAATAAATAAATAAGAGGTAGAATGAAATTTTATCCTCATAAATGGCCCCAAAATTTGATCGTGTTTTTGAGCACATCAAATTGGATGTTTATTTTTACTGGAATTTCTAAAGTATAGTAGGAACCCTAGGTTGTCTCTCAATGGATAATTAGAACATTAATTCCAATATGAGGTTGTGATTTAAAAAAATAAAATGGGAATTAGATTTTGGAAAACATGTAGCTTAATTATTTGAGAATAAAATATAAAAAAGTAAATTGAAAAAACAAAACATAAATTAATAGGATTAATTAAGCTTGGTCAACCTGGGGAAATCTCATAATTCTCATACTTCATCAGTTCAATAGATATGGTATAGATATTTTAATCCCTATTTTGTATCATATTTAACAATAATGTTACTAATTTTATATTAGGATACCTACTAGTGTTTTTTTTAAACACAAAATGATTCCCCAACTACTGCTAATGATAGGGTGATTTGTATCTGACTTCATAACCAAAACACACTAAGGAACCTCATAAAGAACATGACATGTTGTTCAGGTTGGTTTGATATTTTAGTTTTATACCATTAAATTAATTTATATATCCATGGAAGTGTTTATTAGAGTTCAATTGACCAATATGAATCACACAAACACCATAATTGAAAGGGGAAAGAAGAAGTTGTGAACATTGTGTGAAACATCATATGATTGGGTGCCCCCAAACATGATCATATGAGTTTGTGAATGAAATACCAGTAAATAAATCAGTTAAATAATAACAGATTATGAATAAAAACAATATTAAAACCTGGAAATAAAAATATCATTCAAATATTAAAAACATAATGTTTTGGATTTACATCATGTCCCCCCCCAAGGTGATCACAATAAGTTTAGAACTCCATGGAAATGGAGGAATCCATAGACGTTGAAGTAGAACTTCCCATATCCTCTATAATTTATAGGAATGAGGATAATACTCATTGGGTTCTCCAAAACGGTGGATATTTTCTTCTTGGAAGAACTCATAAATGAGGTGCCCAAGGTTCCCTTTTATAGCCAAAATGGGAGGTGGTTTTGGGCACCCATATTTCATGATTCCACTTGGACCATAGTTTTTGGGCTATTAAAATTCCTTATCATGGTTTTTATAAAATAAAAAACAAGTTGTAAGACCTCATATATATCTTTATGTCAAACTTGGTGGCCATAAAATGTAAAAAATGGGATATATTTTCAAAATATAGAACCAAACTTTTGACTTTATGCAGATTCTATTTCTTGGACAGATCAGTTTAGTTGGTCCACTTAATGAATGAATTTGGATTGGATGTCTTCAAAATAGTTGTATCCCATTAAATTATGGATCTCCCCACAAAATTTATTCCCAATTGGATGCATGGGTTAGCTACTATGTTTGTTTGAGGTCACATGTGTACTTGGATTCCTGCGTAGTTTGGACCATGTTTCTTCATATTCATCATGGTCCCTTTAAATCATCTCAAAATATAATGAAATCATAAGAACAATTGAAATTACAATTTTTAATAGTGATAAATATTTAATCAAACTTGAAGTTCCATTTGTTATTATATTTTGAATTTTTAATACAAAACCAGTTTAGTACAGTGGTATAAGGGTAAAATAAAACAGTGAATCATGGTGTGATCATAAACCCCAAAGAGAAGTATTGGGTTGTATAACACCTCTGGATTCTAGGTCCTCCAACCACCTCTTAATTTTTTTAAGCTCAGTATAATCCATTATATATAGAGGAATAGACTCTAGGCTCACACTCTATACATTCCATGATGCTAAAATCTAACTTGATTTTTTGGGATATTCCATTCTCCCTTATGAAAATATTTTCCACCATAGATGATGAAAAGGAAACCCTTTGATGATGATAATAAATATGGTATAAATAAGGCACTAACCAATCCATCTTGATAATTATTTTGAATCCCTTAATCTTGATGATGCAGAGGTTCCATAAGAAATGGTAATAACCGATCTTTAAGATACAATCCTTGCATTGGTGAGCACTTTCTGACCATACTCCCAATGGATTATAAAGAGACATCACCACACAAAAGTACTAAATCTTGAGTCTAAGACTCTCTTTTTAATACATAGATAAGAACAAGTGTGAAGAATAATTAATAAATAAATTAGATACTAAAGTTGAGGAAACTAAGATTGTACCTCGTACTATAGATGGCCCAACACTCTAATCCTCAGGTGTAGGATGCATTGAATATAAATATCTAGGTCCATGGATCAAAGATATAACTTGAACTCACTAAGAAGGTTCTCTCTGCTAGCAATGAATATCATATGTCTATCTTCCTTGACCTTTTCCACCTCTTCAAAATGTACAGTTGGTGGTACGTCGTCTCCCATTCTGGCACGGTGCCTCTAATTCCACTCAAGAATTCAGATTTATTAACAACCCTCTCCCATTGAGAACCTATGGAAAGGCCCTAAAAAATCTTGGTAGATGGCCCATTATATTATAGTATCAGAACTCTACTAGTTCTCTACTACACTGAGGTTTTGTGTGAACTAGTATTCCGCACTAATGTAATTCTATATAAATATCATTGCATACACTCTGACTATCACTTCCATCATGAGAAGTCTCAATGTGATGTTTCCTACCACTGGTTGGTGAATTTCCCAGACTATGTGTTGAACCACCCTACTTTTTACCTTCAAATTTTCTTAGATTATGCTCATATATAAGTTCATGGATCACCATTTCAAAAATGGTAGATAGTTTGAATGACTTCATCTGATATTAGATGACATACCTAATACCATCCTCAAAGAATATTTCTCTAGATTTCTCATCACTAGAAAAAATTGGTACAAATAATCGAAGCTCTAAAAAACAAGTAAAATAGTACATAACATGCATATTTCCTTACACTGGGTTCATAAATTCCCTAGATTGATTGGATATCAGTTTCTATAGGAAAATTAATCATATGAGGTAGTATTCAAATTCCTCCAAACTATTCCCCGATGCTGATTTGCCTAAGTAAGAATATCCCAACATCGCTTGGTAAACCCCCAATGTAAGAGCCTGATTCCTTACTGAGGTTCAGATTCCTTTTTTAGTCAATTTTCAATTTAAATGTTAACATATGGCCTAATGTGAAAGAAAATTGAGGTCATAGAGGTATTGGGGTGTCCATGGATGGTTTGGAGCCCGAAACATAGCTTTTGGGTGAAAATGGCTTGGTACACGGTTAGTAGAAACCATGTGGGATAGGATGAATGGTTACTTCTAATTTTGATAAGATGGAAAGTGGGAAGCTATAGGCCACACTGTTAGAAAAACCGTACAAAATGGAGAACATTTCCATGAGGCAATGTATACAGTTTTTTACAGTGGGATTTTCATGGTTAGAGAAGAGTTAGAGAAACCATGTGAGGAAACAGTGTGGGGTTCCCCATTCCTACAGTAGGAGGTAAAAGGCCGATGAAAAAGTTGTCCAATTGTGTGTATAAACCATTAGACCCAATTTTTTGGGTTAATTTACAATTTTTCCCATGATTAAATATATTTCAACCCTAATTTCTCAATTACTTTCATATTGGAAAACTAGGGCTTGAGAACTCCTCCTTCGGTGACTATTATTATAATCAAAAGACAATCTTCATCTGATGTCGGAATCAAGCGATGTTGGTCTCATTGGATATGAATCAGTGAGTTCTTAATTACTTTTTTTGTTCCTTGTTTTATTTGGTATCAGCCTCACTATTTATATGTGATCTAATATGCCCTGTTATTAGTTTCTTCATATGATCCTCATTTTCCTCCTAATCTAAGTCAAATTAGGAGCTAATACTATATGATCTATCCGCTAAAAAACTATATAATTTGGTCTCGTGTTTCTCCTTCAAGATTGATGTCTTTATATATGATTTTGTTCCGCACACCCAATTCTCATTGAGACACCATGAAATGAGTTTAAACCCTAGAATTGAATTGATAAGTATAGCCTATGGAATTAATGAAGACCATTGAAAAATGTAAAATGGTTAAGAAAATTGAATAGAACCACCCCCTTGGGTGTGTTATTTATTTAAATGGTTCATTATTATTCCAACTAGGTTAGTTACCCTGATAGGTGGGTGAATCAGGGTATAACCGATTAAAACAACTTCCCCTTCAGATCTTTTTTTTTGTTAAACAAAATACTATTCTATATCTTTACCATAGAAAAGTATAAATAGAAATTAAATCATGAATGATACACACTAATTTTACTTGGTCCACCCTCACTGAGATATGTCAAAGGAGCATATAATGGAAATGAGCCAATGTACCAAATTCACTAAAAGCACACTGCTTTTTAAAAAGTTTGTAGTGGACTCGCTATCCCTCCTAGTTTACAACCAATCACAAAATGAAATATCTCTACTCTCTCAATTGAATTTTTCTCACTTATTATTTAGAAGATCATCCTTTTATTACTTGAATCAATTATTTTTAAACCTCATTTTGTGTATCACTGAGTTCCACTTTCATCCACATGATTAATGTCACATTACCACAAGTTTACTAGGAAATTTAAAACATTTCTCACATCCTTAGGGTGAATTGCACGAAACATTAATTCCTTACTCGCAAATTTTTCCTTTGTCACAAAAAAAAACAACTTGTGTGCAACTTACTAATTTCATCTGGATCCTTTATTATGCACAACTCCCTTCTTACGCACCACTCACTACTTGTGCTCAACTCCCTTCTTGTGTCCCACTCACTACTTATGCAATTCAGAGATCCTATTTCCTATAAGTGTTGAGAATACTCAAATGAAGGGGGTAGAAACCTATTTATAGGAATTTCCAACCCTACTTGCAACTCACACAAATTTTCCTTGAGCACGCATGTATCATTCACGCAAGTCCATGAAAACTCACCTATCATGAGAAACCATATCTTGTGTGCACTTCTTTCCTTTTCCATATTTTGAAGTAAGGATAATGAAATATTCCTTGCATGTAACTTTCCTAACGTCCTTAACACTTACACACAACATCCTTTTCCAAAAACACATTTCTCCATTCTCTAATTTGTGGACCCAAAATTTTAGAAAACACTAGGAAATAATGACACCTTGTATATGATCTTTTTGTACCTCCTCCAGAGTGTCCATTGCATTTTTTTGGGTCTTTGTCAACATAGCTTGTCAAAAATATCTCTAGAACTACACAACTGACCATGGAAACCCACTTTGTCAAAAAACACAATCAACCCAAAAATTTATCAACATTGCCATGAGGGATTGTTTCCCAATAGTCGTTATAATGGAATATAAAATCAGATACCTTTGAGGTGTTTATTTTTACCCCTGGTCATTGGATTTTTAAAATAGAGTTTTCAATTATAATTGAAATGAAATATAATTGAAATTTTAGTGATGATTTGTTAATTTAGTTGATTAATTAGAAGGTATGGATGACCACGACCCTTGGATGTTTCCTTGTAATGGCCTATTTAAGAATGAGATTCTTGTTGTAATAAAATTAATATGTTATTAAATTAAAGAATAATCCTTCTAAGCTTGAACCATGACTTTAGCAACATCTTGAGGTGAGGTGTATATGATTTGTTCTCAGTATTGACCTTGAAATAGTTCAATGTAATTGATTAAATGATGTTGATTAAATATTATTGAGTGATTATGAATATTTCTTGGGTGAAACATGGGTTTAAATGTTTAATGTCATGGATGGAATCAATTGGTTTCAACTTTTATTACACTCCAGTGATGCTTGGAATCCTTTTATATACTTCCAATGATGGACTCGTGGGGGATTATTATTATATACATGAGTGATGCATAGAATACTAATACAAATTTCCAAGGATGGACTCGTGGGGGTAACTATTATATGTCGAGTGATACTTGGACTTTATATTGATTTACAAGGATGTAATCAAAGGGAATTTGATCACTTATTCCATGGGTGATACTTAGGCTCCCTTGGTGGACCACCAAGGATGAAATCAAATGGAAGAGATGTTATACCACACCTATACTGATACTTGGGTTCTTGTGAGGATCATTATTGATGGGCTTGTAGGGTATTGGTTCATATTATACCTAGAGTGAAACCTGGATTCCAAATGAGGAATTCCAAGGATGATCTTAGGTTCTGAATTGAATAATGAATGAAATGGTTTGTATGATGCATCTTCTAAGCCAAATAACAAGTTTGGTTTTTTGTCTTTGCCTTATACATTATATATGGAATTTTTAGGAATCTTTTGAGCATATTACTATAGAGGACACTGGGTTACATGCCAGGCCTCAAGACTTAATAATCCAATGATATTCTTTTAAATTAACATAGTCCTTACTATTAATTCAGATACTTGTTATATAAATGAAATTGATGAAATTAATTGGTTATTAAATGAGAAACTATACCTTATAGGATGTTTACTTTTAGTACTTTTCTCATTATATTACTTCCTTCACAATGTTGTTATTATATATTCACTAAATGGATGGAATTGGACCTTGGGTGGTTACCTACAAGTATTATGTATCAAACCATGTTTGGGATACCTTGGGTACCCAAACAGACTCTATGATTGTAGGTATGGATAAAGGAAAGTGTCCTACTACAGGTTCTTGATTACTGCTTAGGATCAGGGGAGCATAGTATCGATCTAAGGCTCATATGATTCTAGATGGTTTCTTTTTGTCCATTTTTTACTTTTTATACATGAATTGTATTGTACTATCATATACCTTTTTTTAGAGACATTTTTCATCATTGTTTCATATGAGTTCCTTTTGGCATTGTTATCTGTTCATGTTATTTATTTATTATCTTATTGATTTACTACTTCTGCTACTTATATGTTATTGATATTTTTATATGTTACACTATGTTGATGTGGGAATAGTCTCTCCATGTACACAACTAGGCCCTCCCTTCTAGTTTAAGGACTCTGGCATTTTGAGAGATGCACTTGAGGACATGTGGCCAACCCGACTCAGGGCACTATTGAGTGGAATCAGGGTTTGAGATGTTACAAAGTTGTATAAAATAATTTATTTCTAGTATTATTCAATATTTATTGTCAATATAAAGGTATAAGAAGGAATATGAATTTGGTAATTATTTTTGTCTGGGCATAGCTAACCCGCATATTGGAAAAATCCAAATTGCCTCGAATTGAATTGTTTTTGTAATGATTTTTACTATTATAGTTGATTTGATTACACTATTGGGTTATTCTTGTGTATTGTGAGATTATTATTGATTCTATTATGGGTTCCATTTCATTAGAACCTAAGGAGATGAGGTTGTTCTATCTCATGTATCATTTTAGGCACTTTCTATGAATCACATGTCTTTCATTTTACCATGAAATTTTAGATGCATTACTTGTCGTATGATATTGTGAAAGGTATTGTGATAGATATACCTATTATTATGATAGGTATTCTAGAATGTGTTATGGTGTGAATTAGATGGGCACCACATTTTGATTCATGATGTGTATGGGGAATTATGGATCAGAATTTGTTGAACCAATGGTTAAAACTTTTAAAAAATAAATTGTGATAAATGTGAAATAAATGAAATGGGAAATGAATGTGGGGATAAAATGAAAACTGAAGTTTTTTGTAGTAGAGAACTTGACCCATACCATACCTTAATAGTGGATAGTATGCAGTACCTCTGGATTTTATATGATCTACAAGTCGCCTAGACCTGACTCTAGGAGTAGGCAGAAGGGTGTGTTCTTATATTGGAAGGCTCATACCTATCCTATTTAAATATATTCACTTTTGAGATATGAGATTTTATAATGTTCTTTAACTGAGGCATGTAATTTTCATTTTAGTGTCATTCCACTATGATGACCTCTAGTCGTACACCAATAAGAAGGCAATTATCATACTCTAAAGGTGGTGGGCCATGGGATACCAGTGGATCCTCCATTAGTTCAATTTGCATCACTAGTATTTGTACCATACATAGGTGTTGAGTCATAGTTCTATGAGGGTTATATGTGATTCATTCAGACTATTTAGGGAGCACTATGACCTTCCCCAACTATGGAAGAGATGGTGCATGAGTTCTAGAAGTATAATCAGCCCGTGTTTTCTGGGGATGGTGTACCACAGTCTGTGAAGTCATGGGAAGAGGCCATGTTATCTATCTTTTAGAATCTACAGACGCCTCCTAAGAAGAGGGTAAAGTTTTATACGTATATTCTATGTGATTCTGCCAAGATATAGTGGGATTCCATTACTCAGATGGATTGTCATCAAAATATGGATATAATGTATTTTTATATGGACTTCTACGACTAATTATATCCCAAGACATTGAGGGTAGATAGATCCCGCGAGTTTATGCACCGGGAGAAGGGCGTGTTATTAGTTATAGAATATTCAGTCCATTTTATTGATCTCCAACACTTCATACCTATTCTAATGGGTGAATATTTATCTAAGGTAATGTGATTGTAGGATAGTCCAAGTTACATAATCCAATATCAAGTGAATTTATTTCATATAACTACCATTTCTAGAATAGCGAATCAGGCACTTATGATAGACCATAACCTGAGAGAGGTTAGGGGTGCGAGCCAAGGTGGTTTAGCATCTAGGCCTAGTTCTACACTGATCAGTAGTAGAAATCATCATCTAAAGATAACATATAGTGATATTAGTATCCATATAACATATTTAGGTATCTAGATGAGGTTCTATCAGTGCGGTAGATTGGGAAATATGAGGCCACATTGTTAAGAGACCCAGTCGAGTTTCAATCATGTGGAAAGATGGTTTATATAAAATAATTATATAGAACTTTTTCTCTATCATCTAGTGAGAGAGGTTCTACACCAACTCCATGTTTAGGAGTAGGGTCAACAACTTCTCGTCAGGCAGGGATCTAGAGTACAGTCATCCGACCAGGTTGTGGTGGTGGTCATAGTCATGGTAGTCAGACCCTAGAATTACAAAGATAGTAGGGTGGATCTTCTAATGGTATCTAGGAAGTATCAAAATGTTGTGGATTAGTCCAGATATATGCACTATAACCAACCCATCAAGAGAAGTATCTAGAACCTTCTACTGTGAGAGGTGTTATTCTGGTATCCATTAATTTAGAATCTACTCTTTTTGATATAGGTTCTTCTTGTAGATTTATATCTATGCCCATTGTGGATATACTTGGGCTCATTTTTTAGTATTATAATGGTTTTATGATTATTGACACTCTTTTGAGGATTATAATGGAGGATGTACATTAGTTAAAATAGTTCCCCCTTAAGAATGGTGGGTTTCACTTCATATGCGACCTCTTTTTCCTTGAGATGATGGATTTTGACATCATTATCGGGATGCACTGGTTGGTTCCCTTTTATTATTTCTTTGATTTTTATCACTGAAGGGTGACCTTTACATCACCATAGGGTGAAAAGTTTATTTAAAAGGGTGAATGGGATATCCAGGTGAGCTGAGCTGGATGTGAGCATAATGGGTTGGGCGAGATGATATCCCAGATTGTGATTTTATATCTGGATGATTATGAAATACATCAAATGGATTTTCCTCTATTAGTTGATCATTTCAATGATTTTTTCCCATATTAATTTTTAGTATTACCTTGAGTGAGATAGGTAGAGTTATCTACCAATAAAGTGTCAGGAGTTGTAATGGTATTTATCCCGCCTTATAGGATGGCTACTACTCAGATACAAGAACTCAAGAGGTTGCTAGAGGAATTAGGAACAAATGGGTTTATCTGAACCAGTACTTGTTTGTGGGTTTATCCAGTCTACTTTTTGAAAAAGAAGGATGGTACCATCATGATATGTGTGGATTTATTTTAATTGAACCAGTTGATGTTTAAGAACCGCTATCCTCTGTTGCGGATACATGGTCTCTTCAACCAGCTCTTAGGAGATCTTGTTTTTTCAAAGACTCATTTGAGATATGATTATCATCATGTGTGTGGTATAAAAATCGTACTTACCTTTCAAATCATTTCAAATAAGATATATTATATATGAGTATTTGGTTATGTCATTTGGTCTCACGAATGTGCCAACAGTCTTTATTGAATTGATGAACCATGTTTTCCATCTTTATCTGGATTCTTTTGTGGTGGTTTTCATGGATGATATCTTGGTGTATTATCACAATCAACACAACAATTCCAAACATATTGAGATTATATTGAGTACACTAAAAGGGAATTATTTATATGATATTCTCACAAAGTACCACTTCTGTATATATTAGATCCACTTCTTGGGTCATATTATCTTAGAGACAAGAGTATCATTTGACCTAGAGAATGTGAGAGATGTAGTTTCCTAAGAGAATCCTATGAATTTCATTGATGTATGGAGTTTCTTGGGGTTGTATAGTTACTATAGGAATTTAATATAGAACTTCTCATGCTTATCAAAACCGTTTAAAGGCTTGACTAAGAAGGGTGTGATGTTTTTATGGTCGCATTCCTTTAGATGACCATTTAAGAGCTGAAAGGGATATTGACTTCAATGTTGATACTGGTTTTTCTAGATCCAGGTAGGAGTTAAACTGTTTACTATGATGCATCAGTTATTAGGAAAGGAGCAGTTCTTATGTAGGGGGATAGAGTTGTAGTGTATGAGTCTTATAAGTTAAGGCCACATGAGAGGAATTACCTTACATATGATCTCGAGTTAGATTCATCTTTTCATACAATTCATTGTTGGATAAATTACTTACGTAGAGAGTGTTTTGTGGTATACATGGGACAAAAAAGCCTAATGTACATATTTACATAGTGTGATCTGAATCTGAGGCTGTGAAGGTGGGTTTAATACCAATAGTGTTTCAATTTCAAGCTTTCCTACATGCCTGGTAAAGTCAATGTAGTGGAAGATACACTGAGCAACAGGACTCAAAAACAGGCAGTTCAATGGGCCAGTAGGGAGTGGTATCTTGTGGCATTGTTATATGAAATTCACATAGAGGTATAGGATAGTTAGAGATAGAGATTTCTATCATCCTTATCTATGACCTATATCCTTCTCAATAGAGTTAGAATGAGGTAGCTATCGGATTCTGAGGGTCTAGTCCTATGGGAGAGTGTGGTAGGTGAGGACTATCCTCCTAGTTTGAGCATAAGAAAATATAAAATGCTATGTGTACATGGTTTTGTATGGGTTTCAGCATACATGAAAGAGCAGATGATGAAATACTTTCATGATTCATCTTCGGTAGTGCATCCTGGAATCACCAAGATGTATTGGTATTTACATTGCCAATATTGGTGGCCTAGTATGAAAAGAGATATAGCTAGTTTTTTTCATGATATTATCCACCTATCAGCAAATAAAGGTGGAACACTATTGACCATACAAACTTTTACAACAACTGTATTTTCCCACATGTAAATGTGATGATGTTGCGATGAATTTCTTGATAGGTTTACCAAGGTCTCCATGAGTTAATGGTGTCATTTGGGTTGTTGTTGATAGGCTCATGAAGATTTCACATTTTCTTCTGATCAAGGAAACCTTTTTTGTAGATGAGCTTGGGATGTTTTATATCCATGAGATAGTAAAACTTCACAAGGTTCCACAAACTATCATTTTAGATTGGGATTCCTAGTATACATCTCATTTCTGTAAGATTTTTTAGAGGGAATTATGTTTATAGGTTCTTCTAAGCACAACATATTGCCCTCTGACTGATGGCTAGTTCGAGTGCGCAATTTAAGTGCTTGAGGACATGCTACAAGAATGCATCTTGGACCTTATGGGATCTTGGGAGAGGCATATACCCCTATTTAAATTCTCATATAACAATATATTTTAGGATACTATTCAGATGGTGCCTTATGAGGCTTTGTATGGTAGGTCGTTTCAATCACTCCCATGTTGGTTCAAGTTAGGAGAGGTAGCTATGCTTGGAAATAATGTTTTTTAGGATACATAGAGTAGTTGTAGCTAATTATAATGTGGATGGATACTACACAATATCAATAGATATCATATGTTGATCGCCGAAGACAACCTCTAGAGTTTGAGGTCAGGTATCAAGTCTTTTTATGTGTTTCACTGAAGCTGGGAGATCGAGGAATTTGGAGACAAGGAAATATTTCACCACGATATGTTGGGCCGTTTGAGATTCTGAAGAGAGTCGGACCGGAATAATATTAGTTTTAGTTAACTCATAGGTACTAAGACATGCATGACTTCTTCCATGTATCTCAGCTATGACCTTACTATTTAGACTCATCTCATTCCTTTGAGCCTGAGGAGGTTGAGTTACAGATATATTTTTCCTTTGAGGAACATCTTATTTATATTGTGGATCATAGAATGAAGGTTCTCTGAGGTTGATCAGTTCCTCTAATACGGGTTCTATGGAAGCACGGTCGCATACAGGATGCGACCTGGGAGTAGGAGGCCAATGTATTATCACAGTGGTTGGAGTTATTATCAAACATTCTTGATTGCCCTTGAGAATTTAATTTAGGGATGAATTGATTTAAGGTGGAAGTTTCTAAGAACTTGGTTCTTTCATGAGGTACGAATTAATTTTTTCCATCAATTTTCATATTAAATGTTGAAATATGGACTAATGTGAAATATCATTGAGTTTATAGAGGTTTCAGGGGTGTCTGGGGTTGGTTCAGAGCCTGGAGCCTAGCTTTTGGTTGAAAATGGATTGGCGCATAGTTAGTAGAAACCATACGGGGTAGGCTGCATGGTAACCTCTAACCTTAATAAGATGGAAAGAGGGAGGCTACAAGATAAATAGTTTGATAAATCATGAAAAATGGGTTGCAAGGTTGTGTGGCCATGTCTTCAGTTTTTGATAGTTAATTTTTCATGGTTTGAGCATGGTTAAATAAACTGTGCGAGGAAACCAAGTATGGTTCCCCCTTCCTAAAGTAGGATATTCACGGTTGGCGCGTGGTTTAACCAACCGTATGGCCAAACCATGAGACCCTATGTTTTTTTTAATATCTGATTTTCCGTTAATTAAATCTAGTTCAACCATAATTCCTCACTTATCCTCATGTTGGAATATCATGGCTTGAGAGCTCCTCCTTTAGAGACAATTCTTGGAATGAAAAGATAGTCTCCATAGGATACAGGAATCAAGTTTCTCCAATCTCATTTGATCTGTATATTTGAGTTCTAAATTTCACTATACTCATTCCTCGTTTTATTTAGTATCGTATATTCTATTTAGAAGTGAGATCAAATGCCATATTATTAGGTTCTTTAATAGTTCTTTGTTTTCCTCCTAATCAGAGTCAAATAAATAGCTAATACTAGACAATCTATCCTCTACAGACCTATGATAGGCGGTCTTATGCTTTTCCATAAAATTAAAGGTGTTCATATATGTAGTTTCTCCATGCACCCAATTATCAGATAGATTCCTTGAAATGAGTTTAAATCATTGAATTTAGTTGATAGGTATAACCTATGTAATTAATGAGGCCCGTTGATAAATTTTAAATGGTTAAGAACCATCAATGGAACCACCCCCTTTGGTGTCTTGTGTATTAAAATGAGTTTAAATCATTGAATTGAATTGATAGGTATAACATATGCAAATAATGAGTCCCATTGATAAATGTTAAATGGTTAATATCCTTAAATGGAACCACCCCTTGGGTGTCTTGTGTTTTTAAATGGGTCATTATGATGGAATATGAAATTGGATACCTTTGAGGTGTGATTTTTTATCCCTTTTCATGGGATGTTTAAAATTGAATTTTCAATTATAATTAAAATGAAATATAATTGTAAGCGTAGTGTTGAGTTGTTAATTTAGTTGATTAATGGGAAGGAATGGATGACCACTACCCTTGGCCCTTGCCTTTTAATGGATTATTTAGTCATGAAAATCTTGTTGTAATGAAATTCCCATGTGAGTAAATTAAAGACTAAGCCTTCTAATATTAGCCCATATCTTGAGCCACCTCTTGAGGCGAGGTATAAATGAATTTTTCTTGGTTTTGAACTTGACATAGCTAAATGGAATTTATTAAATGATGTTTATTAAATTTTATTTAATGAATATTAATATACCTTAGGTGACACATGGATTCAAATGAGAAATGACATGGACAGACTCAATTGGTTTCCACTTTGATTATGCTTGAGTGACACTTGGACTCCTTTTATGGACTTCGAAGGACAGAATCATGGGGTCTTGTTATTATACACCTAAGTGATACTTGGAATACTAATATGGATTTCCAAGGAATTATTCATGGGGGGTGAATATTATATGTCGAGTGATACTTGGAATTTGTATGTATTTCCAAGGATAGACTCATAGGAAATTTGATCACTTATTCCATGGGTGATACTTGAGATCCTTTATTGGACTGCCAAGGATGGACTCAAATGGAAGAGATGTTATAACACACCTAGAGAGATACTTGGGTTCTTGTGAGGGTCTCCATGGATGAGCTTGTAGGGTTTTGGTTTATATTAGAGCTGGAGTGATACCTGGATCACAAATGCGGAATTCCAAAGATGGGATTAGTTTCTAAATTTAATAATGAATGAAATAGTTTATACAAAGATCCTTCCAATCCAAATAAAAAGATTGGATTTGGTCTTTTCTTTATAATTTATATATGGAATGTTTAGGCATATTTTAATCATATAACTATGAGGGATGTTGGGCTACATGCAAAGTCCTAAGACTTACTAATCCAATGATATTTTATATAAAATGACTCAGTCCTAACTATTAATTTAGATACTTATTATATAAATAAATTTCATGAAAAGAATTGGTTATTAAATGAGAACCAAGAAATTATAGGATGTTTAATTTTAGTACTTCCTTACTCAATATATTATTGCATACACATTCTTGTTGTTATATATTCACTAACTGGATGGAACTAGACCCTAGGTGGTTTCTTACTAGGATTATGTCTCACATCATTTTTAAGCCACCTTGGGTGACCAAATAGACATTATGATTGTAGGTATGGATAAGGGAAATCTCCCTTTTACTGGTTCTTGATTGCTTCTTAGGATCAAGGGAGCATAGGACCGAATTTAGGCTTGTGATGCTACCTAGTTTCTTTTTCCTTTATGTACTTTGATACATGTATTATATCTTACTGTCATGTACATGTTTTGGTTGTTTTGTAGAGACATATTTTATCATAATTGTATATGAGTTCCTTTTTTCATTGTTATCTATTCATACTATTTATCTATTTTCAAGTTAATTTATTACATATTCTAATTATATATCATTGATATTCCACTATTTTACACTCTGGTGATGAGAGAATAGTCTCCCCATGGAAACAACTAGGCCCTAGATGATAGTCAAAAACCTCTTGCATTTGGGGAGATGTTCTTGAGTCAATGTGTCCAACCAGGCTCAGGGCACTACTGAGTGGCATCCGAGTCCAAGATGTTACACCCAAAGCATATACACCAACAGATTCACCCTCTTTTATAAACGAATATATATATGCTCAAAGATCAAAATCATATCCTTAATCCATGAATCAGTAGCTTAGAGAACACCTTCCCTCAAAAAAGTAGGTGGGTTCTCATGTTGGAACTCCCTCGTCAACTCTAACATAGTCAGCGTAGGTCATGAAGTTTCCTCTATAGTCTACACTATAAATAAAAAACCTTATCTGAGTTGAGCATCAATTCCCAATCTATGAACAACTTGTGGGTACTGTAGGAGGTGTTTTCAATGGAACTAATGGTAGGCCAGGTCCCACAACCTTAATAGTATGGTCATCACCACCTTCTTAGTGCTTGAACTAATTTTTTTATAGAGGCATATATCTATAATGTTAAGCATATGCCTCAAACAAGATATAAGGTGAAAAGGATCATAGTTAGGAAATAAGGATAGCATCATGTCCTGATTTCAAGAGATACGTTGCCAAATTCTTGTTTCTAAGGTCATGTTATAAGGTGAAATTTAAGGTTTTAATTACAAATGTTCAGTTATATGGGGTGTCAATTCCAATTTATAGAGGAAAATTCAATTTAAGTTAAAATTTCCATCCCTATTTAACTGCAACCATTTTCTTCTAAGAGTTATAATTTGTAAAGTTTATAATTATACCATGATCCAGTTGGATGTATTACCATTCCCAAGTTATAAAGAACTAATATTTATAAGTTGCAATTGTAATTCCATGTAACTACAATCATCCTTTTACATCCAGTCTTAGGGTGTAATAAGTCTATATATGATCACTACTGGAAATAATACCTATACCAACAGTTTTGGGAAAACTGTTGGTATAGTTCACTTATATGGACCTATACCAACGGTTTGGCCAAAACCATTTGTATAGGTAACTAATTTGGACATATACCAATGGTTTTCGACAAACCATTGGTATGGGGGGACCTATACCAATGGTTTGGGGAAAATTGTTGGTATAGGGTCTCTATTATGGACCTATACCAACGGTTTGGCCAAAATCGTTGGCATAGGTCCATATAAGTGACCTATACCAACGGTTTTCCCCAAACCATTGGTATTATGGGTCCCAAAATCAAGTAATATATACCAGCTGTTCTCAAAACCATTGGTATATGTCTATAACAACGGTTTTGAGAACCGTTGGTATAGTTGCATGTATTTTTTATGGAATCTTATTACAGAGAACATTAAATAAATCAAAATTTAAAATATTTATGATAATACATATATATATTTATTATATTATGTTTAAAAAAGTCATGTTAGGTTAGTGGTTAGTTTTTTCAATCATAAACTGGAGGTACTAGGATCAAAACCCAAAGAATGGTTCTTTTTTGAAATACATATACCGATGGTTTTATGGAACCATTGGTATAGATTTTTCATATTAATTATACAAACAGTTTTGAAAACCATTGGTATAGGTCTATAACAATTATTTTTCCAAAACTGTTGGTATAAACCAATCCCCTTGGCTTACTAGCCAACAGTTCTCCAAACCGTTTCTATAGGATATACCAATGTTTTGGAGGCCTATACCAATGGTTTCAAACCATTGGTATAGGGTATTTTTTAAGCAGTTGATGGTTCAATTGCATGGATTGTTATTCTCAATTTATAGAGGCACATACTTTATAAATTGAAATTAGCATCCATTTGATCAAAACCAACTGATATTTTCACCCATGAAACTAAAATTATATAGATTTAACATGTCATAATTATCAAGTTCATGTGTCACCATCAAGATATGTGGTAAAACACCATTTAAGTTGATGAAGACACTTTGTGTAGCCAATTATTTCCTCCTTTCAAAAAAAATGTTATAAAATTATTGGTATAAAAATAAAGGCACATATGATAAGTAATATGAAATCAAGTAATGGAATATTCATGGCATGGTATATTAATGACACATATAAAAATAATTTCCTATAATGATTCATGAGGAAAAACTAACTTTCCATACAAGCTCAAGGGTATAAAGTAATAATTCTATCAAAATCCATAAATCATGTGTATCACCCAATGGGGAAGGTAGTACAATTGTAATAGCTTAAATCTAAAACAATAACTCTCATCCCAATTAACTAGTATTTTCCCTTGAATATGGGTTAATTAATCTTATAAATGTCTTATCACCATGTTTTTACACAACCTTGTATCCTTTAAACAAATCCCAAAATAGTAAGGAAAAGGAAAAGAAAAATATGATACCACTTTATGATGTCCCAAACACAGTTCACTCATAAGTAACTAAACTTGGTTGTCCACATAGCCTCAATCATGCCTCACTATACACCAAAGTTTTTCAACTAGTATTAAGGGTATGTGGTTATATAGTGGGGAGATTATACCCACTATTATCAGAGTGGTATAATAATGAATAATAATAAATTAGAATTTGAAATACTAAGGAAGTGAAAACATAATGAAATTATATTCAAAATAAACCATCTTGATAGTATGAAACAGACATAACAGTAATGGCATCAAATACAAATGACGTCATGATGATAAAAAATGAAACATGAATACATAGTAGTAAGCATACATACAGTACCCGTATATACAAAAGGGACAAAAGGCCTAAATAACCATATTCATGAGATTGCATAGCATTGATTCAATGATATTCTCCTAAATTTTATAAAAAAAATTAAATCAAACATTTATATCTGGTTGATTCCATTTATCCTTACCTATATACAAGTAATATTTATGGGTACTAAATGATAGTGTAAACAGGGTGTGAGTGAAACTTATAAGGCCACCTCCAATGATGTTTCATGGGGATCCAGCCTAAGAATATAAAATATAATAGTGTGTAGGTATAATAATTATAAATTAGTAAAGAAAATATAAAAATTTTCAAGCTCTGGTTCATCATGGGATGCTTGCCCAATCCTACAAACTTTATCCTATGTCGGATATCCCAAAGCACATGACCACTAATTATCCAGGATTCCAAGTATAATAATCCAAATGTATCCATAGGTATCCCATTGAATTCTTGACCTTAGATGTAACACCCCAGGTAAATAAAGAATATGACATTTTCATATTTATCCATATTTTTGAATAAAACATTGATATGACTTTAAAGGGGACGTTATGCTCGATGGCGTACCCAACACGCAACAACGAGTTTCTTCGAAATCTTACGTTGCACTCTAATAATAAATTTCAAATGTTAGTTAACATGTAGCCGTTGTAATGGCGGGAATGGATATAAATAACTAAAATATGATTATATATGTTTTTAAATGTTTATACATTTATCCAATAAAATATAATGGCTTAAAATACGGAAAGAATTCAATTTTAGGCGTATATGCCCTAGTTTTCACTAAAGGTTCACTTATCACCTTTTGATGGCGAACCGTCATTAAATATAGTTTTGATCACTCTTATACATTCTATTAGACCAAATAAAACTCTTCTTGAGAATCGGGACATCAAAATTTACTTTGTGTAAATTTTTGGTATCTTTCTGATAAAGTTCATTTTTTTTAATGAATAGTGTAAAACGTTGTATTTTAATTCAAAACCACTTTTTAATCTAATTTATTTATATGATTAGATTATATTTTGAATTGGTTTTAAAGTGAAATTAGAAAATATTTTTACCATTAAATCCAATAATGGTCGTTGGAATTAATTTCACTTTGAAATCAGACTTAAACTAGTGTCAATCTTTTGATACTTATTGTTTCATAAAAACACACTATTTGTCATGACAACGGGAATTAATTATTAAATTAATTAATGTGACTTATATGTTTTGAATTTTTTAAAACAGACTTCATTTTTGAATTCGGAATATCAAATATAGCTTAGGGTGAATTTTTGGTAATTTTCTGAAAAACTTCAATTTTTGATGAATAGTGAAACCACAAAGTGGTACTTATAAAGACTGATTTTCCGTTTAAATGAGATTTTGCCATCATTGTGTTTTGATTTTCAAAAATCTGACATACATGATTGTCATTAAGAAGTAAAATGTGGTTCAATGAGATTATAATAATTTTTTGGTGAATAGTAACTTATTAAGTTCTTAATCGCGATTAGTGGTAATTAGTGTAGTTTAAGGTAAAAATGATATTATAAGGATGTGAAAACACCATGACACTTGTCTTACACCTATTGGGTGAGTCATGGCCGACCAAGACAAGCCATGGGCCAACTTGGGGACCCCATGGAGCCACTTTAGTTGGAAAATGACAATAATAACTTTTTATTTAATGTAAAAGTAAAAATGACACAAACATAATATGTTTTACGAAAACAATTTTTACATGGGGTTACAAAGATCATATTTTTTATTATAAATAGTCATTGGAAATCTAAAAATATTTCCTACATCATAGTATTTTTTTTATAATTTTTAGACATTAAATAAATTAAATTATTTATGACATAATAATGATGCAGTGATGACATCATTATTTAACGATTAAAATAAAATGGAAATATAATGTAATATCTATGAACTACACATGTCCAAAACTTATTGGATGGGTGGATTTCGAACCCTTATAACCTTATCCACGAATTATATCAATTTGGGACCTTTTAAAACTGAAACACATTTTCAAATAAAGTAATATTTTCTTACATTCCAAAAGTGCCCCTCCTCTCCTCTTATAAAAGGCCCCCACCTCTACCTCTTTTCACACACTCATCAAGCCTTTGTCTCGGCCAACCCCTGCCCATTTACTCTCTCCACATCCCTCTCCTCATCCTAGAGGATTCCCTTTGGGCATAATCCTTTCAAAGGAAGCCTTTAGGCTCAAATCAAAAGGAGTTACACTTTTAAAGGTAATTCTTTCTCTCATGTTCATTTGTTTTATTTTGCTTCTCCAACCCCCTATGTAACACCCGAGACTTTTATGTTATATAAACCATCAAAGGAATCTTTTTCTACACAACACTTGCTTGGCTTGCTTTGCACGCAATCGCGACCTTCCTCGATAGCTTGCGTCGTACGCAATACCGAGTTTCACTAAACAACAATATACTATTAAAACTAGCCGTTATGAATAGTAATAACCACTTTTTGAAATTTTATAAATTTTATTTTTCAAAATGGACTTCATTTTTGGACTCAGAATATCAAAATTAGCCTAGGGTGAAATTTTGGTATTTTTCTGAAAACTTTCAATTTTTGATGAATAGTGAAACCACTAAGTGGTAGGTTAAAAACTGAATTTTTGCATAAAACTTAATTTTACCGCTTCTGTGAATGGAATTTCAAAAATCCGACAGACACGGTTAATATCAAGGACTAAAATGTGGTTCAATGAAATGAAAATAATTTTTGGTGAATAGTAACTTTTTACTTTTTTTTACCACGGTTAATAGTAAATAGGGTAACTAAGGGTAAATATGATATTACTATTACCCTAACACGTGTCCTAATCCTATTGGACAAGTGTATTTCGACCAAAAACAAACTTAGGAATAAAATATGACCATTTAGGCCCACTTGGATTAGATTAGGACATTTATTATTAATTTATTTAAAGAAGGGTTAAAATAGTTAAAATCAAAGTTTAATAAGTAAATCATTTTTTAATATGGGGTTATACATAAGATAAATTCGATTGTAAATATTCATTAGAAATCTAAAAAGATTTCCTACATGATGGTATTTTATTTGTAATTTTTAGACATCAAATAATTTAATTTATATATGACACAAAGATGATGCAGTAATTATCTTATTAATGAAATATTGACATAATTGATGTTATAAACACCAAAATAAATGTAATTTGAAACTTTTTATGAATTCCACTAATTTTTTAGGTTATTATGATATATTAGTGTTGATTTAATCAATTTGGATCGAACATATAATTCTGTTATGACTTTCACAAAAATCATATATCAAATAGTGTCAAAATTGACACAAAATAGTTTTTAAATCAAATATTATATTACTAATTGTTATTTTATTCCTAAAAATCTAAGGTTCGGCCAAATGACTTAGATAAGGATATATATATTAATAATAATCAATTTGGGGTTCGTTTGGCATGTTATAGTAAGTGTATTAACCATATAGTGAAAGAAAACAAAAAGACATGGTAAAAGTTAAATTATTTAACTTAGAGTTAAATCTAATTGATAAGGTTAAAATAATATCCTAAACTTGTCTAAATTCTATTGGTTGATAGGATTTCGACCCATCCCCACTTTAGCTTCGAAATAAGACCCTTTGGAACCATTATAAACCGATTTTGACTTTAATATAAAATAATATTTTGAGATATTCCTAAGGTTCCCCTCTCCTCCCTTATAAAAGGGCACCTCCTCCCCCTCCTCCTCACACCAAATTGAGCACTCAAGCTCGGCCAAACCCTGCCATTTTCTCCTCTCCACTTCCCTAGAATAATCCTAGAGGTCCTGGTCTTCTCCAAAGACCAATCTTAGTTCCTTAAGTAGAGGATTCAAAGAGGCGTACCAAAGAAAAGGTAATATCCATTACCGATCTTTTCAATTTCATTCTTCTTCAACTTCTTCTTCTTTAGTTGTTTCATGATAAAGTAATAACATCAGTATTACTTACATACTGATATGTTATTATAAATATGAAACAACCCTAATTCACCTTTTATCCATCCTACGGAAAAATGAAATCACCGCGCGTGCGTACGTACGGAATACCGTCTCCACGCCGTGGTGTAATCTATTTTCTACCATCACCTTACAAGGATGGGTATAATGGTGTAATGAGTAACTATATATGATTATTATGAAGTAATATTGATAATTAAATAATATATATATACTCCAATACAATTCCACGATCATAGGAACGATATCATCACTCGTGCGTACGAACGGAATACCGTCTCCACGATGTGATGCGACTCGTTCTACATGATCTTCATTTCATAATGATTATATAAATGAATTGAATGAATGAATATGGTATATACTACACTAATACCATTCTGGAAATGAATTATCTATAACCTAAAGATAAGAATAAGAATTTATTCAACAAAACACGCATAAGAACAAAAAGTTATAAAGACCCGAGTAACAAGTAACAATGAAATATTACTAACAAGAAGCTAATAATATATGATATCATATCAATATGTATGATTCTGGAATAAGTCAATAACATTATTTAAACCATTATACAGGAGCTTCGGACACGAACAAAGCAAATCGGACCTAAGGTAAGGGAAATATCACAATCTCATTTTTATCCGAGATTGTTTATTCGTAAGTATTTACTGGGGTGTATTTTATCATCCACATCCATGTTCCCTCAATATGTAATATTATTTCCATCCACCTACAATTGTTTAAATCCATTTTTACCCTTCGGTGAGTTTTTAGTAATATGTACGAAAGGAATCCTTTGTCGTTTTTCGTACGAGGTACTTTTTGACTTTTCCGACAAAAGTACGAAGAATGTTTTCTTTTAACTTATATGGCATGAATGGATTTTTAAAACAAATTTTCCAAGAATCTTCCTTTACAAGTTTTCAAGTTTATTTTTAATAAACTTCTTTTATTTTAAAGTTGTATGGCATGTTATGAAAGAAAAAAATGTTTTTGAAGTAGAAAGGATATTTTCCTCAAGAATGGAGTTCAAGTGTTTTATCAAAATTATTTTCCATCTAAGATAATAAAGGGTTCTGTTTTTATCCCTATTATTAAATTGATTTGATCATGTTGTGATGGAATTATTTTTATGAATTCCTTTATCTTATATGAGTTGTTTTATGATGTCATGTCGTTTAAGAATCCCATTTTTATTACATGGGTTATGCTATGATGTATGTTTTATGATTATGTGGCACACATAAGAAAGGATTCATTATAAGAGGGGTGGGACCTATATCTCCCTCCAATGCATTGGGTAAAGATTTTATATCTCATGAGATAGACATGGCTGGAACGAAAGGTTATTTCGGTTCAGTGATACAGAACTGAAACGAGGAGTGAACTCGGTTCAGAAAGGGACTTTGTCCACTAAGATAGTCTTGGCAATAAGTCATGACTAACAAGAAATGATTTTCCATGATTATGTGTGCATGCCACAAAGTTTCAAGTTTTATGTTATGATTATGGGGATCTCATTTTCACTTCTATGATTTATTCCATGTTAAGATATTATGATCTCTTTTGCAGGTTTTGATTTTCAAAAAGATATGATATGATTTTTATTTCCTTTATTTGCCCTTGCTGAGCATTTGAGCTCACCCTTTTATGTTTTCTTTTCCCCAGGTCAGGAAGATGGATATTAAGTAGAATATGCTAAAAGGGACCCTAGATATGATGAAATAAATGGGAGACACTGTAGAAGATTTATGAACCAGTTGTTTATGTTTCCCAGTTTCTAAATACACTCTACCTATACGGTCCTTTGTGGTTTTATCATATGTTGTAATAAGTGTGCTTCAATTTTGAAGTATTAACAATGTATGTAAAGTATGGGTCGTTATACCCTAAAATCTTTTTATTTACTTCTTTTGTAACAAAACCAGTATCTTCAATATACTAGGATGTTGTTATATGATTTATTCGAGCTACACTCTCACACAACTACATCAAATGGTTAAAGAACATACGGTTTCCGTGGATGGCGAAATTATGCCTCCCGAAACGATGATTGTTCAATACTCTTTTAACACCTTCAAAGGTGGCCATTATGATGTCACTATTTTTATATATGATATATAATATGTTTATGTTTTACTTATGCTTCTTTATTTTTCATTTGTGTCTTACCTTGATGGCTTCCATTATGGGTATACGTGATATCTTCATTTTAAGGAAGTGCGGACTACCGCCCCCTCAAAGTGATTTGATTCGTTATATACCATATGTGGGACGTATAAAGGATGGAACTATGATATTATATATGATATTATACTGGAATTATAATATACCTTTATATCAGTATTATTCCATTCTATAAAATATGAAATAGAAATGAAAGTAGCGTTCATGCGTACGTACGGCTTACCGTCTCCATGAACGGTGCATTTCATTTCTTACCTCTAAATGATTATGTAATGTAATAAATGCATGCATGTACTGGATATATATGACATATATGATATATACATCATGAATACAATTCTGGATATAATAAACTTTTGGCCACACGAACAACATGTAATTGTAAGAAGTCCACTTTCGACTTAAGAACCAAATACCGACAAAATGAACATTATTAACTTGAATGATTACATAATGTTTATAACATGTCAATAATTGATATAAAAGGAATAATGAAATTGGAAAAGGTTCTTAAGGAATTAGAAATTAACTCAAGTTTATTATTCAGGAGATTAAATAATGATCGAGTCAAGTCGGACCCTAGGTAAGGGATCCTACTCCTCTCTTTCTTTTTAAGTACACACTTTTATGTCATTCCTTTTAAAGCTCATCTTTCTTGTTATTGGGATGATCTTTTATATTAAACTTACTGTAATTTTTATTTTCATGTGATGAGAGACCCTATTCTCTCTCATCAATCCATTTTGTAAGTTTTGAGTGGCGCCTTTAGGCTGCCGAACTTTTATAAGAGATCTAACCTCTCTCTTTCTTTCTAAGTACTCTCCTTTATGTCACTTCTTTTAATCTCCTCTTTGTAATGTTGGGGATGTTCTTTTATATTCCTATTGCTGTACATTTTATTGTAACGTGATGAGATACCCTATTTGATCTCATCAATCCATATTCGGAAGTTTTATGTGGCGCCGTTAGGCTGCCGAGTTTTCGTAAGGGATTTTTCATCTCACTTTTATTCCCGTGAGATTTATGCTACATTTGCCACAAATTCAATTGAGTGGTGTATGTACTGTCCATTATTCTACTCTTTGTGTAATATACTTTCGTTTATGAGTATTTACATCAATGATCTATTGTCCTTCTTTCATGGGGTGTATGTTTTGAAAGATACCCAAGTCGGTAAGGGAACCTTTCACCCTCCTCTTTTTTTTAAAAGACTTCTTTTGTTGGGTCTTTTAATTTACATATTGTTATATTGGGATATGTTCTCATATATCCTTTTTGATGTAAATTTTATGTCCATGTGATGAGATACTCTTTTTATCTCTCATCAACTCATTTTGATGTGATGCCGTTAGGCTGTCAAGGGAACTTTTTAACCCAATTTCGATTTCTTTGGGTTCAACATGTAGTCATTGAATATGTCATCCATTGAATATGTGTGAATGACCTTTTATTGTTGTGCACTTAATATCCACTTATATTGGGTGTATTTATATTTGTCACACATATTTTTGAGATTGATTTGTCCTTAATTTAAGGATACCTTCTTTATAAGGGATTTCATCACATTTGACATTTATATTGAGGGTTCATTGTTGTTATACACCAATTCACTCTTATATGGTGTATATACTGTCTTTTGGAGTATTATATCATGAATCCTTTTATTCTCATGATATTATAAAGTTCTGACTAAATGTTATTCCTCGATTATTGTATTCAAGTGTCTCTAATTTTGGTAAAACCCCTTTAACCAAAATATCGTTTTAAATGTTTTAATTATTTGTTCTTATTAATATCCATGTTTTCAAAATGGTTTTAAGGATTTATTTACATGGATATTAATGGTTTAAAATGTTAAAAGCTTCAAGGTGGTATGGGACACTTTGATTCAAAAATCTCTTTATTAAATGTTTTAAATGGTTTCTTTTTGAATGAATTCATTATTTCAATATCCTAAAATGTTATATTGTGATCGAAATGTGGAAATGTTATGTTTCCTTTATTCATGTTTTATGTGATATGATTATGTTATGGTTCTTGGGAATTGTTATGAAGAACAGGTGGTTTCGTGATAAACTAATGGCGGGTGAGCCCGATATAGCTCTCCAATGCATTGGGTAACGCGAAGGAGTGAAACGTTAAGGTTTCTCCGAAGAGATTTAGGGAATATACTGTGATGGGTATTCCAAACGTAACCAATAGGGTTACTCCCTACATAAGAATGTTATGAATGCCTCAAGTTACCTTTATGTCTTATGTTTTCTATGATTTATTCATGATTTGATATGCCTATGTTTTATGGGTAAAGTATGATTTCATTCTTGTGTATATATGAACTCATGTTTCCTTTCCATATATTTTATAACCCTTACTGAGCTTTTTATGCTCATCCCAAGTTTTTGAAATGTTTTTCACAGGACAAGGGAAAGGTACATGATGTGATGATAGTGTCGAGGATGTGTCAAGAAAGAATCCATGTTTCATTTTAAATATGTTTCCGTTGATCGGAGGAATGAATACTCTATTTTATGTAACCACTTTGTTTAAATGTGGAATATAATGCAAGTTTCACGATCTAATTCTCTAAAACTCTAAACCTGAAAAGATCCTCAATGTGTAATCTTGTAATAACTCAAGATTTAGTAAGGTTTAAGGCTGGGGCCTTATAGTTGGTATCAAAGGTCGGTTTAGACAACTTTAGGGATTAGGAGTTTTTGTGACGCACATGATCAGTCCCTATAACTATTATTTCAGTTAAATCCCTGTTTTAAATTTTTTTTTCAGGTCAAGTAAAGTCGGTTACGAATGGAAGGAGGAGGATCTCAAACGACATTCCTATCTCTTCCTGATGACATGCTTGCAATAATTATTTCAAAGTCATCTTCGGATGATTGTGAAACCTTTTCTAGCATACAACTCACTTGCAAGCATTTGTTTGAGATATCAAACACCTCCGCTATACCTCGTTATCATCGTGGATCATGGGTTGTTTTTAGAAAAATACTATTTTCACAATATTCTCATGTTTTCAAGAGAGGTAAATATTATCAAGGTATTTTCAAATATTTTACCTTATCACAAGAATTTGAAGCATATTATGATTTTCAAAATGGTGCTAAGGAAGGAGACCCTTGCGCAACCTATTTATATTTGCTTTTAAAATATAGTCTCACATCACATACTTATGGTATTTTAAAAGGACCAATGATAGAAAGTTTCAACTCAATTTCGGTCCGACTATTTTTTAGAAATCATGTTTTATCAGATGTTTTGGAATTATATGTCATACATGATTATTTTCCAAAACTGTTTTTCTGTGAACACCCATATGACCCATGTTGCACGAGGTGTATTTGGATGGAGGAAGCAAATGATTTTGAAGGATCTCTAAATCATTGTTGTAATGCATGGGACTTCTACCTACGTGAGCAAGATGACGATGAGACCGAGTGGACGCCATGATCAAGGTATGATGTTATTCATTTTGGGAATTGTTTTATTTTATCTTATGGTGGTGAAATAAGACTTCAAGAATTAAGGTGTTGAGATCATAATGAATTTGGATGAAAATTAAAGGTATAAGGAAACTATTGAGTTTAAAACATGTTGGGGTTATTTTTGGAGTTTTATAAAAAGGACAACACGCAGACCGTGTGACAACCCGTCGCGTCGGACAAAGCTGCGGGAATCGAACCCATAAAAAAAGTGCAACTTGTATTTATCACCTACCACTGGACTACGTGAAGTCCCTAGTTAGTTTGACTGATTCTTTCTAGTTATATGATTTTATGAATTAAGAGTAAGTTTATTTTGGGTTATTTATGAAAATGATTATCCTATCATGGAGGATATGTGATTAGGTTAATTACTTTTCAATACGAGACTTTAGGAGCAACTGATGTTGTTTGGAGATAAATGTTACGATTTAACTTGGAAGACTATGTGACTAAATCCTTAAAATATTTGGGTTTCAATCTTATATTGGTTTATTTTGAAGAATTTTATGGACAAATTATTTATCGGATGGTCCTTGTTGAACTTTGGGTTTTGTTGGAAAAATTTTGGAGATTAAGAATAGATTTTCTTTTTATAAGGGGTTATCCTTTTCTGGATTATCTGATCTTGTACTAGCCTTTTTGGTTTTGTTTTTGGTTAAAGTCTAAAGACATGGGATGTATATAGTTCTCTTTTGTGGATTATGTGATTCTCTAGAAGTTGATTATAGTACTCTTAATGTGAACAAGTCTTCCTAAATACTCGTCTTTTGGAGAAAATACGAGTTTGTGTAAAATTTGAAAGTCAACATGATAAGTGATTATGTTTCCTTATGAATAAATTACTCAATAAAAAGTAACTTAAAACAAAAATGTTGTCTATTAACTTTTCTTACTGGGGAATCGAATACCGTTTAACCCATCACAAGTTTGTGATTTTCTCATGGTTAACTTTCTCCTAAACATGTTTTTTATCACTCTCCATCAGAACATGACCCTATGTTTTCTCCTCCATGTCCATGTTTTCATACTTGGAATCCTAGTATGGGTTAACTCAGGTGACCTCTGTGCTTATCTTTCTTTATTTTAAAGTGATTGTTTTACCGACTCTTGTTCCGATGTGGGACTTTCAAGGATGTTTCCAAGCTCAATTTTAAAAATTGCGAGGACGCAATTCCCAAAAGGGGGGAAGGATGTAACACCCCAGGTAAATAAAGAATATGACATTTTCATATTTATCCATATTTGTGAATAAAATATTGATATGACTTTAAAGGGGACGCTATGCTCGATGGCGTACCCAACACGCAACAACGAGTTTCTTCGGAATCTTACGTTGCACTCTAATAATAAATTTCAAATGTTAGTTAACATGTAGCCGTTGTAATGGCGGGAATGGATATAAATAACTAAAATATGATTATATATGTTTTTAAATGTTTATACATTTATCCAATAAAATATAATGGCTTAAAATACGGAAAGAATTCAATTTTAGGCGTATATGCCCTAGTTTTCACTAAAGGTTCACTTATCACCTTTTGATGGCGAACCGTCATTAAATATAGTTTTGATCACTCTTATACATTCTATTGTACCAAATAAAACTCTTCTTGAGAATCGGGACATCAAAATTTACTTTGTGTAAATTTTTGGTATCTTTCTGATAAAGTTCATTTTTTTAATGAATAGTGTAAAACGTTGTATTTTAATTCAAAACCACTTTTTAATATAATTTATTTATATGATTAGATTATATTTTGAATTGGTTTTAAAGTGAAATTAGAAAATATTTTTACCATTAAATCCAATAATGGTCGTTGGAATTAATTTCACTTTGAAATCAGACTTAAACTAGTGTCAATCTTTTGATACTTATTGTTTCATAAAAACACGCTATTTGTCATGACAGCGGGAATTAATTATTAAATTAATTAATGTAACTTATATGTTTTGAATTTTTTAAAACGGACTTCATTTTTGAATTCGGAATATCAAATATAGCTTAGGGTGAATTTTTGGTAATTTTCTGAAAAACTTCAATTTTTGATGAATAGTGAAACCACAAAGTGGTACTTATAAAGACTGATTTTCCGTTTAAATGATATTTTGCCATCATTGTGTTTTGATTTTCAAAAATCCGACATACATGGTTGTCATTAAGAAGTAAAATGTGGTTCAATGAGATTATAATAATTTTTTGGTGAATAGTAACTTATTAAGTTCTTAATCGCGATTAGTGGTAATTAGTGTAGTTTAAGGTAAAAATGATATTATAAGGATGTGAAAACACCATGACACTTGTCTTACACCTATTGGGTGAGTCATGGCCGACCAAGACAAGCCATGGGCCAACTTGGGGACCCCATGGAGCCACTTTAGTTGGAAAATGACAATAATAACTTTTTATTTAATGTAAAAGTAAAAATGACACAAACATAATATGTTTTACGAAAACAATTTTTACATGGGGTTACAAAGATCATATTTTTTATTATAAATATTCATTGGAAAGCTAAAAAGATTTCCTACATCATAGTATTTGTTTTATAATTTTTAGACATTAAATAAATTAAATTATTTATGACATAATAATGATGCAGTGATGACATCATTATTTAACGATTAAAATAAAATGGAAATATAATGTAATATCTATGAACTACACATGTCCAAAACTTATTGGATGGGTTTATTTCGAACCCTTATAACCTTATCCACGAATTATAGCAATGTGGGACCTTTTAAAACCGAAACACATTTTCAAATAAAGTAATATTTCCTTACATTCCAAAAGTGCCCCTCCTCTCCTCTTATAAAAGGCCCCCACCTCTACCTCTTTTCACACACTCATCAAGCCTTTTTCTCGTCCAAACCCTGCCCATTTACTCTCTCCACATCCCTCTCCTCATCCTAGAGGATTACCTTTGGGCATAATCCTTTCAAAGGAAGCCTTTAGGCTCAAATCAAAAGGAGTTACACTTTTAAAGGTAATTCTTTCTCTCATGTTCATTTGTTTTATTTTGCTTCTCCAACCCCCTAAACTCTTTTTATTTACTTATTTTGTAACAAAACCAGTATCTTCAATATACTAGGATGTTTTTATATGATTTATTTGAGCTAAACTCTCACACAACTACATCAAATGGTTAAAGAACATACGGTTTCCGTGGATGGCGAAATTATGCCTCCCGAAACGATGATTGTTCAATACTCTTTTAACACCTTCAAAGGTGGACATTATGATGTCACTATTTTTATATATGATATATAATATGTTTATGTTTTACTTATGCTTCTTTATTTTTCATTTGTGTCTTACCTTGATGGCTTCCATTATGGGTATACGCGATATCTTCATTTTAAGGAAGTGCGGACTACCGCCCCCTCAAAGTGATTTGATTCGTTATATACCATATGTGGGACGTATAAAGGATGGAACTATGATATTATATATGATATTATACTGGAATTATAATATACCTTTATATCAGTATTATTCCATTCTATAAAATATGAAATAGAAATGAAAGTAGCGTTCATGCGTACGTACGGCTTACCGTCTCCATGAACGGTGCATTTCATTTCTTACCTCTAAATGATTATGTAATGTAATAAATGCATGCATGTACTGGATATATATGACATATATGATATATACATCATGAATACAATTCTGGATATAATAAACTTTTGGCCACACGAACAACATGTAATTGTAAGAAGTCCACTTTCGACTTAAGAACCAAATACCGACAAAATGAACATTATTAACTTGAATGATTACATAATGTTTATAACATGTCAATAATTGATATAAAAGGAATAATGAAATTGGAAAAGGTTCTTAAGGAAGTAGAAATTAACTCAAGTTTATTATTCAGGAGATTAAATAATGATCGAGTCAAGTCGGACCCTATGTAAGGGATCCTACTCCTCTCTTTCTTTTTAAGTACACACTTTTATGTCATTCCTTTTAAAGATCATCTTTCTTGTTATTGGGATGATCTTTTATATTAAACTTACTGTAATTTTTATTTTCATGTGATGAGAGACCCTATTCTCTCTCATCAATCCATTTTGTAAGTTTTGAGTGGCGCCTTTAGGCTGCCGAACTTTTATAAGAGATCTAACCTCTCTCTTTCTTTCTAAGTACTCTCCTTTATGTCACTTCTTTTAATCTCCTCTTTGTAATGTTGGGGATGTTCTTTTATATTCCTATTGCTGTAAATTTTATTGTAACGTGATGAGATACCCTATTTGATCTCATCAATCCATATTCGGAAGTTTTATGTGGCGCCGTTAGGCTGCCGAGTTTTCGTAAGGGATTTTTCATCTCACTTTTATTCCCGTGAGATTTATGCTACATTTGCCACAAATTCAATTGAGTGGTGTATGTACTGTCCATTATTCTACTCTTTGTGTAATATACTTTCGTTTATGAGTATTTACATCAATGATCTATTGTCCTTCTTTCATGGGGTGTATGTTTTGAAAGATACCCAAGTCGGTAAGGGAACCTTTCACCCTCCTCTTTTTTTTAAAAGACTTCTTTTGTTGGGTCTTTTAATTTACATATTGTTATATTGGGATATGTTCTCATATATCCTTTTTGATGTAAATTTTATGTCCATGTGATGAGATACTCTTTTTATCTCTCATCAACTCATTTTGATGTGATGCCATTAGGCTGTCAAGGGAACTTTTTAACCCAATTTCGATTTCTTTGGGTTCAACATGTAGTCATTGAATATGTCATCCATTGAATATGTGTGAATGACCTTTTATTGTTGTGCACTTAATATCCACTTATATTGGGTGTATTTATATTTGTCACACATATTTTTGAGATTGATTTGTCCTTAATTTAAGGATACCTTCTTTATAAGGGATTTCATCACATTTGACATTTATATTGAGGGTTCATTGTTGTTATACACCAATTCACTCTTATATGGTGTATATACTGTCCTTTGGAGTATTATATCATGAATCCTTTTATTCTCATGATATTATAAAGTTCTGACTAAATGTTATTCCTCGATTATTGTATTCAAGTGTCTCTAATTTTGGTAAAACCCCTTTAACCAAAATATCGTTTTAAATGTTTTAATTATTTGTTCTTATTAATATCCATGTTTTCAAAATGGTTTTAAGGATTTATTTACATGGATATTAATGGTTTAAAATGTTAAAAGCTTCAAGGTGGTATGGGACACTTTGATTCAAAAATCTCTTTATTAAATGTTTTAAATGGTTTTGGAAATGGTTTCTTTTTTAATGGATTCATTATTTCAATATCCTAAAATGTTATATTGTGATCGAAATGTGGAAATGTTATGTTTCCTTTATTCATGTTTTATGTGATACGATTATGTTATGGTTCTTGGGCATTGTTATGAAGAATGGGTGGTTCCGTGATAAACTAAGGGCGGGTGAGCCCGATATAGCTCTCCAATGCATTGGATAACGCGAAGGAGTGAAACGTTAAGGTTTCTCCGAAGAGATTTAGGGAATATACTGTGATGGGTATTCCAAACGTAACCAAGAGGGTTACTCCCTACGTAAGAATGTTATGAATGCCTCAAGTTACCTTTATGTCTTATGTTTTCTATGATTTATTCATGATTTGATATGCCTATGTTTTATGGGTAAAGTATGATTTCATTCTTGTGTATATATGAACTCATGTTTCCTTTCCATATATTTTATAACCCTTACTGAGCTTTTTATGCTCATCCCAAGTTTTTGAAATGTTTTTCACAGGACAAGGGAAAGGTACATGATGTGATGATAGTGTCGAGGATGTGTCAAGAAAGAATCCATGTTTCATTTTAAATATGTTTCCGTTGATCAGAAGAATGAATACTCTATTTTATGTAACCACTTTGTTTAAATGTGGAATATAATGCAAGTTTCATGATCTAATTCTCTAAAACTCTAAACCTGAAAAGATCCTCAATGTGTAATCTTGTAATAACTCAAGATTTAGTAAGGTTTAAGGCTGGGGCCTTATATTAGAAGGTTGATCCCACTCATATTAATAAATATATATGTTAGTTTAGAAATATGATTGTAATCCAAGGGTTGAATCCTTGGAATTTCACCTTAAAATTTTCTAGCTAAGCCTAAGGAAAAATATAAGGTAATATCATGATATACTTGACTGGAGCCCAAGAAAATAATCCAATGTGGTTTGTGTCAAAGTAAATCAAGTCGAATACAAGGATATGATCAAAGGAATTATAATTTTTGAAAATGAAGGTGAATCATTAGAATAAACTGAGGAATTCACAAGATAAGAAATTGACTAAGACCAAGTTCGGTATCTCACTTGGTAGTCAAATTAATGAATTGGTTGGAACCCTATAATTTTTCCTAAATAATTTTAGGATAGGAATCTAATTTTAGATCAAAGAAGGCCATGACATTATATTGATCCAGGTATAGTACAAAAAGTAAGCATAATATGACAACTGATCAGTGGTCCATGTGATGTATACATTTCATTTATCAATTCAATTTATCATATTAGGTTCATTTCATTTATAATTGATAAATAGGTCCAAATGAATTACATATTCCATGTTACCATTCATTTTATCTACTTATCTCATTACAATTTAAAATTATCAAACCAAACACACCTCAAAGGTTTCTTGGTTATATTAAAATCATGGTTGTCTAGAATTTAAACAAAAACATGCTAAGGGGTGGTTTAGGTTCAGTTCATAAAATACAATTTAATGTGATATTAACTTTAGAAGCAACACCCATAAAGTCTTTTTTGTGGAACAACAACAATAATTTAAAACCATTGATACTTTTAGGAAAAAGTAATGTACCACTTTCCATAATATGGAAGAGGAATCCTCATCAAATATTGTCCTCAAATTTAGATTATATTGATGGAAAATGAAGAACTATACAGACATACTGAAAATAGGGTATATTGGGTTGTATGGAAATAACACATATGATGGTAAAGAAAACTAAAGAAGGGATACAATATAGTGCTAGACTTACCCAAGTGGATCCAATGTGATGCACAACAATTGAAATGGAGTCTGGATGGAGGTTATCCAACAAAAACCTTTCAGATAAAGTGGGTATATCTCCTATAGTGGGATGTTATGTTAAAATTTGGAGAAGAAAGGGTAGATAAAGGGTTTAATTATAAAGGGGTAATTTGGTAATTTCAATATTTTTAAAGGGGCACAAGGTTTGGTCATGAGGTTTTCCAAACTATTTTCCAACCATGTGATTCAAACTATCCATGAGAACACAACTTGCATGTTTTAGACACATAGTTTGTCAAATCAAGCATAAACCATATAAGTTTCATCTGTAATAAATTTTAGGTTTTTCACTACCATGTGTCCCTTAGTGCTGGTTTGAAAAAGCATGCTTCACCCTCTCAATTTTTCATGGTTGAGGTGTGTAGTTAGTGCTAAGCATGCTCAAACTATGATCCTAATCTTGTTTCTTTAAAAACCCTTACACTAAGTTCTTAACCACACTTGAATGCTCCTGAAACCTCCATAATCCCTTCTTGCACATCCATTTAGGTAAAAAAATGGTTTATACTTAAATTTAAAGGATATTTACCTCTTTGAACAACTAGGATCTTACAAAGATAAAAAAAATGTTATGTACATCAAAACATTATTTTAGAAAAAACATCTCTTTTTTTACTTTCAAATGATTTTATTTTCATTTATAACTAATTGATAACCAATTAGTTCATTTGTATATGTGTAAACAATAATTTTTAATAATTTATTTGGTAAAACCCATAATTACTAATCTAATGGATAGGTGATACTTGTCACATTTAATAATAATATTTCAATAGTATATTGTGGTTCATTTAAAATCGATGTTTAATATAAAGTAAGCTATCAAAGACATAAAAATTATTTAAATAAAAATATATTATAAAATCTAAATTTGTTACATTCTACCACCTTATAATCCCTAAAAATTTCATTACTCTGATACAAACAATTAAGGATATGTATACCTTGTCACATTCTTGCATTCCCATATAGATTCCTCAAATTTATAGTTTCACCACAAAACTTTAACCAAGTTAGCGATCTTTTTATACTACACTTTCTCTCTTCAATACAGAATATACAGTAATTATTCCTTATAAGAGAGATCATGCTCTAGTGGTACAACCTCTAAGTAAAGTATGTGTAAATAATCATGTATTTACTTCCTCAAGAGAGATGCATGGATCACATCATGTACTAGAGAGAGATTAAAATGAAGAACCAAGATAAAATCAATCATCTTAATATGATCAAGAATTTTGAATGGAATTATATTCCTAGGTCTCAAATTAACCTTCTTTCTAATTTTCATAACCTTCTTCCAAGGATATATTTATTGAAATACCTTATCGCCAACCTCAAATTCTAGATCTCATCGAAAATTATCAATATAAATTTTCTATCGACTCTGAGATACCATGATGTACTGATGAATACCTCTAACCTTCTCTATCATTTCCTCAACTAGATCAGGCCCCAATAACTTTCATTATATAACTTCATCCCATGACATTGTATTTATACACTTCCAAGAATATATGGCCTCATAAGAATCCATCTGAATGTTTGAGTGAATGATATTCTTGTAAGAAAACTTTATATAGAAAAGTGTTGATCCCAACCACCATTAAACTATAAAAAACATGCTCTCAATATATCTAATAGTGTTATAATGGTCTTATTTGGTATACCATCTCTCTTAGGATGATATTTAGTGCTAAACTTCAACTCTTTATACAATTCTTGTTTAATACTTCTTCAGAACTTTGAGGTAAACCTCATGTCATGATCAAATACAATAAAATGTAGTAATCCATGAAAATATACCACTTTCATAATGTATATTTTGACAATAGGATCAAGAGATAAATATTATCTAATTGTAATAAAATTTACTAACTTCAGAATGTGATCGAATACAACCCAATTATCATTATGTTCTTTAGATGTCTTGGGAGTAAAATGATGAAATCCATGGTGATGTTTTCCCATTTTTATTCTAGTACGGTTAATTATTATAACATATACTTATATTTATTTCTCTCAGTATTAAATTATTGACATACCAAGTATTGAAATACATACTCAATAATATCCCTTTTCATGTTTTCCCACCAAAAATATTCTTTCAGGTATCTATATATCGTTGTACTTCAAAGAAGAATAAATAATGATGAACTATTATCTTTGTCCAATAGATCCTTATTCAAATATGGTATTTAAGGGATATATACTCTATTACTAAACCTTATCATTCCATCACAATCATGGTTGAACTCAAAGACATTCCTCACATTCTTCTATAATTCCAAATCATCCTTCTATGCTTCTTTTATCCTCACATGAATTGATTGTTAAATATTTGTCTAATAAATATAATATATTTATACCTTACTTGTAACTTTAAGGTAAATCTTATGTAAATACATAATAATTGGATCTGTTTCAATCCTCACCATATAAAATTGATCATGGCCCATCTGACTCGGGATATCTTCCACCTTGTTCACTTTTCTAGGGTGGTAATGTATTGAGAAGTCAAAATATATAATCAAATAAAACTATCTAATTTGGTGCATATTTATATATTTTTGTGTGAATATATAGTTCAAACTTTTATTGTCAATATATATATATATATATATCACATTTCTTAAAATAGAGATACCTCTACTATATTTTTAATGTAAAAATTACCACTGCCATCTCCAAATCATGACTTGGGTAATTTTACTCATGAATTCTCAATTAGTGTGAGGAATAATAATCCACAATATAATTATCCATAACGACACATCATATTCCCATATTAGATGTATCACTAATATTACAAACTATTTTAAACTATTAGGTAGTGTGAGTATATATGTACTAACCAACCTTCTCTTTAGTTCCTTGAAGTTTTTCACACATTTATCTATCCAAATGAACCTGGACGCCTTCTATGTTAACGTATATATTAGAGTTTATATCCATGAGAAATATCTCATAAGGCATCATTTTTATTGATATAACCCAAGAAAAATACATATCTCGGTCGCCATGGTTGGTTTGGGCTATTTTTCAATAACTTGAATCTTTGAAGGATCCATTGATAAACACTCTCTTGAGATTATATGACCCAATAATGAAACTTTCTATAGCCATAATTTACACTTTAAGAATTTTGGAACACATATTATCCTTCATAAAGTTCTTCAAAAAAATCCTCAAATTATCTTTATGATCTTCCTTTCTCTTGGAATATATAATACTAAAATATATAAAGACTACCAAAAACTGATTGAGGTAATATCTAAATACTATATTCATTAAATCCATGAAGAAAACATGGGAATTGGTACATCCAAATAACATCAATATAAATTCATAATGACCATATCTAATATGGAAGATTGTATTCATTATATCCTTCTTCTTCATCCTTAACTTATGATATCTAGAATAATGGCCATTCTTGGAAAAGTATTGATCTCTTCACAAATGAACAAAAAATTCATCAATACAAGGTAGATGATACTTGTTCTAGATATTAATCTTGTAAATTTCTTGATAACCAATGAAAATACACATTATCCCCCATTTCTTCTTAATAATAAGGGCATGTGCCCCCCATGTTGACATGATAGGTCATATGAATCCCTTTTCAAGAATCTCCTTGATTTTTTTCTTCAATTTTGGCAATTAAATAGGGTTTATTCTATATAGAGTATTTAAAATAGGTGTTGTACTAGGTATGAGTTCTATTTAAAACCCAACTTCATGATTTAGGGGAAGATAGGGAACATATTTAGAATGTACATCATTATATTCACAAAAAATTGGCATATCATCAATGTTGAGTTTCTCCCAATCATTTGAGATAAATATCCCTCATGAATAGGTAATATGACCCATACAATGGAAGTAATTTCCATTGGAAGTTAATATTCGTACTCATAGTAAAATATGATGATATGTTGATTTTAAATATCAAATTTAACTTCCCTAACTTGAAAATTGATATGGTATCAACATTATAAAATCAAATCCATGCCTAAAATAACATCAAATACAACTATAGGGATAATCACATGATTTGTAGAAAGAACATTCCCACAAACTTCTATCTAAGAGGAGCTATAGAATTGAGATGTGATCATCATGAAATTAATATTATTCATCGATAATTATACATCTAATAATTGAGGTAAAGATATGATATCCTCAGAAAATTATTCAGATATAAAATATTAGGTAAAACCAGAATCAAATAATATATTTTTGGTTCTAGAGTGGATGATAAGTGAACCTTTCACCACTTTGTTCCTATGACACACTACAGTAGTTTTGATATCATGATCTTTCCCATTATCTCTTGGATTAATAGGTTGTTGATGCCTATTATCATTATGAACACTTATATTTAGGAACTAGTTGGCCTAATTACCATATTCCTAATATTTTTAGCATTTAAGTGTGGTTGGTTCATTAAAATGAGATTTTTATTCATTATTTTCATTATCTTCCCAATTTATATCTCTTTTTCATTCACTTTATTGATGAAGTTATTTTCCACACTTTAAAAATTTATCATTCACTTGGATACAATTTACTCCATGCTTATTTCCACACTTTGGGAATAAATTGAGATTAATTTTATTTCCTCTATGGGTTTTATTATCAAAATTTCCTCAAAAAAAATATTTAACTTCCTATAAAACCTATGAGAATTATAGGAATCCTTTCTATTCATTTATACATTGAGATCACATTGAACAATTTCTTCATAGGTACTAAAGTTCTTTATGTCTATCACCTTTCTAAGACTTGGTTTTAGGCCTCTAGAGAACTAATTATTTTTTATTTATACTTTAATGATTGAAGATACTTTGGGGTATTTTTTGTAATGATTTTTTCATTTTTTTCAACATATTTTTTGTAAATGTTTTTAGTATTTATTGTAATAATGAGTTATTGAAGGAGTTTAAGAAATATTATTTAAAAATTAAGATGTTGTTATATTGATATTAAATTTTCTAACATTATGAATATATTCATGATTCTATCTAGTTTTTACATGTTTTTACAAATGGGGAGAATTTGGTTTCTGGAAAAATATTGTGTTGTGACTGTATAAAGTTCAAACTCTAGTATATTTTAGTTGTTGTTAATGATAGGACAAGGTAGTATTAAGTATAAAATAATGAGTCTATTAGGCCAAGGATCGTGAAGTTTTTATATAGTCATTTTGTACAAATATTCAATTTTAAAGTTGTTAAGTTTCAAGATATACCTAGTTTTATGATATAAAGTAATTAATTTCCTACTAAACTAATGTTGATCTATAAAGTTTCCATCAAAAAACGTTGGTTGGAAAAATAATTTGTTACTCAAGAAGAAGAATAATTATCTTAAGGTTACCAAAGGGATAGATACAATCTTAAATCATACATTGATATATAAAGTTCACTAGAAAGAGGGAATCTTTTAATGATTTTATATTGAGTTCCAATAGATAGACATTTTCGAAGTCCAATGGATATAGAGTTCTGAGGAAGGAATCCAAAAGAGATTATACATACAAATTCAAAGAGTTATACCAGATAGATTGAACCATTTTTTTTGGATGATTTTTTATATAAGTTAAACTATATAGGTTTTAAATGGATCAATAGATATATGAGAATTGAAAATAGAATTATGATATCATAGGATGGATATTTCTATGAAGTTAAACCAGAATGAGTTTTTTAAACCATGCTCTATATTAATTTTGAGGGTATAAAATTTGGATGGATGGAGACATTCCAACTCATCAAACATAACATTTTAGATGAACTTATGTGAAGTATATCAAATAGAGGAATTATAGGAAAAGCATCGAATGGAGAAATTATGAGTGAACCAGACCAATTCAATCAGAAGATATAGATCAGATAGAAGAGAGTTGGATAGAAAAATATCAACCATAAAAGTTCTTATAAAGGAACTATACAATCATTTTTCAGATGAATTTATAATAAACATTATATAAACTTTGTAAATTCCATTAATAAGATTATTTTGAGTTGTTCCTTAAATTTTCATTAATCTTTCCAATATCTAAAAAAGTTTAAATAAATTCATTGATGTTGATATTTCAAGAAACTTTAAGAAAGTTCTATAATGTTTGAAGGTATTCTTGTAAAGATGAGTTATATGGGGAAATTCAAAGTTCAAATTTTGGTATCTCTCATTTTTTCCTAGTTTTATATAGGAATTGTTCCTATATAAATATGTGAAGACACTTTATGAAATTGTACTATTATTTTATAAGAAATAGTGGGAGTGATTAATGAAAGGAATCAAATAAATCTACCAAATATAAAGTAGATGAGATGAATATTCCAATCAAGTAATCTTTTGGTTAATAAAGAAAAATAATAGTCATAATAAATAGCGGTATAGAAGATAGAGGTGTATCAGACAGAGTTTCCAAATAGAACTAAACCAAAAAAAGGATTACCATATAGAGGTTTATCAGATATATTTTCATCAGATTGAGATAAATTTAATTGATTCATTCCAAATGGAATTATATCATATAAAGGTATACTAGAAAAGACCTTTTTAGATATAGTTTTGTGAGTTGTTCTGAAAATTTTCTTACCTTGTTTTGGATCAAAAGTATAAAAAAATTATAATTATTGGGAACTGGTGTACTTAATTTTTATAAAATATTATGAACTTAATGGATTAGTTTTATTTGGTTTATATCATGCTGAATTTTCAAGGATCAATGGGAGTCTCTATGGTAAGGAAATAGTTTCCACACTAGGGGTGAACCTTGTAAATATTTTGTGTTCTAACTTACTTTACAATCGTTTCATATGAGTGTGGTTGAGATGTAAAGTCAAAAGGTATAGAAACTCTAAAAAGTTATAGGGGTTAATTACATAATAAAATAAATTTTAAAATATCACCACTAACTCAACCCTCCCCCCATTGGTTTTCAGATTCCAAGGAACATAATGTTTTATTATAGAATCTAGGTTCCCTCTGTAAGATCATTTATTTTCTTATAATGGATAATATGAGATCAATTAATAGCATAATTATTCATACTTTCAATGGAAAAAAATTCATGGAAAGAAAAATAGAATGATTCCCTGTCTTTTTTCTCTTAGCTTGGATGTGATCGATATAGCTATAGTTAGGTTTCAACCCATTGATAAAGATGCTCTTATATAATTTACTAACAAAATAAATCATGAGATTAATGGGAAAACATGAAATTATTATATTATTTCCCTATTATAAAATGTTTATATAAAGGTTATGGATCTCAAGACTGAAAAAGATACTTAGGGCAGAATCAAAAGTGAATTTGAGGGAAATATTAATGTGAAGTATGAAATGATTAAAATCTGGATAAGTATGTTAAGATATATTAGAATGGTATAAGATGAAACTATTGATGACTACTTTACCTAAGTTAATGATGTTTTTAGAAACATTAGAGTATTTTTGGATGTCTTGTAAAATAAAAATATTTTTAAATTTTTTTTAAGAAATTTCCATATAGATTTGGTCCTAAAATATTGATTTATAAGATAAAGATGATTTATCTCTTTATGAATTGGATAAATTTTTTATTCTGTATGAAATGACAAAATATCCAAATTTCAAAAAGAATATTAATGAAGAGATAGATTTTAAAGCTATAAGGAAGCTACAAATTTTTTGAATCTGAAGATGAGGTGGTGGGACCCAATGAATCAAAAGATAAGGAAGATGATACTGAAGTGAATGAAAATATTATATCCCTCGTATCTAAAAAATACCATAAATGTAGAGGAAAGTACAAAGGAAAACTCTCACTTAAATTCATTGAGTGTGGGGGCATTTAAAATTTCATAATAAAATTTTTGGAGAAGAAATATGGATAATATGATGAAGATTTTAAAAAAATCCTTAGTAGAATGAGTGGAAAAGAACTTCCAATGATGATAATTAGTCCACTATAATAGATAAAAACATTATAAGAATAAATAAAAAAATATTTTAAGTAATAAAGTTGAGAAAAATATACTAACAATTGTTCATCAAAAGATGTAAATTCAAATAATTTCAGTACTTTATTTACTAATGTTTAAATAAAGGAAGGTACTTCAAAAATTGAAGAAGAAGATGGTGAAGAACCTAACAAGGAATATCAGTTGAGATTAGAACTTGTGGAATATATTGAGAAAAATATAAAACTCAAAAAAGAATCTTGATTGTTAAATAAATAAATTAATAAGAAGAATGAAGGAAATGAAGAATTATTTAAAAAGTTAAATTATTATATTGGTATAATTAAAAACCTCAAGATGAAATTTTAAAAACAAAGGAAAGTGGTGAAATATCTTGATGAAAAACATGATGCTATGGAATAAGAGTTATTTAACACTCAATTAAGATGTATCATGACTGGAAATACTTTTAAGAAAGTGGAATAAAATTTCAATAAATCTTCATAGGTAACGAATAAAACATCTCAACCTATTTAAAGAACTCATTCTAAGAATCAGGTGAAATATACTCCCACTAAACATAAAAGTTCATCTGATTAAACTAACCATGTGGGTGTTAGAAAAAACTATGGGAAATATTAGGTTGAAAAGAAATATTTAAAACAAATAACATCAATATAAGTTGAAAAAATATTCAAAACAATATTTTCTTATGCTAATAGAAATCTGATGATGAAAGATATGTTGTACCTTAACAAACTTATCACAAGAAAACCCTATGTTTCTATAGATTAGGGATGAGTTGATTTTGTTTTTATTGTGGTATATACAAGTACAAGGCATATATTTTTTTGTCACAACAAGTATCTCCTGAGGAGTATGTGTGAACTATGAGGGGAAGTAGTTAAATAAAAGATATTATATTTCTAAATTTTTAGGATGAAAGAAAATAAAAGACATCAAAAGATAAAATTATTTCAAGGAATAATTGATTTTACTACTTAGAGGATGTTTTTTGAAGGTGTGACCAAATAGGTACATATACTGAAGAATGATTGACAATAGTTCTAGTACAATTTTCTTATACCAAAAAATAAAATAAATCTAGATAGAATGAAGTTTAATATAAATATTTTGTTATTGAGACTACTCTAAAATCTAGAAAAGGGAATAAATCATGGATTCTTTATAGTGGTTATTCCTCGTATATGGTAGGTGATATGAAAATCACAAAAAATATTGAAGATCATAAAGGATGAGAAATTACTTTTAGAAATTATAGTTCCTAAAAAATTAAAGGAATTGTCATAGATGAGATTGAACCTCATAAACTGAAGTTAAATAAGGGTTTTTTTGTTTACGGGCTCAAGAAAAACTTAATGAGTGTTAGAAAACTTTGGGATAATGGTAATAAATTTATCTTTAAAAATATTTCAATATCATTCTATGTTTGAAATATATAAAATTTGTTACTAGGGTTGAAAAAACCAATGTAAATATATTATAGATTAGAGATCTATATAATTATTGTTCCTTAAGAACTAAGGATGAAAAAAAATTTAGGCATCTAATACATTTGAATCCTTTAGAGAAACTTATGACCATAATTTCTAATAAATAAAAAGTAAGAGGTTTAACAAAAACTCAAAAAAAAGATAAATTTTCTGTATAACTTTCTTAAGAGTAAATATGATTAGTTGAATACATAAGAAAGTTGAAATACAATCAAACAGACCTCTTGATCTCATACACTCTGATCTTTATGGTATGATGAGACATCAATTTGTAATTATTGATTTCTTAATTTATTACATTCATTGATGGTTTCATTCAGTTGACCAAAATAATGATCATGAAACATAAATCATAGTATATAGAGTTATTCATAAATTCCATAAGGGGTGTTGAGAAATATTTGGGGGTTTATATATTGAGACTGAGGGAATTCAAGGGAAAGTAGTACATAAGTAACTCTTTATAGTCCTATATTAAGAAGAATGGAATCAAAAAATAATATAGTGCTCCCTAAAATCCCTATAAAAATTAAGTTTTAGAAAGAAAAAAAATTAGTTGAAAATGGAAGAAGAATTCTCACTAAAAATAAACTGTGAAAGTTATTTTGTAGATAATTTGTAAGTATAGCTGTGCATGTTTAAAATGGATGTTTACTTTAATTAGAATAAAAAATTTACCCTATAAGATATGGTATAAAAAAATACTACAAGGAAAAACTTTAAGGTTTTTGGTAGTAATTTCTTAATAAATAAATAAAATCCATATTTATAAAAGTTTGACAAAAAGGTCGAATAAGGAATTTTTATGGGATATTTAGCTGATGAAAGAAGATACAAGTACTGGAATAAACAACTATAGAATTTTATTTCCTCCTTTGATTTGAAAGTTAGCAAAAACTAGACCACCTTAAAAAAATTTGTAAAAGAGGATAATAAATATGTTACCAAATATAGAATGATAACATCCAAAGAAGGTGATAAAAAATATAATAATGAGGATAATATTGTACAAGTTGATTCAGATCAGTCTAGTGATGAGGAAAATAAAACTATACAAGAATTATTAAATTTATGAACTTTACAAAAATAGTTTGAATATGATAACATCATCGGAACTAAGATGATCCATCATATATAAGATGAAAATTGATATTTTAGAATTATATGGTGCTTATCTACAGGTAAAAATTATTGATTTTAAAGAAACTTTTGACCTAGTTGTGAGTCATGAAAATATAAGAATGTTCTTGGATGTTTCTACTCATCAAAATTACAAATTCTAAGAAATGAATATTCAGTCATCTTTATTAAATAGAGAAATGAAAAAATTTTATATTGAGAAACCCAGTGGGTTTATAGTTGATAAATATAGAACCATGATGATTAAACTGAATAAATATTTGTATGAGTTGAAAAAGGTCCCTCATGTATAGTATTAAAAATATAATATTTCGTTGAATAAGTTGAAACTTTCTAAAGTAAAAGATTATAGATACTTTTATGTGAAGTATAAGCGCATAATTACCCGTATTTCCAATTTTATATTGATGGTATAATTTTTTTAGGATATAGTGATAAAACTTGTAAATAATTTGTTGCGAAAATGATTAAGAACTTTGATATGTCAATGCTTGGAGTGTTAAATTTTATTATGTTATTATAAGTTTAAAATAAAGGTAGATAAATACTTCTCTCACAAGAAAATTATGTTATGTAGTTGTTACAAGAGTTTTTCATGGAGGATTCAAAAGAATTTTACACACCCATTTCTTTTGGCATAAAGATGAGTAAAGATGAAGTTGGTCAATGTTTGAATCAAAAGGAATTTTATAAGTTGATCAAGATTTTACTCTAACTTATTTCTTCAATACCAGACATTTTATATGATGTAACTTCACGTGAATGATATTAAATTGATCTAAAGGAATTAAAAATGTTTTAATCTAAAATAATACTTGAGTATATTAAAGAAACATCAAATAATGGTTTGATGTATAGAATAATTAATGATATAACTAATATTGATTGGGATGGACATTCTAATGATATAAAATCAATATCGGGAGTAACTTTATTCTTGGGAGAATGTTTTATGAGAAGGTATATTAATAAATAAAGGTTTTTTTACATTGATTATAGTATAAGTATAATATGTTTATCCTACCCAAGCTTGTATAGAAATGGGGTGGATGAAGTTTTAGCTAGAACACATCAGGGTGAGTGTTGGTAACCTATTTAAGATTATTTTTTATAATAAAATTTCCATTTATCTTTACAAAAATCATGTAAAATATTCTAGATCAAAGAAAATTTATTTAAAATATCATTTCATAAAATAGAAATGTTTTAGTGAAGATATTATTCTTGAGTACATTTCAACAAAGTATCAAATTTTTGATGTTTTTACCAAATTTATGTCAATGAAAATATTTTAGGAATTGAGGATACAACTACATTTTAATCCTCCACCAATGAATTAATAGTATGCTAAAGGAAGGACCCCCAAAATCCTTTAGATTCTTTTGTTAAAGGGGGAGAATAATTATATCTTTTTTTATTACATACAATCTCTATACTCTATATTTTTTGAATTTTAAGATGGTGTTCTCATAAAAAGATAGAAACATTTGAGGTGGATTTAATCTTATCATAGATATAAAATTAATTGTCACTAAGGGATGAAATTCCTTAAAAAACATTCCTTTATCTGGTAGTGTAGTTTTAGGACACTCTCTATGAAAATGGTTTTGGTGTGATAGAAGTTTGAGAAAAGAGTTTTTGAGAATGTTTCTAATAAATCCAAAGAGGGTGATTGAATATACTTTGGGTTGTTTCTTTAATACTTTTATTATTTGTTGTTAACATATTTTTTTTAATGTTTTGGTATTTTAGATAATAATGAGTTAGTGAAATATTTTATGAAATTTTCCTTAAAAATTCATATGTTGTTATATTGATCTTTAATTTTCTTACATCAAAAAGATATTCATGATTCTAGCTAAGTTTTTATGAGTTTATACAAAGGGGTGGAAGTTGGTTTCTGGATAAATATCATATTACGATTTAATAAAGTTCAATCTCCAATATGGTGATATTATAGATGATGATCAGATAGGGTAGTATGAATTCCAACAAAATGAGTCTACTCGACTGAGGATCATGAAGTTTCTAGATAGATAGTTTATATAAAACTTCAATTGTAATGTTTGAAAATTTAAATCTATATACTTTTCAATTATATAAAGTCAAGAAGTTCTTGATAAATGAATTTTTATCTCTAATGTTGTCATCATAAAAAGTCTGATCAGACAAATATTTTGTTACTCCAATAGAAGAGTAATTATCTGAAGGTTACCGAATGGATAGGAAAATTTATACAACATAAAACAATGTATGAAGTTCATTAGACATAGTAAAGTTTTTTATTTTTTTATACTGAGTTCCAATGGAAAATTTTTTTCAAATTCCATTAGACTGGGAAGTTAGACTAAGTAATCTGAAGAAAATCAGATAGAGAATGATAAAAACTATCACCAGACATAGGGGTCTATTTCAATCAGATGAAATTTTATAAAAGTTTCAATGGATAGGTTTACAAGGGATGAATAGACAGAAAATAATCATACATTGAAATAAAATTTCATATAATGGAAATTTATATGAAGTTTAACTAGAATAATTTTTTTAAACAAACCCATATACGAAGTTTGAGCGGATATAGAATGGTTGGATTGAGACATGACAAATAATTAGATAGAACATGTTAGGTGAACTTATGTGAATTATATTAAATAGAGGATTAATTTAAAGAGAATCAGATGTAGAAAGAATTATTGAACTAGAGAGATGTAATCGGATGATGCATATCAGATAGAGGAGAGTCTGAAAAAATAGTACCAGATAGTGCAGTTCTTATAAAGGCATTGGACAGACATTATTTAGATAGAGTTCTAAGAAAACTTACTTAAACATTATAAATCCATCTACCACGATGATATTGAGATTTTATTTTAATAGTCATAATCTTGCCAAGATCTGGGGAGTTTTGAATAAATTAATTGATTCTGAGTTTTCTTGAAACTTCAAGAAATTTCTTGAAGGTTTGAAGGTGATCTAATGAATTTTAGCTAAGTAGAAAATTCAAAATTAGAATTTTGGGAGCATGTTCATTATCCTGATTTTCTAGAGGATGTGTTCCTATATAAAGAGGTGAAGATGGAATATAAAATTATGATGTTGTTTCATGTTAAAGTGTTGAAGTTTTAATGTAAAGGTACCGGATAGAGATACTGTATAGAGAGAAGATGAGATGAAGATTTAGTAGCATGAGTTTCCAACAAAGGAATATATTAGATGAAGAGGAAGAAGAAGAACATTGGATGGAGGTATAAAATACAGAGTTTTATTTGATATATCATCCATATAAATGTTTAATACATAGAGTCTTACTAGATATAAGTGTATCAAACCGAGTTTTATCAGATAAAAGTACACCAGACAGAGATTCATTGATTTGAGGCATACTAGATAGAGTCATATCATATAAATGTAAACTATATCAATTATTTATAGATAGATATTTTTGATATATTTTTAAAAGTTTCTTTTCTTATTTTGGATCAGAAATATAAGAATACTTTGTAACTTTTGGGAACTAGTATAATGACCTTTCAAGGGATATAAGTAGTTTAACTGGAGTTAGTTCGACTATATTCAATTTATATCGTAGTTAATTTCCATGGACCAGTAGGATTTTCCACAGAAAAGATGTAGTCACCCACACCGGGGGTGAACCTTGTAAATATTTTGTGCCTAATTTACTTTTCTATCTTTCCATATGTGTGTGGTTAAGATATAAAGTTAAAAGGTCTAGAAACTATAACAATTTGCAGGTGTTAAATTTAATATAAAATAAATTGCAAAATATCACCACTGATTCAACCCTCTCCCCACTTCTTAGTGGATCTTACATTCCTAGTAACTTTAATGATAAAACCATAATTGTACCCCACAATTAATGTAAAACTTTCCTCATAATTACCAATAGATTCATCGTCCTTCTAATTATACTCATGGAATTCCCTTTACATTTTCATGTGAATATTTAGGGGAATGTACTTTCTAAAAAATAACCTCTTAAACTCTTTCCATTCCATGAAGTCAGTTTATTCCTTTAGATTCCATCAAGGGTCTTAAGTTTCTTCCAAATGCTACACTCCCAGGACAAATTTTTCAAGATATGATCAATGGAGTTCAAAAAATATATTTTCAATGGTATAAATCTATTTATCAAAAACTAGTAGAAGAAATGACCTTTTAAAAAGGTGTATATTTATTCATAGAAGAATCAAAGGTGATTTTCACCCTTATTCTCTTATTTGGTTGATCAGTATTATTCATGGCTTGAGAGAGTATTAAGAGAATAACAACAAGATTTTTCATTCAAACTCCTATTTCATTCAGATTCTAAAGAGGTAAATCATTGAATTGTCTACCACATTTATCTTTAACATGATTCCTCATAGTTTAATGAATTAAATTAAGTGAAAAATTATATTTAAATTATAAATAAACAATAATAAATCCAACTAATCATATAATTAGAAAAATTATTCCTGATATTTCATAAATTATGACACACTATTATCAACCTATGACATTTTTATTTTCACATTATATCACTTTAAATTCATCATATATTGTCTTAATTTATGTCCTCATATTATCCATAACCTAATATCCAAAAATAAATAAACCTTCTTTTGATATCAATTAAGGTGAGCTAAGCATAACAAACATAAGTACTTCATCATTTTATATGAATATTCAACACACTTCACAATAGTTCATGCCTGAGGAATGTAAATGTTTAGTGTATTTAAATAATTGAAAAATAGTCAAATTATTTCATAAAATATATTCAATATATCCTATAAATTTATTCTCTCATGGTGTCCTGCTTAGACATATCTTACTTAAAACCTTTCTTCATAACCTAGGGAAAATGGAAATATAAGAGAGTGTGAGATCAGATTCCCAGTGAGGGTAAACATAGGATATATCAATTGATGATATTATAAAATAATAATATATGCATAAAGGTTTGAGATCATGATTGTAATATAAAAATCCTTACCCAATCAGTCATAGATCATAAATCATGAGTCAGGGATTATTATTTTATCATTTCAAATAACATGAGTCATAAGAGTGAGGAATCATAATTAATCAATCATGATCCATGAGAGAATATCATAAGCATAATGAAATTTCATAGAAATTGTGGGAAAATAATAAATATAGAAAATCATGTCATTATTCAATTTTTACTTCCAAAACAATCATAATTGATAAATTCCCATAGTGGATTGGGTTCATTCACTATTTTATCATTTCTTTAGTCAAGGTTCACTCCCAAGACTATCATAGAAGAAATAGTCTAATACAAAACTAGGTTAAATTCCAATTCTAGTCTATATTATCTAATGATAAATCTATAATTACCCATTTATTTGGAGTTATTTAATGGACCCACACTTCATATAATTATAATAATACATATTTATTCCATAAGATCATATAAACATTAATTAATTAATTATAGCATAGCCCAGGTAAAAGAAATGGGTTTAATAAATATTTCATTATCACATAATCATAATAAATCTAGAGAAATAACATGTGTGGTAAAAATATATAATATACCCAGAAAATCATAAGAAACATCAAAGGATTTTTATGTATATGAAAAATATCATTAAAATATTATTTGAACATTTATTTGAAAACATGGAAAAATATATTTTCCTTCAGTGTCATTAAAACTAAATTTTTTGAAAATATTGAGAAAAATATTTTCTTCAAAAATAACCATGGAAACTTTTAAATGAATCTTTGAATAAAATAATTGTCATAATAGTGGGAAAATTAATTCATGTAGTAAATGTTAAAACAAATATTTCTTTCACACTTTTGGTAAAAAAAATACAAAAGTACCTCATTCGGAAAAATACAAAAATATAACATTTAAAAATTTGAAAAAAATTAAAATAAGGTTGAAAATGACTTTAAATAAACATTTTATCATATAAAATATTATTATTTAAAAAAATTAAAGAACTTGTACATGGAAGAATAGGTTCATCAACTAAAGAGGAAATAAGGTCTATTATTCATAAAAACATTTACTCAATAATTTTCTGTACCAAAGATAGAATAATAAATGGAAGACATGAAAATCCCAAAAATAACTAGATAATATTAAAATGTATGGGATTTAAATGATAAGGATCATATAATTTCCCCCAATGAAAATTTTATAAATATAATACTAAAAAGAAATGAGGTTGTAACATATACATTTACCTCAAGTCTTGTCTTACTTAATACTCATTAAAAACTTATGTATATAAATATATATTTATTATAAATATATTAATAAAACATATTAGTAAATAAATTACCATTTGTCATTCGTTTATAACTTCCAATTATCTTTTTATTAACAATTCTTCATTAAAATGAACATTTTGGTGAAAACTGGTCTGTTTACTTAGTATTTTTCGGTTTTATGATTCTAATACTTGCACCTTGATCATGATTTAATTATCTATAGGATATTAATAATGTAATAAGTATAAAATTTATTCATTATATATACTTTTATAACCATTTTAAAAAAATGATGAAGAATAATGAATTACATCACTTCATAGAGATGGGAGTTTGTATGTATCCATGAGTGGTGTCTCAACTTTTTGATGGATTAAATGAAATAAAGTTAAATAATAATTTACAATAATTATAATTATAACATAAATATCATAAATATTCATTAAATCTATCCTTATGACCATCCATGTAAATATGAAATGAAAAATGAATAACATCACTTTGGGGAGGTGGTAGTCTACATATATGCATGAGCGACATTGTCATTTTTCAATTCAAAGAAAGGAGATATAAAATGTATATAGAATTAAAAAATTTACATCTTAGTATATTATATATACTTATTAAATTATTTTATTATGGTAAAAGAACATTTTTATGTGGTTTAAGAAGAATGAAACATGAAAATGATCGGTAAGAATATATACCTCTTCTTAGGGTATCTTCCTTTGAGAAGAACCATAAGGCTTCTTGGATGAGTATTTTTGGAATATAATAACCAAAAGGTCATGGATAAGGGTTTTTGGAGATTATTTGTGTACATATTTCTTGATATAAATGGATTAAGTGATGTGTATAAGAGAGTAGATGAGGTTCCCTTTTATAAGTGAGGGGAGTGGAACACTTGTAATTATTAAGAATATTAAGATATAATAAGGTCAATATCATGAAAATGTGGTTCTAAATTTGATAAAATTATAATATATGATTATATATGACCAAAATAAATTTTAATAATAGGTTTTAGACAAGTTTTTATTTCATCTTAACCCTTATCTATTTAGTTTAACCTCTTGTTCACCCTTTTAACCTTTATCATTGTAATGAATTTTTACCTCAGTTACTATTCATAATGAACAAAAATAAAAGATTCCTCATTAAAAAAAATTACATTATGATTAAAAATATGAGAACCATTTTATAAAATTAAATTTATATAAGTATCAGAAATTTATTTTAAAATAATCATGAAAAAATGCAATAAAACTATTTTTTAGAAAAATGATCATTTCAGCATAAAACTGAATTTATTCTCATTCACTACCTAGTAATACCAATTAAATTAGTTTCATATTTTTTATTATATATTTTATTTAAAAATTTCATTAAAATCATTCATTATTAATTATTTATTTAATTTATTAAGATAAAAACACATTGTGCATAAAATCAGTTGTAAGAAAAAAAATCACTTTTTTACTTTCATATGCTTTTAATATCATTTATATCCAAATTTTTAGGTTGTATGGAATATAAGAAAAAAAATTAAAACTAACACACACACACAACCAAGTAACCCAATAGATCAAGCCTCATTTCTGCCCCATGGATTGTAAAGCACCCAATTAGACCTCACTACTATATATTTTAAAGTTCTGAAGGCCCCTCTTTATAATTGGCCCAAAGGACCATAATACATGACCTATAAGACTCCTAAAGAACAAACCTATATCTCCAAAAATATATATCCAAAATTCCTTCCCATAAACTATCCTAAAGTTTATATCAAACCTGTAACACCCTGAGATTTTGTGAATTATTTTTTTGAATTAATTTAATATTGTGATATTTTTAATTACACACAACACTGAATATAGATTTTGTTATGAGAAATCACTAATTGTGGATTTCTTTATACAAAACACCATTCAATATTTAATTACAAAAAAACTTATATTATCTTTCAGTACACATAACACTATGTTTGGCTTGTATTACACACAAGACCGAGTCCCTTTGACAGCTTGTGATATACACAAGGTCAATTTTCACCTAACTACAAGATAATATTAATATTATTATTAAAATATTATTATATCTACCACCAACAAATTGGAATTGAAGTTATGAATATGTTTAACTCAATTGAGAAAATATTATTTAAACATGTATATAAAATTAATCCTTTGGTTATCAATTAGTAGAAGTGAATGTAAGAACTAATTCAAAATAAAGAAATTTCTTTTCTAAGAAAACTATTTTTCTATGTACAAACACAACTTTATCTAAATAAATTAAACAAACCAATTTTGATTATTTTTTTAAATAAAATTTATATATTTTATATTAAATAAATATTTTTTATACTCATCCAATATATTTGGTAGGTATAAGATAAGAATAAATCCAATTTTATGAATAAAAAGATGTATTTTTCGAAAAGGTAATTTTACTACCTTATAATTGAGAACCTGTAATAACCAAACTCCAGTTACCTAGAGTTGGTGAATTATTACATAAAATTGGCATGATCACAAGGAAATCATGTCCCGAAAGACCGATCAGTTTAGTATTAGTAGAAACAAGATTCATACATAAGTTCTACTTTTAAACTTGAAAAGAAATAAAACACTAATTTATTCCATTAGAAACATCCAAGCCTCCTATATTAATACTAAAATTCACTCATAATTAACTTCTTCACATCCTGGGAAAAATAAAACATAGAAAGGGGTGAGCTCAGATGCTCTGTAAGGATAAAAATATATTTGAAACTTTCATAAATAAGCATAAACATTTAATGAAATGTATAAGACTAAAAAAAGCCTTTTAAACTTTAACTTCAGCATAATATAGAAAAGATAAAATCAAAATAATGCCATTTATTTACTCACATGGATATTCTACTAGTCGAAAAATTACATGCAATATCAATAGCAACTTTCATAATGATGGAATGCATAATTCCAGACATTCATAACCACATAGTCAAGGCCTTGTGCCAATATTACAAATAAGATTTTGTCAAGGCCTTGTGCCAAGACACTAGTTTGTCTCATGAGACCTACCGATGCATCTAGGAGCTATAGCGGGCTCCACTCGTCACTTACTAAGTCCAATTAATTCCTCATATGAAAAGGTTTAAACATAATATAAACATTTGTATTAAAACTATCATATGGAATGTCAATAGTTTATCCATAAACCATGAATGGTATACAAATAAAAAATCCACAGTCAAACATTTCACAAACCCTTTAATATTATATGTATGATTTTCATCATAATAAATCAACTTCAAACATGTTTAAAATCCATTAAGGTATGTTGATATAGATGAAAATGATTTGTAAAAATATTTGAAAGAAATATCCATTTTTCATAAAAATATATAAAAGTCATATAATTTATAAAGGAAGACATTTAAAGAAATTTTTGAATCAATGTGACCCGTACCACTTTGAATATTTTTAAAGGAATTAATTTTTTTTTAAAACATTCATGTCCATATAAATAAATCCTTAAAACCCATTTTGAAAACATGGACATTAATGAGAATGATTTAGAAGAATAAATATTTAAAACATTTAAAATGATATTTTAGTAAAAATTACCTTAAAAATAATCCTTTTAAAATCTTTTTTATGAAACATGGACATGGATAATAAATATGTCTCACTAGATACTTACGTAAAAATAACCTTGGATAATAATGAGGTTGTGAAATTAACCCTTACCAATTTGGTAACTTACGAAACATAGACCCCATGAAATAAGTATCATACAATGAATATTTAAATACATATAAATTAAATTTCATTACACAAGTAATAAAATTATGGGTAGTACATACACCACACAAAAGGAAATAGTGATAATTATAGCATGGATCTCACGGGAATGAGAAGTGAGATGAAAACCCCTTACCTTGAACTTTCCTTTGGTTGAGGGTACATTTAACCTCATGTACAATGACCATTGTATGTTACTAGATTATAACAGAACCATATTCATATTTATTATATCATACATAATTCATCTATGATTTTATACTACCCGTTTTAATATTGATTTCCATCTTAAATTAACACTTCGGGTAATAATCACTTTCTTTATCGTACGTATTTTAACTTGTTATTCTTGATCGTATAATTTAGATCATGATTTAAATACTTCCAGAATATAAAACATGATTTATATATCATATATCTTTATAATATAAAAATTTATAATAGATAGATATATGAAATGGAGAATACCGTTTATGGAGATGGTAGGTCGTACGTACGCATAAACGTTGTTTCTGTTTTCATATCGTATTGAATGGAAGTAATTGAATGAGATGAATTTAAATATATATATATATATAGTAGAATTATTATGTCATATATTACATACTTATTAATAATATATATTTTTACAATCATCGTTGAATGGTGAATGTGGAAATGAATCTCACCGCATTCGTGGAGACGGTAATCTGTACCCACGCATGAGGGACAATATCATTATTTTGAGTTAAAGACGTATGTAAATAGATGGTATATCATATATACAGAATAATTAACATGTTACATTTATTATTTACATCAATTATGCATCATTATTATACTCATCCAAATAATATTGTATTTGAATAACAACTACACCACGACATGCAGACGGTAAGTCGTACGTACGCACATGTGGTGGCATTTCATTCAAATGATGGATAGAATAATTAATATGGTTGTACCATATTTATAATAACATCATAGTTTATATAAGATATTGGAGTTATTATTTTAGAATGGAAACAAAAGAGAAAGAGGAAGTGGAAGAAGAAAAGAACTTGAAAGAGGGTGGTGAAATTATTACCTCTTCTTCGGGTTCTTCCTTTTGATTTGATCAAAATGGATCATTATTTTGGATTTATGACTAAATTAAGGCCTCTATAATGAATTTAGGGATTTGGGGAGGATATTTAGGTATGGTTTTTATCATAAAAAGTCTTGAGAAGTGTGAGAAATGGGTAGGAAGTGAGGGATTTTTATAAGGGAGATGAGGGGCTCTTTAGGAATGCTTGAAACAATTATTTTATTATAACATAATATTCAGTTCAAAAAGGTAAAATATTACTTAATAACAAAGATAATATGACTCATGGTCTAAATAAAATAATCTAATCAGAATTGGAAATGTTTTGGATATTTTTTTAATATTTATAATCTTATTTATTCAAATCATTTATTAATGAGGTAAATATAGCATCATTGTTGTGTCATAAATAATTTAATTTATTTGAAGTCTAAAAATTATAAAACAAATAACATAATGTAGGAAATATTTTTAGCCTTCCAAATAATATTTATAGTTGAAAATATAACTTATATAACACCATGTAAAAAATTTATTTACTAAAAGATATTTGTTTATGCCATTTTTGTCTTTACTTTAAATTAATTAATATAAAATGTCATTATTACTCTCATGTGACTCCATGGGGTCCCAAATTCAACCCAAGCAAGCCCTTGGTCGGCTATGTATCAGAAAATAGGATTAGGACAAATGTTAGGGTAATTTAACAATATTATAATATTATATTTTACCCTTATTTATATTATTTACCCTTTAATCATGGTAAATAAAATATTTACTCAAGTAAATATTTAAAATGTCTAAAAATAAAAGTTACCTATTTAAACAATTTGGACCTACTGATTCCAAATATGGAATCAATTTTCTCAAATTCTAAACATAGAATTAGAATAAATTAATTTAAAATTAATTCCCGCTGTCAAAATAAAAAACGTGTTTTTAAGAAATAATAACTATCAAAAGATTGACACTTGTTTATGTACAGTTTAAATGTGAAATTACATCCAATGACCAAAATTAGATTAAATGGTAAAAATATAATCTAATTATACTTTAAAACCACTCAAATTTATAATTTAACAATATAAATTATTTTTATTAAAAAAGTTGTTTTTAATTAAAATTTAGTATTTTTCACTATTCATAAAAATATGAAAGTTATCCGAAAAGTGCCAAAAATTCACCCTAAGATAATTCAGATATTTAGAATCCAAAAATGACGTCCATTTTGAAAGATAAAATTTTAAAAAATTTAAAAATTGGGTATTACTAAACATAACGGCTACTTTGATTGGTCGTGGTGTGTTAGAATCTCAAAGTTGTGTACAATGCAAACTATTGCATTATTCAATGGGAAACGTACCATGGAAGTTTGGGGTGTTACATTCTCACCTCCCTCAAAAAATTTCATCCTCGAAATTTTCAATTGTTCTTTGAAAATAAAAGGTTGAAAAAAGAAAATACCTTTGTGGAAAACCCACATTAGAAATAGGGTTAATAAAATTTAGTCTTAATAAGAGAGAAATGGAAATGAAAATTCACCACCAAATTATGATCTATATTAGGAAAAAATTGGTGGAAGTTAGAGACACATAATTAGTGGAAAACTATAAATATTTATTGGAAGTTATTGAGGTCATCAATCCCAAACAAGTGTAAAACTGAGGGCATCAATGCCATCAATCTATGATGATTTAAAATATCATCTGTTAAACAAAACCTAAGGTATTAAGATAATACATTTTTGTTTTTAATATCCCTTAACTAATGTTTAAGAATTAATTTCTTTATATAATAATATAGAAAAAAAATACTTGATAAGTAATTTTCTATCCTTTAACTAATTTCTACCACAAACTCATCTTTCACTCTAAAAGATAATAGAACATAAAAATGATCAATTTATTCTAATCATATAGGGTTCCAAGAAAATGGATTTATAATTTATTTGTGACATTATATAAATAATGACATTATACAAACCAGGACATCAGGTAGTCCAGTGGTAAGTGATGCACCCTTGTCGCCCATCGGTTGCAGGTTCAAGTCTCACGGCCTTGCTAGATGCGATGGGTTGTCACCCAACCTTCGGATTGTCCTTTTTATAAAAATCCAAAAATAATCTTAAACAAAATTATTTATCCTTAAGAATGGTATCCAATGTAAAACTTAATCCATTCCAACCTTTATAATTATCCAAAATACTTATGTCCAAACTCTCAGTCCAAAATTTATAAGGAAGGTAAGCACAATGAAGATCATTTTTACCATGTAATAACATGTGTATACTTTCATCGTGTATTTTTTTCAAAATGTGGTGACAAACTTATTTATTACATTCATTTTCACTTATTCCTTATAGAATTATAGGTATATTCCTTATATTCGAAAATTTTGAATACTCCAGCAAAGATGGAATAAACAAACCCTTAATCAGTTCCAAGGAAGTCATGAATATCCAACATAATTTATCCAAATAAACCATATTTTATTCCAAAATCACTACCTCAGTATCAAGACTATGTTAAGGATTACCTTTCCTCCAACCATGTATTTTTCAAAAAGTTTAACTTGTTGTTGAGTCACTTTTCATATAACCATATAAACTCAAATCCTCAATGAAATAGTATTGTAGTACAATCCTTATTTATTTCCATAATTCATATGAACGGTATATCATCGATACAACACTAAAATGACAAAATTGTTTAGTAACAATATAATAACACTAGTCATTCCTCTTAATCTGTGGAAGTATCATAACTTGATTATTATCCAATATCATCATTTTGTGGTATACTCTGATGACAGGTACATTGATTCGCACAGTGTCCCAACTCCTTGCAGATGAAGCATTGTACATTTGAAACCTTTTTCTTACCCTTTCAATCACGTACTTGGTGTCCTTTTTCTCCACACTTATAAATAACTATCATTCCATTCAAGCATTTACCAAGATGATTCTTTACACAGTTATCACATATGGGAATATCCTTCTTTCCCTACTCCCCTTTATCCATATTTCTCTCTTCTATCCTTTTCTTCTCTTTCTTCCCTTCAAATCCATAGTACTCAAGGAATTATTTACTTATCTTATTAACAAATGATAATATTTCTTCATATGATGAGAATACTTGGGTGACTATTTCCCTTTTAAATTTTGTCTTAATACCAAGAAAGATATGATCTATATTACTCTTTAGATCATATGTATTGCTGGAGTTCTCATTCCTTCTACTGGGCACCATTTCTGAACAATGGAATACATTTGGTCAGTTTATGAATCCCAATTCATAATTCCAAACTTGTAAAATACCTAACATAAATTTAACAGTTTATGGATATAATCCATAATCATAAAAAAAATCTTTGAGGAAGTATTTACTCATAAATCCTTCATAATTATTTTTAATGAAAATGCAAATTATCCTAAGCATATCCTCTAAGAGTGTCGTAACCAAGAGTGCAGAAAGACCCATTTGCATGCATCAGTTCCCATTCTAGTCTAGCTCAAAGAATTTTTTTTAGGTTTTACCCCTAGGTACATCTGTGCCAGAGCCACCTTTACCTGCTCGTATCCAGACAAGGATGTATTTCTGGGAAAACTCACAAAATCTCTACATTACCAAAATTCTAGGAAGTTCTTCTATACTAATCCTCAAAGTCAATCTTAGGTTAATGTGCTCTAAAAATAGTTTACTTAAATCTAGTATCCAAGGTTTTTACTAAACTTCCTATGATACCAATTGTAATTCCCCGATCCCAGTTACCCAGATTCGGTGCATTATTACATAACATTGGCATGATCACAAGGTAATCATGTCCCGAAAGACCGATCAGTTTAATATTATTGGAAACAAGATTCATACATAAGTTCAACTTTACAACTTGAAAAGAAATACAACACTAATTTATTCTATTAGAAACATCCAAGAATCCTAGATTATTCCAGAAAGTCACTCATAATTAACTTCTTCATATCCTGGGAAAAATAAAACACAGAAAGGGGTGAGCTCAGATGCTTAGTAAGGATAACTATTTAGCGGAAACTTTCATAAATAAGTATTAAAATTTAAGGCAATGTATAAGACTAAAACAAAAGACTTTTAAACTTAAACTTCATCATAATATGGAAAAGATAAATTCAAAATAATGTCATTTACTTACTCACATGGATATTCTACTAGTATAATAATCACATGAAGTATCAATAGCCAATTTCATAATGATGGAATGCATAATGCCAGACTTTCATAACCACATAGTCAAGGCCTTGTTCCAATACTACAAATAAGATTTTCTCAAGGCCTTGTTCCAAGACACTAGTTTGTCTCATGAGACCTACCAATGTATTGAGGAGTTATAGCGGGCTCCACCCGTCACTTACTAAGTCAAATGCATTCCTCATTTGAAAATGTTTAAACATAATATAAACATTCATTCTAAAACGAGCATACGGAATGTCAATACTTTATCCATAAACTGTAAATGGTATAAAAATAACACATCCACATTAAAACATATCACAAAACCTTCAATACAATATGGAAGATTTGTATCATAATAAATCAACTTCAAACAAGTTTAAAATCTGTCAAGGGATGTCGATATAGATGAAATGATTTGTAAACATCTTTGATAGAAATACACCTTTTTCATAAAAATATTTAAAAGTCACACAATTTAAAAAGAAAGAAATTTAAAGAAATTTTTGAATCAAAGTGTCCCATAAAAATTTGAAACTTTTTAAAGGAATTAACATTTTTTAAAACATTCATGTCCATATAAAAAAATCATTAAAAACCATTTTGAAAACCTGGATATTAATGAGAATGATTTAAAAGAATAAATATTTAAAACATTTAAAATGATGTTTTAGTAAAAATTACCTTAAAAATAATCCCTTTAAAATATCTTTTATAAAACATGGACATGGATAATAAATATGTCCTAGTAGATACTTACGTAAATACAACCTCGGATAATAATGAGATTGTGAAATTAACACTTACCAATTTGATAACTTATGAAACATAGACCCCATGAAAGAATTATCATAAAATGAATATGTAAATACACATAAATTAAATTTTATAACACAAATAATACAATTATGGTCTGTATATACACCACACAAAAGAAAATATTGATAATTATAGCATGGATCTCACGGGAATGAGAAGTGAGATGAAAACCCCTTACCTTGCACTTTCCTTTGGTCGAGGGTACGTTTAACCTTTTGTATAATGACCATTATATGTTATTAGATTATAAAAGAACCATATTCATATTTATTATATCAAACATGATTCATTTATGATTTTATAGTACCCATTTAATATAGATTTCCATGTTAAATTAACACTTCGGGTAATAATCGTTTTCTTTATCGTATGTATTTTAACTTGTTATTCTTGATCGTATCATTTAGATCATGATTTAAATATTTATAGAATATAAAACATGACTTATATATCATATATCTTTAGAATATAAATATGTATAAGAGATAGATATATGAAATGGAAAACACCATTTATGGAGACGGTTGGCTGTACATACGCATAAACGTTGTTTCTATTTTCATATTGTATTGAATGGAAGTGAGTGAATGAGATGAATTTAAATACATATATATATATATATATACTTCTAGTAGCATTATTATTTTATTTATTAAATACTTATTAATAATATATATTTTTATAATCATCCATGAATGGTGAACGTGGAAATGAATCTCATCGAGTTCATGGAGACGGTAATCCGTATGTACGCATGAGCGACAATATCATTATTTTGATTTAGAAACGTATGTAAATAGATGTTATATCATATATACAGAATAATTAACATGTTACATTTATTATTTACATTATTTATGCATCATTATTATACCCATCAAAATAATAGTGTATTTGAATAGCAACTACACCACGACGTGGAGACGGTAAGTCGTACGTACACACATATGGTGACATGTCATTCATAGGATGGATAGAATAATTAATATGGTTGTACCATATTTATAATGACATCAATTTATATATAATATACTAGATTTATTATTTTAGAATGGAAACAACAAAGAAATATGAAGTGGAAGAAGAAAAGAACTTGAAAGAGGGTGGTGAAATTATTACCTCTTCTTCAAGTTCTTCTTTTTGATTTGATCAAAAGGGCTCCTTAGGTTAGATTTATGACTAAATTAAGGCCTCTATAATGAAGTTAGGGATTTTGGGAGGATTTTTGGGTAGGTTTTGTACGATCCAAATGCTTGAGAAGTGTGAGAAATGGGTAGGAAGTGAGGGATTTGTATAAGAAATAGGAGGGGCTCTTTAGGAATGTTTGAAAAATTATTTTATTATAACCTCATATTCAGTTTCAAAAGGTCAAATATTCATTAATACCAAATTTATGATGACCCATGGTCAAAATAAAATAATCCAATAATAATTGGACATGTTTTAGATATTTTTTTAATATTTATAATTTTATTTATTCAAATAATTTATTAATGAGGTAAATATAGCATCATTATTGTGTCATAAATAATTTAATTTATTTGATGTCCAGAAATTCTAAAAAAAATACCATACTGTAGGAAATATTTTTATATTTCCAAATAATATTTATAGTTGAAAATATAACTTATATAACCCCATGTTAAAATTTATTTACTAAAAGATTTTTTTTTATGTCATTTTTTTCTTTACTTTAAATTAATTAATATAAAATGTTATTATTACTCCCATGTGGCTGCATGGGGTCCCAAATTCAACACAAGGATGACCATGGTCGGCTATGTGTCATCCAATAGTATTATGACACATGTTAGTGTAATTTAATATTATTATAATATTATATTTTACCCTTATTTATTATATTTACCCTTTAATCATGGTAAATAAAATATTTACTGAAGTAAATATTTGAAATGTCTAAAAATGAAAGTTCCCTATTTAAAAAATTTAGACCTAATGATTCAAAATATGGAATCCATTTTTTTAAATTCAAAACACAGAAGTGGTAGAAATTAATTTAAGATTAATTCCCTGATGTCAAAACAAAAATCGTGTTTTTAAGAAATAATAACTATCAAAAGATTGACACTTGTTTATGTACAGTTTAAATGTGAAATTACATCCAATTAGTAAAATTAGATTAAATGGTAAAAATATAATCTAATTATAATTTAAAACCACTTAAATTTATAATTTAACACTATAAATTATATTTATTAAAAAAGTTGTTTTTAATTAAAATTTATTATTTTTCACTATTCATAAAAATATGAAAGTTTTCCTAAAAGTGAAAAAAATTCACCTTAAGCTAATTTTGACATTAAGAATCCAAAAATGAATTCCATTTTGAAAGATAAAATTTAAAAAATTTAAAAAACTGGGTTTTAAAATTCATAACGTCAACTTTGATTGGTCGCGGTGTGTTTGAATCTTGAAGTTGCATACAATGCAAGCTATTACATTATTCAAAGGGAATGTACCGTGGAAGCTTGGGGTGTTACAGAACCCATTTTAAATATAATTTTTGACACTTGTAAAAATTTTATTTGAAAAAAATAAACATCTCTTTTTTAAGTGGAATATCAAAATTTACTTTGGTTGAATTTTTGGTATATTTTTTAGAAGTTTCTTTTTTTTATGAATAGTGAAAAATACTGAATTTTCATTCAAAGTAGCTTCTTCGTCTATTTTATTTAAATGGTTAAATTATATTTTATTTTGGATTTAAATTATAATTATATAAATTTACATTAATTAATCCAATTTAGGTCATTGTAATCAATTTTACATTGAAATTGGACATAAAAGCATTTCAAGCTTTTGAATATTTTTACTTTAAAAATCACTTTTTTGTCCCATCTACAAAATTAAATTTAAATTAATTTATGTCACTTTTATGATTATAATTTGGAAAATGGATTTAATATTTAGAATCATAATAATTTATGATTTATAATAATTTTAACTTAGTTTTTGACAAAAAATATTAGTGAAAGGGGTTAGAATTAATTATAATAATTAAAAGAAAAATAGCTTAACACAGGACTGAACCTTAAACATAAGGACCAATATGACCTAGAAACTTATCCAAAATCCATTGGATGGCCATATTTGGACTCTTTATTCTCTTTGTTCTTATTTTTACTATTATCAGATCCACTTGACATGGGAAAAACATGGGTGGAATTCCCTCTTCAAAAATTTACAAGAATGCCACTCCTCCTCCACTATAAAAAGGCACTCACCCCTACTACTTATTCACACATATAAATACCTTTAGATCACCCAAATTATGCTCAAATAATATCCCAAAATCCATAAATTAATCTTAAAATAATTTTTTTGTTCACAAATCCTACCAAGGAATCCCTTTGGTGAAAACCAAGAGAACCCAAAGAAGAGGTAACATCATTCCTCAAACTCCTTTGTTTATTTTTATTCTCCACCCCCTAAAATATTCTTATTAAATTATTATATAATATCCTAATTATCCTAAATATATTGATATGTATTTAATCTAATGGTTCAATTTACACTTACACAAACTTCCATCTAATGGGAAACAAACTTATCATTCTTGTGTACGACGAACTACTGACTCACAAAATGATGTTCATTTTTATTTTAACACCTATCATGGTTGGTAATTATGATGAAAAATATATTTTATATGATATATATGATATTTATAATTTATTTATTCTAATTTAATTATTATATAAAAATTTATCTTCTTTCTTTCCATTTTGTGTAAATATGATAATTTAGTTTGGGGAGGGTGGACTACCACCTCCTCAAAGTGATGTGATTCATTCACACTCTACATGGAACATGTTAAGAAATTATTTAGTTAAATTATATCATATATATCACATAATAATTATAATTTAATGATATTATATATATATACATATATTTCATTTACTTTCTTTCTTTTAATGTGATAATAAAACAGAAACATCGTGCATGCATACGTACGGTCTACCGTCTCCATGAATGGTGTATTCCATTTCATATATAAATATTATATAGATTATTATAAATACATATATATTAAATATATATGATATACATATATATCATTATTTAAATTCTAAAAATAATTAAATCATGATCTAAGTAAGCATGTCATGAATAACAAGCCAAAATATATACGAAAAACAAAGAAAATATTACCTGAAATGTAACATTAACCAAGAGTTGTTAATAAATCAGTACTATAAAGTCAAAAAATAATATATATTATTATATATAATAATATTTTTCACTGGTAGATTTATAATAAAATTAAATTTATTATATAGGAGTTTAGAACATGTATGAAGAAAGTCAATACTTATGGTAAGGGAATTTCATCTCACTTTTTATTTTTGTGAGATACATGACATATTTCCCACTTGATTATTTTTTGTGGTGTATGTACTTCCCATTGACATGGTATATCATTAATATCCATATTTTAATTATATTTTAATCTTCATGTATTTTTATTATTCCCATTGTATTGTGATTCAATGTTACCAAAGTGGTAATAGTTTATTGCTAAAATTTCATCATTTATTGAGATTATTTATGATTATGCTTCCATTAATGAACTTTTATGATCTATGTCTTATTAAATATCATGAATCTAATAAACCAATGATTATTTATGTTATATCTAATTTATTTTGAAATTTCTAAACTCCTTGGTACATAAGATAATTAAGAAAAAAAGTATGAAAATTCGACTTTATATCTCCTTTTGGTCGGAAATCTATGTTCTATCAAAACTGAGATTTCTAAAAATGTTTTCAAAAATGTTTTAATATTATCCTATAATGTTTAAAGGAAATTTTTACCCATGTTTTAAATTTTTTAAAATGTTTTTAAAATGAATCTTCTTGTCTTTTTCTGATCAAGTCACTTTTCTAAACTTTTAATGTAAAAAAGGAATGTTCTGAATATACAGACCTACCCGTCACATGACCATTATTTCATTGGAGCTTCATTTTTAATTTTACAAGGTTATTTTTTTAAGAAACTTTTTCTCATATTCTTTAAATTTTTTGATTTAAATTGGTTTTTTAAGAAAAAGGTTTTCAAAAAAATTATGTTTAAAAAATGTTTAAAATTACTTTCAAAGCTTCCTTTATATGTTTTTAAATGTTTATTCGCAAAGAAAATGATTTAAAAAATTTCAATACTTTTTTATAAGTTTTCAAAATAATTTTCTAGTAAATATTTTTCAAAAATATTCAAATCCTTATTTTTACGTTTTTAAATTATTTTCAAAGAAAAAAATTCTAAAATATTTCCAAGATTCCTTTATTGGTTTTTCAATGGTATTTTAAAAGAAAACGGTTTTCAAAATGATTTATGTTTTAAAAATAATTTTTCATATAGGAAAGGATATCTCCCTTAAGAAATGTTTCAAATTCAATTTAGAATCTTTCTTTATAAGAAAATTAGTTTGAAATGGTTTTATAAAACTTATTTTCAAAGAAAGGTTGTTTTACTTAAAAAATGTTCCTTTTGATCTTTCAAAATTATTCTCCATATAAGATGAATCACTTTGTTATAGATTATGATTTACTGGGGATATGATCCAAGAATACCATTCATATTATTTATTGAATGGTTTATATTTTTATGAAATGATTTTTATGACACATGTTTATCTTTCATAATTTATATGCTTATGAAAATATTTTTTTTCAAGGGTTATGCTTTGATGAAATGATTATGAAACGTGTATCTCTTTTCATGGGTTATGATATGATTACATGTTTATGACACCTATTTAATTTCATAGGTAATTATATGACTATTTATAATCTTTTTGAACATGAATGTATGATTTCATTATGAGATTTGTGAGACCTATATCTCTCCCCAATTAATTTGATACATATTTATATCTCTTGAGATAATTATGGGAATCAAGCTGACGATCTTGATCCACTATGGAATATGGGGTAACCCGATCCACTATGGGAAGACGGGGAACCCAATTTATTATAAATAAAGGTTTTTTCTTAGGAATGGTGGTGTGTCCCACCTAGGAGGTGTAGTTCACATGAAGTTTCCTAATAAGTTTTTTTCAAAGACCCTTGACTTATAGGGAATGACATTCCATGTTTATGTGACTTTCACAATTCCATGTCTTATTGATATTTTATTTTTTCATGGATTATGCTCTTGATTCCATTATGATTCATGTATTATGAACTAGAAATAGTTATGTCATGAATCTTGTATATGATCTTTAATATGCAGGGTATGATCCTAAAATTTTATCTTTATATTCTCATGCCCTTATGTTCATACTAATCTTATGTATCTCTTTTGTTTACCCTTACTAAGAATCTGAGATCAAACCTTCTTATGTTTCCTTTACCTTCGTTATGAAGAAAGGTTTCAATTATATGTACTAAAGGTAGAGATCATTGGGGAAAACATTTAATATCTTTCACCCAGTTAGAATATTTTGTTCAATGTTTCCAAATACTCTAAATTATTACAGTCCTTGGGCATGTGTTTTTTAAATGTGCTAAATATTCATCTAAAATGATATAGTATCCATGTATGTTAATCCTAGGTATCTATAGTTGGTATCAAAGGAAATATTTAGTAAAATTTTGGAAACTATGAGGAGAAAACTTTAATGATATCCCTAGAAATATTTCTAAGGATATGTCTAGTGACATCTCTAAGGATAAGTCGAAGGATAAGTTAATGTATAGGAAAATATCCTAGAAATTTAATAAAGTATTGAGTGAGTGGTTTCATAATAATACATCCATATATAGATACTATAATTGGATATGGCTCTATCACAAATGTATATAGGGTTAATAACCACAAAAGCACTATATTGAGCTAGAATCGATCGGGATCGGGTGTACAAAAATGAGCCTTTCTGCACACCTAGTTTGATACTCATAGGGGATATGGTTTGAGAATTTACAAATTCATTAATAACCATCATGAAGGATTTAAATAGAATATGACTATAAATATCATCAGATAAATATAATGTGTCATAGATTAAAGAAGTAGGTGTCATGATTTAGACATACTATAAGTAATTTTTTCATGATTATGTGGTTTTCTTATATGATAAGTTTATCTCATAGTATTATTTATAGTGTTAGTAAATAATAGTAACTTGAAAGAACTCGGTTAATATTAAAGGTTTTAGATGTGTAAAATATGGGAATCATACAATTCAATGTATTAAGTGGAGATCCCATGAAGAGAATCAGGAAGGTTGTATGAGTATTAATTATACTTATAAAGATAAAGAGACCTCAAATGACATGAGAAAGTTATGGGATGTTCTAACTACATTGTTTAAATTAAATGTAAGAAGCATTATTAGATTAAGGTTTATGAACCTTATGGAATTATTAGTATTTCATATTCTAGGATAAGGATTATTAAGGAATAAGATGATTAATCCTAGGTAATTGTTTGAGGCTAATGTTGGTTGATTGAAGTGTATATGTTTTCAAATTAAATGATTATATTATATGAACCATAAAATATATAAGTATTTTCAGTATAAGTTTTTCATTAAGGATTTAAAAGGATATATTGAATGGTGACGAAGACTTATAAAATTGACTTAGTTGAAATGTGATGTTTTGAATTAAGGGAAGGTGACCCTTAATGTGTTCAAGATGTTGAGATAATTATGTTCATCTTAGATAATGAGATGATTGATATGGATAAATTATATTATATAGTACTGATTACACTATAAGTGATTATTGATTTGTCGAAAAAGTGTTATATGTTATCATTGATTAAGTTTACAACCTCTTTGATTTACAAAATATATCTAGTAATCTTCGAAATAATGAAGCATGCTAGTTTTATAAATTGATTTATGGAAACCATCTTATTTTTATGTTTAAAGAGAATATATTATAAATGAATTCACATTTTGGGAATATCATATCCAAGAGATAATTTATGATATATGGGGGATCAATCTTAAACTGATTTAGTAACCTTCTTTCTAATGTTTTGGATTTTCAGCTTTTGGAAGGGTTAAAAAGTTAACTATTAATGGAAAGTTTAAGTTAAAATTTCAATGAAGTTTGTGTGATTAAAGTATTATCGCATCGTATAAGGATTTATTCATGTTGAATAACCTATTCTAACCATTTTTTCTATGATTATAACTAAATACATATGGAATTAATTATCACTCTACGTCATGATCAGTTAGTGCTTCAGTAATGAAAAATTTACCTTCATTTATTAGAGTAAGATATAAAGTGGAAATCAAGAAAGGCACAACCAAAGGGTGAGATCGTGTATATGAAAAGTAATAAAATCAAGTAAGTATATTTATTTATGTTATTAGATAGTAAAATAATTCTTGAACTCTAGGAAAAGGATATTGAAAAATATTTATCTGAAAACCTTCATTTTTATTAAACTGATGGTCTTATAAATTATCATAGATTTATGGTTATGAGGCCCTTAACTTTTCATTGATAATTAACTTACTGGTGATCAATGATATTTATCAATATCTATAATTATTTACACTTTTCTTACATTTCCAATCTTCCCTTCCCACTTATTTTTTCCTTTGTGGAAACCAAGTTATGAGTTACTTTGTGTAACCATCATGTTTCTAACATTCCCTTTTTAAAGGAAGTTTTAGTATTCTATTTTATGATGTGAGTTTCTTTGATAAAAAATTTCATGTATCAAAATTTAAATAACCCATATGAATTTCAAGTGAAAATTCATTTTAAAGGGGGTAAAATATAACACCTCGATATTTTATGAATTATTTGTTTTGAATTAATTTAATCTTTTCATATTTTTCATTTCATAAAACACTGAATATATCCATTATTATACAAAACTACTAAGTGTGTCTTGAATTATATGAAACACCAAGTCAAGATTGTGCTACATGAAACACATAGATTAGATTTTAAAACACATAACACTATGTCTGTCTGGTATTGCACACAATATCGAGTCCCTTTTATAGCTTTTGTTACACTCAAGTTAGAGTTTTATCGAACTAAAAGATGTTATTAACATTATTATTAAAATATTATCATATCTAACACCTAAATTTTTGAATAGAATTTAGGAATAATATTAACTAAATTGCAAAAAAATTATTTAAACATGTATATAAAATGAATCCATTTTTTATCAATTAGTGGAATTAAATGTAAGAACTATTTGAAAATAAAGAAATTATTATTCTAAGAAAACTATTTTTCTATGTGCAAACACAATTATATCACAATAAATTAAAAAAACAAATTTTGATTAATTTTCTCAAAAATTTTATATATTAGATATTCAATCAATATTTTTGATACTCATCCAATAAATTTTATAGGTATAAGATAAAAATAAATCCAATTTTATGAATAAAAATATGTATTTTTCTAAAAAGTAATTTTATCGCCTTTTAATGGAAAACCCATTTTAAATATGATTTTTGAAAATTTTATAATTTTTATTTGAAAAATAAAATCAATTTTTTGATGTGAAATATGGAAATTCACTTTTAGCAAATTTTTGGTATTTTTCTGAGAAGTTTCATTTATTGATAAATAGTTAAAAAACTAAATTTTATTTAAAAATTTATTTTTCACCTAAATTATTTATATGGTTAAATTATAAATTATTTTTATATTTAAAGATTAATTAAATAAATTTTAAAAAAATTATTCCAATTTTGGTCATTGAAATTGGATATAAAAACATTTCAAATTTTAAACATTTTTATTTTAAGAACTCGCTTTTTCGTCCCATATACAGGATTAAATTTAAGAAACTTTATACAACTTATGTGATTATAATTTTGAAAAATGGATTCCATATTTGAAATAAGAATAATTTATGATGTATAATAAAGAAAATTGGTTTTTTACCAACAATACTAGTAAAAGTGATTAAAATTAATTACAATGATTAAGTGAAAAATTAGCTTAATAAAGGACTAAACCTTAAAGTTAAGAGCCAAAATGACCTATAAACTTGTAAAAAATCCATTTTTGGACATATTTAGACACTTTACTCACTTGTGTTGAATTTGGACAATTATTGGATCCACTTTACAAGGTAAAAACGTCAATGCAATTCCCTCTTCAAAAATTTAGAAGAATGCCACTCCTCCCGAAAAAAGGCTCTCACCCATGAAACTTATTCAAACCTCTTAATACCATTAGGTCAAAAAAAACTAGGATAAAATAAGCTCCCAAAATCCATACCTTCATCCCATAATCCTCCCTTGTGTTTAGAAATCTATCCAAGGAATCCCTCTGGTGAAAACCAAGAGGTGTTTCTCAAAGAAGAGGTAACATCCTTCCACAATCTCCTTTGTTTTATTTTCATTGTCCACCTACTAAAATATTATAATTACATGATTATATAATAACCTCAGTATCCAAAATAGACTGATATTATTTTATTATAATGTTTCAACCTACACTTACACACACTCCCATCTAATGAGTAAGGAACTTACCGTTCTTGTGGTATGGTGAATTACGGCCTCACGAAATGATGTTGTTCATTTTTCCTTTACCACCTATCATGGTTGGAAATTATGAAGGAGGCTGTATTTTTTTATTATATATATGATATTTATGATGTCTTTATTATTCTATAATTGTTATATAAAACATACCTTCATGATTTCCATTTTGTGTAAATATGATTATTTTGTTTAGGGAAGTGTGGACTACCCTCTACATGGAATGTATTAAGGATGCGTTTAGTGAAATTATATGATATATATGATATAATAATGCTACTATATTATTATTATTATTATTATTATATATATATATCATTTTCTTTCTTTATTTAAATGTGACTATAAAATAGAAACAACATTCATGCATATGTACGACCTTCCGTCTCCATCAATGGTGTATTCCATTTCATATTTCTATATTATATAAATTATTATAAAATATATATATATATATAATAATTATATATGATATATATATATAATTATTTAAAATTTTAAATTAATTAAATCATGATCTAAGTAATAGGATCAATAATAACAAGAAAAAACATATATGAAAAACAAAATGGATATTACCTGAAACGTAACATTAACATGAAGTTGTTAATAAATGAGTAATATAAAGTCATAAAAAACAATATATTGTGTTAGGTATAATAATATCTTTCAATGGAAGATTTATAATAAACTTATACTTATTATAAAGGGTTTGTGAACATGTACGAAGAAATTCCATAATTAAGGTAAGGTAATTTCATCTAATTTTTTATTTTCATGAGATATATGCCATATTTACCTCTCGATTATTTTGTTTGGTGTATATAATTACAATTGAAATGTTATATAATGAATCTAATTATTTTCAGGATATTTTAATATTTATGCAATTTTATTATTTCACTTTTGTTATGATTCAAAGTTACCAAAGTGGTAACAGTTTATTTCCATAACCTCATTGTTTTTTAAGATTGTTTATGATTATGCTTCCATTGTTGAAATATAATGATCCATATATCAATAAATATCATGAATTTAATTAAAATATGGTTATTAATGTTATATAAAGTTAATGGTATCATTTTTTCACTCATTTCTACTTAATATGATTAATAAAAAAATTGTAAAAATTTGACTTTATTTATCCTTTTTGTCGAAAATCAGTGTTCGTTCAAACCGTATTTTCTAAAAATGTTTCCAACAATGTTTTACTACTATACTATGATGTTTAATGGACATTTTTTCCATGTTTTACCTTTTTAAGAAATTTTTTTAAAAGGAATCTTCTTTTCATTTTATATTCAAGTCATTTTTCTACACTTCTATGCTGAAAAATGAATGTTTGGTATGTACGGACTTACCCGTCATCAGGACTATCATTTACTTGGAGAATCATTTTTATGTTTACAAGGGTATTTTTTTAGAAAACGTTTCCCTAATATTCTATAAATTTGTTCAGTTTAAAGTTATCTTCAAAGAAAAAGGTTTTCAAAAAGTTTTCATGTTTAAAAAGTGCTTTAAATGACTTTCAAATATTCTTTTATAAGTTTTCAAAAGGTTATTTTCAAAGAAAATTATTTCAGTAATTTCAATATATATTTGAATGTTTTCAAGTAAAATTTATAAGAAAAGGTTTTCAAAATTATTTTAAGAATTATTTTTAAGTTTTTAAAGTATTTTCAAAGGTAAATATTTTCAAAATATTTTCAAGTTTCATTTGTATGTTTTTCAAAGGTATTTTAAAATAAAAACGTTTTCAAAATGATTTATGTTTTAAAAGGCATTTTTCATGGTAGAAAATATATCTTACTCAAGAAATATTTTAAATGAAATTGTAAATATTTATCTATAAGAATATTATTTTGAAACGGTTTTATAAAATGTATTTTCAAAGAAAGGCTATTTTCCTTAAGAAATGTTCCTCGTGATATTTTAAAATCCTTATCCATCTAATATGACATACTTTTTTATAGATTATTCTTTACAAGGGATATTATCCATGAATATCATTCATATTATTTCTTGAATAGTTTATGTTTTGATGGAATGATGTTTATGAAACTTGTTTCTCTTTCACAGGTTATATACTTATGAAACCCACTTCTTTTCATGGGTTATGCTTTGATGAAATGATTATAAAACATGTCTCTCATTCCATGAGTTATGATATGATTACATGTATATGACACCCATTTCATTTCATGGATTATTATATTACTTTTTATTATTATTTGGAACATGTATATATGATTTCATTATGATATGTATGGGACCTATATCTACCTCCAATGCATTGTGTAATGATTTATATCACATGATATACTGGTGGCAATCAAGTCAACAAGCTTGATCCACTATAGAGTATGGGGAAACCCAATCCACTATGGGAATATGGGGAAATACAATCCACTATGGGAATATAGGGAAAACTGATCCCTTATAAGTAAAGGACTACAACTAGGGATGGTGGTGTGTCCTGCCTATTAAGTGTATTCACCATGAAGTTCCCATATAAGTTTTTGGAAATAAGCCTTAACTTATGAGGAATGATATTACATGTTTATGTAACTTACACAATTCTATGTATTATTCCTATGTTATGATTTCATGTATTATTCTCTTGATTATATTATGATTCATGTCAAATGAACTGCAAATATTTATGTTATGACTCATGTATATGATCTTTGAGATGTAGGGTATGATCTTAAAATTTCATTCTCATGTTCTCATACCTTTATGCTCAGGTTATTCTTATGTATCTCCTTTTTTTACCCTTTCCAATCATATGAGTTCACCCCATTCTTATGTTTCCATTACTCGAGTTATGAGGAAAGGTTTTAAGTATAGATACAAAAGGAGAATATCATTTGGGGAACCATTGAAGATCTTTCACCAAGTTAGAATATTTTGGTCCATGTTTCTAAAGAAACTAAACTATTATGGTCCTCGAGCATGTATTTTTGTAATTTTATGAATATTTATCTAAAATATTGTAATATACATGTTTTATAATCCCAGGTCACTATAAAACTATCCCTAAGTCTCACCCAAACCCGTTCGTCTGGCCTAGTAGCCTCGTGTCTGGAATTTCCTCCAACCCATCCCACCCTATATTTTTTGTAGTTTTATCATCCCCTCAATGACATACCTCCCCATCCATTCACATTTTTTGGCCAATTGAACCCCTTCCTGCCACAGATTGAACCACCACACCGACCTCACAACTCCACCTATCCCACCAGTATATCGAACACCAACATCACCTGCATCCCACCATCTAGCAGGATGTTTTCCACAGACTGTTCCTAGCACAGGTTTGCTACTATTGTGATCTAGATTCAAATTTTATAACACAAATAATACCTAACTCAATATAGGTGAAAGGAAATCCCCCCCCCCCCAAAGTAAATTGGGTTAAATTATGGACATTCAGAGGTTAAACCCCCAACATGATGCACAATAGGTGACTACTCTACCAATAGAACAAGGGCTCACTTGCACTCATTTCTAACTATTTTATAACCAATGAGTTCATTTTATACATGTATAAAAATAATTTCTAAGAATTTAGTTATTCATATTCATACCAACCAATCCAAAAGCTAAGAAATACCTATCACATTTAATAATAATATTTCAATATTATATACTAGTTCATTTAAAATCAGTGTTGCATGTAAAGAAACCTATCAAAGACATCAAACTTGTTTAAAGAGAAATATATCATAAAATCTATAGTTTTTATAGTTCCTAATGTTATTATGTTTCTCATGTTCTTGTATTGTTTAAAAAACATGAAACAATTATTTAATTGAAACTCTAGGAAGTAATAACTTTTATTAAAGGTAAATGGCTAATGATAAATATATACTTTGATATTGTTAGAATCAACTTAAAATTTACATATAATTTTTTTGAAGTATTCTTTTTCTGTTTACATAAGTTCATTTTCAATAATTTATAATATGTTGATAACTTTAAATTCATTTATATTTTATTAAAAAAAATAAGCTTCATTTATGATGATTTTTTTGAAAATGACATGTCATGTGATAAGTTGTAATGATTTACTTGGGGTTTTTTATGCATTTTTAATAGGATTAGACAAAGTTAATTCTAGAATTATGAGTTATTATTTTCTAAGTTAACATGAAAAAATGCTGAATGTTTATCATATTTTTTATTCTTTGATGATATGTGGGTTATTAACAAAAAATAATAAATATGATGATAAATTAAATGAGTAGAAAAAATTATAAGTTCAATATAATATGTTTGTAATAATGTTTAATATGTTTTGGAAACCTTGAGATTATTGAGTGAATTTTTTAGATATAATTTTAAAATATGTAACATGTCAAAGGAAATTGCATGGTGTAAGATTCATGGATGATGCCATTTCATGTGTATTAAGTTATTTTTGTAATTTACAAAGTTTGTGAACATTCTTAAAAGGAAATAAAATGTTTTTGAAATTGTTTTAGCTTGGGACATTATGATATTTAAAAATATTACCATAGTATAATAACATGCGCTTATTTTTTATGTAATAACCTAGGATTCCAATATGTAATTATCCATTTAAAAAATATTTCTCAATTTCTTGTTTCACATGCAACACCAAACCAAAATGAAATTGTGATACATTTTATGATAATAATATTAGAAGTGAAATTTATAATTTAGTAGTTCAATTAAAGAGTATAAATAGAATTAACTGAATTTTTAAATCTATATATATATAAAAAATAAAATGTTATTTTAATAATAATTAAATGATAAATTCAATTAGCATAGCTAAATAAAAAATAATATCATTTTATGTTAAAATTTATTTTTTCTAAAATTGGTTTTTTATGAATGTTATTCTGAGAAACCAAAGATATATTTTGGATAAAATATATTTTTTATATGAATAATATATTAAAAATTAATTAATTTTTAATTTATGGGAAATAAAAATGAGAATGTTTAATATTTTTAATAATTATTTTTCTATGAAAACGGTTTAAATTATATTGTTATGTTTTTATTTAAAAGATAAATTATAAAATTTTAGAATTTTATTTTTACCGAATTAACTTCATTTTTTTATTTAAAATAAAAATATTAGATTAATATTATTTTTTATATTTTTCTAGAATAATTTATTTTTAATTGAATAGTAAAAATAGAATTTTTTCTAAAACCATAGTGTTTAAGACTATATCAATTAGTATAACTTAAAAACATATAAAAAAATTATTTGTGATCAAAAATATATTTATTTAATGAAATGGTTCATTTAAAAATACTATATTATATTTATTAAACCCATGTTTAACATTTTGAAAACTAAGTATTATTATTCTAATAAAAACAATTTTTAGTCTTTTTATTTTAATTAATTTTTTACTAGGTGAAATAATGATTTGGATTTATTTTAAAGTAAAATAAATATTATTTTCATAATTATAAACCAATTAATTTTATTATAATCAAAAATATCAATAATTTTATCATAATAATAATTTTTAATCATAAAAATACATTTTTTTGAAAAACTTGTATTTACAAGTTACATGTGTTAATATTAAAATTATATTTTTATTAGATACAAATATTATTTGATAAAATTTATTTTATATTTAAATTAGTAGGTAAAAATTATTTAATTAGTCCCATTATATTTTTATACATTAAAATTAAATAAGGTAAAAATTAGTTACTACGGTAAAAACCAAAAATGGTAAAAGTGAAAAAATCTAAGAGTAAAAGACATGAAATCATGTTTAAAATTTTTTTTAAAATGTTATTTTTTCTATTTATCTACCTTAAATCTTATATAATTCCATTAATATCCATTATTGGATCTATTTGATCCTTGAATAGTGAATTTAACTTTTATATTAAAAAAATCTACTCCCTCCACCTATAAAAGGATATTTCACCACCACACTTCTCCTCGCACCCAAACCACTTAATTTAACAAATAATATTCCAAAATATCTCCAAAAAAACTTATATACACATAATATTTGTTATATTCTACTCAAAATACCACCCTTAAAAGGATTAATACTTTTTGAAAAGGAGTTTTTTATACATAAAGGTAAAAATTTATAATTAATATTTTTCCATTTCAATTATTTTCATTATTATTCCACCTAATTTATATATATTCTATAAATTATATTATTAAGTAATAAATATTATTAATAAACTATAATGGGTTTATTGTGATGTAATAATCATTAATGACCCATTCCCTTTTAATTATAAAAACAAAAACGACATCATGCATACATGTGAACTATGAATTCCATGAACGACGGGTTTGAATTTTCATAACTACCTTGAATGGATGGTTAAAAAAGGGTATACAATGTATTAATATGATATTTATAAACTTATTAAGATTATAAAAATATAAATGATTCTGCATATTTCTTTTTTTTTCTATAGAAAATGAACATGTCACTCATGTGTACGTGTTGGCTACCTCCTCCATGAAAGTGATGTATTTAATTTTTTATATAGTATTTTATTATTCATAAATATATTTTAAAATATGATTAAGCACCTTAAAAACATCTAAATAATATCATTATTATTATTTAAAAATTATATTATTCTAAAATAATTAGTTTCTTTACCATACTCACCCATAGATTATGGCGTGTTCTTATTTGGATTAGTTTAACCACCTATTTGAGAAATGCAATAAATATATATCATGGACGAATATAGAAACATAAAAACTAGTGTTATTAGAAATTAATGATAAAATAATTTTTGTTCTATTTTTCTTTAAATTTCATATTAATATATAGCTTTTTATTAATATACCATGCTTTTGTTCTTTAAGAATTAGTTAAACAAGCTCATCACCAACTTTATCATCAAGAATCAATGTAGAAAATTAATGAAATGGAATTTAAATATTATAAATCATTATAAAACGTATATTAGAGTACCTAAAATCATATGATAATTATTAAATTTAAATCTATAAGTAATAATCAACACCTCCATTATGAATCTGGTATAAAACAAAATAATCGAAGATAGTAACATTTAGTTATGAAAATGAAATATAACTAACTAATATATTAATAATAAATAATTATTAATTAATTTTATAAAAGTTTATATATTTGAATTGTTTTCTAAAATAGGTGATTAAGATAGTTATTTTTGTTATACTGGAAGTTAGATCATGTTCGGATAAGAGGAAATAAAAGGGTTTCTTGGTCCCAATTCTAACTCTTTCAGACATGTTATATTTTGCGTTCCATGTTACCTTTTATATGGTATTATTTTTATTTAATTCCAATAAATTTCATTTAATATATTTATCATTAAATTCATAGGATATAAAAATACTAATAAATTTTCTTCCTTCAATCATTTTTCTATTCAAGTGTTACCCAAGCCATAAGGGTTTTTGTTAACTCAATTTTCAATTATTGAGTTGTGATTGTTATTTATGAAATTTATTATCATAAGTTGGATATATTATTCCCTATTATTGTATTATGTTTCAATAAATATTTATTTTATGGGGATTTACATTTATGTCACATAAACCCCTATTAAAATATTTCCTACTTTATGAATTATGATATTCGTAAGGGTGTTTTGTCTCAATTTCATTTCTTTAAGAATTTTTTGTTTTAAACCTAATTTCATATAAGTGGTGTGTATACTAACTATTTTATATATAATATAATTAATTATATTTTATTTATGGTATTTAAAATTTTATTTTAATACCTCTATTTCATAGGGTTTTTATAAAAACATTTCTTAAGTCGTGAAGGATATCGATAACTCAAAACTTCTTTCTTGGAGTTATGTTATTTCTTATTAAAATTATTTATTCCATGATTAGGTTATTACACCAAAAAATAATAAAATATTTTATTTTATCTTCATCCATAGAAGAAAAATATATACTTAATCATTTACCCACCACTCTATACTATGTTAGTTTGATAGATTCTTATATAGAGAGTTATTCAATTTAATGATTGGGGAAATATTGAAAATCAGTATACTTGTATTTTAAATATAGGTCTTTATTAAATATTAAGGATTTTTTGGTTATGTATCATATATTTTATTCATTCCTTCAAATTATTAATTTATTTGGACCTAATTAGTGATGGTTTGGGCCTATAATAGCACCTAGTGCATTGTTAGGTCTCCTAAGATAAACTAGTTTGGGTATTGGGTGTATGTATGCCCATTTATTTAAATGTATTTTTTATGATCCTAAAAAAATTATATGTCTTGAAATTTATTTTCAAAAGGCCTTAACAAATCTGTAATTATGTATTACATCAACTTAAAATCAATTATTTTTGTCTACGTGTTTATTTATATTGTTAACCATGGATTTATTTCAAGATCATGGGATCATTTATATGGAATTATTTGATTATAATTTAACTAATTTCTTATTATTCATGTATTTTTTATTCTATGACAGCTTATGGTATATTCTTTTTCTTACTGATAATTTGATCCCACCCTTCTTATGTTTCCATTTCCCCTGGTTATGAAGACAAGTGTTACACAAGATTTTTATATAAGAATAACATGTGTATATAATTTATGGGAAATGATTAAGGATTATTATAGATAAATTAGTTCGTAATGTAATTTTAAAAAATTTCATTTCATGAGAAATACATGGGACATATTAGTTAATGATGTTTCTTAATTCTCTAAAACTCAAACCTAAATGTTCGTTGTAATGTATGTAATTAAATATTTGTTATAAACCATATAATTATGGGATAGTTATTTCCAAGGCATTATAGTTTATATATAAGAAGGGTTTAATAAATTTTGATCTTAATATGTTATTGGTTGAGGATAATTTAAGAGTTATAAATTTCATTAAGGGTTGATAACTTAAAGTTTATCATAATTCCAAAGTTATAGATAACCCATTAGGTTAGTTGAGGTAATATTTAATATTTTATGTTATTTAGAAATTAGGATGATAAAAAATTAGTAGAAACTATAGGAATAATTATATGTACAGTTAGACATCATAAAATTATGGTATATCAGATATTTTTAGGTTCTCTAAGAAATTACATCCATGTTTAGATTCTGGAAAGCAGGTGCAGTTTTTGTACAAATACACCTAGGTGTAATTACCCTAAAAAATACTAGTTTAGTATCAAATAAATCTTCACTCAATTAATGTTGGGTAGTTATAAGACTACACACCTGGATAAACACTCATTAGAGATATTATTTTTAAATTCATGTTCTCTTTATGAACCATTATGATGGATTTGAAGATATTTAGTGTAGAGAACCTAATAGGGAATTCCTAGGTATAACCCAAATAAAACATAGCTATTTATAAGTTAGGTTATACATGAAATTTTTGAATCACTTATTCTATGTTTCTAGTTTACATTTATGAAAATATTAATTTTATTATAGCTTAACATTCCTATATATCTAAGAAATTATTAGAGAAAGGAAATTCCAACTTAACAATGGATGTGGTGGAAAATTCAATGATTTTACCAATGAGAAAATAAAAGAGATTAGATATAGAGTGAGGAATCCTCTGATTATTAAAAACTAGATATCACAAATTTTGATTAATTATGTGAGAATAATTTAATTCCCAAATACACCAAATAATAAAAGGATGGAGTCTCATGGATGTTCTCATTTAAAATATGGTGAAGGAAATAATCATCAATTTCTTATGTGATTTGAATGTGGGAATAATCACCCAGGGAAATGTCTTCAAAAAAATGAAGATATTTTATTTATGGGAGATTAAGATATAGATAAACTAATATCGATGGGAAAATGAAGAGTTTAGTAATTATGATGAAGGGAACTCAGGAATTATTCAACTCAACTCCCTAACTCAAGGGATAATACGGATAATTGGTCTATTAGACCTCCTAATCCATGGGAACAAGGTGGAGCCTGCGTAATGACTACCACTAGAGTGAATCATGAAAATCAGGGAAAACTTATCCTCTACTCTGGAATTGTGGATGTCTTTTTAGGTTTTGATTCTCGTAAATCTAGTATATTTAGGAAGTTTTTTTAAGAATATTAATCACCACCCCCAATGATTTTGTTTTGAATTATTAGAGAAAACTCTTAGTTTTATGATTATTCTATCGCAATTTGAATTTTATGGGAATTTTCGTAGTGAAAATATTATTATTCCTCATTTATATTAATTTATTGTGATTTTAGAAATGGATATGTTCTCTATATACATAGAAAAAATTAATTTTTTGAAAAAGGAAATAATATTTCATATCAACCTATGATATTTTATCAATGCGAGGATTATTATAAAATCCATTTTTAAGAAGTAAATATAATATGGGTCATGATACCCAATAATGAAGGGAACTTGGCTCAAATGGTTGGAATTAAACACAATATTTGTAATATTTCTATTAATGTGGAATAGATGATTTTTCCAATCTTACCCAAGTTAGTGAAGGTGATATCTCATTATTAATTATATATCAAGGTTTTTTTATCTTATGGATACCCTTATCTATTTTCATTAGTAATTAATAATTCAAAGTTTTAAGATGAAGTTTATTTAGGGGGGATAATTTGAAACTTTAATATTCCAATATGTTATCCTCCTTTAAATAAATACTATGTTGAATAGCATGTTTCACATAAAACATTAAACTAAAGTGAAATTCCGATACCTTTTATAAAGATAAAATTATAAGTATTAAAAGAGAGTGTTATTATATAGTTGTTTAATTTCTGAGCATACCAATTCAATGATAAATTCAATTAGAATATCTAAATAACTAATAATACAATTTTATGCTAAAAATGAATTTTTTTCTAAATTGAATTTTTATGCACTATATTTTGAGAAAATGAATATATTATGGATAAAATATATAATTTTTATGGATTATAAATTATCACCAATTTATTTTTTAATTTATACTAAATAATAATGAGAAAGGTTGATATTTTAAATTTTTATTTTCCTATGATAACACTTTTCATTATATTTTTATATTTTTGTTTAAAAGTTAAATTCAAAAATTTTAGAATTTTAATTTGAAAAAATTAATGTCATTTTTGTATTTATAATAAAAATATTATCTCAACATTAATATTTGGTATTTTTTTAAATAACCTAATTTTATGGGAATAAGGGAAAATACAGTTTTTATTAAAACCGTATATTTTATGACTATATAAAAAAGTAAGTATAAATTAAAAACATATCAAAAAAATTAAAATATCAAATATGTATTTATAAAGTGAAATTGTTCATTTAATAAATACTATAGTGGATTTATAAAACACATTTTTAACATTTTGAAAACTAATCAATATTTTTCTAATTAGTATTATTTTTAGTTTTATTATTTTAAATTAGTTTTCATTAGGTGAAATTAGGTTTTAGATTTATTTTAAATTTATATAAATCTAATTTGGTTAACAATAAACCAATTAATTTCAATAAAATCAATAATTTTCATAATTTTATCATAATTATAATTTTTAATCCTAAAATACACTTTTTTTAATTAAATTTTACACTTTACATGATCTAATGTTAAAATTACTTTTTATTACACATCGAAATTTTATATGATAAAATTAATTTCATATTTTAAATAATAAATAATAAATTATTTAATTGGTCCCATTTTATTTTTATGTATTAAATGTAAATTACTTATGTAAACATTAGTTAATGCGAAAAAAACTAAAAATAGTAAAAGTCAAAAATCTAAGAGTAAAATACTTGAAAACTTATTTTAAAGTGTATTTATGGGGATTCATTAATATTAACCCTTCTCACACTCCACTATTGGATCCACATGACCCTAAAATAGTAATTTTACCTTTTATATTATTACAAAAAATCCACTCCCTCCACTTATAAAAGGTCCATTCACCACCACACTTATACTCACATAAAAAGCAACTTAGTTAGAAAAAAACTCTACCCAAGTCCCTCCCAAGAATTACTATCCACATCTTAATGGTTTTGGTATTCTCAAAAACCACTATAAAATGGATTAATCTTTTGTTCAAGGGAGTTTTATTAGGATTAAGGTAAAAATTCCTAATTACTTCCTTTTCAATTTCAATACTTTTATTTCCTCTTCTACATCATTAAGATTTATTTTATCCATTATATTATAATTAAATAAGTGTTTTTAATATACTTAAATTTTATTATGATTATGTAATACTCATTAATTACCTTTTTCCTTTTACTTAAAAAACATCATTATGTGTATGTATGTACTACCATATCCATGAACTACGTGTTTGATTTTTCATAACTACCATGCATGTATGGTTAAAAAGTTCTCTTTAATAGATTAATATGATATTTATAAACTAATTAATATTATTAATTATAAAAGAATCTATATTTTACTCCTGCTTTATGGAAAATGAATATGTAGTCCATGTGTCTGTGCGGATTACCACCTCCATGAAAGTGATGTATTTTTTCATCTAGGATTATATTATTTTTCAATATCACTTAAAATATGATTCACTGCATTAGAAAAATCATAATAATATCATTATTCTTCTTTAATAATGATATTATTCCAAAATAATAACTTTCTTAACCACACTCATGCATAGATTAGATCTTGTTCTTGTTTTGATCAGTTTAACAACCAACTTGAATAATGGTGTGTTTATATCATGGATGAATATAGAAACATAACTAATGGATTTAATATAAATTAATTATAAAATAATGTTTTTATGGTTCTCAAAAGTTTATATTAATATTTTACATATTATTATTATACCCTCTTTTTTTCATTGAAATTTACTAAAAAATCTCTTTGCCAACTTCATCATCATGAATCATAACTAAAATACCTATTAAAAGAAATTATAACATTATAAATTATTATAAAACATCTATTATAGTCCCTATAATTACATTATAATGATAAAATTTCAATCAATAAACAATAATCAATATTACCATTATAAATCTATAATTAAACAAAACAGTTGAAACTAGTAACATCTAATGATGAAAATAAAATATAACTAACTAATATATCTGTGATAATAATTATAAATTAAGTTTATAAAATGTTATAGTTATGAATAATTTTATTAAATATGTGATTAATATGGTTATTTTTGTTATATTGGAAGTTAAAGAATGTTTGGATAATTTGAAATTAAAATAGGTGTTTCCTGGTCTCAATTCTAACTCTTTGAGACTTGTTATATTTTTTGCACCATGTTTCCTTTTATATAGTGTTTTTTTATTTACAACCCATGAATTCCCTTTAAATATTTATAACATAATTCATGGGATATAAAAATCCAAATCAAGTTAATTTCTTCAATCGTCTTTTTATTCAAGGTTTACCCAAGTCATAAGGGTTTTTGTTAACTCAATTTTCATTCATTAAGTTGTGATTGTTCTTCTTGAACCACTTATTTATTTTCTAGGGATTTAAATTTTTATCACATAAACCCCTTTTAAAATATTACTCACTTCATGAATTATGATGGTCGTAATATCATTTCATCTTAATTTCTTTTCTTTGAGACATGTTTTGTTTATGAACCAAATTTCATTTAGATGGTCTGTATTCTACCTATTGGAAATATAATATCATGAATTATAATTTATTCAATATATTTGATGTTTAATTTCAATCCCTCTCTTGATATGGTTTTTATTAAAATGTTTCTTCATTCATAAAGGATATTTATAACTCAAAACTTCTTTCATTGAGTTACGATATTTCTTCTTGAACTTCTTTCTTCTATAATTTGGTTCTTCCACCATAAAATTGTATTATATATTATTTTTCTCTTCCTATCTAGGGAAAATAATTAACTTAACTATATACCCGTCACTCTATATAGTGTCAGTTTTAGAGATGCTTACATAGAGATTTATTACATTTATTGATTGATGAAATATTAACAATCCATATACTTGAATTTTCAATAATAATGTATATTGATTACTAAGTAATGCCATACATGTATTGTATATTTTATTTATTACTTCATATTATGAATTAATTGGACTTAATAGAGTATATTTTGGGCCCATAATACCCCCTCAATGCATTGGTTGGTCGTATGGAACAAAATAGTTTGTGTATTTGGTGTATGTTTTCAAATTTTTTTAAATATATTGGATATGGTATCGATAATAAGTAGATGTCTTAGACTAAGGACTTGAAGATGTGTAGTTTATTGAAAAAAGGATTTAAAAAGTCCAATATTATTCATTTCATCACCATAAAATCAGTTATGTTCTCCATGGGTTTATTTATATTATTAACCATTGATTTGTTTCAAGATTATGTGATCAGTTATATGGAATTATTTTATTATCATTTATTTCCTATCATATTATTCATGCCTTTTTTATTCTATAATATATTTTGGTATATGATTTCCTTTATGGATCATTTCATCTCACCCTTCTTATATTTATATTTCCCTAGGTTATGAAGAAAAATATTACACATGATATGTCTAGAAGAATAGAAATTATGGGGAAATTATAAGATATGTTTAAGAATTTATATATTTTAATTAGTTTCTAATGTATTGAAAAAATTTTAATTTAATGATAAATAAATGAGATATATTATTTAATTATGTTTCTTAATTCTATAAAACTTTAAAAAAAATTTGGGAATCTATGTAATTTAATATTTTCTATAAATAATGTAATTATGGGATAGTTACATTTAGGGCATCATATTTGGTATTAGAATAGGTTTTAGACAACTTTACAGCATAAGATATTATTGGTTGAGGATAATTTAGGAGTTATAAATTTCATCAAGGTTTGATATGTTAAGGTTGATCATAATTTCAAATGTATAAATAACCATTTAGCTTGGTTGAGGCAATATAGAATATTTTATGTTGTTTTGGAATTTTGATGAGGATTTTTTTGAGAAAACCCTATGAAAAAGTCTACGTATTGGAAAAATATATAAACTTTTGGCATAGTGGAGATTGTGTGGTTTAATTGTAATTGTATACCTATATGGATACTAGAAATTGGATGCATATTTGGAACAAATTCACTTAGTGGTAATCATCCTGAAAATGGTTGGTTGAGTATAAACTCAATCTTCACTCAGTTCATGATCTGTGGACATAATACTGCACACTTATCTAGGAACTCTAAAGGGATATGATTTTAAAATTCACATGATATTTACAAAATATTATAAGGAATTTTAATATATTTAGTTTAGAGAACCTAATTGGGAATTACCAGGGATAACCTATATTGAAACTTAGAGATTCATAAGTTATGTTATGAATTAAATTTATGAATCACTTCTTCTATGTTTATAGTTTCATTATATACAATTTTAAATTTTCCCATATAATTACTTTATTATATTTAAGTAATGGATATATAAAGGAGAACCCAATTTAACAATGGATGCGATGGGTAATGCGGTGACTATCCCAATTAGAAAATAAAAGAGATCAGAGCTATAGTAAGGAATCATGTGATTATACCAAACCATATATCATGAATTATGTTTAAAAACATGAACATATTTGAATTTACAGACATAAAAAACAATATAATGATGGATTCTCATGTAATTCTAGGTGAAAAGATGATTATGTAAAGAATATTCAATTTCCTAGGTGTCTAGAATGTGAGAAAAAACACCTAGGGAAATGAATTCAAGGAACTTGAAGATGTAGTATGTATGGTAAAAGAGGGAGTAGTGCAGCTTTTGTATAAGGTACAACAAAGAGTTTACTTAACGTGGTGAAGGGAACTTGGTAATTATTCATTTTAAGCATCTAACCTAAAGGATAACAAGGATAATTGACCTATTAAGCTTCCTTGACTAGGGAAACAAGGTGGATCTTATGAAATAACTACCACTAAATTGGATCATGATAATTAGGATACACTTATCTTCCACTCTGGAGATGTGTTTGTCTTGATATAATTTTATTATAGGAACTCTAGTATATCTATGAATATTTTTATGAGTATTAAATCACCACCCCAGTTATTTGGTATTTAATTATTATAGAAAACTTATAGTTTAATAATTATTTTATCCTAATTTAGATTTTATGGGAATGTGCCTTGTGAAAATATTATTATTCATCCTTTAGATGATTTTAATGTGATTTTGTAAATTGTTTTTTTCTCTCTATATAGAATCAAAATTAATTTTTAGAATAAGGAAATCACATTTCATATCAACCTATGATATTTTATCAATGCATGGAAGATTATGAACTCCCCTTGTAAGAAAATTCTATAATATGGGTCTCAATATTGAATAATGTAGTAATCTTGGCACACATTGTTAGAAATAAACACAATAATGGGAATATTATTATTAATAAGGAATATAGGAGCATATTAGTCTTACCCAGGTTAGTGGAGTTGATATCTCATTAGTACTTATTTCTTGAGTTTTTTCTATCTTATGGATACCCTTCACTATTTTCATTAGTAATTAATAATTGAAAAATAAAGGATTTAATTTATTTAATGGTGGTTAATTTAACACACATAGATTAAAATATGTAATTATCCTTTAAATAAATACAATGTTTAATTGTTTGTTTCACATGTAACACGGTAATGAAATGAAATTGTGATACCTTTTATGAAAATAATATTATAAGTATTAAAAGAAAGAATTATAATGTTGTTGTTGAATTGGTGGGTATAAATATATTTAAATAATTTTAAAATCAATTTATAAATAAAAAATAAATTGTGATTTTAATACCAGTTCAATGATAAATTCAATTAGTATAGATAAATAACTAATATGATCGTTTTATGAAAAAATGTATTTATTTTCTAAAATTGGATTTTTATGTGATTTTATTTTTGATAAACTAAATATATTATGGATATAAGATATAATTAATATAAAAAATAAATTATCACTAATTTAATTTTTAATTGATAGTAAATAATAATGAGAATGGTTAATATTTTATAAAGTTATTTTCTTATAAAGAGAGTTTTCACTATATTATTATGTTATTATTTAAAACATAAATTCTAAAAAATTTAGAATTTTAATTTGAAATAATTAACTTCATTTTTTTATTTATAACAAAAATATTATATTAATATTAATTTTTGATATTTTTTTGAAATAGTTTATTTTTGGTGCATGGTGAAAATACGATTTTTACTATAACAGTAGCATTCATGACAATATTAGGAAGTAAGCATAACATAAATAATTATAAAAAAATATGATAAAAGTTTTATATATCGAGTGAAATTCTGCATTAAAAAGGATATTATGGATTTTTCAAACCCATGTTTAACTTTTTGAAAATTAAGTACCATTTTTCTAATAAAAACAATTTTTAGTTTTTTTCTTTTAGTTAAGTTTTCACTAGGTGAAATTAGGTTTTGGTTTTATTTTAAAGTAATATAACTCTCCTTTTGTTAATAATAAACTAATTAATGTTATTAAAACTGATAAAACCGATAATTTTATCTTAATCATAGTTTTTAAGCATAAAATACAATTTTTCTAAAAATGGATTTTTACGCATTACATGAACTAATGTTAAAATTAATTTTTATTACAACTATAAATTTTATTTGATAAAATGGATTCAATATCTCAAATTATTAGGTACAAATTATATATTAAGGCCCATTTTATTTATAGGTATTAAACGTAAATTACTTCGGTAAAAATCAGTTACCGTGGTAAAAAATAAAAAAGCTAAAAGTGAAAAATATTAGATTAATAGACTTAAAACATGTTTAAAACATGTGTTCAAATGATTGGTTGAGGTTTTATATACCTTGACCCTTCCCACACTCAATTATTATCTATTATTGGATCCTTTTTACTCTTAAATAGTGACTACCATTTATATTGTAATAAAAATGTCACTCCCACTACTTATAGAACCCTTAAGCACCACACTTCTCTTCACACCCAAAGATAATTTGTTCAAAAAAACTATATAAATCCATCCAAAAAATTCTTATACACATTATATTGGTTATTTTATTCTCAAAATACAACTCTTTAAAGGATTAATCATTTTTTAAAGTATTTTTCCTAGGATTAAGGTAAAAATTCCAAATTCCTTTTTTCCACTCCATTTTTTTCTTTGTTATTCCCAATCCTTAATATATATTTTATCCTACTAAGGAGCTTGTAACCAAGTGGTACAAGCTCCTACTTAGCATCCGAATGACCCAAGATCAAATCCGACCAGGGATGAAAATCTGGGTACTATAGTAGTACTGTAGCAGCGGTGGACTGTAGTAGTGGTGGTACTGTAGCGGCAGAGGCACTATAGCAGAACTGTAGTGGTGGCGGTATTGTAGCAATTACTGTAGTAGCGTGTGTACTATATTAGATCTATTCACTGAGGGGTCCTTTGGTCCAAAAAATGGGCTTTTAAGGCTTTTTTCCGGCCACTTGGCATTGGGCCTTTGGGCTATATAACGGGTCTCCCTCTAAACAGACTAAAAAGAGGTCTTTACTTTAATAATAAATTGAGGATTCGGCCCCAACCTTTTAAATATATATATATATATATTATATGTTATATTATAATTAAATAATTATTATTAATATAATGAAATTTTATTATAATGATTTAATAATCATTCATTACCCTTTCCCTTTTACTTAGAAAAACAAAAATGTCGTCAAGCATATGTGGGGACCACCACCTCCATGAATGGCGTGTTCTATTTTTCATAATCTCCTTAAATGGATGGTTAAAAATGGGTGTTTAATATATTAATTTTATATTTATATCCTTATAAATATTATGAAATTATAAATCATTTTTTATCTTCCTCTTGTTCTCTGAAAAAAAAACATGTCACATGTGCATACATACAGACTATCACCTCCATGAAAGTTGCATATTTTATTTTTCACATAGTCTTTTATTCAACATAAATATCTCTTAAAATATGATTAAACACCTTATAAAATAAAAATAATATCATTATGATTCTATAATATTTATATTATTCCAAAATAATAACTTTCTTAATCATACTCACTCATAGATTATAGTTTGTTCTTGTTTGAATCGATTTAACCACCTACTTGGAAAATGATATAAATTTATAATATAGATGACCATGGAAACATAACTATTGGTGTTATTATAATTAATGAGTAAATAATTTTTTGTTTATGTTCTTGGAAATTAAACATTAATTTTTAAATTATTACTATTATACCATGATTTTTTTTTAAAGAATTACTAAAAAATTCTTGTTTCCAACTTCATCATCATGAATCATAACTAAAATACTTATGAAATGAAATTAAAAAATTATTAATATTTATAAAAAATATATTAAAATACCTATAATTATATTTCGATTATTAAATTTGAATCTATACAAAATAATCGACACCACCATTATGAATCTCATGCTAAACAAAACAATTGAATCTAATAACATCCAATGATGAAAATAAAATATAATTAACTAATATAATTGTAATTAATAATTATAAATGAAGTTTATAAAATTTGTATAGTTATAAATGAGTTTCTAAAATATTTGATAAAGGAATTTATATTTTTTATACATGAAGTGAGATCACATTTGGGTAATCAAAAATAAAATGTATTTTGTCTCAATTCTAACTCTTTAATACATGTTTTATTTTTTGCACCATGTTTCATTTTATATGGTGTTATTTTGATTTAATTCCCATTAATTTCCTTTAATATATCTCTCAATTAATCCATGGGATAAGAAAATTCTATTCAAATTCCTTTATTTAATCATCTTTCAATTCAAGTGTTACCCAAGATGTAGGGGTTTTTGTTAACTCAATTTCCCTTCATTGAGTTGTGACTATTCTTCTTGAATTTTATTCTTATAAGTTTTGAATTATCTACCATATAAAATTATTTTTTTTAAATTACTATTTTTTTTATGAGTATTTAAATTTCTATCACATAAACCCATTTTGAATGTTACTAACTTTATGAATTATGATGTTTGTAAAGGTTTTTTATCTCAATTTCCATTTTTTGATATGTGTTTTGTTTATGCACATAATTTCATTTAAATATTTTGAATAATATCTATTTTATATATAATATAATTAATTATATTTTTTTAATTATATTTAATTTTCAATTTCAAGCTCTCTCTTTCATGGTGTTTTACTAAAATATTTCTTATGCCGTAAAGGATCTTGGGAACTCAAAAAATCTTCTTTGAGTTATTATATTTATTCTTGAACTTGTTTCTTCCATTATTGGGTTATTCCACCATAAAATTTTATTATATAATATTTTATATTCCTCTATGTGTAAAATTATTAACTTAACCATACACCCATAACTATATACGGTGTTAATTTTATATATTCTTATATATAGAGTAATTCCATTTATTGATTGGGTAAATTTTGGAAATCAATATACTTATATTTACAATATTTATGTTTATTAATTACTAATTCATATTGGTTATGTATTTTATAGTTTATTCATTCTTTCATATGATGAATTCATTGGTCTTAATTAGTGATGGTTTGGGCCCACAATATTCTCCCGATGTATCAACAAGTCTCCAGATACAAAATAGTTTGGGTATTTGGTGTCTGTATAACCATTTATTTAGATGTATTGATTATGGACTTAATAGAAAGTAAATGCCTTGTAATAATGCCTTTATGGTATATATTGTTTTGGAAAAAGGCCTTGAAAATTCTATAATTATTCATCCCATCACCATGAAATCAGTTATTATGCTCCATGTGTTTGTTTTTATTGTCAACCATGAATTTGTTTCCATATCGTGTGATTGGTTATATGTAATTATTTGATTATAATTTATTTCCAAACAAATAATTCATTCCTTGTTTATTCTATGATAGATTTTGGTATACCCATTCCCCTAATAGTCATTTGAGTTTACCCTTCTTATGCTTCCATTTCCCCAGGTTATGAAGAAAATTATCACACATAATATGCCTAGAGGAATATCATGTGTGGAGAAATCATGGGAGATTTTTAATTCTTATTAAGGATTAAGTAGTTCCCAATATAGTGGAACAAGTTTCCATTTGATGAGAAACACATGGTTTATATTAGTAAATAATGTGTCTTAATTCTCTAAAACTCTTAATATAAAAGGTCATAGTAATTTATATAATGAAATATTTTCTATGAATCATGTAATTATGGGAAAAGTTTTTATGAGGAAACGCATTTTAAGAGTTTCTTAATAAGTTTTTATTTATTTGTTAAATTATGGAATGTTTTTTTATGATTAGTTTCACTAATTGAGGAATAAGGTAGTTGGGTTTTATTTAAATGGACTTTCTGTTGATTTTAAAAGTGGTTTTATAAAATGCTTTTGTGGGTTTTTTTATGAATGTTTTTTCTAGAATTTTGTTTTAAAGTAAAATAATTTAAAAAATTTCTTTTAAATGAATTTTAATAAAGAATTTTTTTGAAATAAAACATTTTATTTTAGTAGTATTCTAAAGATTCAACTACGTGATTTCCAAATAATGATATAGTTTTTTGAATTATTTTTTGATTTAATATTATATAAAAAAAGTTTTTATTGTAAATAAACTGATATTTGATTACTTTATCATGAAATTATCAAATTTATACATAGTGAGTAGTTTTTTACTAGAAAATAATATTAAATTTTTTTTCATAGTTAGAATTGTTGCAACATGTGTGTGGTGGGAATAATTTGAGAAAAGAAAAATGGTTTTCATGATTTTATATTTATATTAAATGGTTTGTTGGTTTTTATTGGGGGTAATGAGGAATGTTTTTTGTTTTATAGAAAGGTGAAATTGATTTTGAATTATGGTGAGGTTTTATCATTGAAGTTGAGTTGGTTTTATAGAGAACATGTATGGAAGTGAATGTGATTCATGTTATATATTGCATTTCCTTGGTATTGATATGATATTTAATTATTTAAATTAACCTTTTTATTTTGATATTGGGAAAGATACATGTCTTAAAGTCATCATCGGATATTTGGGTATGAGAAGAAGGAGGAATATTGGGATAAAGTTCTATTAAGTTTGAAATTGAATAGAGTATAGAAATTCTCAGAGGAGTTTTGGGTTCTAGTGTAACATCAAAAGTAAGTAATTAATAATAGATATTTTTATCTATGTCAATTTAGGAATTAGATAGTGTTTTAGAGGCTCAATATGAAAATAAATCCAATCTTAAGCATGGAATACACTAATATTTTTAAAAGATTGTTTTACTGCCTTTTGATGGCAAATCATATTTAAATCAAACTTTTCACAATTCTATAATATCTATTTTTCAAAATAAACATATTCTTTATGATTGGGTCATTGAAATTTACATGGGATAAATTTTTGGTATTTTTCTGACAATGTTCATTTTTTAATGAATAGTGAAAAATACTGCATTTTACATCAAAACTGCTTTTTCATCTAATTTAATTATATGGTTAGATTATCTTTTTATTTGGTCTTAAAGTGTAATCTGAATATATTTTTACCATTTAATCCAATGGTGGTCATTAGGATTAATTTCACTTTGGAATTGGGCATAAACTAATGCCAAACTTTTCAGAGATATTGTTTCAAAAAAACCCGCTCTTTATTTTGACAACGGGAATTATTTTTAAATAAATTATTGCAATTTCTGTGTTTGGAATTTGGTAAAATTGATTACATATTTGGAATCATAAGTTCCAAATTATTTAATCAAGACTCTTTTGTTTTTCGACATTATGAATAGTAACGACTGTAATTATCTTTAATTATCTTGATTAATGAGTAATCGGGTAGTTAAGGATAATAAAATAATATCATAATAATAACAAATGACACCAACATGTGTCCTAATGCTACTGGTTGTATCATGGCTGACCATGGGATTCCTTGTTCCAAACATGGGGACCCCATGGGATCACTTTTGTGTGAAAGTGACTTTTTATCTTTTTATTGTTAAAGAAAGTTAAATATAACAATAATGTATCACCTGAGTAAAAAAAATTAGTTTTGTCTACATAAATGATATTTTGGACTATAAATATTAATTGGAAAGATAAAAATATTTCCTACATCATAGTATTTTTTTCATAATTTTTAGACATTAAATAAATTAAATTATTCCTGACATCATGATGATGCAGCGATTACCTCATTATTTAAATATTTAAATAAAATAAAAAGATAATGTAAACTCTAAGACCTACACTTGTCAAAGACCTATTAGATGAGTATATTTATAACCCTTATCACATTATCCTCTAAATACATCAATGTGGGACCTTAAAAATCCGAAACTCATTTGAAAATAAAGTAACATTTTGTAACGTTCCAAGAGTGCCCTCCTCTCCTCTTATAAAAGGCCCCCACCTCTACCTCCTTACCCACACTTCCAAATCCTTTGGCTCGGCCAACACCTGTCCATTTTGTCTCTCCACATCCCTCTCTTACTCCTTGAAGCCCTACATTGGGCAGAAGTCTTCCCAAGGAATCCTTTGAGCTCAAATCAAAAAGAGTTACCCGATTTAAAGGTAGTGTCTTCTCTTGTGTTCTTATGTTTTATTTTGCTTCTCCAACCCCCTAAACTCTTTTTATTCATTTATTTTGTAAACAATACAGTATCTTCAATATACTAGGATGTTTTTATAAGTATAATTAGAGCTACACTTACACACACCTACATCTAATGGTTAAAGAACATATTGTTTCTGTGGATGGTGAATTTCTGCCTCACGAAACGATGATTGTTCAATATTCTTCTTACACCTTCAAAGGTGGCCATTAATATGTCACTATATTTATATATGATATATAATATGTTTATTCTTTCCTTAATCTTCTGTATTTTTCATTTATGGCATACCTTTATGGCTTCCATTATGGGTATACGCGATATCTTCATTTAAGGAAGTGCGGACTACCGCCCCCTCAAAGTGATTTGATTCTTTAATACCATATGTGGTACGTATAAAGGATAGATTTAAAGATATTATATATGATACCATACTGGATTTATAATACTATTATTTATCATTATGTTTTAATTATATTAAAGTATGAGATAGAAATGAAAATAGCGTTCATGTGTACGTACGGCTTACCATCTCCATGAACGGTGCATTTCATTTCTTATCCCCAAATGTAATGTACTATTATAAGTACATATATATAATGTATATATATATGATTTATGTTACATATAAATGATGAATATAATTCTGTAAATAAAATATACATATCTCTCATTTATTTTTAATTCCATTAATATGAAATAGAAATGAAATTAGCGTTCATGCGTACGTACGGCTTACTATCTCCATGAACGGTGCATTTCATTTCTTACCTCTAAATGATTATGTAATATTATAAATTCATGTATATACTGGATATATATGATATATATGGAATCTACATCATGAATATCATTCTTGAGATAATGGATATTTGACTACGTGAACAACTTGTAAATATAAGAAGTTCATTTTTTGACTCAAGTACCAATGATAGTTAAAATGACCGTTATAAACTTAAATAATAACATAGTGTTCATGACATGGTAATAAATGATATAAAAGGAATAATGAACTTGAAAAAGGTTCTTAAGAAAGTAGAAATTAACTCAAGTTTATTATTCAGGAGATTAAATAATGATCAAGTCAAGTCGGATACGAGGTATGGGACTTCGTCTCAATCTCCTTTCATTGAGGCATATTTTGTTTTATACACAACTTTCTTTTATACGGTGTATAAACCCCTTTGAATTTTACGTTTATTCAAAAGGAATCTTTTTATATGAATCATTTACTAAACGACAAAAGGAAATGTTTTTTTGTCGTACGTATGCGGCGACAACGACTTCTCCGCCGCCATGACCATTATTTGAGTTTCGGATTCCTCTACAAGCCATGACCTTTTTTGAATGAAAAATAAACCCCATGTTTTACTTTTCTTTTATTTTGGTATTGAAAATGGTTTTCATAATGTCTTTATATCAATGTGTTGTATTGATATCTTGTGATTGAAAAGTGGAATTGTTATGTTTCCTTTATGCATGTTTTATGTGATACGATTATGTTATGGTTCTTGGGAATTGTTATGAAGACCGGTGGTTCCATGATAAAGTAAGGGCGGGTGAGCCCGATATAGCTCTCCATTGCATTGGGTAACGCGAAGGAGTTAAACATTAAGGTTTCTCCGAAGAGATTTAGGGAATATACTGTGATGGGTATTCCAAACGTAACCAAGAGGGTTACTCCCTATGTAAGAATGTTATGAATGCATCAAGTTACCTTTATGTCTTATGATTTCTATGATTTATTCATGATTTGATGATGTATTTTAAAGTTCTTTTGTTTTATGAGTAAAGTATGATTTCATTGATTCTTATGTATAAATGTACTCAAGTTTCCTTTCCATATTTTTCAAATCCCTTACTGAGCTTTTATGCTCATACCAAGTTTTTGAAATGTTTTTCAAAGGTCAAGGGAAAGTTTCATGATGTGATTATAGTGTCAATGAAGTTTCAAGAAAGAATCCATTCTTTATTTTAAATATGTTTCCACTGATGGGAAAAATGAGTACTATATTTTATGTAACCACTTTATTTAAATGTAGTATGCAATGCATGTTTTATGATCTAATTATCTAAAACTCTAAACCTAAAAAGATCCTCAAGGTGTATTCTTGAAATATCTCAAGATTAATTAATGTTTAAGGCTGGGGCCTTATAGTTGGTATCATAGGTCGGTTTAGATAACTTTAGGAGTTATAATTCTATTAAATGATTATCAGAAAATATTTTTTTATGGTCAAATTGAAATGATATAGCATTTACAGATTACCATGTTGCTTCGCCTAGGATATTTTTGTGATAAGAATGGTTTTCTATAGAGGAAACAGAGAAGATTTTCTAGGAAGGCATACATAGTATAATGACCTTTCGAATCAGCAACCAGAGATGGTCGGAATCATAATTGAGCAGTTTACTGCACTGATGGCTCAGTTGAATCAGGTGATAAATGGTGCTTGTGTTTATTGATGATATTTTGGTGTTTTCTAAAAGTAAAGAGGAGCATGAAGGACATTTAAGGGTTATTTTACAAACCTTAAAAGAAAATAAATTTTATGGTAAATTCTGCAAGTGTGAAGTTTGGTTGCAAAAAATTTCTTTCCTTGGTCATATTGTTTCTAAATATGGGATAACTGTTGATCCTGCAAAAACAAAGGTTGTTGAAAAATGGCCAAGACCCACAAATGTAACTGAGATTCATAGCTTCCTTGGTTTGGCAGGCTATTACCGAAGGATTGTTAGAAATTTTTCACGGTTATCTATTCCAATGACTAAGCTAACTCGGAAGGGTGTTAAGTTTATCTGGACAAAAGAATGTGATGATTGTTTTCAGGAACTAAAAAGAAGATTGGTGAATGCTCCAGTTTTGGCACTACCTTCCAGGAATGGGGAGTTTGTTATCTACAGTGATGCTTCATTGAAAGGACTTGGTTGTGTCCTAATTTAGAATGATCAGGTAATTGCTTATACTTCACGACATTTGAAAACTCATGAGGTAAATTACCCTACACATGATTTGGAATTAGCTGCTATTGTTTTCGCTTTAAAAATTTGGAGGCATCATTTGTATGGAGTAAAGTGTGAAATATATACCGATCACAAAAGTTTAAATTATATATTCAATCAGAAAGAATTGAACATGAGACAGAGGAGATGGATAGAATTAATCAAGGATTATGATTGTACAATTCATTACCATCTGGGAAAAGCAAATAAAGTGGCTGATGCTTTGAGTCGAAAAAGTAATGCTTCATTAACAATGTTGAGTTTGGAACGTGATCCTTTGGTTAAGGATTTGATGAAATTTGGAATAGAAGTTTTTGGTGCAGGATGTTCTTCTGTTCTGTTTCTGGTATCAGTGAAATCTTCTCTATCAGAAATAATTAAGACAGCGAGTTGCAGAAAAAGGTAGAGCTGGTTCAGAAGGGTGAGTTGCCCGAATTCAACATTGATAATGATTGTGTTTTGAGATTTGGGAAGAGATTGTGTGTGTCGTGTGATTCATAGTTGAAGAGAGAGGTGTTATGTGAAGCTCATAGTTCTATGTTTTCAGTTCATCCAAGAGGTACTAAGATGTATAGAGATCTTCGGGAGTATTACTGGTGGGACGGAATGAAAAGGGATATTGCTGATTTTACTGTGAAGTGTTTGACTTGTCAACAGGTTAAAGCCGAGAGGCAGTTACCAAAAGGGATGCTTCAGCCTTTACCAGTGCCAGAGTGGAAATGGGAGAATATATCCATGGACTTCGTTGTGGGATTACCGAAGACATATCAAGGTAATAATGCAATCTCGGTTATTGTTGATCGCTTGACTAAATCTGCTCATTTCATTGCTATACGAGATACTTTTTCCCTAGATCAACTTTCCTGTTTGTATCTTAAAGAGATAGTCAGGTTACATGGAGTTCCTCTCTCCATTGTATCTGACCGTGATCCCAGGTTCACTTCTAACTTTTGGAAAGGCCTTCAGAAGTCGTTGGGTACTAAATTAAATTTTAGTATAGCTTTTCATCCTCAATCATATGGGCAATCAGAACGAACAATTCAGACTTTGGAATATATGCTACATGCTTGTTCGATGGATTATCAGGGAAGTTGGGACCAACATCTTTCTTTGGTTGAGTTTTCATATAATAACGGTTTTCATTCCAGTATACAGATGGCACCATTTGAGGCATTATATGGGAAGCGGTGTCGAACTCCAACTTTATGGGATGAAGTGGGTGAAAGGAAGTTGATGGGACCGGAATTGGTAGAAGAGTTAGTAGAATAAGTTCAGCTGATATAGAAACACATGAGAACAGCTCAAAGCAGGCAGAAGAGTTATGCGGACAATAGGAGCAAGGATCTCTCTTTTGAGGTAGGTGATCATGTTTTTCTCAAAGTCTCACCATGGAAAAGTGTGATGTGATTTGGTAAGAAAGGAAAGTCGAGTCCAAGGTTCATTGGACCATATGAAATTCTGGAGAGAGTTGGATCAGTTTCATACCGAGTGGATTTACCTCCGATTTTATCTCAGGTACACAATGTTTTTCATGTTTTGATGTTGAGAAAGTATATGCCAGATCCATCTCATGTTTTGAGTCTAGAGGTAGTTCAGTTAGAAGAGAATCTATCTTATGAGGAAAAACCGGTCCAAATTCTTGACCACATGGAGAAAGTGTTATGGAATAAGGTGATTCATCAGGTAAAGGTTTTGTGGAAAAACCACATGATTGAAGAGGCAACATGGGAATCTGAAAATGCAATGAGGGATAAATACCCCCACTTATTCAATAAGTAAATAAATTGCGGGGACGTAATTTTCTAAAGGGGGGAAGGATTTAACATCCCAAGTAAGTAATGAATAATAAATATTTTTATCTATGTCTATTTATGAATTATATAGTGTTTTAGACGCTTAAAATGTGAATAAATCCAATCTTAAGCATGGAATACACTAATATTTTTAAAAGATTGTTTTACTGCCTTTTGATGGAAAACCATTTTCAAATCAAAATTTTGACAAATTTATAATCTCTCTTTGTCAAAATAAACTTATTATTTATGATTGGGACATTTAAATTTACATTGGATAAATTTTTGGTATTTTTCTGACAATGTTCATTTTTTAATGAATAGTGAAAAATACTGCATTTTACATCAAGACTACTTTTTTATCTAATTTAATTATATGGTTAGATTATCTTTTTATTTGGTCTTAAAGTGTAATCTGAATATATTTTTACCATTTAATCCAATTTTGGTCATTAGGATTAATTTCACTTTGTAATTGGGCATAAACCAATGCCAAACTTTTGATAGATATTGTTTCAAAAAAACCCGCTATTTGTTTTGACAACGGGAATTATTTTTAAATAAATTATTGCAATTTATGTGTTTGGAATTTGGTAAAATGGATTAAATATTTGTAATCAGAAGGTCCAAATTATGTAATCAAGACTCTTTTGTTTTTGGACATTATGAATAGTAACGGCGGTAATTATCTTTAATTATCTTGATTAATGAGTAATCGGGTAGTTAAGGATAATAAAATAATATCATAATAATAATAAATGGCACCAACATGTGTCCTAATGCTACTGGTTGTCTCATGGATGACCATGGTATGCCTTGTGCCAAACTTGGGGTCCCCATGGAATCACTTTTGTGTGAAAGTGACTTTTTATATTTTTATTGTTAAAGAAAGTTAAATATAACAAAAATGTATCACCTGAGTAAAAAAAATTTAATTTTTTCTACATAAATGATATTTTGGACTATAAATATTAATTGGAAATCTAAAAATATTTCCTACATCATAGTATTTTTTTCATAATTTTTAGACATTAAATAAATTAAATTATTTATGACATCATGATGATGCAGCGATTACCTCATCATTTAAAGATTTAAATAAAATAAAAAGATAATGTAAAATCTAAGACCTAAACTTGTCAAAGACCTATTCGAGGAGTATATTTCGAACCCTTATCACTTTATCCTCGAAATACATCAATGTGTGACCTTTAAAATCTGAAACACATTTGAAAATAAAGTAACATTTTGTAACTTTCCAAGAGTGCCCTCCTCTCCTCTTATAAAAGGCCCCCACCTCTACCTCCTTTCCCACACTTCTAAAGCCTTTGGCTCATCCAACCCCTATCTATTTTGTCTCTCCACATTCCTCTCTTACTCCTTGAAGCCTCATTTTTGGCAGAAGTCTTCCCAAGGAAGCCTATGAGCTCAAATAAAAAAGAATTACCCGATTTAAAGGTAGTGTCTTCTCTTGTGTTCTTATGTTTTATTTTGCTTCTCCAACCCCCTAAACTCTTTTTATTCATTTCTTTTGTAACAAATCCAGTATCTTCAATATAATATGATATTTTTATAAGAATCATTCGAGCTACACTTACACACACCTACATCTAATGGTTAAAGAACATACTGTTTCTGTGGAGGGTGAATTTCTGCCTCACGAAACGATGATTGTTCAATATTCTTCTAAAACCTTAAAAGATGGACATTAAGATGTCACTATATTTATATATGATATATAATATGTTTATGTTTTCCTTAATCTTCTGTATTTTTCATTTATGGCATACCTTTATGGCTTCCATTATGGGTATACGTGATATCTTCATTTTAGGAAGTGCGGACTACCGCCCCCTCAAAGTGATTTGATTCGTTAATACCATATGTGGTACGTATATAGGATAGATTTAATGATATTATATATGATAACATACTAGAATTATAATACTATTATGTATCATTATGTTTTAATTCCATTAAAGTATGAGATATAAATGAAAGTAGCGTTCATGCGTACGTACGGCTTACCGTCTCCATGAACGGTGTATTTCATTTCTTATCCCAAAATGTAATGTAATATTATAAGTACATATATATAATGGATATAAATGATTTATGTTACATCTAAATGATGAATATAATTCTGCAATTAAAATATACATATCTCTCATTTAGTTTTAATTCCATTAATATGACATAGAAATGAAAGTAGCGTTCATGCGTACGTACGGCTTACCGTCTCCATGAACGGTGCATTTCATTTCTTACCTCTAAATGATTATGTAATATTATAAATTCAAGTATATACTGGATATATATGATATATATGGCATCTACATCATGAATATCATTCTTTAGATAATGGATATTTGACTGCGTGAACAACTTGTAAATATAAGAAGTTCATTTTTGACTCAAGTACCAATGATCGTTAAAACGATCATTATAAAGTTAAATAACAACATAGTGTTCATGAAATGGTAATAAATTATATAAAAGGAATAATGAACTTGAAAAAGGTTCTTAATCAAGTATAAATTAACTCAAGTTTATTATTCAGGAGATTAAATAACGATCAAGTCAAGTCGGATACGAGGTATGGGACTTCATCTCAATCTCCTTTCATTGAGGCTTATTTTGTTTTATACACAACTTTCTTTTATACGGTTTATAAACCCCTTTGACTTTTACATTTATTCAAAAGGAATATTTTTATACAAATCATTTACTAAATGAAAAAAGGTAATGTTTTTTTTGTCGTACGTATGCGGCGACAACGACTTCTCCGCCGCCATGACCATTATTTGAGTTTCGGCTTCCTCTACAAGCCATAACCTTTTTTAAATGAAAAATAAATACCATGTTTTAATTTTATTTTATTTTGGTATTGAAAATAGTTTTCATAATGTTTTTATATCAATGTGTTGTATTGATATCTTGTGATTGAAAAGTGGAAATGTTATGTTTCCTTTATGCATGTTTTATGTGATACGATTATGTTATGGTTATTGGGAATTGTTATGAAGACGGTTGGTTCCGTGATACACTAAGGGCAGGTGAGCCTGATATAGCTCTCCAATGCATTGGGTAACACAAAGGAGTTAAACGTTAAGGTTTCTCCGAAGAGATTTAAGGAATATACTGTGATGGGTATTCCAAACGTAACCAAGAGGGTTACTCACTACGTAAGAATGTTATGAATGCCTCAAGTTACCTTTATGTCTTATGATTTCTATGATTTATTCCTGATTTGATGAGGTATGTTAAAGTGCTTATGTTTTATGAGTAAAGTATGATTTCATTGATTCTTATGTATACATGTACTCATGTTTCCTTTCCATATTTTTCATATCCCTTACTGAGATTTTATGCTCATCCCAAGTTTTTGAAATGTTTTTCACAGGTCAAGGGAAAGGTACATGATGTGATGATAGTGTCAATGAAGTGTCAAGAAATAATCCATGATTTATTTTGAATATGTTTCCGCTGATGGGAAAAATGAGTATTATATTTTATGTAACCACTTTGTTTAAATGTGGTATGTAATGCAAGTTTTATGATCTAATTCTCTAAAACTCTAAACCTGAAAATATCCTCAAGATGTATTCTTGAAATATCTCAAGATTAAGCAATGTTTAAGGCTGGGGCCTTATATCTAGGGTTGAGGAATAGATTATTGAGGTTGTAGTTTCCATTGAGTTGAAGAGGAATCTTGATTAATTTTTTAGTTTCCTTATCAGTTTTATTTTTTTGAGGTGTGGTCTAAATGTAGTCAAAAATAAATCATGCTCCCCCAAAAGATGTTTCTTGGGAGGAATTTCTTATGATGGTTGGAAGGAGTTTATTTCCTAGGTGTAGAAGGATGAATATGGTAAGGAGTTTTTAGAGCTTTATAAAGGATTATATACTGTGTGTAAACTTGGGACTTACTTCTCGGAATTTATTTTTTAATTTTCAAGTCACTTGATATATGAAGGTATGTGAGCATGGTGTTTTGAAGTTTCTCTAACACTGGAAATTTAATGGTATTTGTCAGATTTGTGATTTAATTCTTGGATAGAGGTAAGGGGTCATTATGAGACAATAGAGGGATATTTTTTTAATATTTTAATATATTTTAATATTATTCTATGAGTTATAGTTCTTGTGGTATACGACTAAGTATAATGAGGTGTTCTTATGGAGTATGGGCATGGCTTCGAGCTTTGGGTTTGAGTATCTCATGGTGTTTTGTATCGGGTGAGCTAATTCATTTCCATTATAATTGGGTGATATATTGATGATTTGAGTTAATAATCATTCATGTTTTCATTTTTCTATGTGAGTTCTTTTTTGGTATCATAGTGAGAACTAAGTGTGTGGGTGGTTATGATAGATTTGAATAGTTTTTATAATTTGAAAATATATTATGATTCAGCAACTTTATTCCTTTAATAAAGGACCCTTTTTAAAAGATGGCTAAAATTTTAAGAATTGTTTAATATTATTTTTTAATCTATTATTCATAAATTGGTTTTGGATTTTAATTTTTTTACCCATTTTGAAAGGGTTATCGATTTAACATTGGTTAGATTCACATGTTAAAATGAAATAATTTTTTCATGTTTACCTAAATCCTAATTTTTTTTTAAAAAAAATCGTGAAATATTTTAAAAAGTTAATTCCATGTTATAATAGATGGTAGATAGTTTTAAATTTTATATCATAAATTTGAACTTTTATTGTTTTTATAAAATGAGTAATGATCAATAAGAGAGTTTGATTTATGGCTAGAGGTAATTAATAGTTTCTATTCTCTTCTTAATTATGTTGATCCATTTTAATAGTGAGATATCCATTTGAGATTTATCACAACTATTAGTAAGATTCTAGGATGTTTTTCATTATAGAAGGGATATTATTATGATGTTCTTCTTGCACTGAGGGTGTTTAGTGAATATTCGATGGGTAATTATTTTAGGTATGATGTGTCCTTAGGGGTGTCATTATATATATTGAGTGTGGTGCTTATATTTGAGTGGTGTTTAATGTGCAGGATTGAGGTTATTCCTCTCAACCACTTCTTTGAGGTGTGAGTTTTGAGTTTATAAATGGAATTAATCTTTTTTGAGAGGTATCTTCCTTGGTGGTTGAAATTTTGAAGTTCTCTTAATTAGGTTTTGTTGATTCCTTAAGAAAAAAATCATTTTAGAGGTATCTAATATAGATAGACGGGTTTTATTATCCCTCTACTTTGTGGTTTGGAGTTGTGTGATGTGTTGAAGTATATCATGAAGTTAGTTTATAGGTTAAAATATGGGGTTTAACTTATTGACGAGTAAAACAGTTGTGGTAAATATCCATTTTGTCATGGTAAGTCTTAGGGGATGTTGTGGTATGTATCTAGGCATGGTGGGTAATCTATTTTGATGGGTTTAAAGAGTTTGAGTGGTTTGTGGTTATTTTTGAGAAGGTTATGTCATGGTGGTATTTTTTACATTGAGTATCACATTTTGGTAGACATAGTCCTTTGGAAAAATCCTTATGATCCACAAGGGATGTTGAAACAAGAATTTCATAGGTCATGTTGTGTTAGGGAATGTTCATGGGAACTCTTCATCATATGGGGTTGTAATGGTAAAATGTAAATAGATATATCCTAATATACTATTCCATGGTGGTTTGAGGATAAATTCAGGATGTGAGGATTAAATAATTATTGTCGAAGCTACTATGTCATAGTGATGGTCAACCATATTTTTAATGATAGAAATAGATGGAGATAAAAGGGTATATATTACATTGAGAATATAAAGGACCTTGGTTCTCCTTTAATCAAAACCTTTTACACCATATTTATATTACATAATTATGTCACTCCATTTTTTATTATAAATTCAGTATAACCTATTCTCTTAGTTTTATTTCTTTTTCCTCTCTCTAACCCTAAGTGACTATGGGTTCTTTCCTTGGTGATATTAATTTTTTATGGTCAATATTTAAGACTTAGTCTCTTATGATCAATACATATCAATACAAGGTACTATTTATCTCAATTTCTTCCATTCCTTCCAACCTCTTCTCCTCTCAGAGGATATATAAGTGGTGATTTCCTAGTTTTGGTGGAGTTTTGTTAAGTTCTTGATGATGGGGTGTGTTATAGGTTTTTGAAAGTTTCTCATGTGGTCATTGATGTTTTATCATTGATTCTTCCTCCTTTAGGGGTGTGAATATATTTAATGTTCAATCAAGGTAGGGTATTCTGAAAGTCTCTTTTATTTTGTGTTAAATGTGGAATTGTCAATCTTTTTTTTATTTGGGTAAAGAGTTGGGAATAACCTAGTGGGGATAATAACTAGTTTTTGAAAATTTAAAATTTGGAAATTCTATGAAAATTTTTTATATATTTTTATTATGATTATTTATTTCTTGTTTGATTGGTTATTGATCTAAGGATGTTATAATAATTTTGTTTTACTATTTTGTGGCATTTTGGAATTGGTTAATGACTTAATGTGTGTAATGTAAATAGGAATTTGAAATCTAGAATCAATATTGACACTATTTATTATGAATTATTGAATATGTGATGTCATTGTATTATTGAAATTTTATTATTTTTATTATTAATGTGATGAAAAATTATTCATAATTGGAAATTAATTCAAATATGGTAGAGTAATAAAAGGATAGAACCCAGACTTTTTGGTTATTTAAATTATTATGAGTGTGAGTTTCTAATTAAGTGATAAATAAATATTAAATGAATTGTTATTGATTGTTTTATTATATTATTATTGTAGATAGGATTATATTATTATCTTCTATTATGACAATATGGATTAAATTTTGTGTTAGAGGTGGTTTTTGTGTTGTTAATTCATTGTGGTGGGGGAAGGAGCAAAGAAATTTGATGTTTTGGTAATTATATGTGATAGGTTTGGAATGGTGTGATTGATTTTGTAGAGGTGGTAGAGGTTATTTCATGGGTTTTTAGTGTGGTTTGTTGATATGATCATATAAATCAAGGGTTGGAAATAATAAATGGTGTATTAAATAATTAATTTGCGGTAAATGAATTATAAATAAAGAAATGAAAGTGGTTATTTAAAATTATAATGAATGTAAATAAATGTTTCATGATTAATATAATATGGGTTGTAACTTTTTATTATGGAATTAGTAATAAATTATGAAATTGATGGATTTTATTTAATATCATGTGGGCTATTCATGTATGGTTATTCTATTTAGAGGTTTCTACAGTTGTTGTTAAGGTGTTTATAGCAAGGTAATTATTTTCCTTTTATATTTGATGCATTAAAAAGTTTATTATTTGGTTGGGCTTGTGTGTTATTATATATTAATTTTAGTTTTTTAGTTTTTTTTCACCACAAACCGAGTTAGAAAACATTACCAGTTCTTATAAGAGTTTTTGGGTTTCAAGTGTACCCCCTACATCTTGGATGGAGGTGATATAGATAGTTTACTACTCCCCATTCCTTTTTCTATCTTCTAAATTGTGTATGTTCTATAATTTTTTGAGGATATGCTATGTGGAATTGTAAAATTTATGATATTATGAGGTTGTGATGTGGTTGTATGACTGAGTAATTTATGGGGAGAAAGTCATGAGGTTGATGTCCTTCATGATAATTCTTAGTCACCCTCTAATATATGGCATGTTGTTGTGATATATGGTATATGGTTGTGGTATATTGTATATAGTTGTTGTATGTTGTGTGTAGTATGAGATATGAATTTGTGATGTTGTTATGTGATATGAGGTTATGTGTATATGGAAGGGATGGTAGCACCATAATATAAGTTAGTGGGGCATAAGGGTAATTAGTTTATTGGAGAAGTAGATGCGGAGTACTTTTCTATCCATATTATTTTTATATTATATTATTATACATGTGTCTTGATTTTTTGATAGTTCCTTGGTAAGTTTGACTGGTATTTTACCTCGTATAGGTAAAAAGTTTATTTTTCTATTAGTTTACTAAGGAATTGGTTTGATTATTCCACATTTATACAAGAGTTTCTGGGGAGGATCCTCTGGACTGTACTCATATGTCACCTTTATATAATATAATCTATTTTTATATGTATTTTAGATATATTTTGAGATTTATCCAAACATTACAATATTATTAAGTATAGTTAGATGGTGTTTGTGGAGCCACAGCCATAGGAGTTTCTCATTTTGGGTGTTTCCCTTTATTTATGTATGACATTACAAGCATAATGTGATCTTGAATTATTTTTTATTATTCATTTGGTGCATATTGTTGTTTCATATTTATTATTTCTAATATTTATGAGTTTAATTATTATAATATGATTTTTTATACCATAGGTTCTAGTTTCCAACATAAGGTCTATTAGAGGTGAGCTTCAAGGGTCATACTCGGATTCTCTATCAATGTAGTGACCCAGATTTTTTCATTTAAATAATATGAAATTTTTAATTAGAAGGGTATCTTTTCATTGTGATATTTGAAGTTTCACAACTATTTTTATAATTTAATTGTGGTTTTATAGGTCATTTCATAAAGAATCATGGTGATTTTGGGTTAATCTTATACTGGAGACATTGTTTTTTTGATGATAGGTGGTGTGCCATGTCATTTTTTTAGGGATGACCATGGAGTCATGAGGGTTATTTCATGATAACCAAAGGTTGGGGGATTATGTTTTCGCACCATATATTGATTCATTAAGTTTTTGAGATTTTTAAATTTTATGGGTGTTTCATAATTTTAACAGGTAATTAATAATGTTTTGAACATGCAATGGTTTTTATCTCATTTTTTGGAGGGAATTTGTGGTATGATAATCACTATTTCTCAATTATTTTGGTTTGACTTTAGTATAATACACTATAATGGTTTTTTTATTTTTATTATAATGTCCTAGATTTTCATTTTAAATATATTTCAAACCCTCTCTCACTCTGATTTTCTTTTCTTCACTTGGACTCTAAGCGCACAGTGGTACAATTTGTGATCCCTAGACAACTTATATGGTTCTTTAATCAATGGTGATCATATGGTGATATCTTGTCACATTAAAATATTAGATTAATGTGGCACCAATAGTTATATTTATATTTAGAGTTCTTTTCTTATCTTATGTTCTATTATTACAAGTTATTATTGAGATATTTTTTAGTCTCACGTTTATTATTTCTTCTTTGGGTTCCTTAAATTTTACCACTATTAATTTTGATCAATTTTTATGAAAATAAAAAAAATTAAAATATAACCATTTCATTCTATTACCTTATTATGTAATGAACCCTATAACTAAGACTTCCTTTTTGATTCACCTCTTTTTCCTATTATTTTTCAGTCGAATAAAATTTGACAATCCAAATGATAGAAGATTGAAATGATGTTGCACAATGGAGGATGCACATTATGGTAAGGGAATTGTTGGTTATATGACAACAACATTGATATTGAACCACTTAGTTTCACATTTCACCATGACAAGGATTTTCATTCCACAGATCATAACCTCAATAATTTCCCTAGTATTCATAAGGAAAATCATGCTATAACATATTAGGTTTCACCATGATTACCCCATCCAAATAATATGTATGATTATTATATAGAATCACATCACTAAGGATGAGTTATGTCATGACCTTGGTACCCGGTGTCTATGATGTTAGTTTATGTTATGGTGTGGCTATCAATTATGAGGTGGAATTTACTATAGCATGAGGTTCTTATTGTGGTTTGAATTTTATGCGTCAAATATTTTGGTGTGATAATATACATTTGATCGTGATTGGGTTGAAGCCCTTAAGGGCCATATCTTGATATGATTCCTTCTTGGTAATTTTCCCATATCTTATTCCATGTATTATAAATAGATAAATAAAGTATTTCACGATAATTTTTTATATAAAATGTGATGGTGTGATCTGTTCATCCAATAAAATATTTCTTAGAGTTGTTTTGGGTAGGTTTGTCTCTTTATCTCTTTAGTTTTGACAACTGGGTTTTGGTGTAATGGTTGGATCATACACTAGATTCAACACTCCCCTAAATATGTACTAATGATATGGTGTAGAACCCCCCCCCCCACACACACACACATGTGCTCACACAGACAGGCATAAATGCACACAAACTTTATATATTTCTGTACTCCTCCACATACTTGAGGTATGAGACCTCCAAGTTTATCATGATGTTGGTATTCTGTTGGTCCTGATAAGGAATGTATCCTCTACATTGATGATAGATTTATAAACTTACCCACTTATGAGTAATGAGTCCTCTATCTATGGAGTTAGGTAATCTCTCATTTTAGTTTCTTATCTTTATGAGGTATGGGTCTTTCCACAGAGTTATTACTCCCCTAGGAAATACTCTATACCTGAGTGAGGTGTGAGTCCCCCAATATAGTCTTTATGAAGTGATATGTGTTTGGTAGAGCTTGGTAACTTTTTTATTATGTTTTTGATAGTATATGATCCTATTGTATTTGTTATATGAAACTAAATACTCTTCTATGTCTCATGTTCATTATATTTGAAGCATATATGGATTGTTATATTTACCTTCTTGTCTTAGAGATGATAAGTTTCTCTATTTATCCTTTGTTCTTTTTGGTTCATACAACTAGGTATGTATATATACTCACCCCACATGGTCATTCATATAAAAATGTCATTTTTATCTATACAATGGATAGTTTTGTGGTGATCTTAGTGGGTATAGTGTTGGTTAAGTAGTAGATTAGTAGTTTTCATAGGTGAATAGGTGATAGATAGTATTCATGTCAAGATTTGTGTATATAGGAGACTCATTCATTTCTAGTTGTTCTATGTTACTTTTCAAATTGGATATTAGGATATTGTTTTTACCCATTTATTTTATTTTATTTTATCATTTTTTGTGAATCATTAGTGTGTTTCACTTGAATTTTAGTTGTTTTAACTATCAATATTGTGTTGTTTTTTATTTTATTTGAAAAAATATGTGGTTTTATATTGGTACATTAGGCTAAGGACTACCATATTATAGTTTATTCCTACCCAATTATAGGAACCATCCCCTAGACTATTATAAATGGTTTTGGGGTAGCACACTCGATATACTAGTATTCTAGGAAGGGTCTTGATGGGTTGGGTTGTGTTAGATTGGTTTTAGAGTTGATTTATCTTAGGAAAAGAGTTTGTAGTCATCTCCCTAGATATAATTTAATGACCATGAATTCATTCTGTTGTATTTAGTTTTCCACCACATAGACTACCATTTAGGATCTTTATTGAAGATTGTGACATTCCCATGTCTATATTAGGGCCACTGGTCATTGACCAACTGAGTAATAAGGCATCCATCCAAGGGCATGATCATGAGATGTACCCACTACATGATTGGGGAGAGGATCCTTCACCCATAGTGTCGTGATTATTCCCCCCCACTAGCATCATAGGTGTATGATCCTCTACCTATTGATAATTGGATGATTTAAATCATACCTAATGAGGATTAATGTAGGCTGAGTATGCTTCATGATTTCTAGCGGTAGTGACAACCTTGGTTCCATGGCATGTAAGAACCTTAGGCAGTGGAGGAAAGACTTGAGAAAGTGGCTCAAGTGTTCCACTTGGTCTAAAAACCTAAAAACCAGATTGTGATTATATCATCAATCCTTCTCCATAGTGTAGTGATTAACTAGTGGACCATTAATATATAAACCCATGATGAGGAGACCCATCCATGGTCAGAGTCTGAGAACCACATTTATCTGGAGTTTTATCGATCTACATTGAAGATGGTGTGTATCAAGGAGTTGTTATACCTTCAGAAGGGTAGCATGTCTATCACATATTACACATTGAGATTTATTTACCTCATGAGGTACTCTCTTGATATGATCCATGATGGGTTCCTTTGAGCATAGAAGTTGGAGAATAGCCTTCATAGAGAGATTGGTTTTGGTGTTGTGCCTCTCTTTGTCCCCATCTATTCAAGAGTCTTAGAGTGGGCATTGGTGATTGAGAGATTCTTGGTTGAGGGAAAAGAAACATTAGGATATGGAATCAATTTTCCTTGAGAAGATTTGTCAGTTGTGTTGGTTCGATGATAGGAATCATGGTAATGACATTAGAGTTATACACATTAATAGTCCCAGTCATGAGGACCAGTGATAGGAGAGTCATGTAGGGGATTCAGTTAGTCAAGAGATAGAATTTTCTATTCCTATAGAGTATGGGGGCATATATCTTAAGATTTCCAAACTAGATGTGTATAAGAGGGTAGTCTGGGTGATATAGTGGATGAACCATTATGATAGACAAATTATCAATATGAGGGGCCTATTTTTTGTGGATAGGGAGGCCCTTAAGGCGAAGGCTTTAGTAGAGGAGAAAGCGGTGTACAAAGAGTAGCATTACGAGAACAATTCTATTAATCTGATTCCACCACCACCACCCTTAGGAAATTTAAGTCAGGATCATGGAGTGGCTAGGAAATAATATGATAAAATACAGGGGATGGAGTGATACAACCAATTTATGATCGATTATATTTAAGGTTTGATTTTTGTCTTCTCTAAACTGAAATCAATACTCCTCGATACCAATTCAAGTAATTCTATTTTTATTGTGTCTCTACTTTAAGAGATATAAATCTCAATGGATAACTAAGAATAAACTATGAAAAAAGAGATTAAAAATTGATGTTAACACATGATCACCCACATCTACCAACAATGAGAACTTGATCATAGTGGGGAGAGGTTTTCATGGGACCTCATAGTGACTGGTATGAATCCCTATGATGTTATACTTGGAATAGACTTCTTATCCTTAGTCTATGATTGATTACACTACTACCATCATAGAGTGATATGGAACCTATTTTATGGATCAAGGTTTTATTTTGTAGGTGAGTGGGAACTTTAGTCAAGAAGAGCAGGGAATGTGCAGGGGAAGTTGTATCCAATCACCCATTAGTTATAGAGCTTAGATTTGTGCACGATAGACACTTCAGTTATAACGACCCATACTTTACATACATTGTTAATACTTCAAAATTGAAGCACACTTATTACAACATATGATAAAACCACAAAGGACCGTATAGGTATAGTGTCTTTAGAAACTGGGAAACATAAACAACTGGTTCATAAATATTCTACAGTGCCTCCCATTTATTTCATCATATCTAGGGTCCCTTTTAGCATATTCTACTTAATATCCATCTTCCTGACCTGGGGAAAAGAAAACATAAAAGGGTGAGCTCAAATGCTCAGCAAGGGCAATAAAGGAAATAAAAATCATATCATATCTTTTTGAAAATCATAACCTGCAAAAGAGATCATAAAATCTTAATAAATCATAGAAGTGAAAATGAGATCCCCATAATCATAACATGAAACTTGAAACTTTGTGGCATGCACACATAATCATGGAAAATCATTTCTTGTTAGTCATGACTTATTGCCAAGACTATCTTAGTGGACAAAGTCCCTTTCTGAACCGAGTTCACTCCTCGTTTCAGTCCTGTATCACTGAACCGAAATAACCTTCCGTTCCAGCCATGTCTATCTCATGAGATATAAAATCTTTACCCAATGCATTGGATGGAGATATAGGTCCCACCCATCTTATAATGAATCCTTTCTTATGTGTGCCACATAATCATAAAACATACATCATCGCATAACACATGTAACAAAAATGGGATTCTTGAAACATCATGACATCATAAATCAATTCATATAAGATAAAGGAATTCATAAACATAATTCCATCACAATATAGTAAAAACAATGTAAAAAATATGGATAGAAACAGAACCCTTTATTATCTTAGATGGAAAAATAATTTTGATAAAACACTTGAATTGAATTCTTGAGGAAAATATCCTTTCTTCTTCAAAATCAATTTCTTTTCACAAAATATCATGCAATTTTAAAAGAAAGAGATTTTATTGAAAATAGTCATGAAATCTTTTATAGGAAGCTTCATGAAAATAAGGCTTTATAAAACAGTAGAAATTCGTTCGTGCCGTATAAGTTAAAAAAAACATTCTTCGTACTTTTGTCGGAAAAGTCAAAAAGTACCTCGTACGGAAAAACGACAAAAGATTCCTTTCATATTCTTTACTAAAAACTCACCTAAGGGTAAAATTGGATTTAAACTATTGCAAGTGGATGGAAACAATATTACATATTGAGGGAACATGGATGTGGATGATAAAATACACCCCAGTAAATACTTACGAATAAACAATCTCGGATAAAAATGAGATTGTGATATTTCCCTTACCTTAGGTCCGATTTGCTTTGTACGTGTCCGAAGCTCCTGTATAATGGTTTAAATAATGTTATTGACTTATTCCAGAATCATACATGTTGATATGATATCATATATGGTCATATTATTAGCTTCTTGTTAGTAATATTTCATTGTTACTTGTTACTCGGGTCTTTATAACTTTTTGTTCTTATGCGTGTTTTGTCGAATAAATTCTTATTCTTATCTTTAGGTTATAGATAATTCATTTACAGAATGGTATTAGTGTAGTATATACCATATTCATTCATTCAATTCATTTATATAATCATTATGAAATGAAGATCATGTAGAACGAGTCGCATCACATCGTGGAGACGGTATTCCGTACGTACGCACGAGTGATGATATCGTTCCTATGATCGTGGAATTGTATTGGAGTATATATATATATTATTTCAGTATCAATATTACTTCATAATAATCATATATAGTTACTTATTACACCATTATAACCATCCTTGTAAGTTGATGGTGGAAAAATAGATTACACCACGGCGTGGAGACGGTATTCCGTACGTACGCACGCGCGGTGATTTCATTTTTCCGTAGGATGGATAGAAGGTGAATTAGGGTTGTTTCATATTTATAATAACATATCAGTATGTAAGTAATACTGAAGTTATTACTTTATCATGAAACAACTAAAGAAGAAGAAGTTTGAAGAAGAAAGAAATTGAAAAGATCGGTAATGGATATTACCTCTTCTTTGGAACGCCTCTTTGAATCCTCCACTTAAGGAACTAAGAGTGGTCTTTGGAGAAGAACAGGACCTCTAGGACTATTCTAGGGAAGTGGAGAGGAGAAAATGGCAGGGGTTGGACGAGCTTGAGTGCTCAATTTGGTGTGAGGAGGAGGGGGAGGAGGTGCCCTTTTATAAGGGAGGAGAGGGGCACCTTAGGAATATCTCAAAATATTATTTTATATTAAAGTCAAAATCGGTTTATAATGGTTCCAAAGGGTCTTATTTCGAAGCTAAAGTGGGGATGGGTCGAAATCCTATCATCCAATAGAATTTAGACAAGTTTAGGATATTATTTTAACCTTATCAATTAGATTTAACTCTAAGTTAAATAATTTAACATTTACCGTGTCTTTTTGTTTTCTTTCACTATATGGTTAATACACTTACTATAACATGCCAAACGAACCCCAAATTGTTTATTATTAATATATATACCCTTATCTAAGTCATTTGGCCGAACCTTAGATTTTTAGGAATAAAATAACAATTAATAATATAATATTTGATTTAAAAACTATTTTGTGTCAGTTTTGACACTATTTGATATATGATTTTTGTGAAAGTCATAACAGAATTAAATGTTCAAACCAAGTTGATTAAATCAACATTAATATATCATAGTAACCTAGAAAATTAGTGGAATTCATAAAAATTTTCAAATTACATTTATTTTGGTGTTTATAACATCAATTATGTCAATATTTCATTAATAAGATAATTACTGCATCATCGTTGTGTCATAAATAAATTAAATTATTTGATGTCTAAAAATTACAAATAAAATACCATCATGTAGGAAATTTTTTTAGCTTTCTAATGAATATTTACAATCGAATTTATCTTATGTATAACCCCATATTAAAAATGATTTACTTATTAAACTTTGATTTTAACTATTTTAACCTTTCTTTAAATAAATTAATAATAAATGTCCTAATCTGATCCAAGTGGGCCTAAATGGTCATATTTTATTCCTAAGTTTGTTTTTGGTCGAAATACACTTGTCCAATAGGATTAGGACATGTGTTAGGGTAATAGTAATATCATATTTACCCTTAGTTACCCTATTTACTATTAACCGTGGTAAAAAAAAGTAAAAAGTTACTATTCACCAAAAATTATTTTCATCTCATTGAACCACATTTTAGTCCTTGATATTAACCGTGTCTGTAGGATTTTTGAAATTCCATTCACAGAAGCGGTAAAATTAAGTTTTATGTAAAATTCAGTTTTTAACCTACCACTTAGTGGTTTCACTATTCATCAAAAATTCAAAGTTTTCAGAAAAATACCAAAATTTCACCCTAGGCTAATTTCGATATTCTGAGTCCAAAAATGAAGTCCATTTTGAAAAATAAAATTTATAAAATTTCAAAAAGTGGTTATTACTATTCATAACGGCTAATTTTAATAGCATATTGTTGTTTAGTGAAACTCGGTATTGCGTACGACGCAAGCTATCGAGGAAGGTCGCGATTGCGTGTAAAGCAAGCCAAGTAAGTGTTGTGTAGAAAAAGATTCCTGTGATGATTTATATAACATAAAAGTCTCGGGTGTTACATTCTACCCCCCTTAAAAAGAATTTCGCCCTCGAAATTCGTCACTTTGTAACAAACAGATGAGGATACTTCTCCCTTATCATATCCTCAAGCTCCCATGTAGCTTCTTCAAGTTGGTGGTTTCTCCATAAAACTTTCACCAAGCGAGTGGTCTTGTTTCGTAGGACTTTTTCGCTACGATCCAGAATCTCTATCGGCTGTTCTTCATAAGAAAGATCTTGCTCCAGCGGTACAACTTCTGAGCTGAGTACATGTGAAGGATCTGGTATGTACTTTCTCAGGAGAGATACATGGAACACATCGTGAACTTGAGAGAGATTCGGTGGAAGCGCCAATCGGTAAGCTACCTTCCCAACACGATCCAGTATTCCGAAAGGACCGATATATCTAGGGCTCAACTTCCCCTTCTTTCCAAATCTCATAACCCTCTTCCAGGGAGATATTCGTAAGAACACTTTATCGCCCACTTCAAACTCTAGGTCTTTTCTTCGGTTGTCGGCATAACTTTTCTGTCGACTCTGAGATGCTCTTATGTGTTGTTGAATAGTTCTGACCTTTTCTGCCATTTCATCAACGAGATCAGGTCCTAACAGCTTTCTTTCCCCAACTTCATCCCAGCAAGTTGGAGTCCTGCATTTCTTTCCATAGAGAGCTTCATAAGGAGCCATCTGAATACTGGAGTGAAAGCTATTATTATAAGAAAATTCCACCAAAGGTAGGTGTTGATCCCAACCTCCTTTGAAATCCATAGAGCAAGCTCTCAACATATCTTCTAGGGTTTGAATTGTTCTCTCAGACTGACTGTCTGTCTGGGGATGATAAGCAGTGCTGAAACTCAACTCTGTATCCAGAGTATGCTGAAGACTTCGCCAGAACTTCGAGGTAAATCTCGGATCCCGATCAGATATAATAGAAAGTGGTACTCCATGCAATCTTACCACTTCCTTTACATATATCCTGGCAAGCTGATCTAGAGGGAAATCCTCTCTAATAGCAATGAAGTGTGCGGACTTTGTAAGACGATCAACTATGACCCAGATAGCATTATTGCCTTTGGATGTTTTAGGAAGTCCTGTGACAAAGTCCATAGTGATGTTTTCCCATTTCCATTCGGGTATGGGTAATGGTTGTAACATCCCCTTAGACTTTTGTCTCTCAGATTTAACTTGTTGACAAACCAAGCATCGAGAGACATATTCAGCAACATCTCTTTTCATGCCATCCCACCAGAAGTACTCTTTCAGGTCCCTATACATCTTCGTACTTCCAGGATGAATAGAGAATGATGAACTATGAGCCTCATCCAGCAGCTCCTTCTTTAATTCGGGGATGGGAGGAACACAAACCCGATTCCTGAACTTTATTATCCCATCACAATCAAGGTTGAATTCAGGAACATTTCTCACCTTCTTTTGTAACTCGACATTTTCTTTCTGTGCCTCTTTAATCTTCACATGTATAGATGGTTGAACATTCATTTGAGAAAGATAAGATTTTTCCCCTTCCATCATAACTCCAAGATCCATCCTTTGTAAATCCATAAATATTGGATCTTTTGTGATCCTCATCATGGATAAACTAGCATGGTCTTGTCGACTTAATGCATCTGCCACCTTGTTTGCTTTCCCAGGGTGGTAATGGATTGAGCAGTCGTAATCCTTAATCAGCTCCAACCATCTTCTTTGACGCATATTCAGCTCCTTTTGTGTGAAAATATACTTTAAACTTTTATGATCAGTATAAATATCACACCTTTCACCATAAAGGTAATGCCTCCAAATCTTTAATGCAAAGATTACTGCAGCCAACTCCAAATCATGTGTTGGGTAATTTTGCTCATGGATTTTCAACTGTCGTGAGGCATAAGCTATCACCATATCATTTTGCATAAGAACACACCCCAATCCCTTCTTGGATGCATCACTATAGATCACAAACCTTTGTCCACTACAAGGCAGTGTGAGCACAGGTGCACTGGATAACCTTCTTTTCAACTCCTTGAAATTCTCTTCACATTCCTCTGTCCAAACAAACTTAACTCCTTTCCGAGTCAACTTGGTGAGTGGATTAGATAATCGTGAAAAATCTTTTACAAAACGTCGATAATATCCAGCCAAACCAAGAAAACTTCGGATCTCAGTTACTGTCGTTGGTCTCGACCATCTTTCGATAACCTCTGTTTTTGCTGGATCGACAGATATCCCCTCTTTTGAGATTATGTGACCCAAAAATGCAACTTTTTGAAGCCAAAATTCACACTTAGTAAATTTGGCATAAAGCTTCTCCTTTCTCAGGGTCTTCAATATAATTCTCAAGTGATCTTCATGCTCTTCCTTGCTCTTTGAATAGACAAGAATATCGTCTATAAAGACTACCACAAATTGATCAAGATAGTCTCTAAAGACTCTATTCATTAGATCCATGAAGATAGTAGGGGCATTAGTAAGACCAAATGGCATCACTATAAATTCATAGTGTCCATACCTTGTACGGAAAGCCATCTTTGGTATATCCTCCCTTTTGACCCTTAATTGATGATACCCTGAACGAAGATCAATCTTGGAAAAGTATTGAGCTCCGCGTAGTTGGTCAAATAAGTCATCAATGCGTGGGAGAGGATATTTGTTCTTGATAGTGATCTTGTTAAGTTCTCGATAATCAATGCAGAGTCTCATTGATCCATCTTTCTTCTTAACAAATAGAACAGGTGCTCCCCAAGGTGACGCACTAGGGCGTATGAATCCCTTATCAAGATTCTCTTGGAGTTGCTTCTTCAATTCCTGCAACTCAATTGGGGCCATTCTATAAGGTGTCTTTGAAATAGGCAAAGCACCCGGTACGAGTTCTATTGAAAACTCAACTTCACGATTTGGTGGAAGACCCGGCAATTCCTCCGGAAAGACATCATCAAAATCCCGTACAATGGGCATATTCTTAATTGCGAGTTTCTCACCAACCATTTGAGATAAATAACCTTCATTTAGTGGAATCAATACCCATAAAATGGAAGAAATTTCCACTGGAAGGTTATGTTCATCCTTGCATTGATAGACGATCATAGATTGATCTGGAATATGAAATGTGACTTCCCTTCTTTGGCAATTGATATGAGCTCCGTATAAAGAAAGCCAATCCATGCCAAGAATCACATCAAATTCCACTAAAGGAAGGATCACAAGATTTGCAGGAAGCACTTTCCCACAAACTTCGATCGGAGAAGAATTATAAACTTTTGATGCGATTGATGTGCCATTAGGTGTTGTCACAGCTAACTCAACATCTAATTGTTGAGGTAATACGGTGATACCCTTAGAAAAGTCTTCAGAAATAAAAGAGTGGGTGGATCCAGAATCAAATAAAACATTTGCTACTTTAGAGTGGATGGTAAGTGTACCTTTCACCACATCGTTATCGTACTCCACATCGCTGATAGAAATTGCATGTGACTTTCCTTTGTCTTTAGCCTTAAGAGTTTGTTGACGTCGACCATCATCATCAACCCTTGGATTTGGGCATTGATTGGCATAATGCCCCATCTCCTTGCACTTGAAACATTGAAGTGTAGTAGGATCATTCTGTGTATCCCTTCCTTTGTTTGCATCATTAGACATCTTCTTCCCATTATCACGGCATTCAAATGCCCGATGACCTTCTTTTCCACATTTAAAACATTTACTTGTCCCTTTAAGACAACTTCCTCCATGTTTCTTTCCACACTTTGAGCATAAGGAAAAGCTCATCTTCTTTTCCGTGTGCTCTTTAGATTTTTCTTTGAATTCCATCTTCCTCTTCTTATCAAACCCATGTGACTGATGGGTTACTCCAATCTCCATCTCGACTTTGAGAGCACATCGAACGATTTCCTCGTAGCTATTGAAGTCCCTTATGGCTAACGCCCTTCGAAGACTTGGTTTTAAGCCACTAAAGAATCGATCGATCTTACTCTCAGGTTGGATAATAATACCAGAAGCGTACCTTGCAAGTCTTGTAAAATTTGTTGCATAGGTACTAACAGATTCATCATCCCTTTGCTTCAGTTCAAGGAACTCTTTCTCCATCTTTGTTCAGAGAATACGAGGGAAGTACTTATTGAAAAATAAGTTCTTGAACTCGTCCCATTCCATAGACTCAATTTCATCCCTTTGCCTCGTATTCTTAACAAGATTCCACCATTGATCAGCATCTCCTTCTAAACGATACACTGCTAGGATGACTTTATCATGTTCAGAACATTGAAGAACTGAAAATATCTTTTCAGTAGTACTAATCCATTGTTCAGCAACTAATGGATCAGTAGACCCACTGAAAGAAGGTGGACGCTGCCTCGTGAAGGATTCAACAGAATGTTGCTCCCTCCTTTGCTCGTTTGGAAATCCTGCATGATTCATAGCATGAGAAAGTTGTGTGAGCATGGCTACAAGATTTTGCATTCCATCTCCCATATTGTTTGGTTGCTCAGGGGGACAATCATTGCATTGACCATCGCATTCCGCATTAACACGGTTCCTTCGGGTTCCAGCCATTGACTAAAACCAAGAAGAATAGTGTGAGCAACACTAATTATAATAGGAAACCACATAATTCAAGAATAAAATTTTCATGCTTATGGTCTTATCCTAGGTTATTCAAGGCCATTTCTAAAACACTAAGATTGTGTTCTATGATTAGACTTATCCTTAGGGTTCTTACTAAGGCTTTCACATCCTAGTTTCCAAAGGTTGACTATACCTTTCCTCTGATACCAACTATAACGACCCATACATTACATACATTGTTAATACTTCAAAATTGAAGCACACTTATTACAACATATGATAAAACCACAAAGGACCGTATAGGTATAGTGTCTTTAGAAACTGGGAAACATAAACAACTGGTTCATAAATCTTCTACAGTGCCTCCCATTTATTTCATCATATCTAGGGTCCCTTTTAGCATATTCTACTTAATATCCATCTTCCTGACCTGGGGAAAAGAAAACATAAAAGGGTGAGCTCAAATGCTCAGCAAGGGCAATAAAGGAAATAAAAATCATATCATATCTTTTTGAAAATCATAACCTGCAAAAGAGATCATAAAATCTTAATAAATCATAGAAGTGAAAATGAGATCCCCATAATCATAACATGAAACTTGAAACTTTGTGGCATGCACACATAATCATGGAAAATCATTTCTTGTTAGTCATGACTTATTGCCAAGACTATCTTAGTGGACAAAGTCCCTTTCTGAACCGAGTTCACTCCTCGTTTCAGTCCTGTATCACTGAACCGAAATAACCTTCCGTTCCAGCCATGTCTATCTCATGAGATATAAAATCTTTACCCAATGCATTGGAGGGAGATATAGGTCCCACCCATCTTATAATGAATCCTTTCTTATGTGTGCCACATAATCATAAAACATACATCATCGCATAACACATGTAACAAAAATGGGATTCTTGAAACATCATGACATCATAAATCAATTCATATAAGATAAAGGAATTCATAAACATAATTCCATCACAACATAGTAAAAACAATGTAAAAAATATGGATAGAAACAGAACCCTTTATTATCTTAGATGGAAAAATAATTTTGATAAAACACTTGAATTGAATTCTTGAGGAAAATATCCTTTCTTCTTCAAAATCAATTTCTTTTCACAAAACATCATGCAATTTTAAAAGAAAGAGATTTTATTGAAAATAGTCATGAAATCTTTTATAGGAAGCTTCATGAAAATAAGGCTTTATAAAACAGTAGAAATCCATTCGTGCCGTATAAGTTAAAAAAACATTCTTCGTACTTTTGTCGGAAAAGTCAAAAAGTACCTCGTACGGAAAAACGACAAAAGATTCCTTTCATATTCTTTACTAAAAACTCACCTAAGGGTAAAATTGGATTTAAACTATTGCAAGTGGATGGAAACAATATTACATATTGAGGGAACATGGATGTGGATGATAAAATACACCCCAGTAAATACTTACGAATAAACAATCTCGGATAAAAATGAGATTGTGATATTTCCCTTACCTTAGGTCCGATTTGCTTTGTACGTGTCCGAAGCTCCTGTATAATGGTTTAAATAATGTTATTGACTTATTCCAGAATCATACATGTTGATATGATATCATATATGGTCATATTATTAGCTTCTTGTTAGTAATATTTCATTGTTACTTGTTACTCGGGTCTTTATAACTTTTTGTTCTTATGCGTGTTTTGTCGAATAAATTCTTATTCTTATCTTTAGGTTATAGATAATTCATTTACAGAATGGTATTAGTGTAGTATATACCATATTCATTCATTCAATTCATTTATATAATCATTATGAAATGAAGATCATGTAGAACGAGTCGCATCACATCGTGGAGACGGTATTCCGTACGTACGCACGAGTGATGATATCGTTCCTATGATCGTGGAATTGTATTGGAGTATATATATATATTATTTCAGTATCAATATTACTTCATAATAATCATATATAGTTACTTATTACACCATTATAACCATCCTTGTAAGTTGATGGTGGAAAAATAGATTACACCACGGCGTGGAGACGGTATTCCGTACGTACGCACGCGCGGTGATTTCATTTTTCCGTAGGATGGATAGAAGGTGAATTAGGGTTGTTTCATATTTATAATAACATATCAGTATGTAAGTAATACTGAAGTTATTACTTTATCATGAAACAACTAAAGAAGAAGAAGTTTGAAGAAGAAAGAAATTGAAAAGATCGGTAATGGATATTACCTCTTCTTTGGAACGCCTCTTTGAATCCTCCACTTAAGGAACTAAGAGTGGTCTTTGGAGAATAACAGGACCTCTAGGACTATTCTAGGGAAGTGTAGAGGAGAAAATGGCAGGGGTTGGCCGAGCTTGAGTGCTCAATTTGGTGTGAGGAGGAGGGGGAGGAGGTGCCCTTTTATAAGGGAGGAGAGGGGCACCTTAGGAATATCTCAAAATATTATTTTATATTAAAGTCAAAATCGGTTTATAATGGTTCTAAAGGGTCTTATTTCGAAGCTAAAGTGGGGATGGGTCGAAATCCTATCAACCAATAGAATTTAGACAAGTTTAGGATATTATTTTAACCTTATCAATTAGATTTAACTCTAAGTTAAATAATTTAACATTTACCGTGTCTTTTTGTTTTCTTTCACTATATGGTTAATACACTTACTATAACATGCCAAACGAACCCCAAATTGTTTATTATTAATATATATACCCTTATCTAAGTCATTTGGCCGAACCTTAGATTTTTAGGAATAAAATAACAATTAATAATATAATATTTGATTTAAAAACTATTTTGTGTCAATTTTGACACTATTTGATATATGATTTTTGTGAAAGTCATAACAGAATTAAATGTTCAAAACAAGTTGATTAAATCAACATTAATATATCATAGTAACCTAGAAAATTAGTGTAATTCATAAAAATTTTCAAATTACATTTATTTTGGTGTTTATAACATCAATTATGTCAATATTTCATTAATAAGATAATTACTGCATCATCGTTGTGTCATAAATAAATTAAATTATTTGATGTCTAAAAATTACAAATAAAATACCATCATGTAGGAAATTTTTTTATCTTTCTAATGAATATTTACAATCGAATTTATCTTATGTATAACCCCATATTAAAAATGATTTACTTATTAAACTTTGATTTTAACTATTTTAACCTTTCTTTAAATAAATTAATAATAAATGTCCTAATCTGATCCAAGTGGGCCTAAATGGTCATATTTTATTCCTAAGTTTGTTTTTGGTCGAAATACACTTGTCCAATAGGATTAGGACACGTGTTAGGGTAATAGTAATATCATATTTACCCTTAGTTACCCTATTTACTATTAACCGTGGTAAAAAAAAGTAAAAAGTTACTATTCACCAAAAATTATTTTCATCTCATTGAACCACATTTTAGTCCTTGATATTAACCGTGTCTGTCGGATTTTTGAAATTCCATTCACAGAAGCGGTAAAATTAAGTTTTATGCAAAATTCAGTTTTTAACCTACCACTTAGTGGTTTCACTATTCATCAAAAATTCAAAGTTTTCAGAAAAATACCAAAATTTCACCCTAGGCTAATTTCGATATTCTGAGTCCAAAAATGAAGTCCATTTTGAAAAATAAAATTTATAAAATTTCAAAAAGTGGTTATTACTATTCAAAACGGCTAATTTTAATAGCATATTGTTGTTTAGTGAAACTCGGTATTGCGTATGACGCAAGCTATCGAGGAAGGTCGCGATTGCGTGTAAAGCAAGCCAAGTAAGTGTTGTGTAGAAAAAGATTCCTGTGATGATTTATATAACATAAAAGTCTCGGGTGTTACATCAGTTGATCATCTTCCTATGGTCATGGAGGGGTACATGGATGTTTTTTCAAAGAATTTTATGGGATTTCTCCCTCATTAGGATATCAACTTTATCAACAATCTATACTCTAAAACCACATCAATATTATATATATCTTATCAGATGTCCCTAGCTGAGCTTTGTTATTTAAAGGTGTAGCTAGAAGACCTTATAAATAAAATTTTCATCAATCCCATTTTGTCCCCTAGGTATATCCAGTATTGTTTTCCAAGAAGGTTTAAGGGAGATTGAGGGTTTTTTATTAACTATCATTGCCTGAACCAAGTCATAGTCAAGAAAAAATTCCCTCATCTAATGATCAATGACATATTTGAATAGTATAATGGGGAGAAATGGTTCTCAAAGATCAATCTGGGTCTATCTATTAACTTTGGTTCATGGTTAGGATATCCTAAAGACTTATTTTGAATGTATCTATGAGGATTAGATATTTTTCTGATGTCATTAAACATGAAAAACACATTGTCTATGTTTATAGGTTTATAAACTGAATATTTTAGCCTTTCTTAGATTAGTTCATGGTAGTATCCATTAATGATATCCTTATATATTCATAATCATATGATGATCAAATTGATAATCTAAGGACTATCTTGAACTTTATTCAAGAGAACTATATATTTGGTAATCTCTTAAGGTGTATGTTATAGATTTGAGAGGTCCACTTCTCAGAGCATGTCATCTCAAATGGAATAGTAGTTTTGGACCTCGTGAATATTGAGGTATGTTTTTCTTGGGATCCACCAATAATGTGTTTGATGTGTGTAGATTCCTCAGGTTAGCAGGTCATTATTAAGTATTTGTGGTATATTTCTCTATGATTTCAACTCCCGTGATTTCCCTTACTTGAAAGATGTATCCCTTCATATGGTTTGAGTAATGATAGTGAGATTTAGAGAAGTTATAGAATATTTTTATGATAATATATTTCTTGAGGTTTATTGAGGAAGGATTCATGTTCATGGTTTTATTCAAAGCCTATGGAGCTGGTCTTGGTTGTGTACTAATGTAAAGGTAAGAGATGATTTCTTATGATTCTAGGAAGCTGAGACCTCATGAATAAAACTATGAAAACCATGATTTGGAGCTTTCAAATTTATTGTTATACTTAAATACATAGATACGTTACCTTCATAGAAATTGATTCATAGACTATATGGATCACAAGATACTCAAATACATCTTCTCTTAGTGAGATATTAGCATAAGGAAAAGGTAATGGTTGGAGTTTTTATATGACTATGACTATAATATTGTCTATAATTTAAGTAATGGAAATGTGGTACTTTATTCCTTTAATAGTAAATATTATTAGTTGATATATAAGGAATTTTAGCATCTTTCCTTGATGTGGTTTTCTTTGGTGGATGGGGGATATCTTACTTATCTTTAATCAATGGTAGTGGCCCCTCCACTTATTTGTTATGTGATAGAGGCACAGTTGAGACACATCAATTGTGAGGCCCCACATGATTGGTGAACCTCAAACAATGCACATGAAGGATTTTATGAATGTAAGGAGATCCCCATCATCTTTTAGGAAAGAATAATGATTCAAATCATTCTATGTGAGGAGTTGTTGAGGGAGTTCCACACTTCCCCCCTTAGCGGTATACCTGGGTGTGGAAAATATGTGCCAATGACTTATAAACCATTATTGGTGTCCATGTATGATGTATAGTATTGCTATGTCTGTATCACAATGTATCACCTATCAAAAAGTAAATGTGGTGAACCATGTCTTGGCCAGTTTGTCTCAACCCCTTGAGGTTTCTAAGTAGAAGTGGTATAACATATCAATGGGATTAGTGATGGGACTTTGACATTTATTAAAGGGTCTTGATACTCTCTATATTCTCATTGACTGACTAACCAAGTTAACCCACTTCCTTATATCTTCGCATTAGAGTTTTACAGAGATATTGGGATGCCTGTATATGGATGAGATCGATAAATTTCATAGTTCACATCCTATTTCTGGAGGAGATTGTGAGAGGTATTTAGGACTCAATTTTTTATTGGTTATAGTGTTCCACCATTAAATGGATGGACTAGTTGATAGGACCATTCAGGTTCTCAAATATATGTTGAGGAATTTTATGCTTGGTTTTGGCTAGATCTAGGAATATCACCAACCTCTAATAGATCTTCCATACAATAATAACCACATATACATTATTGGAATGGTTCATTTTGATACCCTTTATGGGAGATCCTATAATTCAACCTTATTTTGGATAGAGATTAGAGATTTATTTCTTATGGGGATTTATTTGGTTCAATTGATAATGGAAAAGGTGTAAGCTATCCAAGAGAAGATGAGGGAAGCTCCAAACCATCAAATGTTAAATACATACTATGATAGATTTTTTTGGAGTTCAATGAGGTAGATTATATATTCCAGGTATCTTTGTGACATAGTTTATAAAGGTTTAGTTGGGAAAAAATGATTTCCTTGAGGTTCATTGCACCCTTCCAGATCATGTGTTGGGTAGGTGAGATTTTTCATCATTAGGAGTTACCCCTGTAGTTGGATTGGATGTAAAATTTCCTCTATTTTTCATAGATGGGGAGATATGTGAATGATCCATCATATGTTATTGACTAGGGTTATCTAGATGTTGAGGACAATGTTTCCTTCATGGATTTCGCATTAGAAAATAAGGATTGGTAGGAGAGGACCCTCCAAGGTTAGGTTATACCATTAGTGGGAATATTTTGGTGACATGGTGTCCTTTAGAAGATATCATGGGAATGTGATAGTCAAATTTGATTTCATTACCCTCACATATTTTGGTAAGTTTTGATTTTCAGGGGTGAAAATTATTGATGGTGGGGAGGATATAACGACTTCGATTTTTTCAATTTGAATCATTTGAAATTGTTTTTTTTTTTGAAGGGTCTCTTCATGGTGTAGTATAAAAAGTGGTTTTGTGATGGTTAATAGTCCATAATAGTGTTATAAGTTTTTGAATGAATATTCATGGCTCTTTTTGGTTAATATTACAAAGGAGGTGTTGTGCTATAATGGAATTCAATGAATTGTGTCTATTTTGGGGGGTTGATCAAGGAGTTGAAAGGGTCATGTTGTGATAAATGGAGGTTCAAGGATTTCATTATGACACATTATGTTTCACTATAGCATGGTCGACCCACATGAAGTTAATATTAGTTAACTGAGATTAATGAATAGTTATAAAGAACATGTTGTGGTTTTTTATCTTGGTTGATCGAGAACCATTGGAGTGTAATAATTCTTATTGCATCCTGATTTTTATTCATCTTTATAGAATTTTTTAATAAGATTTTTTTGTTACACCATGATTATGATGGCCTGTATTTTCGGTATAATTATCAACTAAACCATCACTATCGGGTTTTCTTTTATTAAATAAACCTCTAGGAACTTGTTGTCATGATTTTAGATACCTGAATAGAGTGGACATTTCTTCAATAAATGATGATATATTTAAAAATTTGGAGTATGGATTTATGTGATACTGATGAATAGATTCTGTGGTAGTAATTTTTATTTATCTTATGCTCTATTATTACATGTCATTATTATAATGTTTTCTAGAATCTTATTTATTTCACTTCAATGTGGTCCATGCAATTTCACCACTATCAAGTTTCATATATTTCTATGAAAATATCCCCTTTTGAAATCAAGACCTTGTATCATATTTTTATATTGTGTAATGTGTTAGTAATACCTTAATCCCACCTATTGATAAAACTAAAAAAAGATTCCCACTTAAACCAATAGAAGCATCTCCCCAAAATAAGGCCACTAGATGGTGCACAATGGAACGAAGTAGTGTGGAAGGACTCTTTAAACTGAGTGTACCTAAATTAAGAATATTTTGGACCCTAAACACTATAAAAATATCAAACATTGCAAAAAAAAATAAATTTAAATCATAGTAATACATAAAAAAATATCATAAATACAATCGAAAGAATAACATAAACAAGGAAAAGACACTAGAAGTTAATTTTCTACAAACAATGAGTCCTACATGAAAAAGACACAAATTTTTGTTGTTTTTATATTCACCATAAGTAAAATAATTAAAAAAATATTAATAAGATCAAGTAATCCTTACAAGCTCTCACTTTCTTGAAATTAATATACCTCTTCACATGTTAAGTGCACTAAGGTCCCACTCACTTATATAATAAGTGCCATCCAATCAACCAGTTAAACCTACTCCCTTAAAATCTTAGTCAACCCAACATGATTTTCTTAGCATGGATACCAAATCAGTGAACCCCCTAATTACTAATCTTTTATACATTCATATCTTTATCATAAATAAATAATAATATTAAAACTTCTGGTGGCTCATTCCCTACTAGAGTGATCATATAGTTTCTTTTTACACATCGTGTCACTCTATCTTCTGGTCACCTATTTATAGTGAACTGAATCTGGTGACCTAAATATGGTGACCTAAATTTATTTACCTAAACAAACTTCACATCCCAATAATCTCCCACTTTAAGACTTGTATAGAGAACCTTTTGTAATTCTCTAAAACTTTGGGTAAACAAACAAACTTCTTTTTCCTTCCTTACTATATGAATTGTCCTCCATTCTCTTTCCATTCACCCATGTCCTATTGAGGCTCAATTTTGCCTCAAAAATTCTTGGATTGTTTCTTTAGTGAATATGCCCACTGGATTTTTGATTTCATATACCTTCTAAATATATTTCTCCTAATCCTCTATAAATTTCTGAATAAAGTTGTACCTTAGGTAAATATACTTTTCTATTTCAGGTAAAACTTGATTTCAATATAATTGGGTTATACATTAATTATCACATAATAAAATTAATCCTTCATGACTTCTTCTATGTTCCTTAAGCAAAGCCTTAAATAAATAAAATCATTATCAACATCCATTAAAGCTACATAATCTAATTTTATTCTACTTAAATTAATAATCCCACATATCTGTGATATCCAACTGATTTTTGTTCCACTGTAGGTAAAAAAAATCCTATTGTTATATTTTTTTAAATTACTAGTGAATTCATCATCAACATATCTACACAAAGGGTTATTCACCCAACGAACAAGGTTATATTTTTTTTCCGTTCAATTAGTGGGTGATCCATTTCAAATCCACCCAGTGTTATTTTTTTGGATGTGACATGAATTGACTTACAACTCCTACTATAAATGTAACATCTAGACAAGTAAAAATAATTATGTATATGAAACTTCCAATATCTGATTCAAATGGAACTTTCTCTATGTACTAGATCTCATTTTTCATTGTTTTTTCTTATGCCTTGGATAAATTAAAGTGTCTAGAAAGAGGGGTCGATAGAGGCTTGCATCATGTCAATCCAAACATTTCAATGATCTTTTGGATGTAGCCTCTCTATCATAACACCAATGTTTCATTATCCTACACCTTTCTAGCCTCATCCCCAAAATCTATTCAGCATATCCAAGATCTTCCATTTCAATTTTTCTAGAAAACTAATACTCAATATCCTTAATCTATGAAACCTATGGACCCACCAGTAGCATATCATCCATATATAATATTATTATGATGAATTTATCATTATCCCACTTCTTTTGACAATATAAATATTCTACAGTTAAACTATTGAATATTTATTCTAGAATAAATCTTTAAAACTTATGATTACATTACTTATGTAATTTTTTCCCAATATAGATTTGTCTTCAATTTATAAAACAAATTTTGGTTCCTATATTCTATGAAACCTACTGGTTTCCTCATGTAAATTTATTTCTATAAAACACTATGAATGAAATTCATATTTATATTCATTTACTCTATGTACAAATCTTTCAATTCCAATATTCTTATCACTATCTGGATAGTTTCATGTTTAACTACCAATTAGAATATTTATGAGAAATAAAATAACTTTTTTGAAATCTATTTGCCACCAACCTCTCTTTGAAATGATTCTTTCCATTATCATATTCCTTCAAATGATAAACCCACTTTTTCTCAAGTTAGAATCCCCCTTCTGATAAGACAATAAGTGTTGGGTAAATATAAATCAAGGTAACATTGTAGTGTTTTGGGTTGACTATGTTTGTTGAAAAAGTATGTTTACTTGGTAAATTTTTGAGTTTTAGGGAGTTTTTTACAAGGTATGTTGACAAATATTCAAGAAAAAGGAATGGATTCTCTAGTGGTGGTACAGAAAGAATCATATACAAGGTGGTGCTGCCTCCTGGTGTTTCCCAAATTTTTTATGCCCAAAATTTGGAGGATGGAAAATTGTGTTTTTGGAAAAGGAATTATTTTCTCATAAAAGTAAAATGTTGCATGCAAGGGTTTCATTGATTCATAATGTTGTTCACAAGTCAAGATTCAGGATCATCTCATCAAAATATGGCTAAGTCAAGAAGTATATGAAATATTTGAATGTGCATGAAAGATGAGTTTGCGTGACAATAATTTGAGTTGCATGTATCCATGAAATAGAGATAGAGCTTGTGTGTGAAATTATTTTATACACCAAATTCAACATAAAAAAATGAGATCTTCCAGGCTTAGTAAAATATTACATTTTCAAAAGAATTCATGTAAGGAACTTGCGAGCAGGGTCGTCTGGGTCTATAAATTGATGGTTACCCCCTAATTTCAGTATCTCAAACCATAGAGAAAACTAGGGCTCTAAATCACAAAATATTTTCTCATAAAGTATAATAGTTGGGTGAAAAAATAATTTCATAAACAAATGAGTCAAGTGCTTTTTATGTGTAGAGATGAATGTTTGTTTTCATGGCCAAGGGATTTGTGTGTAAATTGTGAAAGTTGTGAAGAATTTGGGCTTCCAGGAAAAAACTTAAATGTTGTGATCAAGTTGTTAAAGTTGTGCACAAGATATCTAAAGGTTGTGCGAAAGAAAATGTTTTGTGAATAATAAGGTATTTTCTCGTAAATATGTGGTAAAGTGATATTCATCATCTAGATGAAATTGGAACTAAAGGATGTACTAAATGTGGTGTAAAACATATTTATTCAAGTGATCAAAGAGGATTCTTTATAAGTATCAGTGAGTACACATTAGTTGAGAGAGAACTGAGCTTTCAAATTGTGATTGGTTGTGAACTAGAAGAGATATTGATTCCACTTATAACTTTTTAAGAGAATTATGTGTAGGAATATAAGTGATCTAGCCCAAACATTTTTTTTCAGTAAGCCTTAGTGGATTTGGTACACCAGAACATTTTGGTTGTATGTTTATTAGACATAACCTAGTGAGAGCGAACCAAGTAAAATTTATATGTATCATGCATTCATTAATTTCTCTTCATACATTTATATTTTAAAGGTAGAGAAGAATGTTTTGTTTAAAATGAATCAAGATCTAAAGGGGTAGTTGTTTTAATTGTTTCATACCCCAATTCACCCCCAGGGTATTTAACCTAGTTGGGATAACAATAAGCACCCAAGTTCCTTTGTATTTAAATGTAGAAATTACCTCATCCATTACTGACTTCCACTATTTTAAGTAACTAAGAGTCATTGATTCTTCCAAGCATTATCATTATTCTTCATCCATTAAAATAAGAAATTTCATATCATCGCTAAACCTCTAACTAGTCTTTCGACATGGGTTAATATTTACAAATGAGTTGGTTGTTCTTTAATACTTGATTATTATCTATATTTAAGATCCCTATCCTTTTTTTCTCCCACTGGAACTTGATCAGTTTAAACTTTTTGGTATATCTCCCACTGGTCTTTCCTTTGGACTTTTTTTGATTTCAACTTAGTTCTCTAGATTTTCCTCCCTTTTGGTGTTCTTAATCAGATAAACTTGGACTTCAATAGTTGATTATTTTCCCAAAAATTATATCTCCAACAAATTTTCATTCTTCTATAGAACCCCTTCATAATAGTGAATATCTCATCTCTTGATGACTTGACACCATTCATCATCCCATGGATAAAAATCAAAATTCTCATCACCATACCCAACAAAAAAATAGAAATCATATTTTTCCTTGATCTTGTATCAATCCTTAGATTTAATATAAACATGTTCCAAACTTTTAAATAATTTAATATGGATAAATAATTATATTTTATCATACCATATCTCTTATGGAATTTCCTACCCAACCACTGATATTATACTTCCATTGAAAATTTATGCAATTGTGTTGAATACCTCAACCCAAATTACCTTAGACATTAAAAAGTTAAAATGCATACTTCAAGACTTATTTTTTAATTTATAATTCATCATTTTAGCCAAATAATTTTATTGTGGTGTTCAAGCCACCATCTTCTCATGCCTTATCCTCTTATTGTGAAAAAATTTCTAAAATTTGTGTGTGGTGTATTCACCACCATTGTTGGAATATAGGCATTTCAACTTCAAAACTCTTTCCCTTTACACCATGGATTTCCATTAAATTAAATTATAGAGAAATTAAAATTAGTCTTTGGAAAGTAAACCCAAACTTTTCTAGTAGCATCATCAATCAAAGTTACACAGTATAGAGAGCCACGGAGGGACTAAATAGGTGTGGGTCCCCAAACATCTAGGTGGACTAGTTCTAACTTCCAGGCTATAAGATCCTATGTTTTTTCTTATTTGGAAATTTATAGAAGAAATTTGAATTTTAAATTATTGGAAGTGTAACATATTAATTGGAGATTATAAATGGTAATTTAAGGGTTTGAATGCCTCTAAATAATTTTTTTATACGTGGAATTAGGCTTGGTTTGTATCATGAAGGTTTCAAGAGAGTCCCAAGGGTTTGGGGCCCAAAACTAATGTTTTTGAAAGGTGAAGCTCATGGAGTGCGGTTGGTGCATGGTTAGTGTTAACCGTGTGGCCTAACCATGAGTGGAATTTTGTAAAAGCTCATGGTTTAAGAAATTGTACAGAAAGCTAGAGGAAACTGTGGAGTGGGTTTATAATTTTCTTCTGACATGGAACATGATTGGTACATAGCTTGACTAACCATGCATTGTAACTATGTAATGTGGAGTGTTCTTTAGATAGCAGAGGTTCATGGTTGGCACACGATTTAGCCAACCATGCGTCCAAACTATACAGATCATCTAAAAAGGGTAAATTACCTTTTTTCCCTGTGGGATTTAAGAGGGTAAACCCCTCTTTTCCCTCATTCTCCCTCATGCATGCATCCCTATTACTCCCTTCATCCATGGGATCTCTCCCTCTTTCTCAGCCAGAATTGGTTTCCGCTAGGTTCATTAGAAACCTTGAGGTAAGAATTCAACTTCATTATCCTTGGTTTTATTTGTTTTCTCATTACTCTAAATTTTATTCCACTACATAGGGATTTTAATTCCATATTCCACCAGATCATGGTATAATTAGATATTGATGTTGTATTTTTTACTATGCATAAGAAGAGGATAACCTGAGAGGTCATCTTCACTTGGCCGTGTTCCATTTCGATGAGGTATTCCTTTATTATAATTTTTTACATAGGTTTTTAACCTAAGTTAATTTAATTTATTAAATTAATTGATGTCATTAGTTATGTATTTTCTTGGGAGTGGTTTCAGGGGAACCCTAGATACCTTTTACTCATAGTTCCTCATATTTTCATCAAATAATGGGAATCCGGTGAGTTGTCTCTTATTGTGACTCTTTGGTTTTTATTTTATATTCAATTATTTAATGTAATAATTGATTTTTTGGACTATGTTGGCCTACCCTATGTTAGAAAAGGTCTTAGAAACCTATGTGGATTGGCTTGGATAGCAGTGATCTTGGATAGAGATGTTGAGAGCTAGTTATAAATGGTTAGTGATTCCTAAATATAGGTGGTCTGACATACCTTCCTTATAGTATTTATGAATTTTTACATAGTATGTGTATGGTTCGGATATCCCCTAATGGAGATGCCGCATATTTATATTTTCCCTAATGAACTATTAAATTAAATTATTTAATTTGGTAATTAAATAGATGAATGTTAGGGGTCACTAAAAACCTATGTGTGCTGGCTTCATACTTCAACTATGAAAGAGACTGAGAATCCTCTATGGGATTCCTCTTCTTATGATATGACCTCAAGGATACCATGTAGTATTCCTCCTTTTACCTACTCTTTTTGAGGATCCAAATCGGGATGCCTTTACTTAAATAATGGATTATAGGATACCTAGTAGGATGCATCTCTTGTGTTTTCATGTGAGGGGCCCAATGGGTGCCCCAATGTTGAACCAACACTGAGCTAGTGAATTCGAGGTTTGGGTAGAGATGGTTGTGGGTGTCACCTTGGAATTTTACCAAGCTTGTAAGCCTAAGAGGTTGTGACAACAGTGGTGGGTTAGGAGTTTGATTACCCTAACACTTTTATTTATGATTCACCTTATTAATTTTGATGCTACTACAATTGTTAGTGTTTCTTTTTGGATTTTAGAAAATAAGACTAAAACAATATGGTACACGAAAATGATTCTTAGAGGTACTTCTTAGGATCTAGATTCTTAGCCTTATTGATGTATAGGGATATCATAGTATGTCACCAATGGGGGGAATTGCATTATGGAATTGACAATGTCTAACTATATGGAACTATTTACTAAGTTTTATATTGATGTGCTCCATGGACTCGAAGATCGCACCTTGGTAAATGGACATGGGTCCTACCCTAGTATGTCTACATTATACTGACTTTTATATGATTTTTCTCCATGGACATGACTAGGAATTATTGGTCAAGGGCCTTGGGTATTAGCCCTAGTGGGTCTATATTATAAAAAAATTTATATGGATGTGCTCCATGGACTCGAAGAGGATTCCTTGGCCAATGGCCCTCACTCCTGGCCCTCATAGGTCTGATACTTGATAAGTATGGCATGGTCTATAGTTGATGTAGGACCATGTTCACAGGATTGTCTACTGATACATGTAATCCTTCATTATAGTGATTGGAAGTGAGTAATGGTGATCCTATTGCTAGGAAATTTATCCCCCTTGGTGGAATATTTTGATCAGATACTTTTCCAGCATAGGTTGAAGTAAGTATTTGTTGATCGGGATTACGAACCTAAGGATCAACTATGGTTTGATTTTATTTATATTATTTTTCTCCTTACCCATATATATAAATTTAGGTATACACATATTTATTTATATATATATATATCAGATAAAACCTTATTTAGAGACATTATGTCTTATTCTAAAGTAGGTATGGTCGATCGGGATCATAAATCCAAGGATAGACTATGGTTTATTTAATTTATGTTTTTTCATATTTATTGTTTTAGTTTTATTATTATTATTATTTATCCTGATGATTATATCACACTTACAAACACTTCAGAATACTATATATGTACGGGGTCTCATTGGATGTGCCCCACTAATATTTTTACTCACATTCGGGTTAGGCTGTCATTTCACCTGGTTAATTGGGAAAACATTCACTTGGTTTGAGGAACCGGTTTGGGATGAGGCCCAAAATTTATTGAGAAGGATGGATTAGATATTTTCATGGAGCATGGGTAGTTGGTTCATATCAAAGATAGAAATATATCCTTGTACTTTTGTTTCTATTTCTTTTATGTACTCTTGTATATGAGATCGGCCTAGTGGTCGATCAATGTTGTATGTGTTGACATAATCGTTTGGGCCATTACTACATCTAATTTTATCACATCCTTGTTTATATTTACTACTTTCACACTCTATCATTAACTACTATGGATGTTATATACTTATTTCCACTATTTATTACTCTTATTTGAGTTCATAGTCTCCCCACTATCACACCATAGTCCCTCACTTCTAGATGGAAGACTCTAGAATATGGGGAGGTTCACTTGAGGCATTATAGTGAACCAGCTTAGGGCACTAAATTAGTAGCATCTAGACTTATACATTACAAATTAGTATCATATATGTTACTATCTAGTTGTATAAATATTTGGGATATGGTAGATAAGAGTATTAGGAATTTTTTGGAACTTGTGATGGATATCATATTGGTGTGTCGAGAACACCTATTTCGGTAAGAATTTCTAGTTTCTAGGGATATGGTATTATTGTTCTAATTTGTGATATTATAGTTGTATATGATTTTCACTTTGATCGATACAAATTTTTGGAGGATTTTATTATTTATTATAAATTTCTAGCTCTTGACCCATTAGAAAGAGGCCAATTACTGATTTTGACTCATGTTTGGCAAAGGAAAGAGGTGTCTCATGCATCATATTTGGCACGTAGGGTCTACAATTTATATTCCTGTTAGTGTGTGATTTTAATGATGATAGTGGATAATATTTTTAAGTGTAAGAAACAACCTAGATGGTGTTTTACCATATAGGTTCTTGTTGGAATTTTATTCAACTAAGATGATTTTATATATTCCCTTCTGATGGAAGGTCAGGTTGATCTATGGTAATATGTCTGATGGTGAGGCTAGTGACTCATTCCTCATGTACAGAAGGTGTAGGGACCCAAATAAGATGATAGGGAACCTAATTAACATGTGTTAGAGCCCCATTATAGGGTTTTGTTTCTTAAGTTTGATTATTTAAAGTTTCAGTAACAACATATACGGTGTTTCCCGCATATCTTGGAATAAAATTCTACTTAACTGAACTATGTGAGTGTTGTTGACCCTCATAGGTCGACATTGGAAGTTGGTACCTTTGTTATGGTTATCTAGTCTGGTCGCTTTGAAAGATACCAATAGATACCTAAACTTTTATTGAAATAGAACGTTTAGGGTATATTACTATATACATATTTCTAGTGAATTTCATTTCATCATTATTTTCTATGTTGTACCATGATACTCTAGGGGGAAGCCCCTTATAAGGATGATAATAAAGGATCAAGGCCCTATTAGGCTGATTATTGATATTTTTTAACCCTCATAGTTTGATGTTATTTGTACCTACCTTGGGTAGGTTTTAATTTTGGGCTAGGTGGTTAGACTTAGTGACCCTTATATGATACTTGATTGGTAGGATAGGTGATAGGCCCATATTCCATTAGTTTTAACTCATACCCTAGTAGGTCAATGTTTTTTTTAGGGAAACCTACGAGACGAGTTATCCCGAGTTTATAGATGCCTTATGAGGAAGTTAGAATGGATATATTATCATTTAGATATTTATGAATGTACTTTATTGAGTTTTATAATATAGGCATGGTGGTGCCTTTGATTATTGAGAAGGTTCCTAAGATTCTTCTGTAGCTTTGATGTGTAGAACTGTTCGGGTGTCTGACCATATTGAAAAGTTATTCTATGGTTATTAACATGGTGAGAGTGAGGTTAGGTTATCATGAATGGAATGAATATAACACCCAGATATTTTATAAAATATTTCTCTTTAAAAAAATTTAATTCTTCAATAGCTTGCATTGCACGCAACTGTGAGTTTAAACGAACCGTGAGACGCTATTAGTATAAAATGACCATTATAACCAAGATGTTAAATTGGGGGGAATAAATATGAATAACTAATTTATGAAATAAAAATAAAGGTACAACTAAATATGAATGTATTGATAATTTCTTATAAAATAATCACTCGATTTTTCATAAATTTACTTTATTCTTCAAAAATATGTTTTCTTTATATATTATTTTATTTTATTTTTATCAGTGAATATTATTTTTTAGAAGTTATAGAAAATATATTTTAACTAATTAATTTCATTATGTAAAAATTATCTAAAAATTATTTTTTTATAGAATTTTATGAAAACGTTTATTTTTAAGAAATAGTGAAAATGTTGATTTTTATTTAAAATTGTATTTTATTAAGTATTAACAAAGTAAAATTATATTTTGGATTAATTTTAAATTTTAATTAGTTTATTTTAATTTACAATAATAATATTATAGTTTGGGAAAAATTATTTTATACATCAATTTATTACAAAAAATAATGTTTTAAAATGATATTTTTTTGAAAAAAATTGTTTTAAAGGAAATTTACTGGTTTTATTTTAAATTAAATTCTACATATTCAATTATTTAATTTTAAAAAACTGATTCCAAATTTGGATTCATGAGTTAAAAAATTATTGAATATGTTCCTTTTATTTTTGGCCAATATGAATAGTTACCTAGACAAATTTTGTTACCATGATAAAGGGTAAATTATGTAATTTAGGTTAAAAATAAAATAATAAAGAATATAAAATGACCCTAACACATGAAAAAATATTATTTGATGAATATAATTCGACCCTTGACATATAAAAGTAGAAATAAAGCTGTTTAATGGACACTTTTCTATGAAATGACTTATATAATATTTAAGTCAAAGAAAGTCACAAAATGGCACTTTGTCTTAAATATCCCTTATATATCCACATGAGGAAAAAGACATGTTATGAAAAAATCTAAAAAAAGTAACATAATAAACTTATTTTCATGATACAAAATTATTTTTTACTTTTTGGTCCACTTATATGAGATTATCATATTTATAAGATTCTATTTAATAAAAATTTAAATATGTCAAATTCATGTTTTAAATACTATATAGTATTTAAAATTGGGTTACCTGTGAGATATATTCAACGAAAAATATTCTTCTAAAATCTATAATACTTATCTTTATATTGTTATTTTATTTTTAATTTTTAGTGAAAAAATAAGTATACTAAATAATTATACAAATCTGATGTAGTAATTATATTATTAATGGAAATAGAAAATTAATGTTAATAAAAATATTTAAATAAATATAATTTGAGATAATTAATGTAATAAAAAATTCTATATTACCTTAACCTCTTATGTATCTAATAAAAATAATAATTTAACTTCTTATCTTAGTATTTTTAAAAGTACAATTAATGAATAGTGTCCAAATTGACACTAATGATATTTTTTCAAAATAATATTTTATTAAATTTTTTAAAACCCATAAAAATTTTAAAAATAAAAAATATATATAATATGGTATAAATTTTTATAAATTTTTCATTTATGATTTAATTGACATCAAATAAGTAAAATTAACAACCATTTAATATTGAAAAAGTTGTTACCTTAGTTAAAATTAAATAAGTTAACCAAGGGTTAATCAAAATTATAAGGTTTAAAATAATAGAAAAACTTTTATAAAATATTTTTTGATGATATTTAAACCTTATATTGTCTTATATTTGAATAAATATCATTTTTTAGGTATTTTTATTGATATTTAATTTTTTAAAAATTAATATTTTTGAGAAAATTCTAAAAGTGCCCCTCACCTCATTTATAAAAGGGCACATCCTCCCTCACTTATTCACATAACATTGAGAATTAAATATATAATATCACCTAAAAATTTATCTTATAAAATTCCCTATAAACATTCTAGATGTTTTGGTATTCTTTAAAGACCAACCCTGGTGTCCCTAAGAGGAGATCTAAAGGAAGTTCTCCAAAGAAAAGGTAATCGTCTTTACCAGTTCTTTCAAAATCATTTCATCTTGTAATTACTCTTCATGTATTTTTTCCATTATAAATTAATAACTATAGTATAACCTACATTTTTATATGTTATTATGATTATAGAACAAACATATTCCATATTTTATCTAGCCTATAAAATACAAAATCACTGTTCGTGTGTGCGTACGACTTACCATCTCCACACTGTGGTGTAATCTGTCTTTCATCACTACTTTAGTTGGATTTTTATAATGAATTAAATATTATTTATATATAATATAATTATAACATTATATTGGTTCTAAAAATTAATATACCATCTAGTTCATCACCATTTAACCATTAAGTAAATGATATCGTCACTCATGCGTACATACAGTCTACCATCTCCACAACGCGATGTGATTCATTTTCCATGTTCATAATTCAAGAATGATTATATAAATTTATTTAATGAATAAATATTATATATATTCCCTTAATGTAATAATATAATTTATGGAACTATATCTTATTCATATGAACTATAAATTATACAACAAAACATGTGTAGGAAAATAAAGCTGTTAACACCCTAAAGAAGGGTAATAATTAAATATAGTTAACAAATTTGTGATAAGATGATGTAAGAGAACAATATATGATATCATAAATATGAATATGTTTATATAATAAGATAATAACATTATTTAAACCATTATATTGTAGTTTCATATATGTATGAAGGAAATCAGACCTAAGGTAAGGGTTAATTTTACAATCTCATTATTTTTCAATATTGTTTATATGCAAGTATCTATTAAGAAATATTTATATTTTATGTCCATGATTCTTAAAAATGTTTTAAAAAATATTTTTACAATTATTCTACAATTTTTAAATTCATTTTTACCCATTTGATAAATTTTATTAAATGGTTGTAAAGGAATCCCTTTTCATTGTCCAGACGACATACTTTTTAAATTTTCTAGAAAAAGTATGAGAGGAATGTTTTTCTTAAATTATACAATATGAATGGATTTTTCTTATTTTAGGATGCCTTAATGACCCGAATCTTCCCTTACATTCTTACAAGTTTATTTTCAAATAAATTTTTTTCTTTTAAAATTCCATGACATTTTAAAAAAAATGTTTTCAAAACATAAATGATATTTTCCTTTAGAATTATTTCAAGTGATATTTCTAAATAATTTTCCATCTAATATAGTGTTATTTGACATTAATTATGTTTTAATGGGGATATGATTCAATGATACCATTATTATTCTTTTTATTAATAGTTTATGTTTATTATGGATTGATTTTTATGAATTATGATTCTTTTCCATGAGTTATGTTATGATGAAATATTTGTGAAATATACTTATATTTATTGGTTCTAATGTAATGAATGATTTATGTTCTTATAGAAAACATATATATGGTTTTTATTATTTTGCGGTGGGACCAATATCTCCCTCTAATACATTGGGTAAATATCTATATCTCATGAGTTATAAAGGACTATAATGAGTAGAAAACTTGGTTCAGTAATATAGGGATATGATAAGGAGTTAACTCTGTTCAGTAATGGACTTTGTCCACTATTATGGTCTTTGAAGTGATCTTTGACTAATATAAAAATGATTTTCTATGTTTATTTGTGTTACACAATTTCATGTATTGCGTTATTATCTCATGGAATATGTTATTTGATTATTTGTGAACTATTATGTTTTATTACACAACATGATATATTGATCTTTGATATATAAGATATAATTTTCAAAAGTTATTTTCATGTTCTTATCACCTTATGATTATGTTATATCCCTTTATTACCCTTATTGAGCATATTATCTCAAACTTTTCATATGTTTCTTTTTCCTAGGATATGAATAAAGTTATTAAGTAGGATTTGTCAAAATCGTTCTAGTTATGAAGAAATAATAGGGAGACAATGAAAATGTTTTATGAATTAGTTGTTTATGTTTCCCAGATTCCAAATACACTAAATCTATATGGTTATGGTGTGGTTTTAATATGTTATCTAATGAATATTATTCTATTTAGATTTAATACCTATGTATGAAAATTATATGCTATTATAGTTGGTATCAGGAAAATTTTAGTTAACCTTTGGAAACTAGGATAAGAAAGCCTTAGTAAGAACACTAAGGATATATCTAATTATATGATACAATCCTAGAGTTTTGGGGATAATAATAAATAACCTAGGATAAAAACTAAGGTGTTATGAATTGAAATTTTATAAGTAATTTCCCTTGATTATGTGGTTTTCCAACATGATTAGTGTTTCTCACACTATGATTTTTGGTTTTAGTCAATGGCTGGAACCTGAAGGAACTTCATAAATGATGAATGCGATGGGAAATGAAACGATTTTCCTTCTAAGAAACCAAATTTTATGTGAGTTGGAATTCAAAATCTTGTTTTTTCCCCACATAACTTTATCAAGCTATGAATCATTTAGTACTTCCAAATGAGAAAAGGAGGAAACAACATTCTATTGATTCTTTCAGGAGGTGGAATACACCTTCTTTCAATGGGTCTTCTAATACACTAATGGATGAACAATGGATTAGTACAATTGAAAAGATATTTTTAGTTCTCCAATGTTTAAAAAATTAGAAATTAATTTTTCCATTCTATCATTTTGAAGGTAAAATGGGTAAATGGTATATCCTCATCAAGAATACGAGGAAACGAGATGAAATTTAATCCATGGAATGGTACGACTTTGAGGACTTATTTTTCAATAAGTATTTTATTCTTATTCTTCAAATGAAGATAGATATGGGGTTCCTTGAGCTTAATAATAAGGATGATGAATATTTTAGTACCTAAAAAGAAAATTTTACAAGACTTTCTAGGTACTCTTATAGAATTATCATCTAACCTAAAAGTAAGGTTGATCGGTTCTTCAATGGATAAAAACCAAGTATTTGAAGGGAATTATCAATAACCAATTTCAGTAGTTATAAGAAACTTTTTCAATTTTATCTCAAGGTTGATAAGAAGTTTGGATTCACCCATCAATATTATGGGTTTTATAAAAAGAAAAAAAAATTAATTCATGGGAATATATAAAAACCATAGTGAAATGAAGATGGGTTTTTTTTATACTCAATGTGTGGAAATAAACATGGTAGAAACATTCTTAAGGTAACTAGTAAATGTTTTAAGTGTGGTACATAAGTTCATCAGGACATTGACTATTGAATTAATGGAAAAAATATATCTAATGTTGAAAATAGATAAAAGTATACACATAATGATCCTCCCACACTTCAATTATTCAAGTGTAAGAAAAATGAGAATTATGCTAACCAATTCTCTAATCCAAGGTTCATCGATGATTATTGACATCAGAAACCTCTTAAGGAAAAATAATAAGGAAAATAACATGAGGTCACTATTTCCTATGTGGAGTATGATAATGAAGTGGTGAAAGGTACACTTACCATTCACTCTAAAGTAACTAATGTTTTATTTGATTCAGGATCCACCCACTCTTTTATTTATAAATATTTTTCTAAGGGTGTCACTGTATTACCTCAATAATTTGATGTTAAGTTAACTATGAAAACTTTTAATGGTACAATGATTACATAAAAAGTTTATAATTCTTCTCCGGTTGAAGTTTGTGGGAAAATGATTCCTAAAAATATTTTGATCCTTCCTTCAGTTACATTTTATGTGATTATTGTCATGGATTGGCTTTATCTATATGGATATCAAATCAGTTGTCGATAAAGGGAATCCATATTTCATATTCTAAATGAATCCATGGTCATCTATCAATGCAAGGATGAATATGAACATCCAGTGTAGATTTCTTCCATATTATGGGTCTTAATTTTTATAAATGAATGTTATCTATCATAGATGGTTGGGGAGAAACTCACTATTAAGGATACACCTATTTTATAGGAGTTTGTTAATGTATTTCTAGAATAATTTCTAGGACTCTTACTGAATTGTGAAGTTGAGTTTTCAATAAAAATCATACCGAGTGATATGCATATTTCAAAGACTTTTTATAGAATGGCCCCAATTGAGTTGTAGGAATTAAAGAATAATATCCAAGAGAATCTTTAAAACGTATTTATATACCCTAGTGTATCACCATGGGGTGAACCTGTTATTTTTTTAAGAAGAAAGATGGATCAATGACATTATGCATTGATTATTGAGAAATTAACAAGATCGCTATGAAGAAAAAATATCTTCTTCCTGATATTGATGACTTATTTACCAACTATTTGGATCTCAATACTTTTCCAAGATTGATCTTTATTCTTGATATCATCAATTAAGGGTCATGAAAGAAGATATACCCAAGATTTAATTCCATACAAGGTATGGAAACTATAAATTTATAGTGATTCATTTTGGTCTTACTAATTCCCCTGCTATCTTCATGGATTTAATATATAGTTTCTTTAGAGACTATCTTGATCAGTTTGTGGTAGTATTTATAGATGATATTATTTTATATTTGAAGAGAAAGGAAGAAGATGAAGATCATTTGAGGATTGTACTGAATACCATGATAAAGGATAATATTAATGAAAAATTTACCAAGTGTAGATTTTAGCTTCCAAAAGTTTAATTTTTGGGTTACATAATCTCAAGAGAGAGGATATCTATAGATCCAACAAAGATAGAAGTTATTTAATGTTAGATTAGAAGAACATAAGTAACTGATATCCAAATTTTTCTTGGTTTGGCTAGTTATTATAGACATTTTGTGAAATATTTATCATGATTATCTAATCCACTCACTAATTTGACTCAAAAAGGAGTTAAGTTCATATGGATATACGAATGTAGAGAGAATTTCAAGGATCTGAAAATAAGGTTATTCAGTGAACCTATTCTCACGCTACCATTAGTAGAGAAAGGTTTGTGTTCTACAGTGATACATCCAAGAATGGACCAGGATGTGTTCTCATAAAAAAATATATGGCAAAATATTATGCCACATGATAATTCAAAATACATGAGAAAAATTACCCAAATCATGATTTGGAGTAATCTATAGTAATATTTACATTAAAGATATAGGGGCATTATCTTTATAGAGAAAGGTGTGATATATATACTGATCATAAAATTTTAAAGTATATTTTCACTCAAAATGAGCTGAATATATTCCAAAGTATATGGTTGGATTTGATTAAAGATTATTATTTCTCCATAAATTACCACCCTGTGAAAGTGAACAAGGTAGCAGATGCTTTTATTCGAAAGAACCATGCTAGCCTATCAATGATGAGGACAAAAAAATCCAATATTTATAGATTTTCAAAGAATGGATCTAGAAAATTTAAAGAAATGGGACAAATCCAATCTTTTTCAAATTTATTTTCAACTATCTATATAAGTGAAGACTAAAGAGGTGCATAAGTATGATGTATTGCTACAAAAGAAGGTGAGAAATGTTCCTAAGTTCAACCTTGATTATGTTAGAATAATAAGGTTTAGGAATTGTTTTTTCATCCATCCCATACCAAAATTGAAGAAGGGTCAATTGAATCAGGCTTATATTTCATCATTATCTATTCATCTTGGAAGTAAAAATATATATAAGGACCTGAAAGAGTATTTCTAGTGAGATGGAATTAGGAGAAATATTGCAGAGTATTTTTCTCGATGCTTTGTTTGTCAACAATTTGAGTCTGAGAGAAATAATTCTAAAGGGATGTTACAACCATTACCCATACCAAAATGGAAATATAAAAACATCACCATGGACTTTGTAAGAACCCGGTTTTTCCCTTGGGTATGGATCCTTTAAATTTTGGTCTAATTATTTTTTTACCTAATATGGATTCTTAATGAGTTAGTGAAGGTCCCAAGACTTTATGGGGATTCTTTAAAGTGTGGAACCAATCCATTTGGGGAAAATGGGTATGTAACATGGTTAGAGGAAACCGTGTGGTTAGGCCACATGGTTAGATCTAACCGTGTGGATAGTATGCATTTTTAGGCAGAGCTATCTCGCACGGTTGGTGCACAGTTTCTCAAAATGTGTGACCTAACCATGAGGTATTCCCCTTACTACAAGTGTTTGTTCATGGTTAGTGTACAGTTTGGAAAACCATGCATCCAAACTGTGCATATGATAAATTTTGGGTAATTTTAATATTTTAACCTTAATGATCTAATTAACATATCCCTTCTTCCCCAATCCTAATTTCAATGGGATGAACCTCCATTTCTCACATTTTGGATCTTTTTTAGGGCCTAACTTAGGGATCTAGTGATATCTTTCATTTGGGATTCGTTCGAGCTTCCATTCATCATGTTGAATATGCAACTGTAAGTACTCCATTCTGTTTGAGTCGTTCTTCATCTCTCTTGCTCTCGACCTAGTTATCGAGGAGTAAGAATTTTTAATCTTTTCTCAGATATAATCCATTCCAATACAAATTATAGGATAATATTGGATTAGGAGAGTCTTACAAGACTATGTTGGGTGGTCTATAACTCATCTCTCAAGCTCGTTGATTTTGGAATTAACATATGGGCCCCTCCAATTTCATCGGGTGTCATTTATTGAATTTATATTTCATGCGTATATTCATTATAACCATATGGTTATGCTCTTTCAATTAATGTGATGCATTCTCAATGTTTACTTCCATAACTCCTAACACCCCATGTAGAGTGATATTCCATAATTGAGTTTTCAATGTTTTTAATATTTTTTAATTTTCATTTAGGTGTGCTCAAGATTGACCAAACTAATGTTAAGCCTCCTTATATTAATTTCTTTTTGAATCATTAAATTTTGAATATCTTGTTCCTTATCACTTCCACTTGACCTTCCTAAGTTAAGTGCCAAAATGTAAGCAATTCATTCAAATGATGTTATGGAAAGCATGCTTAAGTATATGAATTTAACTTATTAATTGTAAAGGAATGTTTGGTTTCATGCTTGTAGCACACCATTCCATGTTCATGGAAGGAAGAGGAGTGAAACTTATTAATTGAACTTGACTTATATGGTTTTAATTAAAATGTTTCACACTACTTGTCCATTTAAAACTAATGAAAGGGAAGGCTTGATCTAAGTGAATTTGTTAATGGCATAGTTATCATATGACCAAATTAATTATAGTGAACTAAATATAAGGAAACTATTTATAAACATGGACCTTGACATCTTTATAGGAAGTCTTAATTCATGTTAACTCTTATATTCTCAAGGGAATTAATTGGGTACTGGAGGACATCATTCTGATTCAAGGATGTCAGTTTCCATGGGTGAGACCTATATAGAAACCTGATCCTTGTCTACCTTTTGATTCCCGGTATGACACCATAGGATCCCTTCATTATTATTAAAGGATTCCTCAGATAAAATCCTTAGATCCAGCATGACTTGAGGTGTCTTGGTTACATCCTTGGGCTTTGACACTACTTATCTGCTGTTTTACCATACATAAATTCCCTATACTCAGTTAGAAACATTATTGTGGGAATTCCTTGGATGATGTTACTTTTATTACACTCTTACCCCTTAGATGGAATCAGTTAATACTAAGTTATTGACCCCTAGTTATAGGTTTTCTTAATGAATACCATGGAACCACTTCATATTAATTATCAATTATGGTTTCCTTATTACATCTCGGAACCTTCACTATTTATAATATCACGAGGTGATGTTAGTGTTGGTTATGCCTAACTTGACTTGTTTATATAAACTAGAACATAATTAATTGATGATCTGGTTAAACATTCTGACACTAGTAGAGGGATGAAGTATTTACTTGGGTATTTAGTTACATTGTACTACTTTACTTTATATATGCATGCATGCACACTATTATATTTCCATTACACTGGCCAGATGTTATGGAAACCATTGGTGGTAGCCCATAAATATTTATCTCACACCCTCTCCAGGCACCATTAGTACCCAAGGCAGATTACATGTATTTAGGTGTTGATAAAGGGAAGCTTAATGCTTTAGACACTGGATTTCTTATTGTGCTAGGATGGATTTGGTTACAGATGACTGAGCTATAGGTCGGGATACTTGGGATAGTTTATTTATTTATTTTTTGTTACATTTGGTTTTGCAAGTATTCATGCTACCTTATATCCATGTTTTTCATATTTTTAGTGACATGAAATATTTTATAATTTGCTATTGAATGTTATTCCAGTTATTTTAGTTATTATGGATTTGTCTCCTTCTGTTATGTATTCTAATTATTTATACGGATTCTGTTATTTACCTATGTTTATAATTATTCTTTGTGCTACACTCTGGTGATGAGGGAATAGTATCCCCATGGACACACCCTAGGCCCTCACTAATAGGTGGAAACCTCTAGCGTTTGGGGAGATACGGTTGAGGACATGTGGCCCAATGGGCTCAGGGAACCTATTAAGTGGAATCCAGGACTGGGATGTCAAAAAGTGATCTCAGAGGATTTACTTTATTGATTTACTATTTAGAGACAATATTTAGGATATTAGGAATGCTTTGGACATGGTCATAAGTCATGCTTGGGTGTCATGAAACTATTCTCAGGTTAAAGTCTAAGTTTCATAGATTATAATTGTTGTTAGACTTTTTCCTATTACAGTTGATATCATTTCACCATTGTGTAACAAACATGTTGTTTGGTGTTGTTGATTTTTATTCTGATTGAGATTATATTTTATCCTTGGCCCAATGATATGAGGGAAATATGTATTGTTACATGCATCATAGTAGGCACTTAGAATTTACATTTAATGAATATTTACATGCAATATAGTTGAATTTTACTACTTTTCATGGCTTATTATTCCTGTGATTGATGAGTGATCCTTGACTTGTTTATATATTTCTTATGATGCTACAAGTTATGATTGATTGGTTGCTTGTTTTAATTTATGAGGTGTTATGGTCCCTTGTGGGTTGGAATGAGTAATTTACTAAATCAATCCTTTAATTAGAAATTCAAATGGGTGTAATTTTCAATAATAAGGAGTATGGGCCCTGATTCACTAGGAATGACAGTTCAATTTAAAGTTACTTTGATAGAATTTATAAGAAAAAAGAAAACATAAAAGTGGAATGGTCCTTATCCCATCTTTACATGCTTATGTTAGGTAAAGGAGTGAACCTGGTAATTAAATGGTAAATGAAACAAAATGGTTTCTAGTAAATGATGAGGCAAGGTGTTATTAACCCTTCATCTACTAGAACCCCTAAAACTTATAACTGAGCACTTATGGATACATGGTCATCTAATTAGGTAATTGGGGAAGTATACCTTTGATAGTGAGTTTTCTTACATTCATCTTATGCTAGTGATGCAATCATTATGCTTCCATGTTTATTCTGAGGAGTGTTCTTGGAATTTTTAGACCAATGTTGCCATGACGTCCACATGTTATATGCCAGGAAGGTGGAAATGACCATGCTCCATACATGGTGGGCCCTGAGCTGCTAGTATTATTTCCAAGAGTGACACTAGAGGCACAACCTACTATACTTGATCCGAGCACTAATGCCCAAATTTGTGATAGTTTCCTACATTTGATGCAATACATGAATGGTGCTCCATGAGCTTCACCTGCGATGGCTAATCTGACTTGTGAGTTTTAGGTATAGAATCCTCCCACCTTCTTGGAGGATGGCAGTCCACATGCTATTTAGTCTTGGCTTGAGGCCAACCTATCTATATTTGAGCATCTAGAGATGCCTCCAGAGTGGAGGGTCAAACTTTCTACTTACATTCTATGTGATTTGGCCAAGTGTTGTTGGGATGTTATTACCTAGTATGGTCGTCATCAGGGCATATTATGGATTGATTTCCATATTTCCTTCTATGATCATTTCTTTCCTCATACACTGAGAGCTAACAATGCCAGAGATTTCATACATCTTGAGCAGGGTTTAACGTCAGTTATGGAGCATTCAGTGTATTTCATAGTGTTATAACTCTTTTCACTGCTTCTAGATGGTGATGAGATTTCACATGCTATATGATTTAAGGATGGGATCCAGTATGCCATATGTACTCAAGTGAATGTTTTTTCACTTACCTAATTTCTTTGAAATAGTACATCATTCTATTATCACTGAGGACAACCGGAGGGATGGTGATAGTATTGGGAATAGAAGACCAGTATAGTGTTAAGCCAGTAGTTTTTTTCATGGTAGGAAGCATTCCCTCAAAATTTCTCATCAGGTTAGTGGTATCCAGGGTACCCATGTAAGTATCTCTTTAGTGTGTCACCAGTGAAGACGTACGGGTATATGAATCCTAAGTGTGATAGATTCTCATTGGAGTGTCGATCATATGGCCGTATATGGAATCTTCAATGTTTCTATCAGAAATTTCCATCAGATTATTATGGAAGAGTATTTGCACTAGTTTCACATTTATGGGTAGGTTATTTTACACTTCATCAAGCAGGGAGTTAGAGTATCACTAGCAAGACTAGCAGAGGAGGGGGTTATGGTCATGGTAGCCAGACCATTGATCCCCAGCAGTACCAGTAAATTAGTTTTTATCATGGTAGTCCAGTTGTTTCTTAGGGCCATGGATTAGGCTAGATACATGCTTTGTAGTTGATACCTGATGATTAGTCTATGAGACTATCTACAGTATGAGGTATTAATCAAGTATCCTCCACAATAGTATCCATTTTATTTAATATAGGTGCTTCATACTCATTTATCTCTTTATCTATCATAGAAAACATTGGATTATAAATGTAGTGTTTCTATATTGTAATGAACCTAGATATACCATTAGGGGTATGATCAAAGGGAATATTCCAGTTTAGGGATTTTCCCCTTGAGGTAGGCAGTTACCCTTTCTTATGGGACCTCTTTTTTTGATATGAATGGATTAAATTTCATTATCTAGATGGATTGGTTGGTTTCATATCACACCTTTGTATAATGCTATTGTATAAGGGTATTGTTTACATCACCATAGGGTAGAAGTTATCTATATAAGGGTGAGTGGGATGTCTAGGCTAGTTGAGCTAGACCAAAGAATCATGGGCTAGGTGGGTTAACCACTTAGATTTCCAATATCTTCATGGGGATCAAGGTTTACGAAAAGTTGAATTCCCTACAATATTATATCATTTCAGGGATGTCTTTCCTCATGATTTTTGAGATTACCTCCTAAGAGGGTGGTATATTTAATGATCAATCTTGTTACAGGATCATATCTAATGTCAAAACCTCAATATATGATGGAACCTACTGAGATCCAAGAGCTCAAGTGGCAGTTATAGGACTTGGAGGACAAAGGTTTTATATGGCCCATCACTTCCTCTTAGGGTTCACCCGTGCTTTTCTCCAAGAAGGTGGATGGGTCCCTTTGTCTGTGAGTAAATTACAAATGGATGAATCATCTTAAGGTCAAAAACTGGTATCCACTACCTCAAATAAATGATCACTTTGACTAGCTCCAAGAAGATACGGTCTTCTCTAAGATCGACCTGAGATTGGGCTATCATCAGGTGTGAGTCCATCCATCATATATACCTTGTATAGCTTTTCATAGAAGGCATGGTCTGTATGATTACCTAGTTATGTTGTCTGGTCTAATGAATGTTCCCTCTGTTTTCATGAATCTGATTAATAGGGTGTTCCACCCCTATTTGGATTATTTTATCATAGTCTTTGTGGAAAACATCTTGGTGTATTCTCACACTCGTAGTGACCATGAAAAACACCTTGATATCATTATGAGTACACTAATAGAGAATCATATTTATGATAAAATTTATAACTTCCACTTATGGATAGAAAAATTTCACTTATTGGGTCCTATTATCTCAAAATCGGGAGTCTTTGTTAACCTAGAGAAGGTGAGTGTGGTGGTTTCTAAGGAGAAACCCAAGAACGTGTTTGATATATGGAGATTATTGGGGATGGATTAATATTACAGGAATTTCATACAGGACTTCTCATGCCTTGATTTTCCTATTCCTAGACTTAAAAATAAGGGTGTTAAGTTCCTATGGTTAGAAGTGTGTGAGAAATCCTTTTAGGATATGAAAGGGAGGATTGTCTCTTTACCTATTCAGACTCTTCCAGAGCCATGAATAGTTTATATCTTCTTTCGTGATGCATCAGTAATAGGCCTAGGAGTAGTGATGATATAGGATTATAGACTCATTGCATACAAATCTCAGTAGTTGAGGCCTCATGAGATAAATTACCTTACACATGACCATTAGATATCAGTAATTGTCTATGCCTTACATTGTTGGATACACTATCTTTTGGGTGAGCACTTTGTGGTGTAAATGGACCAAAATATCCTAAAATATATTTTTTCACAACCTGACTTGAATATTAGATAGTGAATATGGGCCAGATATCTATAGTACTTCAACTTTGATCTTGGCTATACGCCTAGAAGGGGCAATGTGGTTGATGAAGCTTTGAGATATAAAATTTAGGCACAAGTAATACGGGAAACCAGTGATAAATAGAAGTTAATGGACCTCTTTTATGATTTTAATATAGAGTTTCATGAGAGTAATGAGTATTATTACCTATCAGTCTTGACAATTACCTCTTCCCTCCTTAAGAAGGTGAAGGGAAGAAAATTTTCAGATCCTCGATGCTTGGTTCTCTAAGAAGGTATCTCAGGAGATGACCCACCTTTGGATAAGTCTAGGGATAGAGATGACATCCTGCATATACATGGATGTGTATATGTTTCTATTGATATTAAAGAGGAGTTAATGTGTGAGTATCTCTCTTCTTAATGGTTGGTTCATCTAGGTATATCCAAAATGTATCGATATTTGTGACACTAGTATTGGTGTCTAGGGATGAAACGTCTGATATAAATCTTTATCACAAGGTGTTCCACCTATCAACCGGTGAAGACGGAGCACCAGAGACTTGCAGGCTTGTTACAACCACTTACAGTCCTAGAATGGAAATGAGAAGATATTGCTGTGGATTTTGAATTTGTCTTACCTAGGTTGTCGAGGGGTAGTGACGATGTATGGGTAGACATTGATCGGCTAACTAAATCATCCCACTTCATTCCTATTCAGGAGACTTTCTCATTTGATGACCTGGGAAGACTGTATGTATGTGAGATCATACGACTACATGGGGTCCCCCTTACAATCATTTCAAATAAGGATGCTCATTTCACATCATGGTTCTGGTAGATATTTAAAAAGGCTATGGGTACATGGGTGCTTCTAAGCACAAAATTTCACCCTCAGACCAATGGGAATTCATAACGGACAATAAAGGTTCTAGAGGACATTCTTCTAGCATGTGTCCTTGATTTTTATTATTATTGGAAGAAGCATATCCCTCTCATCGAGTTCACCTATAATAAAATATTTCATACAATAATTTAGATAGAAAATTTTGAGGCCTTATATGGTAGGTCATGTTTTTCACTCATATGCTGGCTAGAGGTCGGTGAGGCGGCCCTACTAGGTCCTCATCTCATATAGGAGACTTAAGAAAAGGTTAATATAATCAGGAAGTGTATTTCTACTGATCAGTATAGATAAAAATATTATATTGATCACCATCGACAACTCTAGAGTACAAGGTTGGGGATCATGTTTTCCTTCGGGTATCACCCAGGTTAGGGCATAGACGGTTACGAAAACAAGGGATGTTGTTGTCTCATTATGTAGGGCCATTTGAGATCTTGGAATGAGTTGGGTTAGTGGTCTATCAGTTGTTACTACCTCATAGGTACCGTGTTATGCATGAAATCTTCCACATTTCATAGCTTCGTCATTATCATGCTGACTCATCGCATACTTTTGATCCTAAGGAATTTGTTCTTAATGATGATGCTTCTTTTGAGGAGTATCTTATAAGCATCTTCGATAGAAGCATGAAGGCTCTCCATGTCCAGTATTTACTTATAATAAAGGTTTTATTGTATCAAATCAATGTACAAGAATTGGCTTGGGAGTGAGAGGCTGATGCAGGTGCTCAGTGGCAATATTTTTTCTCAGAAATTATTTCACCACCCTTGGAAGGTGAACTCAAGGATGAGTTCCTTTTAGGGGGGAATATTGTAAGAAAAACAAATTCAATCAGGTATGTATCCATTAAATTTCGGTATAATATTTATTTTTTACATAATATGGATTCCTAATGAGTTATAAAAGGTATGAAGGGTGTTTGGGGCTTGTTCAGAGCCTAGAACCCATCCTTTTGGGGGAAATTGGCATATCACACAGTTAGAGGAAACCGTATAGTTAGGTCTCATGGTTTGATCTAACCATGTGGATGGTCTTCATTTTTGTGAAGAGTCATCTCGCATGATTAGTGCATGGTTTCTCAAACCATGTTACCAAACTATGTGGTATTCCCCTTTCTATAGGTGATTGTGCATGGTTGGTGCACGGTTTGGCAAACCATGAGGCCAAACCATACACAGGCTAAATTTTGGGTAATTTTTATAATTTTACACTTAATGATCTAATTAACATAACCCTGCTTCCCAAATCTTAGTTCTAATGGGATGAACCTCCATTTCTCCCATTTTATAACTTTTTTAAGGCCTAACCTATGGATATATTAATATCCTTAATCCAAGATCCATTCGAGCTTTTGTTCATTACATTGGATGTGCAAAGGTAAGTACTTGAGTCGGTTTGATCTGTTCTTCATCCCTCTTAATATCTACCTATTTATCGAGGTGTAATCATTTTTACTCTTTTCTCATATATGCTTTATTAAAATAAAAATTATAGTCTAATACTAGATGAGTAGATTCATGAAATCCTAAGGTGGGTGGTCTATAACTCATCCCTCAAGTTCATTGATTTTGAAATTGACATGTGGGGGCCTCCAATATCTTCAGATTTCATTTATTGAATTTATATGTCATGATTATATTCATTATAACTATATAGTTATGATTTTTACATTAATTTGATGTTTTTTTGGTGGTTACATCCAAAACTCCTAACACCCCATGTAGGGTGATATACCATAATTGAGTTTTTAGTGTTTTAACTCTTTTGAGCCATCATTCGTGTGTACTTGAGCTTGACCACAATAATGGTAAGCCTCATTGTATTAATTTCCTACTAAATCATGAAATTGTGAACAGATTATGCCTTGTAACTTTCACTCAACCCGCCTACGGTAAGTGCCTAAATGTAATTAATTCATTCAAATGATTTTATTGAAATCATAATTAAGTATATGTCTTAACCTTATTATATGTAAATGAATGTTTGGTTGCATGTACATAGCACACCTTTCCATGTTAATGGAAGGAAACATAGTGAAACTTATTAATTGATCTTGAATTACATGGATTTAATTAAATTTTTTCATGCTACATGGCATTGTCAAAATAATTAAATTCAAGGCTTGAACAAAGTGAATTTGTTAAGGTGAAATTTATCATATGACCAAATTAATTTCAGTGAACTAAATTTAAGGTGACTTTTTATGAAAATGGACCTCAACATATTTATAGTAAGGCTTGACTCATTTTAACTCATGGATTCCTAAGGTAATTCCTTGGGTACTCAGGGACTTCATTCCAATTCAAGGATGTTGGTTGCCTTGGGTGAGACCTACCCGAGAACCAAATCCTTGTCTACCTATGGATTCTCAGTATGACACCATAGGGTCCCTTAATTATTATTATAGGATGCCTCAGATACACTCCTTGGATCGAGCATGACTTGAGGTTCCTTGGTTACATTTTTGGGCTTATCCACTGTTTATCAACCATTTTACCTTGGATGAATTCCCTGGACTCAGTTAGAAACATTATTGTGGGAATTCCTTTGAAAATTCTCCTTGTATTACACTCTTTCCCCTTATCTAGACTCAGTTATTACTAAGTTAGCGGACCCTGAGGCCTTGGTTTCCTTTATGAATACCATAGAACCACTTTATATTAATTATCAATTATGGTTTCCTTGTTACATCTTGGAACCTTAACTATTTATACTATCATGAGGTGATGTCAATGTTGTCTATGCCTCATGTGATTTGTTTATATAAACTAGAACTTAATTAATTGATGAATTGGTTACACATTAATACACCAACTGAGGGATGAAACGGGTACTTGGGTATTTAGTTATATTGTACTAATTTACATTATATATGCATGTCTACACACTGTTACATTTTCATGCCATGGGTCGGATGTTATAGACACCATTGGTGGTGGACCAATAAGATTTATCTCACACCATATTTGGGTGCTATTAGTACCCAGGGTAGATTATATATATGAAATTTTTGATAAAGGGAATCATAATTCTTCAGACACTTGATTGCTTGTTGTGCTAGGATAGAGTTGGTAGCAGATGACCAAGTTGTAGCTCAAGACTCTTGGGATTGTTTATGTATTTATTTTTTGCTACATTTGGTTTTGCAGGTATTGTTTCTACCTTGTATCCATGTTTTTCAACTTTATAGTGACATGACATATATCATTATCAGCTATTGTATGTTATTCTAGTTATTTCATTTATTATTGATTTGTATTATTATGTTGTGCAATCTATTTATTTATATTAATTTTTTTATTTACCCCTCTTTATAATTATCTATTGTGCTATAGTTTGGATATGAGGGAATAGTATCCCCATGGACACACCCTAGGCCCATACTTCTAGTTGACAGCCTCTGGTGTTTGTGGAGATAAGCTTGAGGCCATGCGGACCACTAGGCTCAGGGAACCTATTAAGTGGCATCCAGGTCTGGGATGTCACAGACTTTATCATCAGACTTCCAAAAACATCTAAAGGCCATAATGCTATACAGGTTATAGTTACTCGCCTTATGAAGTCATCACACTTCATTACTATCATATAATACTTCTATCTTGAACATATTACTAGAATATATATTAAGGAACTGGTGATATTACATGTAGTACCACTTTCCATTATATCTAATCAGGACCTGATGTATACCTCTATGTTCTAGATAAGTCTTCATTAGACTCTGGATACATAGTTATGTTTCAGCACTACTTTTCATCTTTAGATAGATGGTCAGTCTAATAATATAATTCAAAATCTAGAATACATATGAAGATCTTACTCTATGGATTTAAAAGGTGGTTGGGATCTACACCTACCTTTGGTAAAATTTTCGTACAATAATAGCTTTCAATATAGTATTAAAATGTATTCTTATGATTATCTCTATGGTAAGAAGTAAAAAACACTAAAATTTTGTAATTAAGATGGGTAAATAAAGCTATTGGTACCTGATCTAGTCAAGGATATAATAGATAAGGTTAGATCTATTCAACAGTGCATAAGAGCGGCTTAGAGTCGATAAAAATGTTGTGCTAAAAATCGATAAAAGACCTATATTTTGAAGTGGGTGACAAGGAATTTCTATAAATATCTCCCTATAAGAGAGTTATGATATTTGGAAACAATAGAAGTCTAATACCTAGGTATATGGGTCCTTTAAAAATTTATGATCTTATTGATAAAGTATCTTAGAGATTGGAACTTCCACTAAATCTCTCTCAAGTTCATGATGTGTTCCACATATCTCTCCTAAGAAAGTATATACCTGATCCTTCACATGTACTAAACTCAGAAGTCATACCACAATAGCAAGAAATTTCTTATGAAGAACAACTATTATATATTATGGATCATAGAGAGAAAGTTCTATGAAATAAGACCACTTTATTGGTTAATGTTTTATGGCAGAACCACTAATTTGAAGAAGCAATATGGGAACCATAGGATGTGATGAGGTAGAAGTATACTCATATTTTTGTATCAATGGGATGAATTTAAATGGAAACGTTTATTTTAATGGGTGTAGAATTTAACACCCAGATATTTTTATGAAATATTTCTCTTTAAATAATTTTAATTCTTCAATAGTTTGTGTTGCATGCAACTGTGAGTTTAAACAAACCTGAGACACTATTAGTATAAAATGACCATTATAACCTATCCATTAAATTGGTGGGAATAAATATGAATAAATCATTTAAGAAAAAAATATAGGCCTAACTAAATATAATTTATTGGTAAGTGCTTAGAAAATAATCACTCAATTTTTAGTAAAATTACTTTATTATTAAAAAATATGTTTTCCCCACAAATGAGATTATTTTATTTTTATGAGTGAATATTAATTTTTATAAATTATAGAAAATTTATTTGAAAAAAATCATTTCATCTTGTCAAAATTATCTTAGAATTATTTTTTATAGAATTTTCTAAAGAGATTTATTTTTAAGGAATAATTAAAATACGTATTTTTATTGAAAACTGCATTTTCTTTTAAAGCCTTTAAAAGGTAAAATTATATTTCAGATTAATTTTAAATTTTAATTATTTAATTTTAATTTAAAATAATAAAATTATGGTTTCTTAAAATTATTGTATAAATTAATTTATTATAAAAACATTTTATGTTTTAAAGAGATATTTTTTAAATAAAACTATTTTTCATGGCGTTTTACCGGTTTTATTTTAAATTAAATTCTATGACTTCTATGATTGAATTTTAAAAAATTGATGCCAAATTTGAATTCATAAGGTCCAAATTTAGTGAATGCATTCCTTTTATTTTTTACTAATATGAATAGTAGTCTATGTATATATTTTTACCATGGTAAAGGGTAAATTGGGTAATTTAGGTTAAAAGTAAAATAATAAAGACTATAAAATGACCCTAAAACATGCCCAAATTTTATTGGATGAATATAATTTTACCCTTGACACTTTAGTATTGAAATAAAGTTCTTTAATGGAAACTTATCCATGAAAATTATTATATAATATTTAAATCAAATAAAGTCACAAAAATGTCACTTTCTTTGTATTAAATATATCTTATGTGATCACATGGAGAAAAAGACATGTTATGAATGAATATAAATGTGAATTTCTAACATAATAAACTTATTTTCATGATAAATTTTATTTTGGAACTTTTGGGACATTTAGATGAGATTATCATATTTATTATATTTTATTTAATAAAACATTAAAGATTTCACATTCATGATTTAAATACAGTATAATTTTTAAAATATGGTTACCTAGAAGATATGTCACAAACCGAATTTGGTCACCATTATTACCAGCACCAAACCCAACCCATAGAAAGGCCCGAAGTGAATTATCTATCTCTATGGGCTGGAAAAAGTGCCTGAGAATCATTAATTTAGGTTTGGGAATGATTTACTTGAGTATGAAAGCATGAAACATTAAAAACAATCCAGTATATAAATCTGAAATTTTCAAGCCAAACAAGTCTTAAGAAAAAACCAGAACTGAATACATTAGTTTAAAGACAATAAAAGTGGTTCAAATAAAAATAAATACAACATCAATACATCCCCAATGACTCCACATGACAAGGGGTCATCGCCCATAAGCCGTCTCCACAACTCCGCACCAAGGATGAGAACTAACACCCTGAACCGCCATCACCCAAAGCCTTCCCTTTACCTGAGTAAAGCATAATAAAGTCTAATTACACCCAAGGGGTGTAAGTAGGGTTTGAGCCTAATCCCAATATAATACCACCCAATGATACCAAAGAGTATTCAATACAATGTGAAAAAGCAAGCAGTTTTAATATGCAAAGAAAAGCAGTGATAAATTCCAAGAAATGAATCTTTCAATTGAAAACAGTTTTCAAGCTAAATATTTCAGAATGTTCAAACATTTAAATATAAATTTTATCTACTGTAATTTACTACCAAAAACACCCCATGAAAATGGAAAACCCCATGAATTCAATGAGCAAAAAAATCAGGAACACCCCTAGGAACTAGATAGTCCCGGGCCCCCTGTACCTTATACCTCGGTGTAAAGTAACCATAGTAAAATTTGTTCTCATGAACGATCCACTAGTATGGAACATACCCATAACCTAGTGGTACCCAATCATAATCCACATAGTTTAGTTATAGTTTTCATTATCCAAATTCTCGGTGGAACAGGGACGAAACCCATCTGGTCCACTAGCCATACTAGTACACATCGGCCCCACCTAGGTACCCAGGATTCCCCCTTTGTGCTCAAAAAATTTAAGCATTCAACACATATCCATTTTCATGTAAAAAAACACTAATGGGCACATACACCCAGTATAGTAGCTATCACATTTTATACCACTTAAAACACACAACAAACACTTTGATTTTTAGTGAAACATTTTCTCAAAATCATGTATTGTTTTTCACACAAAACCCCCTTAAGAACCCCACTTGTACAAAATGTGCACACTTGTAAGTTACCAAAATAGTAAATTCAGCCCAATAAATTTCAATTAAAATATCAAATCAATTTTAGGGCACCCCCATTTTAAACAAGAAGTGACAATATTTTACAACCTCCATTTTCACACAAAGGTGGCACCAAAACTCCACTTTCTTTACAAACACCATTAAACCCAATTTTTTCAGCAATAAACAAAGGGGATAAAAATTATAAACATTATTTTCATCCCTATTATATTTCAATAAAAACAATTAAGTATTTATAGAGAAACACTTAATGAACCAATACAATATTTATATGAAAAACCCCCAATTTCACCAAAAATTGGCACTTAAAATTCATTTGCTTCATAATTTCCACTAAAAACAATTTTTTGCAGAAACATTAAAATTAAATAGACATTAAAATACCCTAAAAACAGAATCTTGGTCCCAAATTTTTCATACCAAAAGGAATCACCTACAAATTAAACGAAAACCCTTGAATCTCCCTGTGAAAATCAAATCGCACCACCACCGCACCAAGAGAGACCTAGGCCAAACCTAAAACCACAATAATTGGCCAAGAAAACCCAAGGTTAAACCCAAGATTAAATACCATAGATTCTGGACATTAGTAACCTCAAGGATAATGTAAGAAACCCTAAGAACAATGAATGAGACACTAAGAAAATTGAAAGAAGAGTGAAAGAGACTCACTTACTTGAGGGATCTTGAGAAATCACCCCAAATACACTATTAAATGAATTTTAAAACAGTCAAAACTTATAGTTAGGTTCTAAGAAGGATGAGTAGGTTATGTAGGAACTAGAATGGAGTAAAACGATTAATAATTGAGAGATTTAATAAGGAATGAAGTTACCTCTTAAATTATGGCCGATTTGAGAAACCCTGTAATGTTCTTCACTCATCCATGATGAAAAAGATCTCTAAATAGGGGGTAAAGATTCTGGGTGCGCTTATGGGATCAATGGTCTTGGGTGAGACTTAGAATAACCAAAAAAAACTTTAAAATTGAATAACTAATTAATTAAACTAGTTTAGTTTTTAAAACTAGAAATGGGCCTTTGGGCTGGCCCAATTCCTTAAATAAAACACCAAAAACACCATTATATTAGATTACTAAAGGTTCCAAATTACAATGGTGGTGTTAATAGGTCAGGGGAGGCCATTTAGGAATTTAAATGGTTGAAAAAATTAAAAAATTAAAATTTTATAAAAGAAACAAAATTTATTTTTGAAGATGGAATTGGGCTCACGGTTTGGCCAAATTCATGAAAACTCACCCATTCCTTCATAAAATCTTGGGAAACACCCAAAAAAATCTTGAATGGAAAATAAATGAAAAATTCCTTTATAATATGTCATTTATGTGACAAATATTCTCACCATAAAAACTTTTAATCCCGAAAAGTCAACTTGAATCTTGATCGAAAAAGAGGAACGAATACTCTTCCTCAACCAATGAATTTTTATCCCATGTCTCATGTGTATCATTACCATGTTGCCAACAAACCTGAACTAGTGGAATATACTTCTCTCCAAGAACATTTTCTTGGGAGTCCACTATTTTCACTAGCTGCTCAAAAACTGACAAGTCATGATCTATCTCTAGTTCTTCCCAACTCAGCACATGGGAGGGATCCGGGTTGTATTTCTTCAAATGGGATACATGGAAGATGTAATGGATGGGAATCAACTGAGAAGGTAAGTACAACCTGTATTCCACCTTTGCTATATGCTTGGTGATCTCAAAAGGTCCAACATATCGCGGCGTCAGCTTCCCTTCCTTCCCCAATCGATGATGGCCCAGACGGGAGGCCATTTTCAAGAATAACATGTCACCCATAGAAAACTCTAGGTTTCGATGCTTCCAATCAGCATAAGATTTATGATGACTCTAAGCTATTAAAAAGTGTTTCCTGGTCAATTTGACCTTCTTAGATGTCTCCTGCACCAGACTTGACCCCAGAAGTGAGGTCTCACCTACCTCAGCCCAACAAAGGGGGGACTAACAAGGTCAACCATAGAGTGCCTCAAAAGGAGCCATTCGAATCAAGGATTGGTAACTGTAATTATAAGAAAACTAAACCAGCCCCAAATGGCTATCCCATAAACCTCAAAAGTCCCAGACACATGCACAGATCATGTCCTCCAAAATCTGATTCACCTGCTCTGTCTGACCATCTGTCTGAGGATGATATGTCGTGCTCATTTTAATCTGTAACCTCAAGGCCTTATAAATGCCTTCCCAGAACCACGAAGTGATACAAGGGTCTCTATCTGATACAACTTCTAATGGCATGTTATATAGTCTCACAACCTTCTAAAGATACAAATGGCCTAACTCATCTACTTTAGTTGTATCTCTGATCAGAATGAAGTGGGCTGATTTGGTCAGACGATCAGTCACCACCCAAATGGAATTAGTACCCTAATTAGGCAAAAAAATACATTTTTTAATTAAATTTTAATGACATTAAATGTTCATTTTTGATCTTATGGGCCTGATTTAGTAGATTTTAATTTTGAACATCCATTCTTATCATTTGTGCACTCCGTGCCTAATGTACACCAATTTAGTCCCAATGATACATATGATTTTAAGGATTTTAATTATCCATATTTTAATTTGATATTTTGGGAAATATATTTACATTTAAATATGAACATTTTTTATTTAGGGATCAATGGAAGATTCATAAAGGATGATGGAGATATTTGGAGATCAATGGAAGCAATTCTAGAGTAGGCAGATTGGACACCATCCCACTGATGGGAATGTGGGACCCACATTACAAACCCAATGAACCCCAAATTTCATGGGATGATATAATACATATATAGGAACAAATAATTATTCAAGAGACAGTGTTAATTCTGCTTCCATGGTGGTTATTCAGGTGGCCCACGTTGAAGATAAAACTATGGGTGAGATTATGCGGCCGAGAACAATAGCCCACCATTGTACACATATCTCGTTAACAATAAACTATTTTGGTCTGAAACTTTACATACGGTTAGGGGACATCCGGAGATTCATGTTTGGAATCTATGGCCCACTCCAATTCTGCCATCTAGAAGGTCTTCTAGGCGCATCTTTTCAGTGGAAGTAAGCTGGATGCCACCTCGGGTCAAGGGTGGGAAAATCAACTCTCCCTCAACTTTCCACCCACCTATGGCCTACCACAATTAATTTAGGAGACTTAGAATATTGGAGGCTCTACCCAAGGCTTCAAAAATACCTATTTAATACAGTGGTGGTGGAGGATTTTATCATCTTTGAGCTTTGATTTCATCTTAATGTTATGCTGCCAATTTTTCTTTGTAACGTTCTTCCTTCACATGTAAGTTTTTTTAATTCATCCTAGTTTCTTAATAAAATTTCTTCTTATACTATTATTTTTTACTTCTACATATCACTTTGATACCATTGCCTCCATTTGTGAATTTATTCACACCAAACATTGTGAAATTACTCACACAACGGTGGAGTGATCATTTTCTTTTTATTGTTTTCTTAACTTCTTCAATTCCTCCCTCATGAGTCTACTTCCCGCTTCCATTGAAACCATAGAATCAATGGAGGGATAACCCAGTTATGGGTTGATCCAAGGGAGTATAAAGGTTCTTGTATTGGATGTTATTTATCACCCCATTAATGTATACTCACTTCTTTTAATTGATATTTTTATTTGATGATTTTTAAACTTCTTCATCCTTATTAAATTTTAAGGCCACATACTTCAAGTGCTAGTACAAACCTTTACCTTGTAGTGCTTCTAAATTTGATCCTCCAAGTGTATAAGTAATTATTATTATGGTTTGTTGGTATAAAATTATAAAGTGACGAAGTTTTTTGATCTCCTTAAATGAACTCAACTCAAATATAAGAAATTGAAATAATTGAAAAGGGAATACGTCCAATCCACCCCAAGTGATAACCGAGGATGAACTCATTCTTTTAAATTGAATTAACTTATATATTTTAGTGATCATTTAAAACCATATTAAATCAACCCAAGTTGGCCAATTCATAGCCAAAAACAATCCATATAATGTACGTGTCTGTAGGTACTTCTTATGTCTCTGAGGATTCGATAACCCAAGCTAGAATACAAGGACCATCCTACCTTCTTCTTTTGGGTAAATTTGAGCATGAATAAAATTTTGGTTCTGTTTTTGGGGACCCAAGTAAGTAATCTAAACACTCATTCTATTCTCCCGCATTTCTTCTTTTCTCATCCAAATTTTCTTATCTTGTCCCTTTCTTGTTTTTTTTCTTTTAGCGCATGTCCTCCTACACCCGCGATCAATTAAACCATCTAGTTAGGGTGGATAGTCCTGGGGTTGGGGAGTCAAGTATACCCAGGTAACTCTTTCCATTAAATCCTTATCTTCCTAATACTCCAGAGTCAAAAATTGAGCCCATTTCAATGGAAGGTCTTCAAAGAAACCAACTCATAAACCTGGGTGGAAACTAAAATTTAAACCCAAATGAGGCAGCCCCAAACATGGGGAATGCAGTTGATCAAACCATGAATGACTTCCTCTAACCTTCCTTGACCAATGCCCCCTCATGCATTAGGAACAACTCCCTAGGATATTCCAACTACATCTTTAAACCCCATGTCCTAAACCATCTTCCCACATTCCATGGAATGGAGTCTGAGATGATCTACCTTCACATTAATGAGTTCAATGACATTGTGGAAACCATGTGTCCCCCACATCAACTAGAATCAGCTAAGATGAGGATATTTCCTTTTTCTTTAAAGGATAGAGCTAAAAATTGGCTAAAAAATTTGATACCATCATCCATCAACTCTTGGTACCAACTACGAAGAGAATTCTACAAAAAATATTTTCCCTACCACAAAACAATTTCACTTAAAAAGAGTATCCAAAACTTTTTTGAAAAAGAGGGAGAGTCATTCTATGAAACATGGGATAGGTTCAAGGACACTCTAAACATGGTTCCTCACAATGGTTTTTCTATTCCTGGACAATTGATGATTTTTTATGAAGGGTTGGGTCCAGGGAACAAACAATTCATTGACATGATGTGTAATGGAAATTTTAAAAACAAAGCCCCAAATGATGCTTACGAGTATCTAGAAAGCCTTTCTGAACAGAACCAAACATGGGGAACATCACCTTATTCTGAAAATCCACAAAGAACTACTGGAATTCATACACTTAGAGAAGTGGAAATCCTTAGGGCTAAACTCGCAGCACTCTCTAGGAAGGTTGAAGAGATAGACCTTAGGAAAATCCATGAAATCCAAACTATATACCATGTTTGCACAATTTGTGACAAACATGAACATAAGACAGAAAACTGCCCAACCATTCCATATATCAAGGATGTTCTTTTAGGAGGACCCCTAGTGGAAGTAAATGCTTTGAACTTTCAAAATAATCAATACCAAAACAACTTCAACCCAATGTATAATGACCACCCAGGCTTCCACTTGAAAGATAACCAAAAACCTAGACAACCACTGGGACAAAATCCTTACCCCCATCAGAACTACAAAAACCATAACCAGTTCCAAACCCAACCTATCCAATACCAACAGCCACTAGTACATTTTCAACAAACCATCCCACCTCCAAAATATCCCCCTGGGATAAACCAATCTTCTCAAGCACCAACCCAAACTATTCCACAAAGCCTACTAGAACAACTATGCAAACAAATGGAAAGAATGAACTCGGAAGTCTCTTCCCTAAAACAAGAACTTTAAACCATCAAAACTGGAAAGACACCCATGCCTACTCAGGCAGTGCCATCCTCAACTTCAAGGGGAGAGTAAAGTTGTATTCAAACAACTCATGAACAATTAAAGGTTGTGAAAATTTTAAGAAGTGTGAAATCAATTGAAAAACCTGAACAACTAATTCAGAACCCACCTGAAGATTCAAACTTGGATGAAAATTCAAATGAACCAAATTATCAAACTGAAAAACACAATAACATTGTTAAAGAAACAACTCTTCAACAAACAACCCCACAACCTGCATCATTTCCTCAACACATGAGGGGGGAAACCAAGCCTGAATTGAGTGAAACAATGAGAGAAATCTTCTCACAAGTCAAGTTGAACATTCCCCTTCTCGATGCAATCCAAACCATACCTGCCTACTCAAAGTACCTTAAGGACTTGTGAACTTTTAAAATAAAATTTTCACATAAAAACCAAGTCCTTTTAGAAGCTAATGTGAGTACCACCATTCAAGGGACCGTTCCTCCTAAGTTGGAAGACTCGGGTTTCCCTTACATCAATGTTGAACTAGGATAGAGAAAAGTTTTCAAGGCCTTGTGTGACTAGGTTCTAGTGTCAATCTCATCCCCTATGCTTTGTACTTCTAGTTAGGCCTATAAGAGCTCCAACCCACATCTGTCACACTTTAACTTACTGATCATAGCATTAGGGTTCCAAAAGGTATTTTAAAGGATGTTTTAGTAATGGTTGAAAACTTCATCTACCCTGATGAATTCATTGTCCTTGACAACCATACAAACTTAGGAAATAACAAACAAACCCCAATCATCCTTGGTCGTCCTTTCCCTGTAATAATCAACTCTATTATCCGAGTCTGAAATGGGAACATGACCATCACCTTTGGAAACATGAGTCTAGACTTGAACATCTATAATTCAAGCTCACAAATAGGAGATGATGAGGACATTCATGAAGTAAACATGGTGGGAAGAATTGATAATGAATCTATAGAACATCAAGGATTATTTTAAGGATATTTAAGTCAGGAAGAGATTTATTTCCTTTGTTCACATGAAGGAATTTAATCTCCTTGGATTGAATAATTTTCAAATTTCTCTTATGATGAAGTCTTAGGTCCAAAAATCAGTGAAACATTTCGGTAAACCAAATTCATGGAGACCAATAAAACTTCCTTCCCTAAATCTGATCAAACCAATGTTGTAGCTAAAACTTCTATATATGGGGAATCAATCCTATCTGAAACTCTAAATAAAGAAATTGATATTGATCCAATATCCCAATATTCTACTAAAATTCTGAACCAACCTGATCTTGAATTTAAGAAACTTCCCACTGCACTCAAGTATGACTTCCTAGAGGACAATCAAACACATCCTATTTTCATTTATTCTTCTCTTGAATCCAATCATGAGAGGATTCTTCTAGATGTCCTTAGGAAACATAAAAAATCCATTGGTTGGAACCTGTCTGATATTCCTGGGATTATCCCACTTATCGAGACTCATAGGATTGTTCTGGAATCTAATTCAAATCCATGTCATCAACCTCAACGGCGACTCAATACTAATATAATGGAGGTAGTAAGGAAGGAACATCTAAAATTGTAAAAAGTTGGTATCATATATCCCATAGCTGAGAGTGAGTGGGTCATCCCAATCCAAGTGGTTCCCAATAAGGTAGGAATCACAGTGATAACCAATAAGTATGGAGAGATTCTTCCAACTAGGGTGAGAAGTGGATGGAGGGTCTGCATTGACTATAGAAAGCTAAACTCATTCACCAAGAAGGACCATTTCCCTTTACCATTCATTGACCAAGACCTTGAGAGAGTGGCAGGTCATGCCTTCTACTATTTCTTAGATGGGTACTCAGGGTATAATCAAATTGAGTTCTCCTTAGAGGATCAAGGGAAGACTACATTTACATGTTCATTCGTCACCTTTTCTTTCGAATGCAGGCCCTTAGGGTTATGAAATACCCCTGGAACCTTCCAGTAGTGCGTGATGGGAATATTCTCAGACATGGTAGGGGGTTTTATTGAGGTCTTCATGGATGACTTCTCTGTGTTTGGGGATACATTTGAGGGATTTCTGAGGAATGTGGAGAGAGTCTTGTCAAGATGTGAAGAAAATAATCTGGTCCTAAACTGGGGAAAATTCCATTTCATGGTTAAAGAGGGACTAGTTTTAGGCCATCTAGTCTTAGGTAGGGGGATTGAAGTTGATAAAGACAAGTTTGAAATCATTCGTCACCTTCTATCACCAAAAACTGTCAAGGAAGTGTGGTCTTTCTTAGTACATGCTGGTTTCTATAGAAGATTCATCAAGGACTTTAGTACAATCTCTCATCCCCTTTGTGCTCTGCTAGTAAAGGATGCTCCATTTGTTTGGATAGAAAGCTGTGAGGGTTCATTCTCAACCCTCAAATCCTCTCTCACCTCTCCTCCCATTATGAAATATCTAAATTGGAACCTTCCTTTCGAACTTATGTGTGATTCCAGTGACTTTGTTGTAGGAACTGTGTTAGGACAACGTTGTGATAAAACTCCTTATTTCATTGCTTATGCAAGAAAATCCTTAAATGATTCCCAAATAAACTACACCACTACTGAAAAGGAGTTACTTGCTATTGTTTTTTCCTTATAGAATTTAGGTCCTACCTCTTTGGATCCCCCATCACTGTGTTCACCGACCATTTTATACTAAAATACATCTTCCAAAAACAAGATGCTAAGGCTAGACTAATTAGGTGGGTCCTTCTCTTACAATAATTTGACCTCACAATCAAGGATAAAAAGGGTGTTGAAAATTTTATAGTTGATCACCTCTCTAGGATGGAATTCAAAGACAACTCAAATCACCTTTCTGTGTCTGAATCATTTCCTGATGAACACTTGTACTCTGTGAGTGATTTCCCTTAGTATAACGACATGGCCAATTTCATAGTTACAGGAGTCATTAAAAAATTATTAGGGACTCAAGCTCAAAGGAAATTCCTTTCTGATGTTAGACACTATTTGTTTGATGATCCATACCTCTATAACTTCTACCCTAACCAAGTAATTAGGAGGTGTGTCCCAAAATCTGAACAAGAGTCCATACTTAAATTCTATCATAGTGAGGCATGTGGAGGTCACTTTTCCTCTAAGAAAAAATCTGCTAAGATTCTTCAGTGTGGTCTCTTCTAGACCAACCTCTCAAGGGACTCCTACACATTTTGTCAAAGTTGTACTAGGTGTCAACAAGTAGGGTCCATCACAAAAATGAATCAAATGCCACTCACTCCCATCTTAGTGGTTGAAATCTTTGACTGTTGGGGAATTTATTTCATGGGTACCTTCCCAAAATAAAGGGGATATCTTTACATTCCCTTAGCTATTGATTATTTCTCAAATTGGGTTGAGGTCATTCCCACAAAATCCAACAATCATCAAACTGTGATTAGATTCCTAAAATAAAAAATCTTCTCTAGATTTGGAATTCCTAGGGCTATCATTAGTGATCATGGAACTCATTTTTTCAATCGTCCATTCTCATCACTCATGGAAAAGTATAGAATTTTTTAAAAAGTGTCCATTGCTTACCATTCACATAATAATGGTCTAGCTGAATTAGACAATCAAGAAATAAAACAAATTATTGAGAAAACTATTAATCCATCTAGGAAAGATTGCTCGATCAAACTCTTAGATGCTCTTTGGGCCAATAGAACCGTATATAAAACCATTTTAGGAATGTCCCCATATAGGTTGGTTTATGGTAAAGCATTCCATTTTCTAGTGGAGATTGAACATACGGATTTTTGGAAAATTAAGAAAATAAATTATGACCTTTCATTGGACAAAACAAAAAGGAAATTAAATCTCAATGAATTTGAGGAACTTAGGATGGAGGCTTATGAAAATTCAAGGATCAATAAAGCTAAAGTAAAATCCTACCAATCTTGAAATCTTAAAACCAAACACATTGTACCGGTTAAACCTATTCTTTTGTATAGTTCTAAACTTCATTTACACTAGAGAAAGTTGAGGTCTAGATAGTCAGGTCCATACATATTGTATAATTTGTACCCCCATGGGACTGTAGAAATTCAAGATCCCACCAATGGTCAAAACATTAAAGTTAATGGTCATAGATTCAAACCATTCATTGAACCATTCCAAAAAAATGAAGTTGATGAAAACTTGAGTGAACCAACCTTAGATGAGGAAAATACTTAAATAATTAAAGGTCTAAGTTGAGCTAGTTATATTAAACCAAAGCACTGCACGAGAGGCAACCCATGATTTTCATCTTTGCGGATCATTTTTTTAAAATAGTATTAATGAATCATTTTGATATTTTAAAAAACAATTGTTGACCTATTCTTCTATTATGAGTATGGATGGGTATGAAAGGGGAGCACCATATTAATTTGTGTCATGTGGTGTGATCCTTGAGTAATATCATACCCATAAATTTAAAAAGAAGACAATGTATCATCAGTTTATTTTTTGTGTTTGTAGGTTAAAATAAAAATACAAAAAAATAAATAATAATAATAATAAGGGAAACGTCATGGGTTGTGGGTCAAACCCCGTCACAACTAGTGAAGTCGCGGGGATTCGAACCTGGGACCAAAGAGAGATAGGGGCATGCGCTTACCACTGACCTACGTTTTTTTTGTGCTTCCTTATTCTATAATTTTTATACATATACTTTTATTTTATTTTATTTTTTATATAACTATATATATATAGTTTTTTTGTTTTTTTCCACTAGATAATTCTCAGAGTGACATCGAGATCAAGGGATTAAAAGGAAGCCGCAAGAATTTCAACTTCAACCACCAGGTGACTTCATTCTATGATCCTCGTTTTCAATTTCCTTTTGGAACTCTCATTCTCTACCTTTAAACCCCTCTAAATTTTCTTTTATTTAAACACTGGGGAAAGAGTTATTTTAATTTGGAGGGGGAGATAAAATAAAAAATGCCTTTATATAAAAAAATTAATGATTTGAAAAAAAATGTGTGTAAATGGAAGGAAAACTTCCTTTAATTTTGAACATGGTAATACACATTGCACACTTCAAATCTAAATAGCAAATAATTTATAATGCCCTAATTCTAATTTTAATTCTTGTATAATTTCATGAGCATTGATTTTGGAAAGTGTGGATGTCCAATGTAATATTTCATCGTTTATATTTTCATCCAAATAAAAAAAAGATCGCAATGCACGTCCTTTAGATAGTGGGGTATTAGTTTGAGTTCATGGGGTACCCCAAATAAAAATCATAGGTTTGGTGATCATTTTAGTTTTAATGTGAGTATTCAATAAAAAAAATTTAAAAAAAAAAATTTTCTTGTAGAGCAATGAAATGACCTAATGTGTGGCTTTCGGCACTTGGGGATCGTGACTCCATAGTTTTCTGGCCCATAGTTAGTAATTTTATCTCTATTTTTTGTAATTTTATTTTGTTTTTGATTGGTTTAACTCAATATGATGCCTGATTATGTGGGATTCACTTGGTGTCCTAAGGTCTTTGAGCCTGGGATTCATCGGCAAAGTCTCTCTATAAGGGTTGACTCTTTTGAGTGCAATTTCAATTACCATGGAAAAATTGCAAAAACAAAAAAATATAAAAAATATATACAATAAAAAAATTAATACTCATATAAATATTGAAATGTTATTTCACCTAGTGCTTGCATTATTTCCCCCTTGAATAAAGATGAACCCTCAGGTCTATTATGATACACAACACATACTCAAACTTAATTGATATTGGATGAAATATGGAAATGAATTTGAACAAAGTAATGAGCTTGGGATTGGGATCTTATTATGAAAATATCTTGTATTAAAACATTTTGATGGGTTTCAAGATTTTTTGGTATAAGGGTTTTGGTGATCATTGTGTATTAAAATGTTTTTTGGAAAAGGGAATTTGAATTTCATATTGTTGAGATACATTTTGCTCAGGACTATCAAATATAAAGTTGGGGGGTGTGATTAGACAATAAAAATACATATTTTAATTACATTTTAATGGTATTCAATGTTCATTTTTGATCTTATGGGCCTAAGTTAGTGGAATTTAATTTTGAACATCCATTCTTATCATTTGTGCACTTCATGCCTAATGTACACCAATTTAGGCCCAATGATTCATATGATTTTAAGGATTTTAATTATCTATATTTTAATTTTATATTTTGGTAATTTTATCTACACTTAAATATGATCATTTTTTATTTAGAGATCATTGGATTATTCATAAAGTATGATGGATATATTTGGAGATGAATGGAAGCAATTATAGAGAAGGTAGATTGGACACCAGCCCATTGATGAGAATGTGGGACCCACATTACAAACCCAATTAATCCAAAATTTCGTGGGATTCTAGAAGATATATATAGAAAAAAATTATTCTTCAAGAGACAGTGCTAATTCTGAATCCATGGTGGTTATTCAGGTAGCCCAAGTTGAAGATAAAATTTTAGGCCAGATTCTGCATCCCAGAACAACATCCCACCATTTTAAACATATATCGTTAACCATAAACTATTTTGGGATGAAATTTTACATACGGTTAGGGGAAATCCGGAGCTTCATGTTTTTATTCTATGACCTACTCCAATTCGTCCATATAAAAGGTCATCCAGGCGCATCGTTTCGGTGGAAGAAAGTTGGCTGCCACCTCGGGTCAAGAGTGGAAAAATCAACCATTATTGTTTAATAACATGAGTTGTATATTATTTATCTCATTTTTCTCTTGATAATAACATGTAAACAATTATTGTTTAATAACATGATAAGAGTGTTTCTAATACACATAGTTTATTATTTGTTTAATTCTATAACATGATTTAAAGGTGACAAAATGAATTATTCATTTTAAGAAATTGATTTTATTTTAATTTATGGAAATTTTCTTATAATTTGAATGAATTAAAGAATAGGTTTAACCAATATTCTCAAAGTGTTGGGAATAGATGAACTAGTCATATGATTTTTAGGTTCTAAGTGTTGTATGGTTAGCACTAGTGGGTAAACGGTCAAACCAAAAGAATAAAAGTTAATTGAAAAGTTTAACAATATTTAACAAAGAATTTAGTCAAGGTCCTTAAAAACATGATTTGTCGATGAGAATGAGTAATTATTACATATAATGGATTATTAATATACCTAAAGGAGTTTTAGGAAAATCCATGGAATTCCCATATTAGGTATGGATGTTATATAAATTAATTATTCAATTTTGAAAGGTATATGAGACAAAATATATATTTTACAAGTGTTGTAAATATATAGAAGTTAATAATTAAAGGAATAATTGATCAAGATTGTAGTTATAATTTAAATGATGAATCAAAGAGTTTCTATAGTAAATATTTTATTATAAGAGAATTTTTCAAACTCAGATGAATCTATTTAAGGTATGTGTATCTTTTTATCACTTATCTTATATAATAAGATAATTGGTTTGATAAAAAATAGTTTTAATGAACAATGTGAGATGATTAATTATGTACACATGGTTTATTATCCATCAAAATAAATAACATAATTTTGAAAAGGATACAAGGATAAAAGTTTTTATAATAGATAAAAATTTTATCTAGTATAAAATATTTTTCTAGGTATTTGTTAAAATATGATGGAATGTGATTCCCTTCGATCAGTGATATAGTTTAATAAAGTCTTATTTTCTAAGGAAAATACTCTAAACACATATAATACCATGTATGATATGGATGTAATAGTTTATTTTTTTAAATATTCCTACAAAGATGAAATAATTTTTATTTCCTAACACAAGAGTTTTTTATATCTTAACAAAATATTTTGAAAATAATATAGTGACTAAGAGGCTAGTGGGAGTATGGTTGGACTATGAGAAGTTAAAAGTTAACAAATAAATGATTATACCTATTTAATACTTATATTTTTTCCGCTTAATATCCTAAAAAAGTTTAAATATATGTAATGGTAAAGAAAAATATAAAGTTTTACATTTAGTTACCATTTAGAAAGTGAATACCACTATTTCCTAAAGAATTACATTAGTATAAGTTTAAATTGTTCTTCACTTAATATCCTAAATATTTTAGGATGTTTGATGATAAATTAAAATTTTAAAAGTTAAATTTAGTTATCCTGAATAATTGGATATCACAATAAGATTGTACCATTAAAATTACCAGGAGAATTACTATTGACATCCTTGAAGAGTTTATGGTGTGGTGGTAAAGGGAAATGTAAAGAGTTATATTATTTATCATAATAGATTAACTGTAACATTACCCTAAAATTATTTATGATATGATGGTAAAGTAATAATGTAATAGTTCTATTATTTGAAAATTTTCATGAAAAAAGTTTGATGGAAAGGGTTCCAAGGAGAATGATGATGAACTTAGAAAGTATTATAAGTAGAAAAAAGAAGTTGACATCATAACATTTGATGTTATGAAGATAATAAGTTTGAATATGTTTAATGATTTTAGCAATTAGTAATATGATTCCAAAATCTCACCATTATTTAAACTTGATTTATTCATATATTTTACTCACTAAAAGAGTTTAGTGTGAGGGTTTTATCAAATAGTCACATAGATATGTGACAAGAATTATATATAATTTAATGAGTTAATAAAACCCCTAAAAGTAAAATATACATAAATCTTATCTGGTAGTCTTTCATGTATTATATGGTATATGGGTGTTTATAGAGGGTTTATTAAATATTCTTAAAAAAGTTTTATGGATATAAAATGTATCATATAAAATTTTATCTCTACTTTATCATTATTTCATGTTGGATACATAAATGTATATATAGATATACATTTATTGAAGTTTAATGATAATTGACCTCTCAAATTATGATTTTGAGTTATCACTAACCAATGTTCTTTATGGAGTATTATAGGTTATGATGAAATGTTAAGGTTAGCATGAGGAAGATTCTTGTATATAGATACAGAATATTCTCATGAGGAACAAAAAATAATAGGATTATTTATGTGTGTTGGATAACCCATGAATTATACTGTAGAGATTTTCCCAATATTGGTGGTGGGTGGTAAGGATTTGGGGTGAGGGGAAGGTTGTGGGATCAAGTCCTTGGGCCTGTGATTTACTGCAATTTTATTCCCTAAATTGTATTCTATGGTGGTGGATGTAATTGACCTATTATACCACATGAGTGTTATACAATGACCCAAAAATTTATAAATAAAATTTAAAATTTTAAATGAGTAAATTCCTTATTAATAAATGAAGTTATATAAAACACATGCGCTATATTGGTTTTTGAACAGTTATATAGTCTGTCAATTTTAAAATACTGTTAAGAACCATAAAAATTAAAAATATCATCATTAAACAGTAATATTATGCCTAGTATATATTGAGGGTAATGATAAATTCTAATTGAAATAGAGAGAATAATTGATGGTCTCGACTAGTAGGATTGTACCCTATGAAGCGTATTTATCGGAGCTTCTAAGGGAGATAGCATTGCTAGGATTTTCCTTTGACCAAGACCAATACTAGATTCAATAACTAAAGAATGAAGAAATATATTTATGGTATAAGTTTTATCTCATCAATATCACATCCCAAACCATGTTCGTCGAACCATCCCATGAAAATATCACAATCGCACACCTTACCTGTCACACCCGTTTTTTTTTTCTTTTCTTGTCCGGGTTTTGATCCAGCTCATTTAAAATCCTATTCCTTTTCTTTGGTTTTAGGTGAGATTAGTTTTGATTTTTTAGCTTTTATATATGTCTAATCACCCTAATTTGGGTTCCCCATTTCTGGTTTAGGAGTTTTTGGAGAGAGGGTGGTTACTTCATGATTTGGGTCAACCGTGAGCCCATTTCTAGTTTTAAAATCCAAATTTGTTTCTTTTATAACTTCTTTGTTATTCAACATATTTCTCCCATTCCACTTCATACACTTCCTCCCCTGACATATTCAAACCAAGGTATCCTTTTTGACCCCTTAATAATTCATAATCATGGTGAATTTGGGTTACTTATTTAGGTATTCGGCCAGCCTGTGGTCCCATTCCCAGTTTTAAAAAAATAAATTTTTTCTTTTATATCTAATTCAATTTTCAATATATTTCGGTTATTCCACCTCCCACTAGAATACAATAACCCTATCCCATCCCCATTTTCTACTTTACCTCTTTTAATCTCATATGAGTTGCGGATTAGGGCGAAATTTCTCATGTTACCTCAAATATTTCAGAATTGAAAAGGTAAATTGTTTCACACATTCATCATTCAATTCGTAATCTTTTTCCTATAAATATTCTTTCCATGGTTCTTCCAGAACTTAGTATCATCTACAAGAAGTTTCAAGCCATTCCCTTTTCTTTAAGGGTGTATATCTAATTGAATACAAATATTTTTCTAGTTGAAAAGGTGAGATTCCTTCTCCTTTATCCTCCCTCTTCTTCCTTCTTTCATTATTTCTTGGTTTTATAATCTCCCCTAGTCATGATCGACCTAGGTTTATGTTATCCCATAATTTTTTATGAGTTGTTTTTGTTTGGGGCTGGTCTTAATAGGTTTAGGGTTTGTAAACCCTCGGATGGGGATTCTAGGTGTTTGTTTCCATTACGCCAAGGATTTGAGGTAGGATATCCCTTACACAAACCTTTATCATTTAATTTTCATCATTATAATTCTTTTATAACCATATTTATATGATATTTTATATTATGAAACCTTGGTTTTAAAGTTTTTGTGTGCAAATTATGTTTTATTACTTATTGTGTTAAAAATATTGTTGTTTTGGTATAAATGTACACTCCTCTTGTTTGATAAATTATTCCATGAGATTTCACACATGGTTTATGGTATTTTGAATTTGTTTCAAAATCTTTAATAACTTTATGGAATGAAAATGGTATTTTATCCCTTTTTATGTGCTTAACATAAGTTATTTTGTTAAAGAGTGCATGTCATGTGTTCGGTAAATTGATCGGTTGGCTTTTATGTGTCTAGTGCAATTTAAAATGATTTGTTTGGATTTATAAATAAATTGGTAGCATGTAAAAAATTATTTTGGGATCCTTTTATGTCTTTCTAATTTTTATTTGGTTTTACAAACAAATTGTTTTTGGTTTATAACATGTTTTTTCCGGAGTTGTTGGAAAAAGGCCCATTTCACATCCTTATGAAAATGGTTGTGTTTTGAATATGTAACCTGAATGTTTTAATGGATTTATTATTGTGTTTTTCTTCTTTAAATGGTGTGTATAAACCTCCTTAAAAAAAGTGAAATTCATACCTTGGTTAAATGATAGTTTTGAGAAAGGATTAAAGGCCCGTTTGGTATTTGTTTTTTTTATAAAAATGGTTTCCACATGAATTTAATGTTCTATCTTTTGTGAAAATTTTATGGTCTATAAAAATTATTTATTAATTGGTTTTGGGCTTCCAAATCTATTTTCTTATGTTATTGATGTAGTTTTGGCCTTAAAAGAGAATTATTGAATGGATTTTATGTGCAAGGCCTCATTATACTCCTTGAAATTGTTTTACAAATCTTTTTAGTGGTTTCTTGATTCGTGAAAGAAATGTGAAGCATGTTTGTGGGATGTTTGTGTGTTTATGTTTTAGTAAACATAATTTTGATTTTGAAAGTGTATTTGATAATATTGTAACTTGATTGATCACAAAAGGGAATCCTGGGTATCTAGGTGGGCAGACGTGTACTAGTATGCTAGTGATTTTGTGGGGTTTGGCCCATGTTTCATGTAGAAAGTTTGACAATGACAACACTAACTAAACTATGATGATGATGTTGTTAGGTTACCACTAGGTTATGGTTATTCTCCCTACTAGTGGATCGTGTGCACTAGAATGGATATTTATTATGGTTACTTTCACTGAGTTATGTGGTACTTGGGGCTCACAACTAACCAGTGCCTAGGGTGTTCTCGTGACTTGTGCTCATTGGATATTTTTTACTCACCCTCGTAATACGGTTTGTTTTGTTGGTAAATTTGGTAGTGTGTGTTATTTATTTAAAAGTTTAAATTCTTTAAATCATCCCTCCTAAAAACTATTTTCATTTTGAAGTTTCACCTCTTTGAAAATTGTTACTAGCATTCCTGTTTATAAAACATGCAAGTTTTTTTTTTGGTAAATTTTTATAGCATGGGACCTCATTTGGAAAACATACCTTTATATTTGTATTTTAAACTTGAAATTTATGTTTCTTTTATTTTAAATTATGTGCATTGTAAATATAATATTGGGCTAACTTATTGAGTTTTAATACTCATGCCTATAGTCTTCTTCTGTTTTTAGCCCTTGTGCAGGTTTCGGCTTGAGTTTGATCACCCTGGGAGATGTGTGATCATTTTTTTGGAGAGTGACCAGTAGGGTCACATGGAGTTAGTTGGTTATCAGGTTTGGTAAGTTGAGTTGTTGGTTTAGTTGTACTTTCAATTTCTTGAACAAATAATGTTTAATTCAATTTTTATATAAATGTATTTTGGGTTGTCCATTTCTTTCCACTATTTGTTTGATTGTTTATATATGGGAGAAATTTTTCCCTTGTGTACTCTATTGATAAACTTGGTGCTTGTCACCATCCCAGGAGGATCGTGAATTCCTCTCGGTACTTTTCGCGGGCTGGCCTGGGTGACTGGTTCAGGGTCGACTCGGGCTGGTTCATGACAAAATGGTATCAAAGGAGGTCAAATCTTAGCAGAGATTTCTTTTTAGAGTTCCCTTGTTATTTGGGTGGATGTCAAGGTAGATGGAGTATTATTGTTGGGACTTGAGGTGTAAGTTCAGGAAGAGCATCGTGAACTCTTTATCGTTCTAATCCTAAGGTTTCCATTGGAAGTCCAGTTTTATTAGTCTATTTTTTTCTTGCTTATTTTCTGGTTTTGGGATATGAAAAGGGGAGTCTGACCAATGGCCTCTATGTGCTCGCAGGGCCTAGAAAGCCATGTGGAGCCAGGGAATGGTCCTAATAAGTCTCTCTGTGTTGGTTTTTTTTTATATATGGCCGCCAACCATATGGTCAAGTCACCCACCGACACTAGTTCCCTTTTGTGGGTTTCTTGGATGTTTCTTGAATTCTGAATTTTTGTTTTGAAAATACTTGTGTGAGAATTATGAAAATGGGTTTTAAAGGAAGGATTGTACTTGGAAAATTGGAAAAGTGGTTTTCAAAAATTACATATAAGAATGGTTTTGGAAAGGTTGTGTTTTTTTAAAACAAATTTCGAGAAGGAAGTGGAAATTTTTTAACGGGATTGGATTTTATCTAATCTAAACTTGTGGTATGTTGAAATAAAAAAATTTGAAAGTGTGAATCATTTTAAATTAATTCTGAAACTTCGTTTTAAATGGGGTGATTCGGGATATTAAAATTTTTTTGAATTTGATGAATTGGTTTTGGAAGTTTGGTTTTTAGCTGTTGGTGTTTTCTAGAAATGGTTTTTGGCCTTTGTGGTTGTTGGATTACGAAAAGAGACCTTGCTAATTTTTTTAAAAATGGGAAAGGGATATTTGTAATAGAATGGTTGTTTTTGGAATTTCTATTAAATTAAATGGATTTTTTTTTAATCAAATGGTTCTTGATGAAGCGTGGCTTGTCTTGTGAAATCTGAAAATGGTTTTTGATTTGGTGGTTATTGTGCCTTTCAAAGGTACACGATTATTTTTGGAATGGTGATGTTTTCTTTTTTCATTTGGTGTTTTCATGGGTTCTCACTTACAAGGTTTTCTGGATATATGGATGAATTTCTGGTATGTCATGGTATTTTAGTGTCTGAGGTGGCATGTAAATGTTCATGTGAGTGAGACTTGATGAAACACCTTTAGTGAATGTGAAAATCCACCAAGTTAGTTTATTTATTTTTTTATTTTTATTTTTCAAAAGTGTTTTAGCTGAAATATTGTGGTGTTTGTTTTGAACTGATGGTTATGTGGATGGTTTATCCTATGTCTTAGAAGTGTTGCCTATTAATTATTCTTCTTTATGATCTAGAATTCATACTCTTGTTACATCTTGAGATGGGATCTTGTTGGTGGATCAGTTTTGGGGTAATGTCCAGTGGGTTTCTAAAGTTGTGTTGGATATTGTGATGTTTCCATGGATGGTTCTCCATTGATATGCTTTCCAGTTGATCAACCTAAGGTTTTGTTTAAAATGTTAAATCCACCTCTTATAATGATACCCTAGCCCGTTTTTTGAGATATAGATATGTTTAGGCTCGATTTAAAAGTACCTTCCCTTTATAGTGATTCTCTCGGTTGTAGTAGTTGTGCTCAGTAATGTTTAGTGGGTATTTTTTTGTGACTTTTTCATTCTTCTCCCCATTTGGAGTGAGAGAAAATATTTTTGTGTATCTCCATGTTCTTGTTTGGGTAAAAATGTGTTGTTGAGGAAAATAGTTTCATGGTGTCTCTTGATATGTTGTTTCTTACTAGGAGTGTTAGGTGGTACTGTGTGGAACTAAGGGATGGAGTACAAGTTGGGGATTATCAAAGCCTGGCTACGAGGCAAGAAATTCTTTATCCATCAGATCTTCAGCCATAGGTTTCGGAGTGATGCTAGCTCGTAGTCAGGAGTCCTAGGATTGTGGGTAGTATTGCTAAGCTCATACCTATACCATTTTATTGATGAAGTTGCATTTTTTATTTTGTGGTTTCAATGTCCCAATGATTGGGTCCCCTTCCCTCCCCTCCCTAATTGGTGGGGGTTTGGATCCGTGTAGAGAGTGTTGTCCCAGTTCTTTCCGCCTTCATTCGAGAGTGGGTGGCATAAATGTTCATTTTGTGTTCCTATCAACTTGGGTTTGTAGGTTGTTATGGGAGAGTTTTGGTGGTCCCATGTAGGTGAGTCCCAATTCTAGTTCATTTTGATTGATTTTTTTTATTCATTTCTAGTTGGTCTCTAATGGTGGGGAGACCCACTACGGGTCTCTAAGATCTTTCCTTTAGGATTTGTCATATGGTAGTAGTGATTTAATGGTGGAGAGCCCATTTCGGCCTCCACCCCAAGTCATTATATTTTGTGAGTGAACTATGGTTTGGGGTGATCTTTGGGTTCATTGGGATAAGTCCCAACAATCTAGTTCTTGTCTTGGTTTTGGAGGTGGTGGCTTGATCTTTCTGTTGATTCTCCAAAAGTGGTTGTGAGTTAGTGTTTTGTTTGGGAAAGATTATTAAGTTACATTGTTGGTGAATGATATTTCCTTAAATTTTGAGGATGGATTAAATTTATAAGGAATCCTTTGGTGTTGTTTTATTAGTTGAAAAGCATTATGGCTTTCCAGGGGTGGAAAGATTTAATGGTGGGGAGAATTTTCACGCCTGTTTTTTTCTTTTCATGTTAGGGTTTTGATCCAATTCATTTAAAATCATATTCCTTTGATTGGGTGTTGGGTGAGATTAATTTTGAGTTTATAACTTCCATATATTCCTAATAACCCTAATTTGGGTTCCCCGTTTCTTGTTTAAGAGTTTTTTGAGAGAGCGTGGTCACTTCATGATTTGGGCCAACCGTGAGCTCATTTCCAGTTTTAAAAACCAAATTTTTTTATTTTATGAATTATTTGTTTTTCAACATATTTCACCCATTCAACTTCATAAATTTCCTCCCCTGGCATATTAAAACCAACATATCATTTTTTACCCCTTAATAATTCATAATCATGGTGAATTGGGGTTACTTATTTAGGTATTGGGTCAGCCTGTGGGCCCATTTCCAGTTTTAAAAAAAATAATTTGTTTATTCTATATATAATTAAAATTTTAATATATTTCGGTTATTACACCTCCCACTCTAATCCAATATCCCTATAATCGCCCCCATTATCTATTTTACCTCTTTAGAGCTCATATGAGTCGAGAATTAGGTCGAAAGTTCTCATGTTACCTCAAATCGTCTATAATTGAGAAGGTAAATTGTTTCACAAATTCATCGTTAAATTAGTACTATTTTTCCAATAAATATTCTTTCCCTGGTTCTTCCAGACCTTATGATCATCTCAAAGAAGTTTCAAGCCATTCCCTTTTATATAAGGGTGTAGATTTAATGGAATACAAAGAGTTTTCTATTTGAAAATGTGTGATTCCTTCTCCATTATCCTCCCTCTTCTTCCTTATTTCATTATTTCTTGGTTTTATAATCTCCCATAGTCATGATAGACCTAGGGTTATGTTATCCCATAATTTATTAAGGGGTTTTTGTTTTTTTGGGGCTGGTCGTCATAGGTTTAGAGTTTATAAACCCTCGGATGGTGATTCTGGGTGTGCGTTTCGATTACGCCAAGGATTTGAGGTAGGATATCCCTTGAAAAAACCTTTATCATTTAAGTTTCATAATTATAATTTTGTTATAACCTTATTTATATGATATGTTCTGATTTTAAACCTTGGTTTTAAAAGTTTTGTGTGAAAATTATGTTTTATGACTTATTTTGTTAAAAATATAGTTGTTTTGGTATAAATGTGCACTCTTCTTGTTTGATAAATTATTCCATGAGCTTTCACACATGGTTTATGGTATTTTGAATATTTTTTAGAAGCTTGAATAACTTTATGGAATTAAAATGGTATTTTATCCCTTTTTATGTGCTTAACATAAGTTTTTTTGTTAAAGAGTTCATGGCATGTGTTCGGTAAATTGATCGGTTGGATTTTATGTGTCTAGTGAAATTTAAAATGATTTGTTTGGATTTATAAATACATTGTAAGCATGTAAAACAATATTTTGGTATCCTTTTATATATTTCCAATTTGTATTTGGTTTTACAAACAAATTTTTTTTTGGTTTACAACATGTTTTGGCCCGAGTTGTCAGAAAAATGCCCGTTTCACATCCTTATGAAAATGGTTGTGTTTTAAATATGTAACCTAAACGTTTTAATGGATTTATGATTGAGTTTTATTCTTTAAATTGTGTGTATAACTCTCCTTAAAAAAGTGAAATTCATACTTTGGTCAAATGAAAGTTTTGAGAAAGGCTTAAAGGCTCATTTGGCATTTGTTTTTTTGTAAAAATGGTTTCCAAGTGTATTTATTGTTCTATCTTTTGGGACAATTTTATGGTCCATAAAAATGATTTATTAATTGGTTTTGGGGATGAAAAATCTGGGTTGTTATGTTATTGATGGGTTTTTGGCCTCAAAATAGCATTATTGAATGGATTTTATGTGCAAGGCCTCGTTACACTCCTTGAAATTTTTTTACTAATATTTTTAGTGGTTTCTTGATTTGTGAAAGAAATATGAAGCATGTTTGTGGGATGTTTGTGTGTTTATATTTTGGTAAAAGAATTTTAATTTGTAAAGTGTATTTTATAATATGTGTAACTTTATTGAGCACAAAAGGGAATCCCGGGTATTTAGGTGGGTGGACATGTACTGGTATGCTAATGATTTCGTGGGGTTTGGCCCCTGTTTCACGTAGCAAGTTTGACGATGACAACACTAACTAAAATATGACGATGATGTTGTTGGGGGACCACTAGGTTATGGGTATTCTCCCTACTAGTGGCTTGTGTGCACGAGAACGTATATTTATTATGGTTACTTTCAATGAGATACGAGGTACCTGGGGCTCACAACTAACTAGTGCTTAGGGGTGTTCCCATGATTTGTGCTCATTGGATCTTTTGTACTCATAATCGGAATACGGTGTGTTTGGTTGGTAAATTTAGTTGTGTGTGTGATTTATTTAAAATTGTAAATTCTTTAAAGTATCCCTCCTAAAAACTATTTTCATTTTGAAGTTTCACATCTTTGAAAATTGTTACTATCATTCATGTTTATAAAACATGTAAGTTTTTGTCTAGTAATTTTTTATAGCATGGGACCCCATTTGGAAAACATACCTTTATATTTTTATTTTAATATTGAAATTGATGTTACTTTTATTTTAAAGTATGTGCATTGGTAATAGAATATCGTGCTAACCTACTGAGTTATAAAACTCATGCCTATAGTCTTATTCTGTTTTTAGCCCTTATAAAGGTTTCAGCTTGAGTTCGATCACCCTGGGTGACATGTGATCATTTTTTTGGAGAGAAACCCATAAGGTCACATGGATTTATTTGGTTATCAGGTTTTTTTAGTTGAGTTTTTGGTTTAGTTGTACTTTCAGTTTCTTGAACAAATAATGTTTAGTTCAATTTTTATATAAATGTATTTTGGGCTGTCCATTTCTTTTTGTTGTTTGTTTGATTGTTTATATATGAGCAAAATCATTCCCTTGTGTACTCTATTGATGCCCTTGTTTCTTTTCACCATCCCAGGAGAATCGGGAATGCCTCTTGGGACTTGTCACGAGTTGGCATGGGTGACTGGTTCAGGGTCGACTCGGGCCGGTTCGTCACATTACCCTTAGGGTGTTCACTAGTGTAATAAAGGGTCATGTATCTAGACCCTAATATTATGAATTTTTATATTTCATTTTTAATAAAACAATGATTATATTTTTCCCTTTTTAATATTATTTTTTAAATTATTAAAGAATGAGTTTGAAAATTTTAGATTCTGATACGATGAAACACAAATTATATTTTTGGGGAATATATAGTTTCAATTAAGAAACTATTTTTGATGAAATTAATAATTTATGAAATAAATTTTATTTTAATAAAATAATATTAATAATTAATATTTATTAAATATAAATGATAATATAATTTTACGAATTCGAATTTAATTATTATAGGGGTCAGAAAACTATTATTGTCAAAAAAATATTATTTTACAATAAATGGGTATTTTGATTTAAATGTGTTAATTTTTATATTTATATAATTATATATATATATAATAAATATTATTTTTAAAATTATAATTTCATAATTATCCAACATTTATTTTTTTCATAATTTTCTAAGATAGACGAATTTTTGGGTAAAAATTAAATGCGGTGTAATTATATGATATGTATTATGACAACATAAAACCCCAAAAGTGATATAATAAATACTATAAATAGTATAATTGGAAAAAATTATGTTTCCCCTTTAAAATATATTTTTATGTTATTTTGATAATTTTATATACCCTTAATGAATCCTTCAAAACTTATATTATATTTTAAGGTTTTAAAATCAATTCTCCATAAACATGACTCACTTCCACATCAACAAGGAAATATTATTAATGAGTTGTGTTCCTAGAATTATAAAATAATTAAAACCACTCCTTTTTTGTATAAAACAAGGTCAAAAACCATGGTAATGTTTGTGTTTTTGATTACTTTATTATATAGATTCCAAAACCTATGTTTAGAAAATAATAAAGTACTCCCCTATCTTTTCCTATATGAACCCACACAAGCTATCATTTATATTCACTAAAAAACCTTATATCTTGAAATTAATATTAAAATATCATTATATATCCCTCCCAAGGTTCCCCCAATCTCTCAATAAGCTCCTCATAATATTTTATAAGTTCCCTCTCATAGTAAGGGATCCTCTCCTTCTCCTCTTTATTCAAGCACTTATTTTATGTTATGCGTGTTTTTTTCATTTGTTCATGTTAGGATATGTCATCACACATCCATATTACTTCCCTTATGATTTAAAAGTGATTATAGACCCCTTTATCTCTCGTTAATACCACCCATGAATCATTATGTAACCCTATTATGTTGTTGAAATTATCCTGAGATTTTTTCAATGTCAAACTTTTATATTGTGAATACCCATCACCATTTCCACTCAAGGGTATTCAACTAGATGTATATATACTTTTTTTATTGGGTAATTCAATGTAGTTAACCCAAAATCTTTGATCATGATATTAATTGTGATAAAATATGTCCTTTTTAATTATCTATATGGCATACATGAGCATGTTCATATTATGATGGGTGTGCCCAGATAGTCCTCCAATGCATTGGGTTGGGTTTTCGTCTCCTGAGACTTCATGTATGGGATTAGGGAGTAAACCTAATCCATTATGGGACTATATCCACCATATAATTTTGTCTTGTTAGTTATCCTTTACTTATTTTTATGACATGATTTATGTTGTCGCCACATTCCCATGTTGCCTTTATGATATCATGTTATATCATGATTCATTGTTCAATATTATGATTTTTACACCTATTATGTTACCTTGATATGCCTCTTATATCACATTTACTACTTAAACTTATGATATCTTTTTTTTATTCCCTTATTGTGCTTTATATCTCACCCCTTTCTTATGTACATCCCCATGTTATCCCATGTAGTTTAAGAAGAATGATGGAATTTTAGAAGCATATTAAGGAGTTTTTCAATAATTTTGTTGTATTTTTATTGCAAGTTGTTATGATATGTACCTAATTTATGAAATAAACTAGTATTTATGATCTTATAGGATTGTATAATGTGTAACTTTATGTAATAAATCATGAAATAGATTATATTAAAGATATGGGTTTTCATAGTAGGTATTAGAGGAATGTCTATTTTTTTTGGGATTAAGATTAGAATACTCTAGTGAAATCCTTGTGGATAAAACAAAATATAGTAAAACATCCATAAATTTTGGTAAAATATATATTAAGTAGTTTCCAAGCTAATTCATCCCTTTCTAGATACTATAAGTGGATTTGGCTCTTGCACAAAGGTACCTAGGGGTAGTAACCCTGAAAGGGAACATTGATCTAGACTTGATCATCACCTACTGCACAACAATGGGCCTTGTTATACACCTATTTTGACACTCCTGGGGGATATGATTTAGTAAATTCACAAGATCTTTATGATTCATTATTAAAGAAAAAAATTCCCATAATATTTTATATTAGGAAAAATATTGTGGATAACTTAGATTGAAACCTAGAAATTCATAGGTTAAGGAATGTATATCGTTTATGAGTTATCCATTCAATGTTCATAGTTTTCCTTTTATATGTTTAATAGTTTAAAAATTCTCACCAATAATTTTCCTTTTATTTTTATTCAATGGCTGGTAATATAATAAATCAATCCACCAACCAATGTGAGGATCATTGTTATGACTACCTGTATGAGATGCCTAGTATAATAGGAGATAAAGTAAGACATATTATTACTACATCAAACCAGCTATCACAAATCACGATTAACAACTATAACATATTTGAATTTACAAACATGATAAAGAAGTTTAGGATGATTTCTCAAGGAATTTTATCTGATAAAGGTGATAAAGGAAATAATATTCAATTTACTAAGTGTCAAAAATGCAGAAAGAGGCACTAAGGGAAATGTCACAAAGGAACTCAAATATCTTTTAAGTGGGGAAAAGTAGGTCATAAAGTACTTATTTATATTGAAAAATGAATATTTTGATTAACATAATGGATGGAAATAAAGTTCAATATAAGGTACCATTAACAGTTCTATTTTTTAAATGTGGAGAATTTGGACATTATCCACATTGATTCTCAATTCCAAGGGCTAACAAGCATGATGAGCACCAACAATCTCCAATACCAAGGTACAAGGAAAGTTTTATGTTGATATGGATCACGATTACTAAAGTACACATAACCTCTAATATAGAGTGGTGTTTTCTTATTGTATTTCAATTCATTCCATATTAGAGTATCATGTAAGTTATCTAAGAACATTGAGTCACCAACCCAAATGATTTTATATCATAGGGGAAAAACTTATATTATTATTGTATCATAAGTAAAAGTTTGTGGGAATATTCTTAAAAATATTATCATTCTCCCTTTAGTTTAATTCAATGTAATTTTTTGTATGGATTAGCTTTTCTTATGTTTATACAACATAAATTTCTAATAGAATTATATCACCATCTATATCATGAATATTCTTCTGATTCTATACAAGTGAATGGAGGATGATTAATCTTATTTAGTATCATAATATAAAGTATGTATATTATTACCCAATGAGAAAGAATATATAGCTAAATTGATTGATAATAAAGAAAAAAAACATCCCTGATGGTATGACCATTGTAAGGGAATTTTCTAATGTGTTTCCTAAAGAATTTTCTGGTCTTCCTCTTAACTCAGAGGTTGAATTTTCAATCGATATTTTACCCAGATCTTTACCAATATCCAAAAAATCTATATAGAATAGTAGTTTTTGAACTTAAGGATATAAAGAGGAAACTACAATATAATTTGGATAAAGGGTTCATATTCCCAAGTGCTTCATTGTGGGGTGAATTGATCCTCTTCATCAAGATCAAAGATGGGTCAATGCACCCTTGTAATGATTATCATGAGCTCAAAAAGATAATGATAATTAAAAAGTATCCTCTACCATGTATTGATTAATTGTTTGATTAGGTATGCAGAGCCTAGTATTTCTATAGGGTGGATCTTTGGTCAGGATACTATCAAGTAAAGTTGAATAAGGAGGATATCCCCAAGACTAATTTTCATACAAGGTATGGGCATTATAAATTCATATTTATTCCATTTGAACTCACTAATGATCTATAAATCTTCATAGAATTGATGAATTGAGTCTTTATAGGTTATATCAACAAATATTTGGTAGTCTTTATAGATGATATTCTCATATACTCCAAAATAAATGAGGAACATGAGGAGTATTTGAATATTGAATGAAATAACTTGTGAAAATAAAAGATGTATGTGAGGAATAGTAAATGTGAATTCTAGATGGTGCAAGTAAAATTATTGGGGAATTTTATCACCATAAAAGGGATTTATATGTATTATTCAAAAACAAAGTTAGTTAAAGGATGGAATATACCAATATCTATGACAGAAATCTATGGTTTCCTTGGATTATATAGGTACTATAATCAATTTGTGAGAAACTTATCTTGATTGTCAAGACCATTGACTAATCTTACATGGAATGGAGTCAATTTTTTCAGGATTGATGAATGTGGATAAATATTTAAAGAGATGAGGAAGAGGCTAATCACTACACTAGTGCTCACATTACCCACCAGTGGTGAGATATTTATTGTTAACATTGATTCATACAAAAAACAATTAGGTCATGTACTCATAAAATATGTAAAAGTGATAGTGTTGGACTCCTCAAGTGTTAATAATGTTTTAATTATCACAAATCCTATACATTTTTTAAAGATTTATAATCTTGTTTAATCTATCTAAAATCATGTGCACAGATGATTAGTTTCTCTATTCTTTAAATAAACCTATCCAAGATCTTAAGTGCTATGTTTAATGATTGTAAACTATTTTGAGTTTGTGTAATAATGGATTTCCTTGATAAATGATTAAGTATAATCCATTCTGTGAATATCACTGTTTAAGTCTATATACATATATTTGGCAAAGTCTGAGAAACCATGACCAGACACCGTGAACAGACACTATGACCTAGACACTGTGACCCAGATACCATGACCAGACACCGTGACTAGACACCATGGCCAGATACCATGACCAGACATCGTGACCCAGACACTGTGACCCAAACATCGTGACCCAGACACCGTGACCATCCAGAAACTGTGACCATCCAGACATCGTTACCATCCAGACACTATGATCAAACACTAAATCTGTGCTACATATTCTTGATCTTTATATAACTATTCCATCATAATTGTCTCACTTCTCAAAGGAAGAGAAGGAGAAACCATTTCAAGGAGAGACCTCTTCATGAAGTCATTGTTTCCAGAAAGACTGTGACGCCATTTCTTAATCTATTTTGTTGTTTTTCAATTTAATTTCTTACAGTCATATTTGAATTTTTTAAATTCATTGACATAATTAATGTTTCTTTATAGACATGTCACCTGACAGTACAAGGTACAAGGTGTAGAATACATGCATCTGGTCAGCTCTATCACATGCATTCTAAGAATAAAAAGAACAATGTGGCCAGAAGAAAAAGTGGTGACAATAGTAAAAATAGAAAAACAAGTCTATGTGTAATAATAAAGAAGAATGAGAATTCATGAAATATGAACCAATACATGAACCCAGACACTGCTGAAGAACACATGAAGCATACTCAAATCCTAGACTTGAGAACATTTTCGCACCATCAACTCTACGAAGAACACGATCTAGATCTAGCTGACCTGCGATACTCTGTTTTCCATAACAGGACTAGATTTCTATATCTACTTCATCCTAGAAGTATAGAGCTTCATAGACTAACACTCAGAGAACTTCTAACCTTATCTCATCATTTTTCTCTGTTTTGTATTATTTTTATCTTTTGAGCAGTTTGTGTGTGTGTCTGTATAAAAACATGCATTGTCTTCTACATTAAACTGAAGGATGTAATATATCCATTCTCATATATCTTTTTATACTTGTGTATTCCCACAAATAAGTGTGGAAGAGGTCTCTGTGTGACCTGTTAGTTCATACCCACAAAGAACTATAGGAGAGGTTGTCTGACCTAGATAGTCTTATGTACTATTGTTAACCCCGATCTAGGGTGTGGATCAAGTTTATTTATATAAACTTCTTTATGTCAGGTGATCACCAAGTGGAGTGGATTTGGTCTTGGCTTGAGACTGAACAACTTGTTTTATATCTCCTGTGATGTTTAATTTAGTTTTCTCTGTTTTACTGTATAATTCAGAAATCACAAAATTTACTTTGATAGTTAATCTTAGAAAGAAGTTATAATTGATTTTATTTATTAGAATAACATCAAAAGTAATTTTAATAATTGATATTAGGATTACTGATAATTAATCAATATTCTAATAAGTTATTTAAACAGTCAAACCTTAATAACTTTATTACTTTGATTAACTGGGTTGTATTTAATTTTATTGGGGAACCCCTTTAAGAATACTTTTTAAACATAAATTTTTATAGATACTCAATCCCCCCCATCTTGAGTACTCTACTCCAACCAACTTTTAGTATCAGAGGGTTTTTTTATTAAGACTCTGTTTTTGACCATATTCAACAATGCTTACAGTTGTACTTTAAAGATCTATTAATTTCTATTAATTTTAAATTTATAGATCTTTATAAGTATTTATTTATTATGGATAATATATTGGAAGGTGTTGCAACAAAATTACCACCATTATTTAATGGAACTAATTATTCTCAATGGAAAATTAAAATGAAAATGCATTTAGAAAGTATGAGTTTTGAAATTTGGTCTTCAATTATATATGAATATAAGATTCCTACTACTGATAGAATCACTTGGGATGATCCGACCAAGACTTCCTATAATAAAAATTGAAAAAATATGAATTCTTTATATTTATATTTAGGAGATGAGGAATTTAATAAAATCTCTACATGTAAAACCGCCCATGAAATTTGGGATATCTTGTTTATTTCACATGAAGGAACAACTAGTGTGAAAGAAATGAGACTTAATACTTATACTATTAAATATGATAAATTTAAAATAAAACATAATGAGCCTATTTTTGACATGTATCTCAGGTTCAACAAAATTTTCAACACAATTATTTCTCTTGGAAGAGAAGTCACTACCAAAGAGAAAATCATGAGGATTCTCATATGCCTACATAACAGATGGAGAGGAACCTCTGTCTCTATTAGATAGTCATGAGATATCAGAAAGATACCTGTAAAATAAATCATTAGAAAACTAGTGATGTATGAATAGGAGATAAAAGTCAACAAGTAAGGGGAGGATGAACCAAAAAGAAAATCAGTTGTGTTCAATACCACCACCTATAAACACAAATAGAAAGGGAAATTGGAAGTTTTTGTAGAAAGTTATAGCAGTTGACAATCATAACCTGATAGCGATGAGGATATGGATCAATGATCTATAAGGTTTAAGATATTTTACAATAATAAGAACTTTTTTAGAAATACTAACTTTAAGGGAAGATATGATCAAAAAGGAAGTTGGAAGAAAGATTGGAAATGAAGTGACAAGTCTGATGAGATTGTCTGTTATGAATGTAATCAAAAGGGACATATCAAGGCTGACTGTCTCAAGATCAAGTAAAATAAATAAATATGAGGACAAAGATAGAAATTATAAAAAGGAAATGAAAGAAACATGGATTGCTTCTGAGGACAGTTCAAGTGACTTAGAATCTTTACATGATGAATATGCTAACAAAGACAATATGTGTTTTATGACAAACACATCTGAGGTAACATTGGAATATCCTGTATGCAATTCCTATTATTCTGGAGATGAGAGTGACTATGAAAATATTTCTAATAAAGAAATGTTTGAGTATTGCAATATGATTGAAGAGACATGCAATTAACTAAAAGATAAATACAAGTCTTTAAAGAAAAATCATGCTCTTACCTCAACTTTTAAAACTAAACTTAGTGTAGAAAGGGAGAAAATGCTCAATTACTCAAAGAAAATAATGAACTAAATCCATATAATGAGAAATTAATAAGGGATCTTGAAAGGTTTACTAATGGTAAAGATACCTTGGTACAAATTCTAGGTAAATAGGTTACTCCTAAATATACTACTGGCATTGGCTATCAACCTGGTAATAGAAATTTTGGAAGAACTATTTTTGTTTATAAATCTAGGACATACAAATTTACTCCTAGTTCTAGAAAACATTTAGCTAGTTCATGTTATGATACACTCTCTACTGTTTGAAGCTTTTCTGGACCAAATAGAGTTTATTTTTCAAGTACTTTACATAATTATTATAGGAAACCTATGATGCAGATATGGGTTTCTAAGGCACTAGTCACTAATATTACTAGACCCAAACAAGTATGGTTACCAAAATATGTTTTCTTTTTACCATTTTGTAGGAAAGTTTCTTAAAGAGTTCCTATAAATGCTTATGGTACTTGGACAATGGGTGTTTGAGACACATGACAGGAGAATATTCATGCTTCAAGAATTTAATAAAAATTGATGGAGGACATATCACCTTTGGTGACAATGCCAAAGGAAAGATTATTGGCCTTGTCCAAATCGGTAACTCTAACTCAGTTTTAATTTCCAAAGTACTTCTTGTTGATGGATTGAAATATAATCTTTTTAGGATATTCAATCTCTATTAAAGCCTAAAGAGTGTTTAATAAAAGAACTAAATGTGTGGAAGAAACTGTCTTTGTCAAATTTGATGAAATAAATCCACATGAGCCTAAGAACACTCTAGAGAACCTGGAGGATGATCTGGACATTAATTCAAAATCCTCTAACCATCCTGTAAAGAAATCTATGAAAACTTATAGTTCTGTAAATTCTTTATATTCAGGTCACAATGAACCTGACCCTATTGAAGAACCTAAAATCACCAGTCCTTATTTTTCTAGAGATTTTAGAACTCTTAAGAACCATACTTTAGATGTTGTTGTAGGAGACTTAGATAAAGGAACTAAAAATAGAGCTTCTATTAGAAATTAGGTTGAACATCAAGTCTTCCTGTTATAACTTAAACCTAAAGACATTAACGATGCAATAAATGGGGAATTTTGGGTGATTTCTATGCAAGAAGAACTTAATCAGTTTGAAAGGAACAAAGTTTAGAAACTTGTTGACAGACCCAAAGACACATTCACCATAGGCACTAAATGGGTGATTAGAAATAAGGTAGATGAAGTTGGTAATATATTTATAAATATGGCTAGATTGGTTGCACAAGGACATAGTCAAGAATAATGAATTGACTATAAAGAAACATTTTCACCAGTAGCTAGACTTAAAGCCATCATAATTATGCTTTCTTATACTGCACATCTGAATTTTAAAATACATCAAATTGATGTCAAAAGTTCATTTCTAAATGGGTATATAGCTGAGGATGTATTTTTTGAGAAACCCCATATTTTTACAAACCCTCATTTTCCAAACCATATTTTTAAATTATCAAAAGCTTTATACAGTTTAAAACAAGATCCAAGAGCTTGATATGATATACTGGGTACTTTTCTTATTTATAAAGGTTTTACTAAAGGAATAGTTGATCCTACCATTTTTATAAAACGAATTTCCAATGATGTTTTAGTAGTTAAAATTTATGTAGATGACATTTTCTTTGGATCTTCAAAAAATTATTTCTGTATTGAATTTTATAAAATGTTTCAAAATGGATTTGAAATGAGTTTAATGGGTGAACTCAAATTCTTTCTTGGATTTCAAATCTTTAAAAATAATAATGGTATTATTTTAAATCAAAGAAAATATAATAGATATATTCTAAAACCTTTTGGATTAGATATCACTAAAAGTAGTTACAATCCAATGAGTAATACTTGTAAGTTGGATCTTGATGAAAATGGAAAATCTATTGATCAAACCACTTACAGAGGAATGATTGGAAGTTTACTCTACTTAACTACTAGCCGACCTAAAATTATGTTTAGTGTGTGTATGTGTGATCATTTTCAAACAAATCCTAAGGAATCTCATTTAAATTCTATTAAAATAATCTTCAAATACCTCAAGCATACACCCAATCTAGGACTGTTCTATCCTAGAGGACAATCATTTGAGTTAGTGAGTTATTCTAATGTTGAATTCGGTAGATGTAAGTTAGAAAGAAAAATCACCTCTGGAACATGTCACTTTTTAGGCAAGTCACTAGTATCATGGTGTAGTAATAAACAAAACATTGTTGCATTATCTACTGCAAAAGCTGAATACATAGCTGTTGGTAGTTGTTGTGCAAAAAAAATTTAGATTAAACACACATTACTATATTATAGATATCAATTCAGACATGTACCTATAAATTGTGACAATACAAGTGCTATTAACATCTCAAAAATTCATGTTTCACACTCTAGGACAAAACATATTGATGTAATACATCACTTTTTGAGAGATCATTATAAAAAATGTGACATCACTTTGAGATTCATTAGAACTGAATATTATATTGCTGATACATTCACTAATCCATTAAATTCTGAAATAATAGATTACATCATACATGAATTGGGAATGATAAATCTTAAATAGTAAATATACAGTTTCACAACTTACTATTTCATGTTTACGGTCTCATAGTTTCTCTCTGTTACTATCTGACACTTACTATCTCAAACAATACGGTCACATAGTTTAGAAATCACACAGTTACGGTCTCACCGTGAAATCTAGTTATGGTCTCACTGTGAAATTTGGTTATAGTCTCACCATGAAAGCTAGTTACGGTCTCACCATGAAAGCTAGTTACGGTCTCACTGTGAAAGTTGATTACAGTGCCATCGTAAATATGTTTCATTATTTTATTTATACATTATAACCCGTGTCAAAGTAATTAATTATTTTACCCTTTTAATTTCCTGCGTTTGTGATCCCATGACACTTGATATCCCTAAATGATAAAAACTAAAGAATTTTCACTCTTTCTTCACTTGAGATCTCTTATCTCAAATCATAACCCCTCTCTCAAACCTTTGGTTTTCTATCTCTCTCTCTCTCTCAAACCATCATTGAATTCCCAGGATTAAACTCCCATCTTCATCAACTCCTAAGAAGTGCAGTTCAAGGAAGAAGTTGAAAATAGCTCCGAGGTTAGCGCCTAAAGGTCCACTGAATCCAAATCTGGTAGACAGAATAGTGGTATCCGAAAAGGATATATGCTCTAAGTGGCTTCTTTCAAGTAATTATTTGGTATTGAAAGTGCTAAAAGAGAAAGGATGGATGGATTGGTTCACAAAGGAGGATAGGCCTATTTATCCAAAATTAGTTGCACAGTTTTATCAGTATGTTCAATTCTCTTTTGATTTAGAAGATGGCTATGTTTTGAGAAGCTAGATCAATGGCTAGAGATGCACATTTTCTTCAAGGTTATGGGTTGTATGCCTTAGGATACTTCATGAGAGTATTTGTGAGGACTACCAGATAGGTCCTCGTGAGATCTTTGTTTTGGAAGAAGTGTTGGGAAGCTTAACTGGGAATCAAATAAAGTGAAGAGCCATTGCCGCTGAGCTAGATGGTGAAACCAAGCTTATGTTTATGTTTGTTCAGAATCCGATTATCCCCAGAAAAGGTTATTTTTCTACACTAAAGTATCATGATGTATTTTTGATACATCACATGAAAATGGACATAAGATCAACCTATGAAAATATGTTATACACCATATGTGTGAGTTGATCAAAACAACCTCCAATTCAACCTCCCTATTCTATTCAATACTTATATCATCTATGATTCATTCAAAAGGGTTGGTTAGACTAGATAAAGAATCTATTAATGATTATGAGTTTTGTATTTTGAAATTTACAGTAAAGAGAATAAAAATAATTTGGAATCCATGGAGAAAATCTTGGGTGGAAAACAATGATAGGGTTTATGAAAAGTTTAATCTAGTGGAATACTCTTCAAGACCTAAATATATTTATGATCATTGTTTGGAACTAGATGATATTGTTGAGTATTCTGATGAGGAAAAAGGGAAAGTGGTTGTTTCACCTAGAAGATAAACTATTCTGGTTGAGGAAGATACTGAATCTACTCCTCAAGTCTTAATTGAGAAGGAAATACTTGTTCCTGAAGATGTTTCTGATTTAAAAGAAAAACCAACTACTGAAGAAGATTATTTTTCTACGGTAAACGAATAGGATTTTGTAGAAGAGAATATATAAGATCTGTTTGTTGTGCAAGAAGCTGGTCTTGAGGAACACCCAGAGGAACAATATGTTCCTGAAATTATTCCATCTGCTGAAGAGAGAATAGAGAAATCCTTTCAGTTCCCTAAAAAGGAAATGGGTGAGGATATCAGGGATAAAATCTTGGAAATAGATCAAGGGTCTAAATCTATCAGTCCTGAGAAAGATGCACCTGTTGAGGGGGAGCATCACCCAAATCTGGAACCTATTGAAGTCCTTAATATCATTGATCCAAGATCAGTAGATACATGGTATAAATTCCCTAGTTATTTTGATGTGAATGATTCACAGGAAGTCTCATCAAAAGGTATTGATCTATCTACTATGTTTCAATTGAAACTAGCATCTTCACCTGAAGTTATCTCTACCAAAGATCACGAGCTTGTTTTAGCTTCCATCCCTGAACCTTCCTAAGAACCTCTAAACTTTGTGAATAAGGATGATCTGAAAGCATTTGGATCTACCCTATTAGATAGAGTTGAAAAACTCATGAATACTCAACTGGATCATATAACCAATTGAAGTGAAATAGATGATTCCCTATTGTTTAAAAAGATCATATGGAAGATTTATCCCAAGATGCTTCATGAGATTCAAGAATTCGGAGTTGAGAACAAACAGCTTAGTGATGAAGTAAAGACTCTAAGTGGTATGGTTGAAGATATGCGTAGAGTGATTAACTCAAGACCATAACCTATTTCTTATAATGTTAAGGATGTTGATAGTCATATTCCATAGAAAGTAGCCTCTCTAATTTAACCTAATATCCCTTCTTAAGCTGGAAAGGTAGCTAAAAGAAACAAGCAGTTTGTTCAAGAGATGCATGAACTTGTTATTGTTCTTAATAAGTTGACTGATGAGTATAATGGTTGTCTCTAGAAAGTTCTGAATCAATTGAAATCCCTTACTTCGGCTATTACTACTTATCGTACTTTTGGACAATCATCTCAACCCTCTTTAGACAGTGATCTATTCATAACAATTGTCAAATAAGAACTTTAGGCTATGCTCAGTGGTTTTGATAATGAATCTCTATCTGAAGTTGTCAAGAATAGTGACAGAGTTCTTGATTTGGTGAGAATTCGTTTCAATATTTCCAATGATGCTCATCAAGAAATTTCTAAGAAGGTGGATTTCTACTTCAATCATATCTTCTCTAATAATTACATGACCAACCATTTCAAGTACCTCATAGAGAATCTAATAATTTCTCCTGTCACTCAAGCTTTCAAAACTCAAGTCCAAAAGATCAATATTTCACTCCTTTGTTAGATAAGTATATGTATAACAGGGATGACTTTGAGAAATCCATGCAGCATGGTGGTGATATCATTGATAACTTCATCAATATTTTGAGGCCTTATCTTCAGGTCTAGAGTAATGCCATTGTCGCTCCTATAGTTTCACCCCTAAGATCTGGTTTTCCTACCATCTCATCCTCTTCCCTTGCCTCTACATCTATTTCTGTCTCTTAGGATCTAAGTCAGATCAGGCCTTTTATCATTGATCAACAGTTTTAGTGGTCTTACACTACACCTACCTTGGACCCTTTTGTTTTTGAAGGAATCCCTTTACCTTCTCTATCCACTAGTCCACTCCCTTCTTCTACTTCTACCTCAACTCATCTGGATTCTTCTTTAGATGTTTCTACCAAGGGAAAATAGAAGACAATACAGTGCTGAAGAAAAATGACTACTATATTTTGATAGGGATTATTTTTGTATTTCTTGTTACTTACTGTTTGTAATGACACTTTTTTTCTAATGCATTCGGAACTCCTCTTATCTATTCTTTTATTTAATTTTTTACTCTTTTTGATAATCCCAAAAGGGGGATAAATATGTATTCTATATTCAAATTAAAGAAGAGACACATTACCTAAGAATAAATCTCTCACTCACATGATTTGTGATCATCAAAAAGGGGGATATTTTTATACTCATCATGTGTTAATAATGTTTTAATGATCACAAATCCAATACATTCTATAAATCTTGATAATCATATTTAATCTATCTATGATCATGTGTACATATGATTAGTTTCTTTTCTTTAAATAAACCACTCCCAGATATTAAGTGATATGTTTAATGATTGTAAACTATTTTGAGTTTGTGTAATAAAGTATTTCCTTGATAAATGATTATGTATAATCCATTCTACGAATATCACTATTTAAGTTTGTATACAGATATTTGGATAAGTTTGAGACACTGTGACCAGACACCGTTACCAGACACCGTGACTAGACATTATGACCAGACACCGTGACCAGACACCGTGACCCAGACACTGTGACCATCCAGACACTGTGACCATCCAGACATCATGGCCATCTAGACACTGTGACCATCCAAACACTGTGATCAGACATTGTGATCAAACACCACATTTGTACTACCAGTTTTTGATCTCTATACAATTATTCCATAATAACTATCTCACCGCTCAAAGTAAAATAAGGATACATTGTTTCAAGGAGACACTTATTCATGAAGACACCATTTCTAGATAGACTGTGACACTGTTTCTTAATCTATTTTGTCGTTTTTTAATTTAATTTCTAATAGTCATATTTGAAGTTTTTAAATGCACTGACAAAATTAATGTTTCTTTGTAGACATGTCACCTGATAGTACGAGGTATGAGGTGCATAATACATGCATCATGTCGGATCCAACACATGCATTATAAGAATAAAAAAACAACATGGCCAGAAGAAAAAGTAGTGACAATAGTAACAATAGAGAAACAAGTGTGTGTACGATAATGAAGAAGCATGAGAATTTATGAAAGAATAACTAATACATGAAAACTGACACTGCTGAAGAACACACGAAGCATACTCAAATCCTAGAGTCAAGAAAATTTTCGCACCCTAAAGTCCATGAAGAACACGAGCAAGATCTAACTGACTTGCAAAAGTGTGTTTTCTGTAAGAGGACTTGATTTCTACATCTGCTTCATCCTAGAAGTCTAGAGCTACATAGAATAACACTCATAGAACATCTAACCTTATCTCATCATTTTTTCTCTATTGTGTATTGTTTTTATCTTTAGAGTAGTCTGTCTGAATAAAAACATGCATTGTCTCCAACATTAAACTGAAGGATGAAAGATATCCCTTCTCATACATCATTTTACACTTGTGTATTCCCACAGATAAGTGTGGAATAGGTCCTTGTGTGACCTGTTAGTTCATACCCATGAAGAACTGTGGAAGAGGTCGTGTGACCTGGAAAGTCTTGTGTACTATTGTTAACCCCGATCCAGGGTGTGGATCAAGTTTATTTATATAAAATTCTTAGTGGGAGGTGATCACCAAATGGAGTGGATTAGGTCTTAGCTTGAGACTGAACCACTTATTTTAAATCTGCTATGTTCTTTAATTTAGTTTTCTCTATTTTACTGTATAATTCAGAAATCGCTAAATTTACATTGATAGTTAATCTTGTAAAGAAGTTATAATTGTTCTATCTTATTATAATAGCTTCAAAATTAATGTTAATAACTGATATTAAGATTAATAAGAATTAATCAATCTTCTAAGAAGTTATTTAAATAGTCAAACTTTATTAATTTTATTACTTTGATTAACTAGGCTACATTTAAATTTATTGGGGAACCATTTTAATAATAATTTTAAACAGAAATTTTTATAGATACTCAATTCACCCCCCCCCCCCCCTCTTGAGTAATCTCCTCTTACAAATATATAGCCTATGCCTCCCACCAATTAAATATCAATGAGTATAATTACCCAACACGTGATCTAGAATTGGAAGTGATGATCTTCGCATTGAATATTTGGAGAAATTATATCTATGGGGATAAGTGTAAAATATATACATATTATAAAGCCCTCAAACATATATTCACACAAAATGAGAATAATATGCATCAATAAAGGTGGTTATATTGGATCAAGTATTATTATTTTTCAATCCATTACTGCCCTAGAAAAGACAAAAAAGTGGCAGATTATCTAAGTAGAAAAGATCTTATAATAAACTAATCCATGATGAGGATTACAAGGTATCCAAACTTATTGTTCATACAAAGCATGGATATGAAAATCATAAGAGGGTATTCATCCTACCTTTCCCAAATAACTACTCAACCATCTATTCTTGAGAGGATCAAGGAATCCCAAAAAGATGATGTAGTGATACAAAAAATAGTAGCAAATATTTTGGAGTTCAACTTTACTAAAGATAGAGTTATAAGGTTTGAAACCCAAATATGTGTCCCATAAAAACTAGAACTGAATAGGTAATTTTTGGATAATGTATATAACTCCTCTATTCATCTATGAAGCACTAAGATGTATAGATACCAGAAGAAAAAATTCTAGTGGGATAACCTGAAGAGAGAGATTGTGGAGTTTTTATTTTGATTTTTGGTATACTAATAATTAAAGGAAAAATGAAAAAATTATAATGGTATGATACAACCATTTCTCATATCAATATGTAAATGAAAAAAATAACCATGGATTTCATCATAGGACTCCCTGGGATATCTAAAGGAAATAATTCCATTTGGGTTGTAGTTTTTTTTTTGGATAAAAGACAGATTCATTAATAATGGAAATCAGCAGACGTAAAGACTCGAAGCCATGCTGGAAAATGGTCCAACTAGAGCTGGTTGACATCAACAGGGCCTGATGCCACCAGTTGATGGGTAGCCTTGTTTCCATCCCTTTTGGTAAAGGAGAAGGTATAGAAATAAAAGAAGTGGTGAATGGAGAGGATTTTCCTAATGAGGGGTCCAAAAGACTAAAGTCTGCCATCGTTGAGGTTGATGGCATTGATAATGGTGAGGTAGTCTGACTCGATGATGATTTTTTCCCATCCATGGTCACAAGCAAGCATCATTCTGGCGACGATGGAGGTAGTCTCGGCAACCACCGGTTCCCAAAAAACGTGATGTGACTCATGTTTGGCTGCAATGATTTGACCAAGATGGTTCCGAGCCAGTAGGCCAAGGGCAACAGGACCATCCTTGGGGAGAGCCGCATCCACATTAATCTTGAGAATTCCTTCCGGGGGTAGGCTCCAAAGGGTGGAAAAATAGGGGGTTCCATAGGAAAAGTGTTGTCCATTGTGGTGCTGCCAGCCCTCTAACCAGGAAGAGTCCCGATCAATCCATAATTCGGGAGGTTTGTGAAAATGGTTGAAAACGGCATCATTTCAGCGGACCCAAATGATCCACGCCATGATGCAAAGAGAGCCCGCTTCAGCCGATGAGAAAGAGGAGCACCATCACATCAGAAGATAGGGGAGGTCAGAGCCCATGGTCAGTGAAGAAACAGCAAAAGTGCACTATTTAATCTAGATCTCCTTTTCCCACGGACAATGGATGATAGTGTGAAAGGGAGATTCTGAGATGTTCGGGCAGAAGGGGAAAAACCCTGTCACTGGAAATATGACAGAAGGCAAGAAGAATCATGGTAGGGAGGTTACCCTTGCACAACTTCCACCAAAAGTGACATATTTTTGGGGGGACATTGAGTTTCCAAAGTGATTTACATGGCACCCCTTCCCTCTCGTCATTATTTCCAATAGTGATCTGGTAACCGGATTTCACCGTATAGGCTCCGGAGAGATTGTGTATCCAAAATAGATGGTAGGGGCCAACATCTGGAACACAAAGGATACTAAGGATAATTTTCTTATCTCTTTCATTAAACCATGCGTGAATCCTTTCCATGCACCACCCAATCCCCTGATCGTCGAAAAGGCATCTGACAGTGGCATCTTCAAAACCTGGTTGGGTAGGGGACGATCCCTGCACGCCTTCCTTATCAATCAGCCAGGGATCAGTCCAGATGTTAACTATTGATCCATTCCCAATCCTCCAGCCCATCCCTTTTCCTAGAAGACTGTGGGCACCCCATATTCTTCTCCAGAAGAAGCTAGGACAGGGCCCAAGACAGGATTCATGGAAGTCCTTGTGGGGGGAGTATTTTTCCTGGAGAATTCATGCACAAAGAGAGGATGGGTGGTTAAGGAGGCTCCAACCTTTCTTAGCCACCAGTACATCATTAAAGTGAAGAAGATCTAGGAATCCCATTCCACCCTCAGATTTAGGTAAGCAGAGGTTCTTACAGGCAATCTAGTGAGTTCGATTCCTCCCATTATTTGTTCCCCACTAGAAGTTGGTTGTGCGTGCATGTATCTGATTGACTACAGTAGCTGGGATTTTAAAGAGATACATGAAATAGATGGGGATGGATTGGAGAGAAGCTTTAATAAGGGTCTCCTTTCCATCTTTGTAAATTCTTTTAGGGGTCCATCCTTGAATTTTTTTCTCAATCCTGTCCAACATAGATACGAATATTTCTTTTTTGGAGCATCCAATCACCGTATGAAGCCCGAGATACTTCTGATGTTTCTCTACCATATGAATGCCTGCAATGGTGCATATTTCTTTCTTTTTGGATAGAGGAACCCCAGTGATGAAGGATATTTCCGACTTTCCATGATTGATAGACTGTCCAGAGGCCCTCTTATACTGTTGGATCGCATGGCCAATCACACGACACTCGTCATTGGTTGCTCTGGAGAAAAGGAGGCAGTCGTCAGCGAAGAAGAGATGAGAGACCGCTGGGCTTGCATGAGAAACCTTTGCCCCATGGATTGTATGAGAGGATGTGGCCCTGGAAATGAGGTTAGAAAAAACATCAGCCACCAAGATAAAGAGAAAGGGAGAGAGAGGGTCTCCCTGGCGCAAGCCTCAGGATGGGGAGAAGCCTCGGGTGAGCACCCCATGGACATTGATTCGGAAGGAGACAAATGAGACACAGTGCATGACCATGTCTGTCCATTTAGAGCAGAATCCCATTTTTTGCATCATGACTCTGAGGAAATGCCATTCCACTTTATCGTAAGCTTTGGTCATATCCATTTTCCACGCCACGGTTCCTTTTTTCATAGTGGAGTGTGTTTTCATCGAGTGGAAAACTTCATGGGTGACAATTTCATTATCGGTGATCAATCTCTTAGCCACAAAGGCGCTTTGATTTTTTGAAATGATGTCAGGTAACCAAGTGTGCAGCCTATTAACTAAGATTTTTAAGAAGATCTTGTAAGAGACATTGCAGAGGTTGATAGGTCTAAAATCGGGGACCACAAGAGGTTTCTAGATTTTGGGAATAAGGACGAGGACAGTTTCATTGATCTCAAAAATGTTTGTTTTCCCATCCCAAATGTTCTTCATTAGGTTTCATATGTCGGGGCCAATAATATGCCAGTATTGTTTAAAGAATAGTGTGTTGAATCCGTCTGGGCCTGGGGCCTTAGTAGGGTGGATCTTTTTAAGAGTCATCCAAATCTCGTCATCTGTCACATCTTTGGAAAGATTCCTATTGATCTCTTTGGTTATCACCGATCTGATGCACTCCTCAACTTCAGGAGAGATAACAGGATTTCCTGCAGAACAAAGGATCTGAAAGTGGCTAGAAAAACCCTCTTAGATTCCATCGGTGTTAAAAACTTTTCTTCCATCTGGTTGCGATATGAAAGATATTAAATTTTTCCAGCTCCTACTAGAAGCTTTCTTGTGAAAATATCAGTTGTTGTCATCCCCTTCAGCAATATGGGTGTCTCGCGCCCGCATGGCCCAGTAGCTTTCCTTTATGTGCAGAGCTGCATCGAGATCTCTTTGAGTGGCTCCGATTTTTGAAAGATTTAAATTGGATGGGGGTGGTTGAGAAGGTTGTTCAGTTTCCTTTCAAGTAAATTGCAGTGCCTGTCGGGATGGTGGAACTTCTTTATGCTCCAGGACCTCAAATCGGATGCGACCTGTTGTAGATTAGATCTAACATCTGCAGGGTTATTCTTCCAGCTTGATCGGATAACATCTTCACACTCATTGTCTTTTGACCAGAAGCTTTCAAATCTGAGGGGTTTGCTAGATTTCATGTTGTGATTTCTTTGAGCACAGTTGATAACAATTGGGTAGTGATCCGATAAGTTGAGCGTCAGGTGACTGATGTGAAACATGCTGAAGATATTTGTCCAATCTGTTGAGCCCAGAAATCTGTAGAGCCGATCAGCGATGCGGGTTTCATCCGTGTTACCCCGGAACCATGTGAATGGATTGACCGCGTATCCCAGATCGACTAGGTCCACCATGGAGATTGCATTATTAAAATTTGACATCTATGCCGAAGGCCGGAAGGCTCCACCTCTTATTTCATTATGATAAAAAATCTCGTTGAAATCACCTCCGAATAGAATAGGACTCAGCATATCATTTCTCAGCAGGATGAGAAGATCCCAAGATTCCCACTTATCATTGAGGGATGACCAACCATAGAATCCCACAAAGGTCCAAGGTGGGTTATGGTCTGCATGAATGGCCACACCCATGTGGTGCGAGGAGAAGGACAAGATCTTGAAGTTAATGTTCTCCTTCCATAGGAGACAGAGTCCCCCTCAATGTCCTTGCCGGGAGACCAGGAGGTATCCTTGGAAGCCGCATTTCTGAGCAATGTTGGTGGTGTCCTTGATTTCCAATATGGTTTCAGACAAGAAAATCATATCGGTGTGACTTTGGGTGCAATTGCGCTGGAGAAATCAAATCGTTCGTGGGTTTCCAAGCCCACGACAGTTCCATCATAAAATGATCATTGATCTATGCGGGGCTCGGTCTTGCCCGCCTCCACCTTTGAGTCCTCCGGGTTCATTTTTTCTCCTGTATTTTTCCATCTTTTTGGGGATTTTCCCGATGACTGACCCATTTAAATTCATTTTTCTAGCTCCCTGGGTTTTGGGTCATCAGATTTGTCATCTCTGTCTTCATGTTGCACCCTTTTCCAAGTTCTACGGGTGATTGGTCCTGATGGTGAAGGTCTTGGCATCCCAAAGTCACCATGTGCTATGATTCCTGACATGGTTGTTTCTGAATCAGGTTCAGGGTCTGGTGGATCGGTGGGCATTTGTCTCAGTTTCGGGCTTTGATCTATTGAATCTTTTAGCATTTTCAATGGCTCTACTGATGTTGAGATAGTGTCCTTCAGGGGGTATGATGTGTGCCTGATTCAATGAAAATATTCTTCGCTCGGTTCTCTTGCCAAACCCCACAATTGTACGTGGTCTTAAAGTTCTAAGATGGCCTGCCAGCTTCTATTTGAGTGGTTGGGCTATCTTCAGGAAACTCTGGAGGTCCAAGAATGATGACTTTATCATGTTCAATTTCCACTCGCCTTGTATGAGCCATCGTGAGACGATTACGGTCCTTTTCTTTTTCTGTCTCAGGGATGAACGAAAAATTCATCATTTTGGCTCAGAGCCATGGACCATATTGTAAGATGATATTACCTGATTTGTTCTCTTTCATTGAATCACACGCTCTATCCAGATGTCCGATACGTATACAGAAAAAGCAAAAGATTGGGATTTTATCGAATTCTAATGATATCTAGGTGTTAGCGTCATCGATTTTCAAAAACATGCCCCTCATTAGGGGCTCGGACCCTTCAATCCCAGCTTTAATCCGTACCTCGGGTCCCCATTGGATTGGGTCTGAGGAATCCCACTCTAGGAATTGGCCAATGTGATCTCCGATTTCTCTCAGGACCCATTCTGTTCTCCCATGAAAAGGGATTCCTTTAATGTGTATCCAGAAAGGGGACCGGGTGAGCTTAGTGTGTTGGATTTCATCCCCCCCTTTAAATTCTTCCTTGAGGAGGAGTTGATTATCAAAGGACCGTGGCCTGCCTCTCAGGATTTTATCTCTATCTCTCTCATTGAAGAACTCAAAGACACGGAGGTTGTTCCCCACTTCTCGTATAGCCACCCCGTATTCCAGTTTCCATAGATTCTAAAGGGTATTTTTGAGGGCCCCCTGGTTAACTAAGATTTTTTCCACAAATTTTCCGACAACCAGCAATGACATACGTTTTTCTAGGAGCGCATCTTCGTTTCTCCATGCCTCAATCGACTCTTTTTCTTTGTCCGTCAAGGACATTCTCCTCCATTGGTTCACTAAATCTGCATCCATGATTCTATGCCCTTATATCCAATCCTCTGGGATTCCACAATTCATTTCACGACCCGGGGCTAAATGGTAAATCTCACAGGCCTGGCCCAACCCAGAAATTCCTCTGTCTAGGTGTGACCCAAAAAAACCTCCAGTCTGGTTCGGCCCAAAAGCATCGCTCCACTGAGAAGAGTATTATCCCCAATTCAAGTAACTCAAACAATTTTGGTAAAGCTAAGTTTTAAGAGGCTCATGTGTAAGTAGTTGAGTCCAGAAAAAAAAAGCAACACTGGAGTGAGAACTTTCACGCATGGGAAGACCACTATCCGTAACCAGCCCTGCGTGGCCAGAACTTTCGCACAGGGGAATGCCTCTTTCCGCGACCAGCCCTATGCGGTTAGCTCCTTCGCGCAAGTGTAACACGATCGGATCTCTCACTGGTGCCCTTGCACTACCAGAACGACCAAAATTTGGGGCACACCAACTTGCGTGAAGAAACCCTGCGCGAAAACCTCTTGGAGACGGGACTTCACAGCTGAAGCTTCACTACCCACCCTTCGCCCGCCAGTCCCATGCGGTGCTGAGGGACTCGTCTTCGCGTCCAAGAACTCCGCATATTGGGATGCCACCACACCACCCACAAGTCAGAAGTTCATATGTTCCCTTCTTCGCGAAGCAGATGGGTCGAGAGGGTTTGTCATCGAGAACCCCCAATAGGTGATCTTCTTCGTGCTGGCATCCTTGCAGAACCCCCAATAGGTGCTCTTCTTCGGATAGCCTCCGTATTCCAGATCTCGCTTTCCACGAGAGGGGTCGTCATCGGGAAGTCAATGTGAAGGCGGGGACACAGAGTCTGCAAATGGTGTTGAAAGGAAGAATCCAATCCCCTTCCCCTATGAAGCACAGGTTTCGGGGAGCGTGATTAAGCTCGGAACAACTGTTACTGGCCCGAGGGGACCTGGAACAACAGAGTCAGAACCGATGGGGCCCGAAGGATCCAGATCACCTATAGGTGGTCCAAGAAATGGGAAATGGGGAAACGGAACCGAGGTGAAAAGGGAAACAGAGCCGAGGCGAATGGGTAATCGGAGCCGCAACGAGGAGAACTGGTGATGGCGATGGTTGCCTGCAAACCAAAGGAAAACATTATCGTCACCCGCCACCACGAGAAAAGCGCGAAGGAGAAAACTGAAGCCCTAGTAAACCCTAGGAGGATTCTCTCACAGCAGGAGAGACTAGATCTAGGTTTTAGTTAATCACCATGCAAAGTTATCACTTTTAATTTAAATCGGTTATAATTTATATCTTGACCAACTCTCAAAAATATAAATAAGGGTAGTGGTAAGACTACATGGAGTTCCACTCTCTATTGTATATGATCAATATCTGAGGTTTACCTCATGTTTTTGGAGAATCCTTCAGTAATCATTGAATATAGAACTGATATTCAACATAACTTATCACCCTCATATGGTTGGTCAGTCTGAAATGACCATTCAAAATCTATAAGATATGCCAAGATCATGTTCAATGTATTTACAAGGATGTTGGGATAATCACTTCCCCCTAGTTTAGTTCTCATATAGAAATGGTTTTTTCTCTAGCATTCAAATGGTACCTTATGAGGCTCTACATGGGAAGAGGTTTCTGAATCTGAAATGATGGGATGAATTTGGAGAGTGAAATCGGATCGGACCTGATCGTATCCAATATATTATATAAAAGGTTCAAAAAATTAGTTTCATATGAAATATACACAAAGTTGGCAGAAAATCTATGCTAAAAATCATCGATGATACCTAGAGTTTGAGGTCATAGATAAATCATTCCTTCATATATATTTGTGGAACAAAGTCATGGGGTTTGGGTAGAAGGGAAAGTTTATTCCTAGATACATCAGCCCAATTGATATCCTTGATCACATCAGATTGGTGGAATATCAACTATCACTCCCTCCAAACCTATCTCAAGTACATTATGTGTTCCATGTTTCCCTCTTGAGGAAGTGAATACCAGACCACTCACATTTACTAAATCTATATTTGGTACCATTGGATAATTATTGTCCATATGAGTACCAACTGGTTAAGGTCATAGATCATAGAGACAGAGTTCTACAAAACAAGGAAACTCACCTAGTCAAAGTGTCGTGGAGAAACCACAAGTTTAAGGAAGTGATGTGGGAATTGGAAGAGGCGATGAAGTAGAAGTAACCTCATATATTTTAGTGTATGAAATTAAAATTTCGAGGGAAAAAATTCTTAATGGGGAAATAATATAACGACCCAAACATTTATAAATTAAATTTCCCTTTTTAAAGGATTAAAATACCTTATTAAGAAATGAATTTATAAAAAACACATTCAATACTTTGGTTTTTGAACAGTTATATGGTCTATTAAATTTTAAATCCCACTAAGAATCATAATTTTTGACAATATTTCCATGGAATAGTGATCATATTACTAGTAGTATTAAGGGTTATGATATAGTCCAAATTACACTGACGGAAGAAGTGATGGCCTCAACCAGTAGCACTGTACCCTATGATTCCCATTTATCAGAGATTCAGATGGAGATAGCATCATTAGGACTTTCCCTTGACTAATTGAAAGCTAAGATTCAACCACTAAATCATGAATGAAACCATTTATGAAATATGTTCAAGCTCATCAAGATCATGGCCCAAACCATGTTTTCCAAACCACCCCATTAGAATATCACCATCGCATGCCTTAACTTTATGAAGTTCATTGGTGTATTAAAGTATATGTATCACGACCCTAATAATATGAATTTTTATATTTTATTTTTAATAAAAAAATTATTATAATTATCCCTTTTTAATATTAATTTTTAAATGATTAAATAATTATTTTGATAAATATTATATTCTGATACGATGAAACATAAATTGTATTTTTGGGAAATATATAGATTCAATCAAGACATGCTTTTTAATGAATTTAATAATTTATTAAATAAATTATATTTTAATAAGATGTTATTATGAAATAATATTTATTAAATATAAATGATAATATAATTTTATGGAGTCAAATGTAATTTTTATAAGAGTTAGAAAATTATTGTTATAAAAAACAAGTATTTTTTAATAAATGGGTATTTTGATTTAAAAGTGTAAATTATCATATTTATAAAATTATTTTTTATAAAATAAATATTATTTTTGAAATCATAATGTCTAAATTATCCAATGGTAATTTTTTCATAATTTTTCAAGATAGCCAAATTTTTGGGTAAAAATGAATATGGTATAATTATACAGTATGTATTATGACATAATAAAAGACCAAGAGATGTAATAAATAATATAAAGAGTATAATTGACCAAATTTATGTTTCACATTTAAAATAATGTGTTTTGATGTTATTTTATTAATTTTATAAACCCTTAATGAATCTTCCAAAACCTATATTATATTTTAAGGTTTTAAAATCAATTCTATATAAACATGTCTCACTTCCATATCACCAAGGGTATTATTTTAATTATTTTGGTTATTAGACTTGTAAAATAATTAAAACCAATCCTATTTGTAAGAATCCATGGGAAAAATCATATTAAGGTTTGTGGTTTTGATTACTTTATTATATAGAGTCCAAAACCTAGGTTTAGAAAATAATAAAGAACTCCTCTCTCTTTTCCTATATAAAACCACCCAATCTCATGTTTATATTCACTCAAAAACCTTTTATAATTAAATTAATCTCCCCTTACCTCTCTATATATCTCATAAGGTTCCCTAAATCTCTCAAGAATCTACTCTCAAGAATTTATCATTTCCCTCTCAAGTTAAGCGGTCTTCTTCTTCTCCTCTTTATTCAAGAACCTCCTTTGTGTTATGCCTTTTTTTTATTTTTTCATGTTGTCTTATGATTTCACACATACCTATTATTTAAGTTATGATTTAAAAGTGATTATAGTCCCATTTGTCTCTCATTAATCTCTCCCATAAATCATTATGTACCTTCGTTGTGCTGCCAAAATTTTCTTGTGATTTTTTCATGCTAAAATTTTGTATTGTGAATACCCATCGCCATTTCCACTCAAGGGTATTCACTTATATATACATATACTTAATTTATTGGGTAATTCCATGTAGTTAACCCACACTATTTTATCATGCTATTAGATTTGATGAAATATGTTCTTGTTTTTAATGATCTATGGGTCACACATGTGCATGTACATATTTTGATGGGTGCACCCAGATAGATCTCCAATGCATTGGGTTATGTTTTGGTCCCATTAGATATCATTTATGTGATTATAGATTAATCCTGATCCATTATAGGACTATTTCCATCAATTAATTTTTTCTTTTCAGTTATCCTTGACTTATGTTTGTGGCATGATTTATGTTGTCGTCTCATTCTTATGCTGCCTTTATGCTATCATGTTATATCATGATTCATTATTAAAGATTATAATCCACACCCCTATTATGTTACCTTGATATTCCTCATGTATTAAATTTACTAATTTACCTTGTTCTATTCTTTGTTTATTCCCTTATTGATTGTACCTTTCTTATGTACATCCTCAGGTTATCCTGTGTAGTTTTAAAAGAAAATAGAATTTTAGGAGCATGTTAGGAAGTTTTCCATAATATTTTTGTATACATGTCTCAAGTTGATGTGTTATATACCTAATTTCAAAAATATTCTAGGATTAAGATATTTGGTATTGTTTTATATGTACAATTATGTAATAAATCACTAAATAAAGTGTAATAATATATGGGTTGTCATACATAGTCACTCAATGTCTTGGAAAAATAGAAAATATGAGAATTTTCATTTGCATATGATAAAGATAGATGGACATAGGTATAGAGATGTATGTGTTTACTAGATATAAATTCAAATCCCTTTATAGATTGAGTATCATTAATTCCTTTTTAGAGTCCTATATTTTCGTACATATATGAATCAAGATATTCTTATTTGTTTTCAATGTTATAAAGGACTATGGGATCACACTTTGTGGTTGATTGAATGGAGATTGAGTTTAACTTAGAGAGATACTCTAAGACGTGTTTTATAGTTAATCCAGAAATTGATTTTTGTATGGGTATTCATAAATTATTCCATATTACATGATATGAGGTTACGATAATGATAACATTCCAAAAGTGTCTTGTAAAATATCTAAAATGAGTTTTGGAAATGATTTCAAAAGTTATTGTATATTATAAAATATAAGGGGAAATGGAACAAAGTGTAAAGACCCTAAACCTAGTAACCCAAAGTCGGTGGTTACTTTATTACATTTTTATAAGATACAAGGAATCGCATCCCAAAGGATCGAATAGTTTAGAAATTTTGGAAAACTAGATACATTCTTGAATCTTACATTACAACTGAAAAACATTTAATACAACATAGTGAATACTTTGAGAACACTATTATTCTTCTAGCTTAACCCTCCTTATAAATCATAATAAACTTATTGTTATCCTGGGGAAAAATAAAACATAATAAATGGGTGATCTTGAATGCTCAAAAAGGGTATGTATACAACAGAAGCTATCATAAATAATAAATAAAAACTATGGCAAGGTAAATAACTGAAACACGTGCCATTAAGAAAATAACTTGAGCAGAATATAACCAGAATAAAATATGATCAAATAATTCCATATAAATAATCACATAAGCTATAAAATATAACCATGTATATTATAATAATAAAATAATCACATGTAAATCCATAACTAATATCATAATTATGGAGTGCGTAATGTCGGACATTTAAAATTTTTAATGAAGGCCTCGGCCAAGACATATGAAAATAAATGGGTAAGACCTCAACCGGAACTCAATTTGGTTTGTCTCATGAGACCCACTGATGTATTAAGAGGCTATTTTGGTCCCCTCCCATCACTTACCTAGTTCAATTAATTACTCACATGAATAAATAATATAGTTGAATCACTTGACAAAATTAGTAATTATCCGTATTGGAAGAACTAGTCATACAGAATATCAATAATTACCCTGTAAAACTAATCATAAACCATTTAATAAAATATATAATATGGTATCATAAGATATCAAACTCAATGAATCATGAGATTCAACAAAGGATGTTGACATGGATGAAAATACTTTAAATGATATCATTGAAAATTTCTTGGAGAAAATATCTTTTTTCACTTTGAAAATATATTATTTTTAAAATGATCTACGATTATAAAAGAAAACATTTTATTTGAAAATAATTAATGAAACTTATAAAGGAAATTTTAAATCATTAGGGAATCATGATTTTGGGAATATATTTTCATGCTATATAAGTTAAAAAAATATCCCTTCTATATTTTTTCAAAAAAGTCTCAAAGAACCTTGATCAGAAAATGACAAAATATACCTTTCAAAACGTTTTGTAAAAAGTAAAACATGAGTAAAAATTAAAAAATGAGTAAAAATGAATTTAAATAATCATATGAGAATATTAAAAAAAATGGAAACAATTTTATAAAACATGGTCATGGAAGAAAAATAGAGTTTTAAGGAAAACTTTAAAAGATAATTTTTAAAAGAAAGCCCTTATAAATATCATATCATTGAAGTGAGAAATAATAAAATGAATAGAATATGTGTATTCTATGCAAATAAAAATCAAAAAACTAGAAATAAAAAATAATATATTTAAAATTAATTTCAAAAATAAGCTTAGTATGATATAATCAAGGAAGTGTATGTTTAATTCAAAGAGTGGAAACTGGGTTAATAATTCCCTTTCCACTTTGTAATCAGTCAAATCGTATGCCCCATAAAAGTAAAAATTATCAAATGAAACATTTAATACCATGAATATAATGAGATTCATGATATGACATGTCAAAGGGAATTATATACACCACACACTCAATAAATAATTGGTGAATAAGGAATATATCGCACATAAGTAAAAGTGAGACAGGAAACTCTTACCTCACACTTCCCTTTAGTTTTGTGTAATTTAACCTTATATATAAAGGTTTAAATAATGTTATTAATTAATTAAATAACTATACTCATATTTATAATACCTTATATGATACTTTTGTAACATATTACTACTCTATCATTAAAAATATTTTATTATTTTCATTGTTTCGGGTGTGTTCGTTTCAATGTTTCATGATCGGTTTATTTGTGTATAATTATGGATTTTATTATAAAATGGAAATAAAACTACAAAAGTGAAATGAAATGGTATTAATTAACTTATATAATTTTAAATGGTCCCATATATCATTTTTATTTCTGACATGAGGATGATTCATTTGATAAAATGTTAATGATAAATGTTTAGTTTAATTTGGCGGTTTTTCTAACCATCATGAACTAGTTTAGTTTTATTTAATATTATAGATATATATTAGTTATAGAATATGAAACAGGTTATAATATAACTATAAAAATATTATTTAACAATAATAATAATTTTATGACCTGTCTTGAAGGCGGTAATGGAAAACCGAAAATCATTATCCATGGAGACAGTTAACCGCTATAATTTAGACAATGGTTTTGTTTCTTTGAATAAGAGGAGGTAATAAAAGGGATGGATATAAGATATTCCATTATAAAAACAAAATTAAATTATATAAATAATACTATAGTTATTATTATTTTATGGATAAAATATTTTAATAGAAGGTAGAAAAAAAATTAATAGAGGTTGTTTGAGAAAGTTACCTCTTGAATATCACCTCTTTGAAGGATCCTTTAAAAAACATGGAATTGGTATTTGGGTGATACCAATAGCACTTGTACATGGTGATAGTGGGTAGGAGAGTTTTTTTTTATATTTTATAAGCTTCAAGTATTTTTAGGAGAAATGGGGTGGTGGGAGTTGAGGAGGGGTGGTTTTAAGTGATTAAATAAGGATTATTTTATATTTCAAGACAAATACATTTAGATAGAAATAATTACAACAAATTTTCTTAATAATTAATGTTTGAAGGATATTTAAGGTCTATAAACACATAAACAACCCATTTAATGCTGTGTTTTTTATTTTATTTTAATATTTTACCTTTTAACTATAACCTACTACATTATTTTACCAATACTAAGGTAAATCTTTTTTTACCACAGTAAATTTTTATTCCTAAAAATAAAATTGACCATATAACATAATTTGGAACTACTGATTCCAAATATGAAATAAATTTTACTTTTTTCAATTTAAAAAAGTGATAAAATGAATTCTAAATATGTTATTCATATAACTCAAAAAAACAGTTTTTTTATGTTAAAATCATGGTTTGCAAAATTGTTAAGAATATGTTTCTAAATTTAGAACCTTATATATTATTTCATTAATTGAATATATTTTTTTAAATAATAATTATTAATAAAAGTTAAACCATTATCATATAATAATTATTTCATAAGAGTTATGGAACTTTGTAAAAACAACATTTTCACTTTTTAACCCAAAAATCAACTTTTTTAGAAAATTACTAAAAAATTACCATAAGTTAATTATTATATAATGATTCAAAAAAAATTAATTTTATATAATTTTCATAAATTAATTTTATTTATTTATCATAAAAATAAATAAAAAATCTTTTTGAAGAAAACATTTATTTTATGAATAAAATGACTTTACTAAAAATTATGTGTTCATTTCTTAAGAATAATTAAATTTTTATTGAATATTAATTTCATATTTATTTCATAATATTTTTAATCCTATTCACACCCACCAATTTAAAAAATATTTTATAATGGTCATGTTATAATAATGATATTTTGGGATTTTTAAGCTTGGTGTTCTATGCAACATAAGCTATCGAAAATACTGTTATTTTAAACTCTCAGGGTGTTACATTATCCCCTAATTTAATAAATTGAATCCATGAAATTTTAAATTTAACCTTGAAAAAAAAGTTTATATTTTAAATTACTTAATGGAAAACCCACATCATAAGAAGGTTTAATAAAACATCCTCTTAAAAAGAGGGAAAAGAAAATGAGAAGGTCACTACAAAACTAGGTTTCTGTTTAGAAGAACATTAGTGGGAAGTGAAAACATGGATATGGAAAAGAAAAATAACTATAAATTTATGATGGATATTGATAGATAACATGGTCATTAGAAATTTTTCGATCACAAAACTATAAATCTATGATGGGTTAAAAGTCCATTGATTTCACATTAAATGAATAACATTTTTATTCCAGAATCCTTTTTCTTATAGTTAAGTAATTATATTACTTCCTAGAGTTAGAACATAAAGTAATATACTTACTTGATAGGTATAGTTTCATCCATTAAATAATTTCCACCATAAACTCATCTTTTTCTCCAAAAGATAATAAAATTCCAAAATATTATATTTATCTTAATAATATAGGGTTCCCAAAATGAACTTATATATTATCTTTCATACCATTTAAATAAATAAAAACTATGTTATACCAGCCAGGACATCACATAAGCTAGTGGTAGGTGATGCACCCTTGTCACCCTTTGGTTTTGGGTTCATTATTTGAGGCATTTCTCGATGTGATTGGTTGTCACCCATCCTGAAGGTTGTCCTTTTAAAAAAAATATTAATATAATCCTTACAATATTCCAAAAACATCATTAATGGGTATCTTATATGTTTAATTTTTCATTCCTAGAAATATAATAACCCATATTGCATCATTGTTTCTTGGATTCATTGGTAATCTAGGGACAAAGTCTACAGTAATTACATCCCTTACTCTAAGAAATGAATATCCAAAAATGAAATTTTTTTATGCCTGAATCATTAAAATTCAATTTTAACAAATCGTAAGATTGATAAAGAAAACAAAAATCATTCTATATATCTCAAACTATTTTTCAAAACCAATATGGTTAGAACAAGTTATCCAATATGCATAAATACGTTAATATTTAAAACCTCATCCAAATTTCAAACTAAACAACTTCATAAATGGTTAACCTTATAACTCTTCCAAAAGATAAAAATATAATACTTTATAAAGGAGGTTACTAAATTTACAAAATAAACTTACCATTAATCTATCAAACAATATGAAGTAGATCTTAATCTTCAGATACTAAACATGTGAATACCTTCACCATGTATTCTCTTAAAACATGGTAATAACCTAAATTACCATAAAGCCTCATTGAAAACATGCATGCTTCATTATTCCTTAAGTAAAACTTATATTATTTTATATTTTTCTTAAATCCAAAAATGTCGTCAACTCTATCAATGGTATTATAAACTAGTTTTTAAACAAATAATTAATCAACTCTATGGTATATCATCTCTTCATCCCAATATTATTATCTCAATATCAAGAATATATTATGTATTGTCTTTCCTTTAAATAAGTGTTTTCAAAAAGATCAACTTTCCATTGAATTGATATTATTTGTAATTAATACAATTCAACATATTCTCTTAAATCCTTAAATAAAAGTTACCACAATACAATACGTATATGGCTCATAATTCTTATAATGATAATTTCATACAACATATTTTTTATATCTAAAAACAAATTCACAATAATCATTTGATTTTAGCTATATCAATAGCATAATATTGACCTTTATCTCTTAGCTTATTATGAGATATATTCCCTTAACACTTTGGGAATTTGGTTATATAGTGCCTCATCTCTTTATAGTTTAAATATTACACATTTATAGTTTCTTTTTATCTCTTACAATCACAAGTCTGGTGGCATTTCCCTCCACACTTGTAACAAACTCTCATTCCCTTCAACCAAGTATCATGGTGTTTCTTTCCATAATTATCACATGTACGAAAATCATTATTTATTTTCTTAACCCTATACATTTTTTTCTTCCATTCTATTCTTCTATTTCTTTCATTCAGAACCATAATAATTGGACAAATATTTCTCAGTCTTGATAGCACAAGATATTATATCCTCATATGATTAAAATGTTTGGGAGACCAGTGCCCTTTGAAGGATTGGTTTAAGGCCATTAAAGAAATGGTTAATATTATTCTTTGGATTACATATATAGTCTGAAACATTTATGGCTAACCATGTGAAGTTATCTTCATACTTAGAAATATTTTATTCTTCCTTTTTTTCTCAAAACCAATAATTGTCTCTCTATATCTTCTCATTGTTCATGAGAAAAATATTTTTTGAATAACAACTCCTTAAAATCCTTTTATTCCATGCTTGTTATTTTTTATACATCCTTTTTTTATTGAATCAATGAACACCATGTATCTGTGTCCCTTGAGAGATGATAAACTTACATGATAACCTTCTCCCTTTCATTACTTCCCAAAGTAAGAAATATTTTCTCTAAGGAACTTATCTAATGCTCATCTACAAATGGATTTTTAGTCCCATTGAATGGTGGATTTTGTTGTCACGTAAAGTAGTATAACACCATTACACCATGTTTTAGATAATGTCTCTCCATATGGGTATGGTTGTTATTCATAACTTGAGTCATTTTTCCCAATATAGTTTTAATTTTTTTCATCTCTAACTGCATGTCCAACTCTGTCCACCACTACATATCTAACTTCATTATCTTTTCCAGGAAGGCAATCACTACATAGATTATGTACATTTATATGGTTCTCATTCCATACTCTATGATCCATTTCTAAATAATGTAATACACTAGATTATATCATAAAATTAATAATCATAATGTAGAATCTCGAAACTACTTAATATAAATTGAAAATTTAGGTATAAATAATCTCTAAATTATAATTTTGGTTTCTTTTGGAGTATTTACAAATCCTATCATAGGGTTTTGTTCTCTAATATATGTTTTAATTAATATAGTTCCCAAGGTTTCTACTAAACTTTATCTGATACTAATTGTAAATACCCCAACCCTAGTAGCCCAAATTAAGTGGTTTCTTTATTAAATTGGAAAAAGATACAAGGAATCACATCCCAAAGGACCAAATAGTTTAGTAGTTTTGAAAAACAAGATACACACTTGAATATTACATTATAATTGAAAAACATTTAATATAACATTGTGAATCCTTTGATAATGCCATTATTCTTCTATCTTAACCCTATATATCAATCACAATAAACTTTTTAGCATCCTTAGATAAAATAAAACATAATAAAGGGGTGATCTTGAATGCTCAGTAAGGATATGTATACAATAAAAGCTATCATAAATAAGTAATAAAAACTATGGTGATGTAAATAATTGAAACCTATTCCATTAAATTAATAACTTGAGCATAATATGGTTGTAATAAAATATGATCAAATAATTCCATATAAATAATCACATGAGCTATAAAACTTAACCATATTCTATTAATCAAACAATCACATGGAAATCAATAACTAATCTCATAATGTTGGATATCTATAAATTACTGTCGAGTCCTTGTCCATGTAATGTAAAAAAATGGCTAATTCCTTGGCCAAAACAAAATATATTTTGTCTCATGAGACCTATCAATGCATCTATGGGCTATAGCGTGACATGAATATCACTTACTAAGTCCAATTCATTCCTCACATGAATAAATAATACAATCAAATCAATATGCCTTAAAAATAAATAATTGTCTATATTAAAAGAACTAGTCACACATAATATCAATACTTCCCTAGTAAAACTGATCATAAACCATTTAATAAAGTATGTAAGATGGTATCATAGGATATCAACCTTAATGAAGCACAAGATTCAATAAAGGACACTGACATTGTAACATCCCATGTAATTATAAAATAATAAATTTTTGTATCTATTAATATTTATGAATTAGATATTAAGTTTACTTAAAATGAGATGATATGTTTGATATCATACTCGACAAGAAACAACAAGTTTCTCTGAAATCTTATGTTGCACACAAGACTGACTTATACCGAAAAATAATACATTATTAGTATTATTATTTTAAATGGTAGTTATTGCCTAGTCTTTTTATTGGTGGGCATTAACATGACTAACTATATTATTTTTACAAATGTTTATTAAATGTTTTTACTTTCATCTAATAAATTTTAGAGGATTAAAATGAGAATAAATCCAATTTTAAGCATAAAATACTCTAATATTTTTTTTAAATAATTTTACCGCCTTTTGATGGTGAATCCTTTTTAAATATAGGTTTTATAAATTTTATAATTTTTATATGAAAAATTAAAATTTTTATTTGTAATAGGGACATAAAAATTTACTTTGGTTAAATTTTTTTATTTTTCTAATAAATCCCATTTTTTATGAATAGTGAAAAATACTACATTTTAACTCAAAAATACTTCTTCATCTAATTTATTTATATAGTTAAGTTATCCTTTTATTTGGTTTTAAAGTATAATTAGATTAAGTTTTTATCGTTTAATCCAATTTTTTCATTGGAAGTAATTTCACAATGAAATTTTATATAAACACATGTCAATCTTTTGATGGTTTTTACTTCTAAAAAAACATGTTTTCTCGTTTTGTCAATGGGGATTAATTTTAAACTAATTAATGCAACTTATATGTTTTAAATTTTAAAAAATGTATTCGATATTTTTAATCAGTGGGTCTAAATTATGTAAATAGGTTCCTTTTAATTTTGGGATATTATGAATAGTAATTATGGTAATTTTTCTTTATCACAGTTAAAGGTAAATCGGGTAAATTAGGGTAACAAACAATATGATAAGGAAAACAAATTACCCTAAAACCTGCAAAAATCCTATTGGATGAATAAAAGTCAACCCATAACACCTAATTTTTAGAATTTATTCATTTAATATACTTCTTTCCATGAGAGTGATATAAATATTATTAAAACAAAAGAAAGTTACAACATGTCACCCTCTTATTTCTTATAAGTATAATAATTTTAATATAGGGTTAAACATGATAAAACTTATATAATAAAACTTATAATTAAATATAACTAAATTATATACATTATGAAAATTAATTTTGAATTTTTAGAGATTAAATAATTATCATAAATATTGACACAACAATAATACAGTGATTATTTTATTAAGAGAAATATCAAATAAATGATATGAAAAATATTAAAATAAATATAATTATAATTAATTAGTGTACTAAATTAATTTTATATGTGACTATGACATATTATAAGTCTATTAAATGTTTTTTTTTTTTTGAAGTTATATCTCTTTCTAAATTTTATTTAAATTTAATAAAATGAATAGTGTCAAAATTGACATAATTAATATTTTATAAAAATAATAATTTATTAAATTATTTAAAAATCATAAAAATATTTAAAAATTAAATAGTGTCTATTATAAGGTAAAAAATTACATAAATTATCCATTTATTTGATATTTACCCCATATAAGTAAAATTTATATCCACTTAATATTTAAAATGTTGTTACCACAATTAAAATTAAAAGAGGATAATTAAGGGTAAATAAAAAATATAAGGTTTAAAATAAAATAAATACAGGTGTAAAAATTATTTTATGAGATTATTTTGAAATATAATCATCTTATATATTACATAACTCAAGTTGTATTCATTTGGATTTAAAAATTAATTTATATTAATTTAATATTTTAAAAGTTTCCTAGGGTGCCCCTCCCCTCTCCAATAAAAAGGTACCCACTCTTCTCTAATACTCACACTTAAATAACCATTTGTTTCAGCCAAGATATACCCAAAACCCTTCCTATAATCCCTCCTTGAATTCTTGAGGCATTATTTTAGGCATAACACCCTTATTAGAGGTGTTAAGGTGTTCTTCAAAGGTGATCAACCGAAGAAGAGGCATCGTTTGCTTTAAATATTTATATTTTATTTCTTCTTACACTTCCTTTAAATCTACTCAAACCATGATGAGATAATAAATTAAGTATCTTCAATATACTTAGATGTTATTATGTTAATATCATCACCTAAATCTATCTCTAATTTCATCAAATGGGAAATGAACTTTTCCTTCGTGTGTATGGCAGATTACCGCCTCACGAACCGATATAGTTAATTTTTCATTACCGTATTTAAATACTGGTTATAATGATGAAATTAATGTTCATATGTTATATTGAAGACATATTAATCATTATAATTTAACAATTTATCAATTAAATTCATACTTTCCATGCACATAAAAATGATAATATTGTTCGTGCATACGTGTGAACTATCACCTCTACGAAGCAATGTCAATCATTTTTATTCTCCACATCACTTGTATGATATATATAATTATATTTAAATTATTATTATATTATTTTGATAATTATATAAAGATAAAATAATAATTTTCTTATTTTCATAATGATCAATGAAAAATGGAAAATGTTACTCATCCGTACGTACGGCCTACCGTCCCCATGATTATAACGTTCTTCATTTTTTATAACCATAATTAATGGTTTGATTTAAAAAGTCTAATTAATGTATAAAAGTGATGATTATGTCCTGAATACTATTCTGGATATGATTAACTTATGACCACATGGACAATTTAAATCATAATAAGTTCATTTTTGACTCAAGTATCGAATATCAACAAAACATCTGATATGAACTTAAATAATTATTTATGTTTTATAATAAGGTAATAAGTGATAAAAATTAATAATAAACTTGAAAATGGTTCTCAAGTAAGTATAAATTAACATAAGTTTATTATTCATGAATATAATGATTGTACGTGATGCGTCGGACTCAAGGTAAGGGACTTCCTCTCAATCTCCTTTCATTGAGGAGTATTTAGATATTATACAACACATTATTTTATACAGTATATAATAAACACCTTTAAATTTTAATTTTATTTAAATTTTTTAAAAAGGAATCTTTTCTATGAAGTATTTTAATAAACGACAAAAGTAATTTTTTTTAACGTGTGTGGCGACAGTGAATTTTCTGCCGTCATGACTATTATTTGATATTTGGATTCCTATACAAGCCATAATCTGTTAAAAGAAAAATAAATACCATATTAACTTTTCACGTATTTTGGTATTAAAAATATTTTTTAGAGGGGATTTATTATTTTAATATCTTGAAATGGTATCTTGTGATTGCAAGGTGGAAATGTTATTTTTCCTTTATGCTTGTTTTATGTGTTATGATTATGTTATGGTTCTTGGGAATTGTTTATGTATATGGGTGGTTACCTGATAATCCTAGGGTGGTTAATCCCATGATATCTTTCTAATTAATTGGTTAATGATATGGAGTTAAATGATAAGTTTTCTCTTAAGATATTTAGGGAATATACTGTGATGGGTATTCCAAAAGTCACTATGTAGCTGTGAAATATAAAATGTAAGTATGATATGGATTCCACCAGTTACCTTTATGATTTATGATAGCTAATATGTTTTTTAGGAATATTATGATTTCATTTGTTATTCTAAATTGTTTATGTTTTAAGGGTGAAAATTATGATTTTGTGAAAATGATTTCATGAGTTTAAGAATATTCATGGACTAACGGTTTCATTCATTATTTATATCCCTTACTTAGATTTTTATGATCATACCAAGCTTTTGAAATATTTTCCACAAGTTATATGTATGGATAAGAGAAAATAAGATGTCAAGACAAATTTTTTGAATATTTTTATCAAGAAAAAATGAAATCATGTTTATTTTAAAATGTCTTATATTGTGGAAGAAATAGATACTATTTAATTTGTATCCACTTTGTATATAATAGTTATGGCCTAATTATATAAAACTCTAAACCTCAAAATATCCTCAATTTTTATTCTTAAATTAAATAAAAATTATGTAATGTTTAAGGCTGGGATGTTATAGTTGGTATCATAGGTTAGTTTAGATAACTTTAGGGGTTAGGATATTGTTAATAGAATATCCATAAATGATTTTTACTTTATGGTAAAATTGAAATGATATAGAATTTTAAGATTACCAATTTGCTTTATCTAATATATGTTTGTTTGGAATGGTTTTCCATAGAGGTAATAGGGCAGCTATGTAGGGATGACATCAAGAGGAAAAAAACCTTCCAATTCAGAATCCTAAGATGGTCGAAATCAGAACTGAACAGTTTGTTTCAATGATGGAATAGTTGAATCATACTATAAATGGGAGTTTTATCCATGAAAGAGATCATCCAAATCAACCACATAGGAACATGTCAGTAGTGTAGAATTTCATGAGGCAACATCTTCCATCATTCAGAGGATCATCTAACCTCGTGCTAGCTGAAGGGTGGATTAAAGCACTAGAAGATATTTTTGATGTCATGGGGTGTTTAAACAATCAAAAGATTTGTCATGATTTTTACCATTTTGAAGGTGAAGCCGATTAGTGGTGGTATATGGTTAAGAATATTAGGTACAATAAGGATATTTATTCTCTTGATTGGGATGAATTCAAAAATATTTTTCTTGAGAAATGTTTTCCTAAGGTCGTTCGACTTAGGATGGAAACAAATTATTAGAATTGAGGTAGTATGATGACTTGGTGGCTGCTTATGAAGAAAAATTCACTCAACTAGAAAGGTATGCTCCAAATTTCATCTGGTATATTGATATTAAAATCAATCATTTTTACTCGAGATTAAATCCAAAGTATCTATGGGAGTTGGCTTCTTGTGAGTTCAAGTTACAAAAAACTTTTTCAATATGCAGATAAGGTGGAAATGGATTTTTCTAAGGCTCATGTGTTCTTTGAAAAATATTAAAATAAGAGGTTGATGTGGTAGGTGAAAGTAAATAATTCTTTAAAAAAATATGATGTTAAGAAAATTAAGTTTACAGTTTGTGAAAATTGTGGTAAAAAGAATACTAGGGGATTTTTTTAAAATTATAATAAGTGCTTATGATGTGGTAAAATGGGATATAAGGATCGTAATTAAACAGAAAAAGATAATGATAGTGGTAAAACAAAATCTTATTCATAGTTAGTAAAAAAATTAAGTGCAATGATATGGGTCATTATGAAAATCAGTGTCTGATGAAGAACACAAATGAAGGGAAGCAGCCAAACTATAAGTAGAAAGGTGTGTTGAAATCCTTTGCAACTACTTCAGTAGATGTTGGTACATCAAATTAAGTGGTATTGGTTATATTGTTTTTTTATTCAGATTATTCCAATGTGTTATTTTATTTAGTGTTTACGCATTCTTTAATTTCTAAGAAATTTTCTAGAAAATTGGAAAATCGTCCTCAAGAAATGAATCCAGAACTTATGGTAAAAACACCTGGGGGAAATTTTAAGTCAAAAAGAAATTATAAGAACCTTTCTATCCTTTTATGTGGAAATAATCTTCCTAAAAATCTTATAGTATTGCCTCTAGTATATTTTGATGTAATTTTGGGTATGGATTGTCTTTCTGTGTACTATGATAAGATTGAATGTAGAGATAAAGAATTTTTTTCAGAAATACTTTTAGTTTGTGTAAAATAATAAACTATTACCATTGATAACATATCAAGAAGCTGAGAAACTATTAAAATATGGAAATGAATTCTACCTTGCACATATTGTTGAAAACAAAGGAACTTTTCATATTAATGATGTTCTAATGGTAAATGAGTATCTTGATGTTTTTCATGATGATTTTCTAGGTTTTATACCTGATTGAGAAGTTGAATTTACAGTTGACTTAGTTCTTAATGTTAAGAAAATTTCAAAACCCCCTTATCAAATGGATCAAATTCAACTTTTAGAATTAAAGAAGCAATTGTAGTAGTTATTAGATAAAGGTTTCATTTGACCTATCACATCACAATGGGGTTCTCTATTTTTGTTTGTTAAAAATAAATATGGTCCAATGAGACTTTGAATTGATTATAGATCCTTGAATAAAATAAATATTAAGAAAAAGTACCATTTTCCTCATATCGATGATTTGTTTGATCATATCTAGGGAGAAAAATATTTTTTAAAGGTTGACTTGAGGTCAGGGTACCATCAGTTAAAAGTAAGGGAAGCATACATTCCGAAGACCACATTTTATACTAGATATGACCATTATGAATTTGTAGTTATGTCATTTGGGTTAACTAATTCACCTATTATATTCATGGATCTTGTGAAAAGAATATTCTATAATTTCTGTTATAAGTTTTTGGTTATTTTTTTTTATGACATTTTGGTATATTCTAAAAGTAAATAGGAGCATGAAAATCATTTAAGGGTTTTTTTACAAACCTTGAAAGAAAATAAACTAGAAGGAAAATTTAGAAAGTGTGAGTTTTGGTTGTAACAAATTTCATTCCTTGGTCACCTTGTTTCTAAAGATGTCATAAATTTTGATCCTAGTAAAAAATTATTGAAGAATGGACAAGACCCACAAATATAACTGAGATTCATAGTTTTCTTGGTTTAGTAGGTTATTACAAAATTTTTGTTGAAAATTTTTCATAGCAATCTAGACCACTGACTAAGTTAACTCAAAAAGGTGTTAAGTTCATTTGGACAAAATAATGTGATGATTGTTTTCAGGAATTGAAAAGAAGATTGATGAATGCTCCAGTTTTGGATTAACCATCCAAAAATAGTGAATTTTTAATCTATAGTAATGCTTCATTGAAAGAAATAACTTATGTGCTAATACAGAATAATGAGGTAATTTTTATGATTTATTCCAACTGAAAACTCATGAGTTAAATTACCCTACACATTATTTGTAATTAACTGTTTTTTCTTTTATTTTAAAAATTTTAAGGCATCATCTGTATGGAGTAAAATGTGAAATATATACTAACCACAAAATTTAAAAGTATATATTTACTCATAAATAATTGAATATAAGATAGATAATATGGTTGTAACTAATCAAGGATTATTATTGCATGATTCATTACCATATTAGAAAAGAAAATAAAGTGGTTGATTCTTTGATTTGAAAAAGTAATGCTACATTAAATATGTTACATTTGGAACGTGACCCTTTGAATAATTATTTGATGAACTTTGATTTGGAAGTTGTTGGTGTAGGAAATTTAGTTTTTTTTTTGTTTCAAGTGTCAATGAAATCATCTCTATAATATAGAATTTATCAAGGGAAAATGGAAGATAGTGAGTTGTGGAAAAAGGTAGAATTGGTTTTAAAGGGTAAGTTTCCTAAATTTAACATTGATAAATATTGTGTTTTGAGATTTGGGAAGAGTTTATGTGTGCCTTGTGATTCAAAGTTGAAGAAAGTGTTGTTATGTGAAGCTCATAGTTCTCTATTTTAAGTTCATCCTAGCAGTATTAAGATGTATATAGAGCTTCGAGAGTATTACTGGTGAGTTGGAATGAAAATAGATATTGTTGACTTTACTGTAAAGTGTTTGACATTTCAACAGGTGAAAGAAGAACAAAAATTGTCAAAAGTGATGCTTCATCCTTTTTTAGTACCAGAGTGGAAATGGGAAAATATATCCATGTATTTTGTAGTGGGATTACCAAATACTTCTCGAGGTTACAAGGTGATTTAGGTTATTATTGATAGATTAATAAAATTTTCTCATTTTATTCTTATTCGAGATACATTGTCTCTAGATCAACTTTATCGGTTGTATCATAAGGATATAGTTAGGTTACATGGAGTTCCTCTCTCCATTTTATCTGATCATGATATCAGGTTCACTTATAAATTTTGGAAGGGCCTTTAGAATTCGTTGGGTACTAAATTAAATTTCAGTATAGCTTTTCATCCTCAATCAGATAGGCAGTCAGAACAAACAATTCAGACATTTTAAGATATGCTATGTGCTTGTTCAGTGGATTACCAGGGAAGTTGGGACCAATATATTTCTTTCACTACTAGAAAACAAGGCTATAGACATGGACCTATAGCCATGGTTTTATAAGTCTGTGGCTATAGCTTAGTTTAAAGCCACACTTCTATTAAAATTGTGGCTAAATCATTGTTTATAGCCACACTTAAAAATTTATGTATCTAAGTTTTTTTTTGACCATCTATCGGGCTCCTCTTCCCCACTTATAATTTCTCTCCTCCCCTGACCCCTCGCGACCCACCTTATACCCGCGACTGCGGCCCTCTCTTCTCGTCTTGACTTCTCCTTTCGGCTGCCATCCTCCACCCTCGCAACTTCTCCTCTCTCAGTGGCGACCTCTACTCTTGGAAGCAACCTCTCCTCTAGGCGGTGACCTCTCCTCTTGGTGGTGACCCTTCTTCCCCGATGCCCTTGGAAACCTCTCCTCTCCCTGATCCTCATCCTCCGACGGTTCCTGGATGGCCTTTGTGATGCTGCCCCATCCTCATCCCCCTCGCGATGCTGCCTATCGCTGTCACCGAATGACGCAACCCAGTCTCCTTCATGGTAACATCTCACCTCTCATACCTTAAAGTTGATCTCCCTTGGCCTTTATCTGAATTACATACACATATTTCTCTCTTCTATAATTCTTCAAACTAGAAATTAATTCCAATAGGAAAAGGATATTTTCATATCTTGTTGAAATTGCAAGAGGATCTATAGAGATTTTGGAGGACTGGAAACCTCAATCTTAAACTCAGTTTACTCATTTTTTCTAATTGGGGCTCTAACTTCAATTCGCACACACATAAGAATACATTGGCCAAAGTCTGGGTCAAACTACATGGTCTTAATTGGTTCTTTTGGCACCCAAAAATTCTAAATGATATTGTATCATCCATAGTAACTCCCTTAAAAATTGATCATAGAACATTAAATTGAAAATTATGTCTCTTTTCTAGAGTTATGGTGGAAATTAAACATGATTCAAAGCTGCCCACCACAAATAATTTCAATTCAAATGACTACAAAACTTAAATTAGAATTGAATATGAGAGGAATCCACCCTTTTGCGAACATTGTAAGCTCATTGGTCATACAATTTTCAACATTATAGTAATTATAAAACAAGTAACACAACCAGTTGAAAATGATTGGAAGGAAATTATGAGAAATAAAAAGGATAAAGCCCCTATGATAGATATACCTGTACCCCCATCAAAGAAATCTAAAACTTCATTGAAATAGTCAAACAAAGTGATACACATAAGGGATAACTCAAGTATTAACTGGGATGATATGGATGAATAAGAAGAAAACTCCATTAAAGATAAAGGGCTCTTAGAAGAAATTGAAATTTTTGTGTTAGACACTATTAGGATATCCAATAAGGACGAATCTAATACATGATCAGCCGAACAAATTTCAAAATATAACAAAAATTCTGAACATAGCCCAGGTAAAAACTTGAAGTGCAATGAATGCAATGCATACATTAAACCCCCTCATAACTATGTGTTCACTATATCATTTCATGTTCAATATATGTATGATCACTCCTCATCTTTAAGTACTTGAAAAATCGAGGACCCCTCCCTATTAAATGCCACTATTTCATTAGGGACAAAGATTCATACCAACAGTAAAACAAATATACCAGATAATTGCTCTAAAACTATAGTTTCAACTAGCCATTCTATAGATTTTTTGAATCTATTTTCTATCCCAAAATCTGCACAGGATATCACACATACTAGTAGTATGACTGCAACTATTTCCATGGATTTGGAAACTATTAAATCAATAAAGGTAAGTACACCCTCGGTACATGTGACTAAAATGCAGGATCTCATTGGATCCATTAAGAAGATTCAGCCCATGGAGGATATCGAGGTGGAGAAAAAAAGGATCCAGTTACAACCTCTTCTTCTACTTTATACTCTTTTTATAGTCCACAACCTACTAATAGTGTTGATGTCATTAGTTCTATGATGCTTTGTAATTTGAATCCTACAAACCCAACCATTAAAACTTCATTAAATCATGCTGTTATGATATCTTTTAATCACTTCTCTATCATATCTAATAATAATACTACTCTTGAAATGAAGTTGGTAACCAAAAATTTAGAGAAGGATTTAGCTCCTTCTCCCCTTGCACACTCTAAATATATTACCAGTTATGTATAATCAGGGAGTCAGATGAGTATTTTTAATGTTGTTTCAATTGAGACACATACCATGACTTATAAAAATATTAAAAATGATGTATAACCTATCAAACCTACTTGCGCATCCCCGGTACAGGACCCTAAACATATGTAGGCATGTAATATTTCCTTTCCATTGAATTTATACCATACAACAGATCTGGATACTACCTAACAATAGACAGTGGATACTTCAATGTTTTCAGGTACTCCTATTTCTATATCTATAATTAATGATGATTTCTCAATGAAATATGGATACTTGAATTCTAATAATAATATTAATTCTTTGTCGATCTATTCTAAGAATTTTTTAGACTCACCTATGAATGATCTAATTAGGAAACCTATAAAGAAGATTCCAGTCAAATCTAGGAATGAACAAAAACATGCCACTAAAAATAACCTAGAGGTTATAGGGACTACTAGAAAAAAAGGCTCTGGAATAAAGAGAAAAGGGTGTTATAACTCCAAATTCAGGTTTAAATGATGATACCCTTTTGGAATTGTTAGGGTATCACTAACAATGACATGTTCATTGTTTTAAAAAGAATGGTTAACAACCATCATCCTATGTTATTTTCCATCGCTAAACCCAAAATTTTGTTTTCCTCTATATAATCACATTTAGGCCAACATAATTATGTTTTTACTGGTGCAATCAATAATACACTCAATGTTTATTCTTTATAGATTTTTTCACACTCTTATTTACATGATGTTAGTGTTTTCAATATCTATGTATAGATATTTACTTTCAACTTTAACATTTATGGAACACATACTTTCTACTCCTTTGTCAATTCTAAAAATAGATACCAAGAAAGAAGAACTATTTGGAATGATCTCTCATACCTAGGCACTAACATAACCACCCCTGGTTTCTAATTGGTGACTTTGATTCCATTCTTAACTCAAGTGAGAAAGTTGGACCTTCTCATGATTCCATTTCAATGAAATAATTTAAAGACTTGATTGAATACACTAATATCATTGAAATTAATCTCACTGGGGTAAAATACACTTGGTATAGAAGACATTACAACAAATTGGTTGCCTCCAAATTGAATAGAGACATCATGAATGTCCCTACTATAGATTTATGGGACACTATCTCTAGCACCACTCTTCACAAACTGAATTTTGATCATCATACCATCTTGGTCAATGTCACCTCTAATGTCATGAAACCCCGATTGCCTTTTATATTTAACAATGCATGGTTCTCTGATGATGATTTCACCCATATCATCTAGAACTATTGGTCTTCAATGTCTCATAACAATGATTCCTTTGCCTAAAACCTCAAATTGAAACATATCAAATAGACTCTAAAAACTTGATGCAGCTCTAAAGCCAAACAAGTTAACAATGACATCATGATTCTTGAGAAAGTCCTCAATGATCTTCAAAACAAAAACACCAGCTCCGACCTCATCAATGATCCTACTCAAGAACTAAACACTATAGTCAAACTCAACTCTTTGCTCACGTTCAAAGAAAATATGAGAAAACAAGTATTTAAAATAAAATGGTTAACTGATGGTGACAAAAATACTAAATTCTATAACTCTCTTCAAAGAACCAGGAAGGCTTGTAGGTCATTGACCTTTTTAAAGGATAGAGACAACCTTCTTGACAATGAGGGGTAGGAGGTGCAAGGGGAGGGGGGCTGTCCAGGAGGGGGGTGAAGGGGTCCGAGGGAGCAGTTTGTAGGGGGCAGAGAGGGGGAAAAGGGGTGTGGGGGTGCAGGGGTAGGGGGCTATCTAGGGGGGTCGGGTGATCTCTTTGAGGGAGGGGGTGTCTGAGGGGGGCATACAAGAGGGAGGGGGAGGGGTGTCCAGGAGGGGGGGTTCCCATCAGATAATTATATAAATAACATAATAGGTCATTGTTCAAACATCTAGGTTTTAATGTGGGTGTTAGAGGTACACCAAAATAATCTTATGTGGTCCTAGAAAGGTGTGAATATTCATGATTTTTTATAATTTGATACATTTATGAACTCCCTTAACCATAATATTTGTTATTATTTTTTTTATTGACATGTTATTGATGGTTACTTATTATCTTATGAAACAATACATATAATGTTAAGTCATTTTCTTGATTATTTATTTAATGTATGTTTATATGCCTCAGAAGGGATAGATACTGGATGTACAACGTTGATCAGGTCACTTATGAATTTCAGAAGGATTTACAAAATTTCTTGGACTTTGCATTCACTAATGATTCAGATGATGGATTGATTTGATGCTCGTGTTTTGATTGCGTTGGAAGACCATGGTTAACTCGCGAGGAAGTGAGTTACCATATCACTAAAAAAGGTTTCCAAAAAAAATATCATGTGTGGTATCACAATGGAGAAAAAGAACAAGTGGTGAATGACATAGATTCAGTGGAAAGGATTGGTATGAAAAATTTGATTTTTGATCGGTTTCCTTTTTTTCTGAAGATAGATCCTCATATAGACCAGTGCAAGAGGAAATGAATATTGGAACACAGTTTTCATCTATTAATCAGTATAATGACATTGAGAGTGTTAGAAAGCTGATGGAAGATGCAAATACTCCATTATATCATTCATGTGAAAAAATGATCAAACTAGAGTTTTTAATGCGATTATATCATGGAAAGGAAATGTATAGATTTAGTAATACTACAGTCCACTATCTCCTTACATTTATTAATTATTTACTTCCTGATGATGCATGTATTCCAGAAAATAATTACATGTCATCAAAGTTGGTTGAAAAAATTGGATTTTCATCTATTAAGATTCATTCTTTCCCCAAAGATTGTTGTCTGTTCTGGAAGGAAAATGCGGAGTTAAGTCAGTGCAAACAGTTTGGAACATCAAAGAGGAAGATTAATAAAGACGGAACGCAATCTTGCATACCAGAGAAAGTGATGTGGCACTTCCCTTTAATTCCCAGGCTTTAAAAACTTTTTATGTCATAACAAATGGAAAAGAATATGATATGGCATGAAGATGAAAGAAATAAAGATAATGATGAAATAGTGCATCCTGCAGACGGGTTGGCTTGGAAGAAATTTGATAGGTTACATCCTGATTTTTCATCAGACCCACGAAATGTTAGATTGGGATTATCCTTTGATGGTTTCATCCCATTTCGCCAAATGCATACTGCACACAGTACTTAGCCTGTTTTCATTCTCATTTATAACTTTCCTTTATAGATGTGTATAAAGAAGCCGTTTACTATCATGAGTATATTGATATCTGGACCCAGTGATCCTGGAAATGATATTGATATATACTTGCAGCCATTAATAGAGTAGTTAAAGGAACTTTGGATTGTTGGTTCACAGGCGTAAAATGCATTCAAGAAGGAGTACTTTATGTTTCGTGCAGCTTTATTATGGAAAATAAATGATTTCTCTACCTACGGAATGATGTTTGGTTGGAGTACTAAATGGAAATTATCCTGTCCTATTTTTATAAAAAATAAACATTTCTGAAGATTAACGTTTCAACGAAATTTTAGCTTCATAAGGCATCGACGATTTCTACTGATGAATCATCCATATAGGAAAAATCGAAGACAGTTCGATAATGTCGTCGAGATAGATGAGACACCTCAACGAATTTCAAGGAATGATATTGTTAAAGAACTTGATGATTTGAATTATGTTCTTGGTAAAATTCAATCAAATATCAGAAAGCAAAAACATGTTAATTCGAATTCCAATAACAATTGGAGAAAGAAAATCATATTCATTGAGTTTCTGTATTGGTCATCAAATTTATTGTCTCATTGTTTGGATGTAATGCATATTGAGAAAAACATTTATGAGATATTACTTGAGACTATTTTAAATGTTAAAGTCAGAACAAAATACAATTTGTGGTCTCGTCATGATTTGATAGATTGGGGTATAAGAGTAAAACTTCATCCTGAGTTAATTGGTCAAAATAAGTGGAAAGTCCCTATTTCCTGTTATTCGATGAAAAATGTGGAGAAGAAACAATTTCTTCAGGTCTTGGAATGTTTGAAGGTTCCATATGGTTATTCAAGTAATATTTTGAAAAGGGTGAATACACAAGATGTGAAACTAAAATCTCTTAAACCCCATGATTACCATGTCTTGTTACATGAGTTGATTTCTATTTCCATTAGACATTTACATTCACATAATGTTAGAGTTTCTGTGATTAATTTATGTCGTTTTTATCGAGACCTTTTTACCAAAAGACTGAGAAGAAGTATTGTTCAGAAATTGTAGAGAGATGCACCAATTATTCTTTGTGACTTGAAGAAAATTTTCCCACCGTCATTTTTCACATGTATGTTACATCTGACTGTGCATCTTCCCATAGAAGTTCTTTTTGGTGGTCCTGTTTCGAGTCATTGGATGTATCCTATAGAAAGAATTATGTTTACATTGAAATATTATGTGATAAATAAATATCACCCTAAAGGCTCTATTGTGAGATGTTATTTAGCACAAGAATGCATGGATTTCTGTTCATCATACTTGGATAACTTCACCACGAGGTCTAATAGACTTATGAGAACTGAATATGAGAAATATGATCCCATTGAGCCTGAATTTCCTTCACTTCCCCAAACAGGGAGGGTATCTGGATCGTACTCGTTGTGTACTTTAAGCAGGGAAGAGTGGAAAATGGCTCATCGTACAGTATTATTCAACTATGGTGTGCATCATGATTATATCAAGTAAGTAAACTAATAAATATGAATTTTTTCATTTTTTTATTTCTTCATATCTTCTAACATTTTTAAGCTTTCATATTTGTAGAGAACATTTATAAATTATAAAAAAGAGACATCTCTCTCTATCTATTAAGAGGAAGGAACTACTACACAGCAAAGAATTTTCTGCTTGGTTAAAGTCAAAGGTAATATATTTTTTTCTTCTTCTTATAACATAATAACATGTTTCTATTTAATATTAAATGTTGGTATCTTATAGGTTTTAACTCTATAAATGAATGAAGTATCAGATGAATTAAGAGCGTTATCCTTTGGTCCAAACGATGTAGTACGTGATTCTAAAGCAATGGTTGTCAATGGATTTAAATTTGTTATAAATAGCTGTGAAAAAAATGGAAACACAGCATGATGGTGTGACGATAAGTGCCACAATATATTGTTATGTGAGTGAATTAGATAAACAACCTCGGTCAAAAAATATATCATATTATGGTGTTGTTTAAAGAATGATTTTATTAGATTACTATACACAAGGTCGTGTCGCAATGATGAAATGTAAGTGGTTTGATTCAATGACGCGACAAGGAATGTATATTGATAACTGTGGATTTAGAGTGATTGATATGAATCGCCAGATTCACACTGATGAACCTTATATTCTTGCGTCATAGGCTAGACAGGTGTTTTATGTAACTGACCCGTTACAACAACAATTTGGTGTTATTGTTGATGTCATGACCAGACATATTTTTGATGAATACATGGATGAAAATGATGTCGTGGATAAACCTGTTAGTATTTATTCGAATGTTTCATTTGATGACATAGATGACTCAATTGCTAGAAAATATTGTGAACCAAAAAATTTCATAGATCACACAGAATGTTGATACATTTGTAAGTACTTACTTGACATTATCGTAATATTGTATGTGTTTCTTTAAACTTCCATACATGATATCAAATTAACTAGTATATTTTATCAATATAAATATCACATTGAAAATGTATCTCATTGTTTTATGATAGAATTTTATTATTTAACATTTTTCATTATTTATATTTATTTGAGAATATTATTTTAAATTTCCAGGTCAAAATGTCTGAATATGATGATATTAGAAGAAATAGAAGAATACAAAGAAATAAACAACATATGTCTCATCTGTCCAACACTATAAGTGCAATTTATGTTTGAATATTATGGTCTTTCATATTATTTATCTTGATATCATTCGTTTAATTTTATCATCTATGTTATTTTAGACTACTTCATCGAGGAGACAGTTGGATTATACTACCAAGGCCGATAGTATGGCGAGGGGTATTGATTCTACAGTTCAGCCTACTACTATGCCGCTTGAGTCACCAGAAGGTCATCCTCCCATTATTACACCTATATATTATCCATACCAATATTTTCCATATCCCTTTCTGCCTACACCCACATCGGATGGTAGTTCTCAGACTCTCATCCCTCCTTAATTTCCATTCCCACCATCCACTGTACAGGGCACTGCTCCCCCATATATCCCACCTCCATATCCATATCTATATCCACTCTCATCTATACAGGGTTATCCATCTACTGTACAGATTAATCCTACTATAGATATCCCACCTACCATAGAGGCTACTCCCCCTCTAGACGCTGCACTTCAGGGGTTAACAGATCCCCCATCTACTGGTATGTGTTTAAACATTACTGGTAGTGAATAATGATAAATTCATATATATTATTATCCTTTTTTACCTTTTTTGATGATTAGCTCCAGTCTCCACTAGACGGTGAGGCTGCACAAAAATGCGAGAGGTTTGGAATTGACACACACAAATCATGGTTGAATATAATGTGGAAAAAGCTATAATTAAGAAAACGGTACAGAATGTAAAAGATTTATGGGAACACTTTCTAGACACAGTAATATCATTCTGATTCAACCAATAAGTTGGAGGGAAGTTGGAGAACAAATAAAGGACAATGAATGGGCAGAGATCTGGGTAAGTAATGTTAATCACCTTTTATATATATTAATTTATAATATTTTCTTAACAAATATTTTGTCCATTGTAGCTCCGATATAATTTTCCTGATGGATAAAATTCCAAGGCTGCAAGGTTAGTAGATTTAGGTGAAATGTGGTGAGCATAAAAGTATGACTTATATCTTGGTTGGAAAAAGAGAGTTGGAACGGAGCTTAAAGAAGTACCAGTGATTCATGATTTTCCAATATCACAATACAAAAGAGATGATCGACTATTTGAAGAGTCAAGAGTTTAAGGTATTTGTTAAATTTATATATATATATTCATTTATTTATTTGAAAATGAGTTTTATTTATGTTCATGAAATTATATAATTATTTGTTTATAAGAGAAATCAGACAGAAATAAAATAAATAATAGTGGAATGAAACATGTTTATACTCATGGACACACTTCACTCCCAGATCTTGAGAAAACACGGGTAATTTAATACTTAAAATATTTAGCTTTTTTTAGTGTAATTTTTTTGACTTCCAATTTTGATTTATTTCTTTTTTTTCTAGAAAAAAGAATTGAATATCGAGGATCGTGTTCCTCTCTCTACTTTGTTTTGTATAAGTAGAAAAAAGAAAGATGGTACTATGCCAAATACTGACACCGATAAGGCGATTGTAAGTATATTTGAATTTCTTTTATTTTGACTAAATTTAATTCCTTATATTATTTTATAATTTTAATTTATGTTATATATCAATCAACAGAATGCTTTGGAGACATTGGCAGAAAAAGATCCTGACAATTTGGGTCTGAACGATCATCTATATCAGGTATTAGGAGATGAGCATCAGGGCAGAGTGCGTTGTCGACCTGGGAAGAAGATTGTACCATCTCGATACAAGTCTACTAAAAAAATTTCTTTGAGTACTAGTTATGGTTTGGTCATAGTGGAACAGATGAAATCCACAATCAAAGAAGCAACTCAAAAAGCATAAAAGGCGATATTTGAGAATATGAAGAAAGTTATGTCTTCCATTTCTCTACACTTTCACCATAAGAAGCTGTAGCAGTTGATGCGTGTTTGATTTCAATGAGTTCTACTGGTGGAGCCAGAGCTGGAGCTGGAGATGAAGCTGTAGCCAGAGCCGGAGCTGGATTTGGAGCTGTAGCCGGACCCGGTCCCAGTGTCGGTGATGGTACCGATACTGATGTCGATGAAGATGATGGTGGCATGAGAGGTGCTGATGGTGTTTTTGTAGTAGTTGTGGATGAGGGTTATCATGAATCTGATGATACTGATATTGAGACTCACTATTGATGTGAATTGTATTTTTGGATTGTTAATATGTGTAATTTTATTATGCAATGAGGTTTTATTATTTTAATACTGAATTGTATTGTGGTGTTTCTAACTGTTTCTACATATTTTTTATATATTAGTTATGTTTTATTATTATTATATTGAATTGTATTCTCCTCCGATGCGACCATCGTACCTCCTCTATAAAGCTGCTCTGAGGCAGCCCCTCTATCTCCTCTGGCACACCTCTGACGTTATGTAGTCCAATTTTCCATTTTTTCTTGAGGTGGCCCCTCTATTAGTTTAACTGATCATATTGTGAGTTTGATGAATTGTATTGGTGTGCAGGATAGGGATTCATGCTATGAAAAGAACCAACAATAAAACATATCCAAAGCAATTGATTTGCTCCCACGACTTGCAATCGGGATTGATCTGAATATAAAATTCAAGAGGTAATGGTTATTTTATACCATTTTTGCAAGACATCAGTAACCATTTGTTGTGTTTTTATTAGTGTTTCATGGAAATCCTGTGATAAATTATTTTTTTGGGTTCTAAATACTCAATTCCATTACAAGGTGGAAAGGGGGCAGGGGGTGTGCAAGGGGCAATGGGGGTAGGGGGCAGGGGTGGGGTGTGCAGGAGGGTGTGCAAGGGGGCAGGGGGAGGGAGAGGGGGTGTTGTCCAGGGGGTGGGAGGGGGTGTTCAAGGGGGTAGTGGGGGCTGGGGGGGTGTGAAAGGGGGCAGGGGCTATGCAGGCACTACATCTGAGTGTCATGCAGTTTTGTTATGCCTACCTGGTTTCATTCAATACATAATTTTTATAGTTTCATTCATGCAGATAATGCATAGTTGACTTACGGATTAGTGTTGTTTCCCTCCACTCCATGAATTAGTATATTTTCCCATCACGATTTCCATCGGGTCTTTCTATGGTACCAACTGCAATTTTTAACTTCTGTTTACTCCATGCCCTACTTTGGCATCTTCGACTCATGATTTTCGTCGGGACTTTCTACGAAACCCACTGGATTTTTACTACTGCTCCACACCCTCCTCTGACATGTGCAATAGCCATCTATTTCTGGTAAATCGAATTTCGTCTGATCTGCTGATCCACACCCTCCATAACGGTGTCGACTTATCCACCGTCCCCAAAGTTATGGTTTTACCACACCATTTTTTACATCATGAAAAGTTTTCTTTTTACTCAACTGCATCCCCAAATATGCAATTTAACCCCAGACTCAAATTTTCATAATATGATGCAGTTTCATGTTTTTTTGTTTAATGTTTTCAATGTATGGGTGAAATCATCAGTTTAGGTGATGCTGATTCATCTTCCAACATCAATGGCATTGAAAAGGGTAAAATTGTGATATCATCTTATTTTCAAGATTAAAATTAATATGCCTACTATTTTAATTAATGAACACATGATATTTTTATCATTTCATTAATGTGTTTTATGATTTCATGTCAAGCATTATTACAAATAGTATTGACAACGGCATTGCAATGTGCCTTAAAAAGGGTTGGGTGGGGATAATTTTATAAAAGGTGTGTAGTTCGACTATTTATCAATTATCAATTACTATTTATTGTAATTTTATCCATTGAAATCATTAAAATTGTCAAAATTATTTTAGATTCATTTAATGTTTTATATTTTCCAATTCCATTTTAATTGATTTCATTTATGAAATCTATAATTTTCAGGTTTAATTCTCCAGTTTAGGTGATTCTGCTTTATCTTCCAAAATCAATGGCATTGAAAAGGGTGAAATTGCTATATAATCATATTTTCTAAAATAAAATTTATATGTATACTCTTGTAATTAATGATCACATGGTATTGTTATCATTTCATTAATGTGATTTATGCTTTCAGGACAAGCATCATTGGAAATAGTATTGACAACGCTATTGCAATGTGCCTTACAAAATGTTTGGGCGGGGAGAATTGTATAAAAGGTATGTAGTTTGACTATTTCTCAATTATCAATTAATATTTCTTGTAATATTATCCATCACAATCATTAAAATTTTCAAAATTCTCTAGGATTCATTTATTGTTTTATTTTTTTCAAATCCATTTTAATTTATTTCATTAATGAAATATATAATTTTCATGTTTAATTCTTAAAATTATTAATTTATATACATTATTTTTCATTTAGTTACATATTTTTTGTTGTTGTTTTCCTGTATTTTGTTGTCTGTAAATTATCATTTTTATATAAAATACTATTGTGTCGCCTATGTTAATTTTTTTTCTTATTTCATTAAACACAAAGGTTAATAACCCCATTCTTTCAATAAAATAAGTTTATTCATAGGTTATAAACTCTATATTAATTATAAAGATATGATAGGAAAGAGTCGCGATTTAAATGTGTATACATGGCTGTATTTTTTCCTCTTGAGTTTTTGGTTTTATCAATTCTCGATACAGGTCCTCAATTGTAATTGCCTATCTTCATTATTATTTTTCAGAAATGTATTGGAATGTTATATGTTTCTAAAGTTAATTGAAATTACAATGATGTTGAATTAGCCCAAAGTTATATTTAGATTCTAAATTTTATGCTTTAAGTTTGATCATTTTTTTACCACTATTTTTATTAGCATTGTTATTCAGTTGTGTTTTTTATGATTTTTTCTTGTGAATCAGAAGAGTATAAATTATTAAAAATTTCATTGCTTTAATGATTTCACTTTTATATTCTATTCAAGTAACACATCAAGATGTGCCCAGAAATCTGAAATTTGTACCTATTTTTACTACATTTTCAGGTTAGGTCACTTCTTTTGTTTGTACATTTATTACATTGGGTCCGAACTGTTATATTAAATGATTTCAAAAAATATAAATCATGATAGGCTATAAGAGTTCATTTTATTCCAGGAACATGAAGCAACTAACATTTACAATATTATACTATTTGCCTGAAAAAAAAAAGCTTAAATGATTATTGCATGTTAGGGGGCTTCAGCAACATATATGTGTACAGAGATTGACTGTCCAGAACATGTACATATTAATACATTTGTACAGATATTGTTGAATTTATGTGTACATATATTGAACTTTATTCCATAAATTTACATAATATCTATGTACAGATTAATATAGTAGGGATGTTGGAAATTAAATGCATCTATTTTTAGATAAGATATGGTTCCAAATTTCACAACCAATATAATAATTCACTGTCACTATGGTAGTAGTGTGGATGGACATCTATTAGAAAGGAATCATTGTAGTTAGGGGTATCCCTATATTTTATAGTTTTTTCCTTCAGGAGGTGGATTCATTTGAGGAGTATGAGATGCTGCATGATTAAGAAGATCTCTAGATGGATAATGTTTCAATCCAATCCCACCTCCAGCTATAGGTAGTCTATTCCAAACTCATGGTTCCATTTTTTGGGACCATATGATGATGCATACAAGGGATGGACATGATCAGGTACTTCTTGAGATAGTTTCAGGTATGATTTGTGTATTCTGTATATTCTCACATATACATATCAATATAGTTTTTACCCTTCCTTTTCTTATTGTATATTTCAATTGGGAAATAGAGGTACTAGTGGATTCCCTACCTTGTCTCCATATAATAAAGAATTATATTGGGGGTGGTTATCTTCTCACCTGCATTCTTTTTCAGTGTGATTTTACTATAGGGAAATAGAGTTTCTATATGTATTTAACCAGCAATAATGTGTTCCTGCCTCTCTCCATGCAGGGATCTGGAAATTTTGAAGCATATTGTAGTTTCAACTACTCTTGTCATCAAAGACACCGCCATTCAGTACATATTTTATTCCTGTATAACTGTAATTATCCAAATCAAATTTTCCATCAAATTGCATAGGATATGAGATAAATCTATTGCTAATTGGTGAATTTTATAATTAGATTCTTTCTCACCACATATTTAACATAGGTATACAGACACCCAATATGGGATAGATGTTATGACAGCTATGGTGAAGATACAAAGATCATTGATGATTGAGATTATAACAGGTTTACATGGAGACATTCCCTTTAATTACCCCATAAAATGCACTTATTTGGCTGGACTACATGCACATTGTGCACTAATTTGTTAAACAGGTTGTAACTTTTTAACAAAATTTCTTTGGTTGGTTTGTTTTAAAAATTACTATATCGATCCTTAAATAATCATCTTTTACATATGTACTAAAATAATTTGTAACTTATTAACACTTTATTGTGGAATGTTGGAAAATATTTCTTGATAATTGAGTTATTCATGTTGGCCCGCAGATACACTCTATAGAGGGAGGTTTGATGGAAACCTTTGGAGTGGTATTCATTAAAAATATGAATGATGAATTTTGTATAAGTACAGTCCACTGAAAGGTATACAAATTGGTTCTTTATTTAATATACATCATATTGTTGGGTTTCATGCATGGTGTTCTTAGAATTTTGGGATTCTAATTGTTTCCTATAAGATAAATAAGGTTATTTTGATCATTTAAACCCCCTTAGCGGTATTAGACCTATGTTGTGTGCTTAGTTTACAAGATCATGTTCTAAAATGAAGAAATTGTAGGAATCGTTCATGATGTTGAAAAATAGAGCACCATGTTTTATAAGAGATATGGTGCATATTGTTAAATATGACTAGAAGATGCATTAGTTGGTATTATGAAATTATAATTGGTGCTTAATGATTATTACATGGTCTAACCACATAACACATAAGATTAACCTAATTTTAATGTCACACAAGTCATGTGCACTAAAGATAATTATAAATAGTGACTTTTCATAAGATGGCATTTCTATCTCACCTTATACAGGCCCACACATAGATAACTATAGGTACTGTCTAAAATAATTTGTAATTTTTTAACACTTTATTGCAATAGTTTTTACCACACATTTTCAATATATTCAGTATAATCAATATTCATGCAGGGTTTTGATCCTGCTTACAAGGTGACATGATGGAGTAACACTCGATTTTGGAGAAATACAACGTCATGGAAGACTGAAGCAAGGGTATATTTTCAAGCAGTTAGTCATTTTATTTTTTTTAGTTAATAGTTTCTTTTAATTGTATTAAATATGATATGTGATTCATTTTTTAGACTGCATATACTCACATTGAGCAGTGGATGATGTTTTTAATTTTAGAATTGAATAGTTTTTTTGACATTTATAACATGTATTTAATTTGAGCATTGAATCATGTATAAATACCTTGGAATTATATAATTTTAATATATAAAAATAAAATGTTTCATTCTATATAAAATTGTCTGTTGTTACAGTGCACCATACTATAAGCTTTCAATTAATGTGAGACTCAATCTCTCTCCCACTGCACTTCAATTTAAACCTGTAAATGTTTTATTTAATTATGCTAAATTGAAATAAAAAACACTGTTTTTTTTTCATGACTAAATGGGCCTTAGCATTTCACTTTGCAATATTCATTTTTTTTTCTTTTTAATGTATGTTAATTAGGGTGCAGTCATTGATCGCATATTGGGAGAAATAGTTCATAGCAACTCAATGTACTCACTCATTGACTACGTCTTGTGAAATGGGCATTTCCTTGAGAAGGTATAACTTTCCCTTTATCATAGCTTTAATTAGTTATGATCCTACAAATAAAATCAGCTATAATTAGTCATGGCAGTGATTATGCACGTATGGGGCTATGTGTGCCCATGTATATATATATAAATGCATACATAGGTGAGTGGAGACTGGTATATGCATATAAGAATATGTGCAAGGATCCCCTTGCACATGCTCATGGCCATGCGGGTGTGTACATAGGGGATAGGTGTCCTTGCATGTGTGTGAAGGTGTGTATACCCATGGGGGAGCAGCAACTTTTTGTTAGAAATCTCCAAGAGCTGAAGTGGATAGTTTGGTTCCACCTTGAGGTAGGATCCCTCTTCTAGCCTCTTTAATTCAAGAATGCTTTAAATTGAATTTAGATTCTTTCTTAATTCTGCTTAATTATATTGAATTGCATATCTTGAATAAGTGTTCTTTAATATAATTGTTTCATTTGATAAATAAAGTAATGTTTTTATAATAAAAACCCTCCAACGGAGGTGCGCTGTCTATGAAAACTAACAGTGATAGTTATGTTGATCTATTTGATTAAATTATTGCATTTGATTTATTCTGAATGAGTTTTAGAATAAATGTTAAATATAATTAAATTAATTTTGTGATAAAGAAATTCTATGATTTTATAATAAAACCCCTCCAACAGAGTTGAGTTTTCTTCTAAACCAAATAGTAGTGATAGTTATTTTTATCATGTTTAGATCTGGTTTGAGTCATTCATATAACTCTTGTTGGTGTTTGTGTTGTGGAGAGTTAGTTTTTGTTTTCTTTGAATAATATAAATTGGCTTATCATACTCATTTAACTCAAATTACATTTCCCGAGTAGGCATATGCCTTGACCCTGACACTTTCCTTTTCACGCTTTGAATATTATAAATAAAATTTCCATGTTTAGGCAAAGTGAATGAATTTGTAAATGGTTTTTGTAGGGTTTATGATTCTTTTCTATCGTTTTGTTTCCCTTTAGATTTTTCATCATTGTGTCGCTCGCTACAACCTTCTATGGCGATCCCTTGTTATAGCATATTAAATAGTTGATCTGTTCTATCATCTGCTGGCAGGGCGACGGTCGCGGTCACGCCGCAGTCACGCCGTGGTCACACCGTGATTTGGCCTTGATCCAGGACGACACCTCGCGGTGGTTCACAGTGATAGTATTCCATGAGTCTTGTGATTAATGTTGAGACTGACTAATCACAATTTCTTCCAGTGGGGTGATGGCCGGAATGTTTCCCCGCCTCCTCCCGCTCCCTTCGCTCCTGGCCGAAAGATGATGCCCCGCGGATGTCGCTGGACCAGGCCAACACGCTGTGCTCACACCTCAGTCACGTTGTGGTCATGCCGTGGTCAAGCCGTGGTCACGCCACGGTCATGCCATGATTTGTCCCTGCTCTAGGACGACAACCTGTGGCAGTTCATAGTGATAGTATTCCATGAGTCTTGTGATCAATGTTGAGACTAACTAATCACAATTTCTATTGGCAGGGCGATGGCCGGAATGTTTCCCCACCTCCTCCTGCTCCCTTTGCTCCTGGTCGGAAGATGCTACCCCACGGATGTCATTGGACCACGCCGACACGCCGCGGTCACGCCATGGTAATGTCGTGATTTAGACCTACTCTAGGACAACACCCCGTGGTGGTTCATAGTGATAGTATTCTATGAGTCTTTTGATCAATGTTGAGACTGACTAATCACAATTTCTGCCGGTGGGGCGATGGTCGGAATGTTGCCCCGCCTCCTCCTGCTCCCTTCACTCCTGGCCAGAATATTCTGCCCTGCGGTTGTCGTTGGACTGGGCTAACACGCCGTAGTCATGCCCTGGTCATGCCGTAGTCACGCCACAGTCACGCCGCGGTCACGCCGCGGTAATGTCGTGATTTGGCCCTACTCCAGGATGACACCACGCGGTGGTTCGCAGTGATCGTATTCTATGAGTCTTGTGATAAATGTTGAGACTAACCAATCACAATTTCTGCTAGCGGGCAACGACCGGAATGTTGCCCCGCCTCCTCCCGCTCCCTTCGCTCCTGGCCGGAAGATGCTTCCCCGAGGATGTCGCTGGATCGTGCCAACACGCCGCGGTCACACTGTGGTTGCACCGTGGTCCCACCGCGGTCATGCCGCGTTCACGCCGCGGTAACGCAGCGGTCACGCCGCGGTCACGCCGCGGTCACGCCGCGGTCACGTCGTGGTAATGTCGTGATTTGGCCCTGCTCCAGCCACATCCAACCCACACCATCCCCCTTCCATCTTCATTTCAGCCCGCTGCCACCAGGATTCCATCCCGCAATAGCCTCCCCTGCCACCTTTGAATCAGCTCGCACCATCCCCCCAACACCTGCAACCATCCCCCTTCCACCATCATTCCATCCCCCTTCCACCTGCATTCGAGCCCGCACCATCCCCCAGCCACCTGCAATCCATCCCACACCAGCCACCACACCAACCACCACCCCCCGTCCTTATACAAAACACTCATGCTAGCCCTCTGCCACCTGCAAAACAGCCCCAACCACTAGTTCTATCCCTCACGAGCCCCCAGCCTCTTACATCCCATCCCTCAATAGGCCCTTACACATGCCCAATATCCCCCATCCACCTGCAATCCTTCCCACACTGGCCCCCTACCATTTATTCCAGCCTGCACCAGCCCCCTGCCATCCCCCTATCGCCTGCCTTCCCGCCCGCACCAGCCACTCCAGCCCACATCATCCACTGCACCAGCCCCCATCCTCCTGTATTGAAGGATGTGCAAGAAAAAATCCATGAAAATTACAAAAAGAAAAGGCGAAAGCGGATCCCCTTGCCCAAACCCTCATTTCCCCGAAAAATAGCCATGTAATAAATAAGTCTGGTAGCATCTCAAGGGTCTTCTCCTGTCATCTCCTCGTCGAGGAGACACACTACCTTCACTCTATCAAGTCAGGTCTTTCCTTCTCATGTTCTTTACAGGGGTGGGGTGTGAAGGGGGGCAGGGTGGGGTGTGCAGGGGGGACAGGGGTGGGGTGTGTAGGGGGGCAGGGGTGTGGTGTGCAGGGGGGAAGGGGGTGTGTGCATGATACCAACTGATTCTAAATCCCATGACTCATTTAGGGGCTTTTCAGATGTCCTCAAGTTGAAACCAAATGATGCCAATTGATATCTTCATTCCTTTTGGAATTACAACCTGAAATCTTGCACTCATCTCAATACATATGTTGAAAACATTAAAGTACGTGTAGAAGGTTTTAGAAATCAGCCTTGAGATCTTAAATTTCCTTAACTTCTTGTCATTGATTAATTAAATTTCTCCCCCTTAATATCAGACATTATTCGGTCATTAACAGGGATGGGAGAAATTCATACCTCATCAATGATTTTTTCAAGTACTTTCCATAAATTCTAAATTTTCAGGGAATAAATAAGTCTAGCACCTTCTCAAGGGTATTCTCCACTCATATCCCCATTGAGGAGGCACACTATCTTCACTCCATCAAGGAATATCTTTCTCTCTTATGTTATTTGGAATACCATTTGATAAATCATACCAAGATGTGCAGAGTTAGGGGTGGGGTGTGTAGGGGGTAGGTGGTGTGTGCACTGGGGGCAGGGGTGGGGTGTGCAGGGGGCAGGGGTGTGAACATGATACCAACTGATTCTAATTCCCATGACTCATTTAGGGGTTGTTCAGATGTCCTCAATTTGAAACCAAATTATGCCAATTGATATCTTTATTCTTTTTGGAATTACAACCTGAGATCTCGCACTCATCTCAATACACATGTTGAAAACATTCAAGTACATGTAGCAGGTTTTAGAAATCAGCCTTGAGATCTCAAATTTCCTCAACTTCTTGTCATTGATTAATTTAATTTCTCCCCCTTAATTTCAGACTTTATTCGGTCATTAAAAGGGTCTAGAGAAATGAATACCTCATCAATTATTTTTTCAATCACTTTCCAGAAATTCCAGATTTGTATGGAATAAATAAGTCTGGCAGCTTCTCAAGGGTCTTCTCCACTCATCTCCCCATTGAGGAGACACACTATCTTCACTCCATAAAGGTAGATCTTTCCTTCTGATGTTTTTTGGAATACCATTTGATAAATCATACCAAGATGTGTATGGGGTAGGGGTGGGGTGTGTAGGGGGTCAGGGGGTGTGTGCACGGGGGGGAAGGGGTGGGGTGTGCAGGGGGGTAGGGGTGTGAACATGATACCAACTGATTATAATTCACATGACTCATTTAGGGGATGTTCAGATGTCCTCAAGTTGAAACCAAATGATGCCAATTTATATCTTCATTCTTTTTGGAATTATAACCTGATATCTTGCACTCATCTCAATACACATGTTGAAAACATTCAAGTACATGTAGCAAGTTTTAGAAATCAGCCTTGAGATCTCAAATTTCCTCAACTTCTTGTCATTAATTAATTTAATTTCTCCCCCTTAATATCAGAATTTATTTGGTCATGAACAGGGATGAGAGAAATGCATAGCCCATCAATTATTTTTTCAATCACTTTCTAGAAATTCCATATTTTCATGGAATAAATAAGTCTGGAATCTTCTCAAGGGTCTTTTCCACTCATCTCCCCATCAAGAAGACACACTATATTCACTCCATCAAGGAAGATCTTTCCTTCTGATGTTCTTTGGAATACTATTTGATAAATCATACCAAGATGTACAGGGGGTAGGGGTGGGGTGTGCAGGGGGGCAGGGGTGTGTGCACGGGGGGTAGGGGTGGGGTGTGCAGGGGGAAGGGGTGTGAACATGATACCAACTGATTCTAATTCCCATGACTCATTTATGTGTTGTTCAGATGTCCTCAAGTTGAAACCAAATTATGCCAATTGATATCTTCATTTTTTTTGGAATTACAACCTGAGATCTTGCACTCATATCAATACACATGTTCAAAACATTCAAGTACATGTAGCAGGTTTTAGAAATCAGCCTTGAGATCTCAAATTTCCTCAACTTCTTGTCATTGATTAATTCAACTTTTCCCCCTTAATATTAGACTTTATTCGGTCATTAATGGGGATGAGAAAAATTCATACCTCATCAATGATTTTTTCAATCACTTTCTAGAAATTCTAGATTTACATGGAATAAATAAGTCTGGAAGCTTCTCAAGGGTCTTCTCTACTCATCTCCCCATCGAGGAGACACAATATCTTCACTCCATCAAGGAAGATCTTTCCTTCTGATGTTCTTTGGAATACCATTTGATAAATCATACCAAGATGTGCAGGGGGCAGGGGTGGGGTGTTCAGGAGGTAGGGGTGGGGTGTGCAGGGGGCAGGGGGTGTGTGAATGGGGGGCAAGAGTGGGGTGTGCAGGGGGGTGTGCACTTCCCAAAAATACTAGATTTGCATGGAATAAATAAGTCTGGAAGCTTCTCAAGGGTCTTATCCCCTCATCTACCCCATCGAGGATACACACTATCTTCACTCCATCAAGGCATATCTTTCCTTATGATGTTCTTTGGAATACCATTTGATAAATCATACCAAGATGGTGACTTTTTTTCAGATCTGGAATAGTTATTCCAGCTTACTTCCCTTCATTTACTCTCCTCTTTAGAACTAGTTTCAACTTCAATTCCCTACATTGTATGGCACACTAATAACACAAAAATAATAAATAATTATGGATTAAGGTGGATGTCCTTTCTCATCAATGTGAGTTGATGGGTTGAGAAAATTTTCTCAACCAATTTGTCCTTTACAATTTAGATCCAAGTCTGGATGGACTCTTCATGCATGCACTTCTGTATTTTGAAGCAGTCTTAGGCAGCATGGATTTATTTCTTCCCTCCTCATGTGATATTTTCTTTTTAACATGATGATAGAGAACGGGCTGCTCCAAGATATGTGAAATGGATGTGTGGGGGGGTTTTTGTCCGGTAGGGGGGCTGTCCATGGGGGGCTTCTATCCAAGGGGGCTGTCTAGGGGGTCCAGCGGGGGGACTGCTGTCCAGGGGGGCTGGGGATGCTGTTGTAACTCCCTGACCCCATTTACCTAGAGTCGGTTCATTAATATATAATGTTTGTATGATTACAAGGAATCATGTCCCGAAGGACCAATCGGTTTAGCAGTCTTTGAAAATAGATTACATACATGAATATTACATTAAACATTATAACATACAACATAAAATAAATAATCCATTATAAATGCCATTATTCCCTTATCTTAACTCTGCATATCAATCACAATACACTTCTTGGAATCCTGGTAAAAATAAAACATAGAAAGGGGTGAGCTCAGATGCTCAGTAAGGATGACAATATAGCGGAAACTTTTATAAATAAGCATAAACATTTAAAGAAATGTATAACTAAAACAAAAGCCTTTTAAACTTGAAGTTTAGTATAATATGGTAAAAATAAAATGAAATAATGTCATTTACTTATTCACATGGATATTCTACTAGTCGATTAATCACATGTAATAACTAATTTCATAATGAGGGAATGCCTAACGCCGGACAACATTACCACATAAACAAGGCCTCGTGCCAAGACTACAAATAAAATTTGTGTCAAGGTCTTGTTCCAAGACACTAGTTTGTCTCATGAGACCTACCGATGCATCAAGGAGCTATAGCGCACTCCACCCGTCACTTACTAAGTCCACAACATTCCTCATATGAAAAGGTTGAAACATAACATAAACATTTGTATTAAAACTAGCATACTAAATATTAATAAATTAACCATAAACCATGAATGGTATAAAAATAGAAAATCCATAGTCAAACATATCTTAACTCATTCAATACAATATGGAAGATTGTATTATAATAAATCAACCTCAATCAAAAATAATATCCAGCAAAGGATGCTGATATAGTTGAAAATGGTGAGTAAAACTTTTTGAGAGAAATATCCTTTTTGTAAAATCATTTAAAAGTCACACATTTATAAAGGATTTAATTTAAAAGATATTTTTGAATCAAAGTGTCCCATCCCACTTTGAAACTTTTTAAAATAATTATCATTTCAAAACAATCATGTCCATATAAATAAATCCTTAAAATCATTTTAAAAACATGGACATTAATTAAAAATATTTAGAAAGATAAATCTTTAAAACATTTAAAATTATGATCTTGATAAAGAGTAACTTTCAAAAATACTTAAAATATTCATTTTGAAATCATTTTTATGGAAAATGGACATGGATGATAAAAATTTCCCAGTATATACTTACACATAAACAATCTCGGATAATAATGAGATTGAGGAATTAACCCTTACCTTTCACTTTCCTTTAGTTGAGGGTACATTTAACCTTTTATATGAAGATAGTAGTATGTTATTAAATTATACCAGAACCATGTTAATATTTATTATATCATGCATTATTCATTTATGACTTTATACTAGCCATTTAATAATAATTTCCATGTTAAATTAACATTTCGGGTAATAATCATTTTCTTTATCGTACGTGTTTTAACTTGTTACTCTTGATTTTATCACTTAGATCAAGATTTAAATACTTCCAGAATATAAAACATGATTTATATATCATATATATTTAGAATATAAATATGTATAATAGACATATATATGAAATGAAAAACACTATTTATGGAGATGGTAGTCCGTACGTACGTATAAACGTCGTTTCTGTTTTCATATCGTATTGAATAGAACTAAGTGAATAAGATATATGTAAGTACATATATATATATATCCAATAGCATTATTATTTCATATATTACATACTTATTAGTAATATATGATTTTATAACCATCGATGAATAGTGAACGTGGAAATGAATCTCATCGCGTCGTGGAGACGGTAATCCGTACGTATGCACGAGCGACAATATCTTTTCCATAAAGGTGTGGAATTGGATAGTATATTAATGTTACAGAGACATTATCATGTTATTTTCATTATTTATATACATATTACTCATCATTATATCCATCCAAATAACATAGTGTTGAATAAAAAATTACACCACGGTGTGGAGACGGTAAGCCGTACATACGCACGCATCGTGACATTATCATTCATAAGATGGATAGAATAATGAATATAGTTGTGCAATATTTATAATAACATCACATTATATAGAATATATTTGAGTTATTATTTTATAATGGAAACAACAAAGAAAGAGTAAATGGAAGAATAAGAGAACTTGAAAGAGGGTGGTGAAATCATTACCTCTTCTTTGGGTTCTTCCTTTTGATTTGATAAAAATGGATCCTTAGGTTGGATTTCTGACTACATTAATGCCTCTAGGATGAAGGTAGGATATTTGGGAGAATATTTGGGTAGTGTTTAGCCAATACAAATGTCTTTGGAGTTGTTAATTTGAGAGAAGTGGAAGTGCCCTTTTATAAGAGGGGTGAAGGTCACTTTAGGAAAAGATAAAAGTATTAATTTATTATACAATAATATTCAGTTTATAATGGTTCCAAATGATTTTATTTCAAGACTTATGTGGTTATGGGTCTAAATACGCTCAACCAATAGGTTTTAGACAAGTTTAGGTTACCATTTAAACCTTATCTTTTATATTTAACTCTTAGTTAAATAGTCTAACTTTTACTGTGTCTTCTTTTATTCATACTCTATATGGTTAATAAACTTACTATAAACTTCCAAGAGAACCTCAAGTGTCTCATTAATGACATATATAATATTATTTAATCCCTTTGGCTTAACCTTACATTTTTAGGAATATTATATCAACCAATAATATAGTATTTGTTTTAAATATTAATTTATGTCAATTTTGACACTATTTGGTATCTTGTTTTTGTGAAAGTCTTCACAACTTTATTACCTCAAAAAAGGTACATTTAATCATCCCTAACATGTCATATTAACCTATAAAATTCTTTTATTTCATAAAAACTTTGAAATTATATTTATTTTAATATTTTTAATATTTTTAATTTGATTCTTTCATTAATGAGGTAATTACTGCATCATCATTGTGTCATTAATAAATTTACTTATTTAATCTCTAAAAATTATAAATAAAATACCATTATGTAGGAAATATATTTATCTTTATAATAAATATTTATAGTCAAATTTATCTTATTTATAACCCTATATTAAAAATGGATTAGTTATTAAACTTTGATTTTAACTCTTTTAACTCTTCTTTAAATTAAATAATAATAAATGTCTTAATCTAATTCAAGTGGACCTAAAGGGTCATATTTTATTCAAAAGGTTGTTTCTGGTCGAATTATACTTATCCAATAGAATTAGTACATGTGTTAGGGTAATAATAATATCATTTTTATCCTTAATTACACTATTTACTTTTAATCGTGGTAAATAAAAGAAAAAATTTACTATTCACCAAAAATTATTTTTATCTTATTGAACCATATTTTACTCCTTGATATTTACTGTGTCTCTTGGATTTTCGAAATTCAACTCACAGAAGCGGTAAAATTAAGTTTTATGTGAATTTACAAATTCTCCTAGGAGGTGGGTAAAAGACGGTGAAAAGTTTAATAAAATTTTTATATATCTAAAATTATTATAAACTGACTCCAATAAATTACATTGAACTTATATAGGTATTATGTATCTATTTTGACATAAATTAATTTAAATAAAATAAATAATTATTTAAATAAAAATTCGGTTTTAAACTATAACTCAGTGTTTTTCACTATTCATCAAAATTTGGAAGTTTTCAGAAAAATACTGAAAATTCACCCTAAGAAAATTTCTATATTCCGAATTCAAAAATTAAGTATGTTTTACCAAATTAAAAAAATATAAGTTTCATTTATTAATTTAAAATTAATTCTCGTTGTCAAAACCAAAAGGCGTATTTTTAAGAAATAATAACTATCAAAAGATTGACACTTGTTTATGTCCAATTTCAAAGTGAAATTACTTACAATGACCAACATAGATTAAATGGTAAAAATATTATCTATTTATACTTCCAAACCATTAAAATGTATAATTTAACACTATAAACTATTTCGATTAAAAAGGTTGTTTTTAATTAAAATTTAGTATTTTTCACTATTCACCAAAATATGAAAGTTATCAGAAAAATACCAAAAATTTATCAAAACTAAATTTTTATCTCCTGATTCTAAATAAGAATTTTATTTTGTCAAATTGAATATATAAAAGTGTCAAATATTTTATTTAAAAAGGGTTCCCCTCAAAAGGCGGTAAAATTTCATTTTCTGAAAAATACTTCCTTTATCTAAAAAATTGAATTTTTTCTTACATTGTGTCTAAGAAACTCATTATATAGATTATAAAATTATAAGGATTATATAAAGTTCAAAATTCAGTTAATATTATTCATAACTGCTTTTGAACGACTAGTTTGGTAAGTAGTGGTGCGCTTGAACTCGGTGTTGCGTATAGTGTAAGTTATTGAATTACTTTGAAGAAATAACATACTATAAAATCTTGGGGTGTTACATTCTTCCCTTCTTTAATAAATTGTGTCCTCGCAATTTGAAATTGTTCTTCGAAAATAAAAGGTTGAAAATAAAAAATACCTTTGTGGGAAAACCCACATCGGAGATTGGGTTTATAAAATTTAGTCTTAATAAGAGGAAAGGGGGAATGAAAAATTCACCACCAAATTATGATCTCTATTAAGAGAACATTGGTGGAAATTAGAGACACATAATTGGAGGGAAAACGTAAATATTTATAGGGAGTTATTGAGGTCATCAATCACAAACAATTGTAGAATTGAGGGCCTCAAAGTCATCAATCTCTGATGGTTTAAAATATCATCGGTTCAACAAAACATAAGGTATTAGGATAACACATTTTTCGTTTTAAGATCCCTTACATAAAGTTAAAGAATTAATTTCTTCATAGAATAAGAGAAAAAAATATATACATGACAAGTAGAGTTCCATCCTTTAACTAATTTCTACCACAAACTCATCTTTCACAATAAAAGATAATGGGAAATTAAAAAAATATTATATTTATCATATTTGTATAGGGTTCCAAAAAAATGAATTTATGATTCACCTATCAGACCCTTTTGAAAAAAAGAAACTACATTATACAATCCAGGGACTTCACGTAGTCCAGTGGTAGGCAATAAATCCCAATCGCACTATGGTTGTGGGTTCGATTCTCACAGCTTTGTCCGACATGATAGGTTGTCACACGGTCTGTGTGTTGTCCTTTTTATAAAAATCAAAAAATAACCTTAACAATAGTATCTTAATCCATTCCAGCCTTTACACTTATCCAAAATAAATCTATCCAAGCTCACAGTCCAAAATTTATAAGGAAGTTAAACACAATGAAGATCTTTTTTTCCATGTAAAAACATGTGAACACCTTCATCATTTATTATTTTAAAAGTTGGTAACACCCTGAATTACCATAAAACCTTATTAATTACATTAATGCTCCATTATCCTTTATATAATACTGGATATATTCCTTATATCCAAAAATATTGAATATTCCAACAATGATGAAATAAACAAACTATTAATCAGATCCAAGGAAGTCAAGTATATCCAATTTAATTTATCCAAACCAACCATCATTTATTCTAAAATCACTACCTCGGTATCAGAACCATATTATGGTTTATCTTTCTCTCAACCATATATTTTCCAAAAATTTAACCTGCAATTGAGTCACTTTTCTTGGTTCCACACAATCTCAAGTCCTTAATTAAATATTACTGCAGAACAATCCTTATATACTCTATAATTCTTAAAACATGTGCATCATTAATACAATACTCAAATGACGCAATACTTTAATAACAATGTAAGAAATCTAATCATTCCTCTTCATCTTCAGTAGTAAAATAACTTTATTATTATCCAATAGCAGCATTTGGGGTATACTCTGGTGATTTGGACACTGATTCGCGTAGTGTACCAACTCCTTGCAGATGAAACATTGTACATTGGAAACTTTTTTCTTACCCTTGCAATCACGTACATGGTGTCCATTTTCTCTACACTTATAACAAACTCCCATTCACTTCAAGAATTTACCATAGTGATTATTTCTATAGTTATCACATATGGGAAAATCCTTCTTTTCTCTCTTCCCTTTATCCATCTTTCTATATTCCATCCTTTTCTTGTCTTTCTTCCCTTCAAAGCCATAGGACTCAGAGAATTCTTTACTTATCTTATTAACACATGATACTATTTCTTCATATGTTGATAAAACATGGGATACTATTTCCCTTATAAATGTTGGCTTAATACTGTTAAATATTTCATCCTTCTTACTCTTTGGATCATACGTATTGTTGGAGTTCACATTCCTTCTAATGGGTTCCATTTCTATACAATGGCATAAACTAGATTAGTTTTTGAATCTAAATACATAATTCCAAACTTGTAAAACACTTAACATAAATTTAACAGTTTATGGATATAATCCATAATCATAAAAATGTTTTCTTTGAGGAAGTATATACTCATAAACCCTTCATAATGATTTGTAAAGAAAATGAGAATTATACTAAGCATATCCCCCAGGAGTGTTGTAACCAAGAGTGCAGCAAGGCCCATTGTTGTGCACCAGTTCCAATTCGAGTCTAGATCAAAGCGGTGTTTTCCAGTTTTACCCCTAGGTATATATATTCCAGAGCCGCCTCTATCTACTCATATTTATATAGGGATGTATTTTCTTTGAAAATTTACAAAATCTCTACATTACCAAAATTCTAGGAAGTTATTCTATATTAATCCTCAAATTATATCTTAGGGCTATGTGTTATAATCATAGTTTATCTAAATCTAGTTTCCAAGGTTATTGCTAAACTTCCTATGATACCAACTGTAACGCCCCGACCCTAGTTACCCAGAGTCGGTGCATTATTACATAACATTGGCATGATTACAAATAATCAAGTCCCGAAGAACCAATCAGTTTAGCAGTATTGGAAAATATATTACATACATGAATGTTATCTTAACCCTACATATCAATCACAATACACTTCTTGGAATCTGGGGAAAAATAAAACATAGAAAGGGGTGAGCTCAGATGATCAGTAAGGATAACAATATAGCAGAAACTTTCATAAATATTCATAAACATTTAAGGCAATGTATAACTAAAACAAAAGCCTTTTAAACTTTAACTTCAACATAATATGGTAAAAATAAAATGAAATAATTCCATTTACTTATTCACATGGATATTCTACTAGTTGAATAATCACATGTAATAACTAATTTCATAATGAGGGAATGCCTAACGTCGGACATCATTACCACATAGTCAAGGCCTTGTGCCTTGACTACAAATAAATTATTTGAAAAGTCCTTGTGCCAAGACCCTAGTTTGTCTCATTAGCCCTATCGATGCATCGAGGAGCTATAGCGGGCTCCACCCGTCACTTACAAAGTCCACTTCATTCCTCATATGAAAAAGATGAAACATAACATAAACATTTGTATTAAAACTAGCATACGAAATGTGAATACATTAACCATAAACCATGATTGGTATAAAAATATAACATCCACAGTCAAACATATCTTAACTCATTCAATACAATATGGAAGATTGTATTATAATAAATCAACCTCAATCAAAAATAATATCCAACAAAGGATGCTGACATAGTTTAAAATGATGAGTAAAACTTTTTGAGAGAAATATCCTTTTTGTAAAATCATTTAAAATTCACACATTTATAAAGGAAGTAATTTAAAATAGATTTTTGAATCAAAGTGTCCCATACCACTTTGAAACTTTTGAAAATAATTATCATTTTAAAACATTCATGTCCATATAAATCAATCCTTAAAATCATTTTGAAAACATGGACATTAATTAAAAAGATTTAGAAAGATAAATATTTAAAACATTTAAAATTATGATATTGATAAAGAGTAACTTTCAAAAATCCTTAAAATATTCATTCTGAAATCATTTTTATGGAAAATGAACATGGATGATAAAAATGTTCCAGTATATACTTACACATAAACAATCTCGGATAATAATGAGATTGAGGAATTAACCCTTACCTTGCACTTTCATTTAGTAGAGGGTATGTTTAACCTCCTGTATGAAGATCGTAGTATGTTATTAAATTATACCATAACCATATTAATATTTATGATATCATCTATGATTCATTTATGACTTTATACTACCCATTTAATAATAATTTCCATGTTAAATTAACATTTCGGATAATAATCGTTTTCTTTATCGTGCGTGTTTTAACTTGTTACTTTTGATTGTAACACTTAGATCAAGATTTAAATTATTCCAGAATATAAAACATGATTTATATATCATATATATTTAGAATATAAATATGTATAATATACATATATATGAAATTAAAAACACCATTTATGGAGACGGTAGTCCGTACGTACGCATAAACGTTGTTTCCGTTTTCATATCATATTGAACAGAAATAAGTGAATAAGATATATGTAAGTGTATATATATATATATATATACAGTAGCATTATTTTTTCATATATTACAAACTTATTAGTAATATATATTTTTATAATCATCGATTAATGGTGAACGTGGAAATGAATCTCATCGCGTCGTGGAGACGGTAATCCGTACGTACGCACGAGCGACAATATCATTTCCATAAAGGTGTGGAATTGGATGGTTTATTAATTTTACAGAGACATTATCATGTTATTTTCATTATTTATATACATATTACTCATCATTATATCCATCCAAATAACATACTTTTGAATAACAAATTACACCACAGCGTGGAGACGGTAAACCGTATCTACGCACGCATGGTGACATTATCATTCATAAGATGGATAGAATAATGAATATAGTTGTGCCATATTTATAATAACATAACATTAAATAGAAGATACTAGAGTTATTATTTTATAATGGAAACAACAATGAAAGAGTAAGTGTAAGAATAAGAGAACTTGAAAGAGGGTGGTGAAATCATTACCTCTTCTTCGGGTTCTTCCTATTGATTTGATCAAAAGGGATCCTTAGGTTGGATTTATGACCAAAGGAAGTCCTCTAGGATGAAGTTAGGATAGTTGGTAGGATATTTGGGTAGGGGTTGGCGGATCCAAATGGATTTGGAGGTGTTAATTTGAGAGAAGGTGAAGTGCCCTTTTATAAGAGGGGTGAGGGTCACTTTAGGAAATGATTAAAGTATTAATTTATTATACAATCATATTCGATTTATAATGGTTCCAAACGAATTTATTTCGAGCCTTAGGTGGTTATGGGTCTAAATAAACTCAACCAATAGGTTTTAGACAAGTTTAGGTTACCATTTTAACCTTATCTTTTAGATTTAACTCTTAGTTAAATAGTTTAACTTTTACCGTGTCTTCTTGTATTCTTACTCTATATGGTTAATAAACTTACTATAAACTTCCAAGAGAAACTCAAGTGGCTCATTAATGAAATATATAATATTATTTAATCCATTTGGTCAAACCTTAAATTTTGAGGAATATTATATCAACCAATAATATAGTATTTGTTTTAAATATTAATTTATGTCAATTTTGACACTATTTGGTATGTTGTTTTTGTGAAAGTCGTCACAACTTGATTACTTAAAACAAGATACATTAAATCATTACTAACATGTCATATTCACCTATAAAATTATTGTATTTCATAAAAACTTTGAACTTATATTTATTTTAATATTTATAATACCATTTATGTGATTCTTTAATTAATAAGGTAATTACTGCATCATCATTGTGTCATTAATAAATTTAATTATTTAATCTATAAAAATTATAAATAAAATACCATTATATATGAAATATTTTTAGATTTATAATTAATATTTATAGTTTGATTTATCTTATGTATAACCCTATATTAAAAATGGTTTAGTTATTAAACTTTGATTATAACTCTTTTAACTCTTCTTTAAATTAAATAATAATAAATGTCTTAATCTAATCCAAGTGGACCTAAAGGGTCATATTTTATTCCGAAGGTTGTTTTTGGTTGAATTACACTTATCCAATAGAATTAGGACATGTTTTAGGGTAATAATAATATCATTTTTACCCTTAATTACCCGATTTACTTTTAACTGTGGTAAATAAAAGAAAAAAGTTTCTATTCAACAAAAAATATTTTTATCTTATTAAACCAAATTTTACTCCTTGATATTAACCGTGTCTTTTGGATTTTATAAATTCAACTCACAGAAGCAGTAGAATTAAGTTTTGTGTGAATTTACAAAGTCTCCTAGGAGGTGGGTAAAAGACGGTGAAAAGTTCAATAAAATTTTTATATATCTAAAATTATTATAAAATGACTCCAATGAATTACATTGAACTTATATATGTATTATATATCTATTTTGACATAAATTAATTTAAATGAAATAAATAATTATTTAAATAAAAATTCTGTTTTAAACTATAACTCGGGGTTTTTCACTATTCATCAAAATTTGAAAGTTTTTAGAAAAATACTGAAAATTTACCCTAAGCTAATTTAGATATTCTGAATTCAAAAATGTTGTATATTTTACAAAATTCAAAACATATAAGTTTCATTTATTAATTTAAAATTAATTCCTGTTGTCAAAACCAAAAGGCGTATTTTTAAGAAATAATAACTATCAAAAGATTGACACTTGTTTATATCCAATTTCAAAGTGAAATTACTTACAATGACCATAATTGGATTAAATGGTAAAAATATTATCTATTTATACTTCCAAACCATTAAAATGTATAAATTAACACTATAAACTATTTCGATTAAAAAAGTTGTTTTTAATTAAAATTTAGTATTTTTCACTATTCACCAAAATATGAAAGTTATCAGAAAAATACCAAAAAATTATCAAAACAAAATTTTTATCTCCTGATTCTAAAGATGAAGTTTATTTTGTCAAATTGAATATATAAAAGTGTCAAATATTGGATTTAAAAAAGGTTCTCCCTCAAAATGAGGTAAAATTATATTTTCTGAAAAATACTTCCTTTATCTAAAAAATTTAATTTGTTCTTAAATTATGTCTATGAAACTCATAATATATATTCTAAAATTATAAGGATTATATAAAGTTCAAAATTCAGTTAATACTATTCATAACCGCTTTTGAACGGCTAGTTTGGTAAGTCGTGGTGCGCTTGAACTCTGTGTTGCGTGTAGTGTAAGTTATTGAATTAATTTGAAGAAATAACATACTATGAAATCTTGGGGTGTTACATTCTTACCTACTTTAATAAATTGTGTCCTCGCAATTTGAAATTGTTCTTCGAAAATAAAAGGTTGAAAATAGAAAATACCTTTGTGGGAAAACCCACATCAGAAATTGGGTTTATAAAATTTAGTCATAATAAGAGGAAAGGGGGAATGAAAAAGTCACCACCAAATTATGATCTAGATTAAGATAACATTTGTGGAAATTAGAGACACATAATTGGAGAAAAAACGTAAATATTTTTAGGGAGTGATTGAGGTCATCAATCACAAACAATTGAAGAATTGAGGGCCTCAAAGCCATCAATCTCTGATGATTTAAAATATCATCGATTCAACAAAACATTAGGTATTAGGATAACACATTTTTCGTTTTAATATCCCTTACCTAAAGTTTAAGAAATAATTTCTTCATATTATAAGAGAAAAAAATATATACTTGACAAGTAGAGTTCCATCCTTTAACAAATTTCTACCACAAACTCATCTTTCACTCTAAAAGATAATGGGAAATTAAAAAAATATTCTATTTATCCTATTCATATAGGGTTCCAAAAAAATGAATTTATAATTAACCTATGAGACCCTTCTAAAAAAAGAAACTATATTATACAATCTAGGGACTTCATTTAGTCTAATGGTAGGCAATAAATCCCAATCGCACTATGGTTGTGGGTTCGATTCCCGTAGCTTTGTCTGACGCGATGGGTTGTCACATGGTCTGTGTGTTGTCCTTTTTATAAAAATCAAAAATAACCTTAAAATTAGTATCTTAATCCATTCCATCCTTTACACTTATCCAAAATAAATCTATCCAAACTCACAGTCCAAAATTTATAAGGAATTTAAACACAATGAAGATCTTTTTTTCCACATAAAAACATGTGAACACCTTCATCATGTATTATTTTAAAACATGGTGACACCCTGAATTACCATAAAACCTTATTGATTACATTCATTCTCCCTTATCCTTTATATAATAATGAATATATTCCTTATATCCAAAAATATTTAATATTCCAACAATGATGAAATAAAAAAACTATTAATCAGTTCCAAGGAAGTCAAGAATATCCAATTTACTTTATCCAAATCAACCATCATTTATTCCAAAATCACTACCTCGGTATCAGAACCATATTACGGTTTATCTTTCTCTCAACCATATATTTTCCAAAAATTTAACCTACAATTGAGTCACCTTTCTTGGTTCCATATAATCTCAAGTCCTTAATGAAATAGTACTGCAGTACAATCCTTATATACTCTATAATTCTTATAACATGTACATCATTAATACAATACATAAATGACATAATAATTTAATAACAATGTAAGAAATCTAATCATTAATTTTCATCTTCTATAGTAAAACAACTTTATTATTATCCAATAGCATCATTTGGGGTATACTCTGGTGATTTGGACATTGATTCCCGTAGTGTCCCAACTACTTGTAGGTGAATCATTGTACATTGGAAACTTTTTTCTTACCCTTGAAATCACGTACTTGGTGTCCATTTTCTCCACACTTATAACAAACTCCCATTCCCTTCGATCATTTACCATGGTGATTCTTTCTATAGTTATCACATATGGGAAAATCCTTCGTTTCCCTCTTCCCTTTATCCATCTTTCTCTATTCCATCCTTTTCTTGTCTTGCTTCCCTTCAAAGCCATAGGACTTAGAGAATTATTTACTTATATTATTAACACATGATACTATTTTTTCATATGTTGAGAATACATGGGATAGTATTTCCCTTATAAATGTTGGCTTTATACCGTGAAAGATGTGATCCTTCTTACTCTTTGGATCATACGTATTGCTGGAGTTCACATTCCTTCTAATGGGTGATATTTCTATACAATGGCATAAACTAGATTAGTTTATGAATTGAAATACATAATTCCAAACTTGTAAAACACTTAACATAAATTTAACAGTTTATGGATATAATCCATAATCATAAAAATGTTTTCTTTGAGGAAGTATATACTCATAACCCCTTCATAATGATTTGTAAAGAAAATGAGAATTATCCTAAGCATATCCCCCGGGAGTGTCGTAACCAAGAGTGCAACAAGGCCTGTTGTCGTGCACCAGTTCTCGTTCGAGTCTAGATCAAAGCGGTGTTTTGGGTTTTACCCCTAGGTACATATGTTCCAGATCCTCCTCTACCTGCTCGTATCCATACAGGGATGTATTTTCTGGGAAAACTCACAAAATATCTACATTACCAAAATTCTAGGAAGTTATTATATAATAATCCTCAAAGTCTATCTTAGGTCTATGTGTTATAATCAAAGTTTATCTAAATCTAGTTTGAAAGGTTATTGCTAAACTTCCTCTGATACCAACTGTAACACCCCAGCCCCAGTTACCCGGAGTCGGTGCATTATTACATAACATTGGCATGATTACAAGGAATCAAGTCCCGAAGGATCAATCAGTTTAGCAGCCTTGGAAAATAGATTACATACATGAATGTTACATTAAGCTTTATAAAATACAAAACAACATAAATAATCCTTTATAAACTACATTATTCCCTTATCTTAACCCTACATATCAATCACAATACACTTCTTGGAGTCCTGGGAAAAATAAAACATATAAAGGGGTGAGCTCAGATGCTAAATATGGATAACAATATAGCGGAAACTTTCATAAATATGCATAAACATTTAAGGCAATGTATAACTAAAACAAAAGCCTTTTAAACTTGAACTTCAGCATAATATGAAAAAAATAAAATGAAATAATTCCATTTACTTATTCACATGGATATTCTACTAGTCTAATAATCACATGTAATAACTAATTTTATAATGTGGGAATGCCTAACGTCAGACATCATTACAACATTGTCAAGGTCTCGTGCCAAGACTAAAAATAAAATTTTTGACAAGGCCTTATGCCAAGACACTAGTTTGTCTCATGAGACCTACCGATGCATCGAGGACCGATAGCGGGCTCCACCCGTCACTTACTAAGTCCACTGCATTCCTCATATAAAAAAGTTGAAACATAACATAAACATTTTTATTAAAAATAACATACGAAATTTCAATACATTAACCATAAACCATGAATGGTATAAAAATAGAACATCCACAGTCAAACATATCTTAACTCATTCAATACAATATGGAAGATTTTATTATAATAACTCAACCTCAATCAAAAATAATATCCAGTAAAGGATGCAGACATAGTTGAAAATGATGAGTAAAACTTTTTGAGAGAAATATCCTTTTTGTAAAATCATTTAAAAGTCACACATTTATAAAGGAAGTAATTTAAAAGATATTCTTAAATCAAAGTGTCTCATACCAATTTGAAACTTTTGAAAATAATTATCGTTTCAAAACATTCATGTCCATATAAATAAATCCTTAAAATCATTTTGAAAACATGGACATTGATTAAAAATATTTAGAAAGATAAATATTTAAAACATTTAAAATTATGATATTGATAAAGAGTACCTTTCAAAAATCATTAAAATATTCATTCTGAAATCATTTTTATGTAAAATGTACATGGATGATAAAAATGTCCCAGTATATACTTACACATAAACAATCTCGGATAATAATGAGATTGAGGAATTAACCCTTACCTTGAAATTTCCTTCAGTCGAGGGTACGTTTAACCTCCTATATGAAGATCATAGTATGTTATTAAATTATACCAGAACCATATTAATATTTATGATATCATACATGAATCATTTATGACTTTATACTACCCATTTAATAATAATTTCCATGTTAAATTAACATTTCGGATAATAATCGTTTTCTTTATCGTGCGTGTTTTAACTTGTTACTCTTGATTGTATCACTTAGATCAAGATTAAAATACTTACATAATATAAAACATGATTTATATATCATATATATTTAGAATATAAATATTTATAATATACATATATATTAAATGAAAAACACCATTTATGGAGACAGCAGTCCGTACGTACGCATAAACGTTGTTTCCATTTTCATATTGTATTGAACGGAAATAAGTGAATAAGATATATGTAAGTATATATATATATATATATCTAGTATCATTATTATGTCATATATTAAATACTTATTAGTAATATATATTTTTATAATCATCGATGAATTGTGAACGTGAAAATGAATCTCATCGCGCCGTGGAGACGTTAATCTGTACGTATGCACGAGCGACAATATCATTTCCATAAAGGTGTGGAATTGGATGGTATATTAATTTTAAAGAGACATTATCATGTTATTTTCATTATTTATATACATATTACTCATCATTATATCCATCCAAATAATATAGTGTTGAATAAAAAATCACACCATGGTGTGGAGACGGTAAACCGTATGTACGCACGCATGTTGACATTATCATTCATAAGATGGATAAAATAATGAATATAGTTGTGCCATATTTATAATAAAATCACATTATATAGAATATATTGGATTTATTATTTTATAATGGAAACAAAAAAGAAAGAGTAAGTGGAAGAATAAGAGAACTTGAAAAAGGTTCGTGAAATCATTACCTCTTCTTTGGGTTCTTCATTTTGATTTGATCAAAAGGGATCCTTAGGTTGGATTTCTGACCAATGTAATGCCTCTAGGATGAAGGTAGGATAGTTGGGAGGATATTTGGGCAGGTTTTGGCCAATCTAAATGGATTTGTAGGTGTTAATTTGAGATAAGGTAAGTTCCCTTTTATAAGAGGGGTGTGGGTCACTTTAGAAAAAGATTAAAGTATTAATTTATTATACAATAATATTCGGTTTATAATGGTTCCAAATGAATTTATTTAAAGCCTTAGGTGTTTATGGGTTTAAATCCACTCAACCAATAGGTTTTATACAATATTATGTTACCATTTTAACCTTATCTTTTAGATTTAACTCTTAGTTAAATAGTTTAACTTTTACAGTGTCTTCTTGTATTCTTACTCTATATGGTTAATAAAATTGCTATAAACTTCCATGAGAACCTCAAGTGGCTCATTAATGACATATATAATATTATTTAATCCCTTTGGCCAAACCTTACATTTTTATGAATATTATATCAACCAATAATATAGAATTTGTTTTAAATATTAATTTATGTCAATTTTGACACTATTTGGTATTTTGTTTTTGTGAAAGTCATCACAACTTTATTACTTCGAACAAGATACATTTAATCATCCCTAACATTTTCTATTCACCTATAAAATTCTTGGATTTCATAAAAACTTTGAAGTTATATTTATTTTAATATTTATAATACCATTTATTTGATTCTTTCATTAATAAGGTAATTACGGCATCATCATTGTATCATTAATAAATTTAATTATTTAATATATAAAAATTATAATTAAAATACAATTATGTAGGAAATTGTTTATTCTTTCTAACGAATATTTATAGTCGAATTTATCTTATGTATAACCCTATATTAAAAATGGTTTAGTTATTAAACTTTGATTTTAACTCTTTTAACTCTTCTTTAAATTAAATAATAATAAATGTCTTAATCTTATCCAAGTGGACCTAAAGGGTCATATTTTATTCCTAAGGTTTTTTTTGGTTGAATTATATTTATCCAATAGAATTAGGACATGTTTTAGGGTAATAATAATATCATTTTTACCCTTAATTACCCTATTTACTTTTAACCGTGGTAAATTAAAGAAAAAAGTTACTATTCACCAAAAATTATTTTTATCTTATTGAACCACATTTTACTCCTTGATATTAACCATGTATCTTGGATTTTTGATATTCAACTCACAGAAGCAGTAGAATTAAGTTTTATGTGAATTTACAAATTCTCCTAGGAGGTGGGTAAAAGATGGTGAAAAGTTCAATAAAATTTTTATATATCTAAAATTATTATAAACTAAATCCAATAAATTACATTGAACTTATATAGATATTATGAATCTATTTTGACATAAATCAATTTAAATAAAATAAATAATTATTTAAATAAAAATTCAGTTTTAAACTATAACTCAATATTTTTCACTATTCATCAAAATTTGAAAGTTTTCAGAAAAATACCGAAAATTCACCCTTAGCTAATTTCAATATTACGAATTCAAAAATGAATTCTATTTTACCAAATTCAAAACATATAAGTTTCATTTATTAATTTAAAATTAATTCCCGTTGTCAAAACCAAAAGGCGTATTTTTAAGAAATAATAACTATCAAAAGATTGACACTTATTTATGTCCAATTTCAAAGTGAAATTACTTACAGTGACCGGCATTGGATTAAATGGTAAAAATATAATATATTTATACTTCCAAACCATTAAAATTTATAATTTAACACTATAAACTATTTCGATTAAAAAAGTTGTTTTTAATTAAAATTTAGTATTTTTCACTATTCACCAAAATAGGAAAGTTTTCAGAAAAATACCAAAAATTTATCAAAACTAAATTTTTATCTCCTGATTCTAATTAAGAAGTTTATTTTGTCAAATTTAATATATAAAAGTTTCAAATAATGGATTTAAAAAGGGTTTTCCCTCAAAAGGCGGTAAAATTGCATTTTCTGAAAAATACTTCCTTTATCTAAAAAATTGAATTTGTTCTTACATTATGTCTAAAAAACTCATAATATGGATTCTAAAATTATAAGGATTATATAAAGTTCAAAATTCAGTTAATACTATTTATAACCGCTTTTTAACGGCTAGTTTGGTAAGTCGTGGTGCGCTTGAACTCGGTGTTGCGTGTAGTGCAAGTGTTGGGAAAAAATCCCTCAAGGTATCATTGAAACATTTTTGAGGTGATTGTGTTTGTTGACAAAGTGGACATCTGAGTGGTGATTGTTGACAAAGAAAAACAATGACATAAAAATTTGTTGACAAAGAGGATTTCATGATGGAATGTCGAGTTCAAGAGCTGAGGTCAACGATCCATGTTTGATTCAAGAATGTCGACAAAAGGAATGGATGATCTGGAGGTGGTACAAAAGAATAGATACAAGGTGGCGCTGTTTTCCAGTGTTTGCCAAATTTTTGGGCCTGAAAATCGACAAATTAAGAAAAGTGGTTTTTGGAAAAGGTACTTGCGCAACTTGTACATGAAGGCTTGGAAACTTGCGTGCCATATGTTTTTTTAAGATCAGATCATCAAAATATGGCAAAGGGATAAGTGTCGCGCAAGTATTGGTGGTGTCGTGCAGGTGACTTGCGCGTCGTGAAGAGACTTGCATGCCAATGGCTTGGAAGCTTGAGAACTTGAGCACATGTGGTTTTTCAAGATCAGAAGATCAAAATATGACAAAGGAAAGAGGTTCGCACAAGTTTGGAATTAGGTCGTGCAAGTGTCTTGCAGGAGAAGAGATCTGCGCGCCGAGGAGAGACTTGTGCTCCGTCACGCAGGGGTGACCAAATGCCTATAAATACTATACCACCCCTCTTCATTCCAAACCGGAGTTCAACACTTTGAAGATTCAGAGCTCCCGTCGTGCAGGTGTGGTGGTCGCGCAAGTGGTGGTGTGTCCCGCAGGTGGGACTTGCGCGCCGGTGTTGAAGTTGCGCGACAAGTGTTAGTTGCGTGCCTGAGGTGGTTTAGGCGAGGAAGGAAGTGAGTCGCACAGGTTTGGAGTTGCAGAAGCTTGATTCGGGCAAGTGGTCTAGGAAGACTTGTGCGCCCGTTGTGACTTGCGCACCGATACTTGCGCGCCAAGATAGACTTGCGCGCCAAGTAAGGTTGAGTCCCCAGCCATATTTTCGGGTCACGTGGAAGCTGGAAAGATTGCCAGATACCTTCAGTCCAAAGAGAAATTCATCTGCGAGTGAAAGTTGAACTTCAATAGAGCATATACATAAAGAGAAAGATGTATTCCTTCATGCAAGTGAAGAGACCTACAGGTCTTTAAACTGTGATTGGATCCTTTCCGATGCAGTGAGCAAAGAAAGAGGAAGAAGTTGATCCTCTCCACCGGTAGTGAGCCAGAGAGAGAGAAATAGGGAGTGACCCTTGGGAAAGTAGTGAGATGACCCTAAACCTTGTAAAGGCAGTGAGCCTGGGACAGAGTGACTATGCCCGAACATTGTAATCTACATCTATTGAAGAATAGTGGAATTTGGTACGACCGTCAACTTGTCGGCGTATGCTCCTTGAACGTAGCCCTTAGCGGTGAACCAAGTAAAAATTGATGTGTCATGTGTATGCTTTACCTTCTGTTTATATTGTGCAATAGGAAAGTGAGAGAAGAGTGTTTTTCTTAACAGTGATACAAGATCAGAACGGGCATTATTTTTGAATTAGTCATACCCTGATTTACCCCCCCCCCCTCTCAGAGTACTCAGCCTATTGGACCTAACAATTGGTATCAGAGGGAGGTTGATATTAGGTCTTCTCTCAATGGAGGTCACTAATAATAAAGGGATTCCGATCTTCGACGGATGTAATTTTCAAATATGGAAGAATCGAATGCAACACTATTTTTGATCCTTGAGAATGGATGTGTTTTCAGCATCTATGCATGGTATCACAGCTGATATTAATAGTGGTGCATTATCAGAAGCTGAGCATAGAGAGTTGGATGCTGATTCCAAAACAATCAATGCCTTAGGGGGATCCCTTTCCAATCCCATCTACACGAAGTTGATGTCATGAAAAATGTCACATGCCATGTGGGAAAATCTTTTGAATATATATGAAGTGGATACAAAGGTCAGAGAGGAAAAGATACAGGTGTTGTGGAATAAATATGAAGATCTGACAATGAACCTGAATGAGTCTGTTGACGCATTCTTTGACAGGGTAAACATTGTTGTGGAAGATATGCGAGGTCTTGGTGAAGTCATTGAAGACATAAATATCGTAAAGCGCATCTTGAGGAAACTTACACCTCGGTTCAATCCGAAAGTTTCAGTACTAGAAGATAAAGATCCAAAAGAGCTGAGACTGGACAATTTGCACAATACCTTGGTTGAATATGAAATGAGGAACGATGATAATGAGGCCGTGGAAAAGGGGAAGTCCAAAGAGGTGGCATTTAAGGCCATGAAGAATCTCACCATTGAATATTCTCAGGAAGAAGAAGAGACAGATGAGGTAATTTCATTCCTCTCCTAAAATCTTCAAAGAGGAAAAGGAAAGTTCAAAGGGAAGCTTCCACTTACTTGCTTTAGGTGTGGAAAAGTTATTCATCTTACTGAAAGGTGCCCCAAAAAGTTTCAAGAAGAAAACGATGAAGATGAAGTTGAAATTCCCAAGAAAAAATCTTCAGCCTATGTGAAAGGGAAGAACCAGTTCAAGAGAAATTTCTTCAAGAAGAAGAATCTTCTTTCACAAGAAATAAACAGTTCAGATGAGTCTGAGGGTGAAGAAATTGAAGAGATAGAAAACTGAAAAGATTGTGGACAAAATGCAATGGTGTTTGTTGTCAGTAGTTCTCAAGAAAATAAAGACACCGAAACTGACGAGGAAGAAGAAGAAATTGAAGGGAGAGTTGATATGGAAGCTGAATTAGAAGCAGCTCTTAAAGAGATAGATATTTGGAGAGCAAAAACAAAGAAAGCTAACAAGGTGGTATATGATGCCAAACTCTACATGCAACAGCAGGAAGACGAGAAGTCCGAGCTTACAAAAGAAATAGAAAACCTTAAGTCTTCAAGGCCAGAGAGCATAGAAAAGGTTGATGAGCATAAGCTCAATATTGAAGAATAGAAAAGGGAGATTGATAGATTGAACGGAAAATTGAAAGATCACGTCAAGCGTATCGAAGAGCTTGAAGAGGAAGTTGTCGGTCTGCGTAGAAAAGTCAAAGACCAGGAAAAACCTTTTATTCCTAACACATTCCTGGGAAGACAGGTTGTTATGAAGACTAAAAAGATGAAAGAGGAGCCTAGTAGTTCAGTAGGGAAGAAGTAGCAATTGAGCTCAGATGTTAAGGCTGTTTTAGGGCTTAATCAGAAACAAAAATCTGTGACAATTGAGGTCAGACTGCAAGCACATGTCCCTAAATTGAAGGTTGATTTGGGCACAAAGAAAAATCAGAATATTCAAATATCCATAAGGGAAAATCATAATGCTGAAGTACCATGAAGTAATTCACCATATATGAGGTGTTATTGTCGCGGGAAAATGAGACATTCACAGTATGTGTGTTCCATAGCCAAGAGATATTGAAGGGAACAAGAACAGAGGTGGCAGCCAAACAAAGAACAATTTTCTAGAACATATTTCAAAGGACATTGTTTTTTGTGTGGAGGATTTAGACACATGGCTAGGTACTGTACTTCGACCATACAAAGAAATGATCCAAAGCAGAATCAAAATGTTCGCAAGCAGTAGATCAATAAAACCACAGGTGAGTTAAAAATTCATAATAGATTTGCGGCTTTGCAAGATGAATCCGGTCCATCATACTCTGAGAAAGAATAGAAGTCTCATTTTATGCCGAGTATGAAGGAAAAAGTATGGACCAAGAAGAAGAAAATTGAGAAGGTTGTGGTGGCAGAGATTTCCCTTAAAGCATCTGATCGCTCTGGTGTGTGGATCCTTGATAGTGGTTCCACATCTCACATGACGGGTAATAAGGATCTTGTTATAGGCATAAAATATGACAAAGAAGGAGTTTTCAAATTTGTAAATGATGAAGGCCTGAAGATTGTTGGCTCAGGGAAAGCCAAGTTTGGGGGAAAAGAAATGAGACGTGCTGATGTCTTGGTAGTAGAGGGTCTCAGTCATAACTTGCTCAGTGTCAGTCAACTATGTGACTCTGGGAACTCTATCCGATTTACCAAGAAGATGTGTATTGTTAAAGGAAAAGATGGAGCAGTCATTCTACAGGTAAAACGAACAAAGGTAAATCTTTACCTAGTAGGTGGGGAAGAAGATTCGTGCTTTTTATCCAGAGAAGAAGAAAACCAGTTGTGGCATAAGTGACTTGGTCATCTATGCTAACCATCTATGGAAGATCTGGTAAAGTTTGATGATGATAGAGACCTTCCCAAACTATCATGTGATCGTGCTCATACATGTGATACTTGTCAACAAGGGAAGATCATCAGAAAAACATACAGGCCAAAGGAACAGAAATCATCCAGAGTGCTCGAATTGGTACATGCTGATGTATGTGGACCTATTTCACCATGAGCTATAAATGGGCAAAGGTACTATGTTCTTTTCATTGATGATTATAGCAGAATGTCCTGGGTATTCATCATTACCCATAAGACAGAGGTGTTCAGTTGTATAAAGCAGTATAGGAGGGAATCAGAAAAGATGCTTGGGCACAAAATTCTAAAGTTTCGTACAGATAATGGTATGGAATTCACAAACAGTCAAGTTGAAAACTATCTCGAAAAACATGGGATAAGGCATCAAGTTTCATCAGTAAGAACTCCCCAACAGAATGGAGTGGTTGAAAGGAGAAATAGGATCATCAACAACATGGCCAGAATGATGCTTATTGATAAAGACCTACCAGAGAAATTTTGGAAGGAAGCAGTTTTGACATCAGTCTATGTTTCGAACAGGTCTCTGTTGTGTCTGAAGCAAGGGAAGACTCCGTATGAACTGTGGTACGGAAACAAGCCAACATTGAAATAATTTCGAATATTTGGAAGTAAGTGTTTCCTTCTCAATAAAGAAAATCATAGGAAGTTTGAGGCACGAGGAGATGAGAGAATATTCCTTGGCTACTCAGGGAAAATAAAAGCATATAAATGTTTCAACAAAAGGCTGGGAAAAATTGTTGAGAGCAATGATGTCACTATAATTGAAAATGAACAGAATACTCAACGACCCAGTGAACAGTTCCTGGATGAAAGTGATGATGAGGTAAGCAACACAAGGGGAGCAGAAGTGGTAGAGGCTGACTCAGAAGAAGATAATGATGATGAACAATAAAGTGTCAAGTCTGTGTCTACAAGGAAGCCAAAGAGTCGAGCTGAGATTGATAGGCAGAATATCATTAGTGATCAGATAGCTCCAGTTCAGACTCGAAGAATGAAATCGTTACAGCAAACATAGTTTTTGTCTCAGGTGGAGCCGAAATGTTTTTCTGATGCAGCTGAAGATGAAAACTGGGTTCAGGCCATGAATGAAGAGCTTGATCAGATTGAGAAGAACCAGACATGGGAGATTGTTTCGAGGCCAGCAGACAAGAATGTCATCGGGACTAAATGGGTCTATCACAACAAGATGAATGAAGATGGCATAGTGATTCAGAACAAGGTGCAGCTAGTGTGCAAGGGATACTCCCAGATAGAGGGAATAGATGTTGATGAGACATTTGCACTGGTTGCAAGGCTGGAGACAATCAGATTATTTTTTGCCATAGCAGTGCAAAAAAAGTTCAAAGTGTTCTAGATGGATGTCAAATCCACATTCTTGAATGGTGTTCTAGAAGAGGAAGTGTATATTGAGAAGCCATATGGTTTTCTCATTCATGAGGATGAGAAAAAAGTTTTTAGGCTGAAGAAGGCATTGTATGGGCTGAAACAAGCACCAAGGGCATGGTACTCATGGCTTGATCAGTACTTGAAGAAGCTTAGTTTCCAGTGTGGAGGAGTTGATTACAATCTCTATTTTAGCAATGACAGTAATTGAAGGATGATGGTGCTATTGTATGTCAATGACATAATTTTTGGTGGATCCGATGAAACTCAGTGCAGACAGTTTTCTGAATTCATGAAAAATGAGTTTGAAATGTCAATGATTGGAGAGCTAACATTTTTCCTTGGCTTACAAGTGACACAAGGAAGTAATGGAACATTCATTTCTCAATCCAAATACGCCAAGGAGGTTTTGAAAAGGTTTGGAATGGATAATTCCAAGGAGATGAAGACTTTGGTTGCTACCCGGATGAAATTATCAAAAGATAAGGATGGAAAGGCAGTTAATATCACAGAATACAGGAAAATTATTGGAAGTTTGTTGTACTTGACCACGAAAAGGCCTGATATTGTTTTCGCCACATGCCAAGTAGCGAGATATCAGAGTAATCCCAAAGAAATACATATGCTTGCAGTGAAAAGAATACTTCGTTATATCCAGGGCACAGTGGATTTCAGCTTGACATATACTGACAAATCTCAGACAGAGTTATTGGGATATACTGATGAAGACTGGGCCGGTTCAGTGGATGATAGAAAATAAACGTCAGGTGGTGCATTCTATCTTGTTAGATTGTGTATTTCTTGTCTTAGCAAGAAGCAAGATTGCATTTCATTGATCACTGCGGAAGCTGAGTATATTGTGGCCACTCAAGCATGCACACAGTTATTGTGGATGAAGCAGCAGCTTGAAGATATGGGAGTTGAAGTGAAGTCTCCGATTGGAATCCAGTGTTATAAATCAAGTGCTATCAATCTTAGCAAAAATCCAGTTCATCACTCAAGGAAAAAAGCACATTGAGATCAAATATCATTTCATCAAGGAGTAGGTGGATCAAGGCATTGTGAAGTTGGAGTATGTGCCTACAGATCTACAGGTTTCAGACATTATGACAAAGGCCTTACCCAAGGAAGCTTTTGAGAGACATCGACTAGCTCTGGGAGTTCATTCGACTCCCCGCACTTGAAATAGTGTGGATGCGGAAACCCCCTCTCCCCGAGGTATGATGTGTTTTCCCTAATGTGCTGATATGTGTTCTCTACTCTGTTACAGACTACAAAGGATTGACCTTTGGGTTTGTTGAAAAAGGGGGAGAAAATAGTGATTGTTCAAGGGGGAGATAGTGTGGCAATTTGATAAATCATGATTGATACGGGGAGAAGCTGACCAGTGGAGCAGCCAGATAGGGGGAGATTTTTAAATCTGACGATGCTAGAAGTGATCGATCAAAGAATAGATATCACGATAGGTGAGGATCATGATAAAAGCATAAGAGTGGTGTTGGAAAGTGGTAAGGATATTTCCAAAAATTGGTATCAGTGAAGTATCAACAATTGGTATCAATTTGGCAATTGGTATCAGTTTGGTGTCAACAGAGGCTGTCAGAGTTGAAGTGATTCATTGATGAACTTTTCATTTACTCTTGTTTCTCATGCCAACCATTGCTCATGTGGGCTTAGAGTATGTGTTGATTAAATCCTTGATTTCTATCAGAATTGCAATGAGGCGAATGGTGGCTAAAGATTCAACGACGTATCTTTTTATGGAAGAGTTGTCAACAAACCCAAAGGGGGAGATTGTTGGGAAAAAATCCCTCAAGGTATCATTGAAGCATTTTTGAGGTGATTGTGTTTGTTGATAAAGTGGACATCTGAGTGGTGATTATTGACAAAGAAAAACAATGACATACAAATTTGTTGACAAAGAGGATTTCATGATGGAATGTTGAGTTCAAGAGCTGAGGTCAACGATCCATGTTTGATTCAAGAACTTCGACAAAAGGAATGGATGATATGGAGGCGGTACAAAAGAACTGATACAAGGTGGCGCCGTTTTCCAGTGTTTGCCAAATTTTTGGGCCTGAAAATCAACAAATTAAGAAAAGTGGTTTTTGGAAAAGGTACTTGCGCATATACATGAAGGCTTGGAAACTTGCACGCCATATGTTTTTTTAAGATCAGATCATCAAAATATGTCAAAGGGATAAGTGTCGTGCAAGTATTGGTGGTGTCGCGCAGGTGACTTGCGCGTCGTGAAGAGACTTGCGCGCCGATGCCTTGGAAGCTTGAGAACTTGCGCGCCTATGGTTTTTCAAGATCAGAAGATCAAAATATGACAAAGGAAAGAGGTCCGTAAAAGTTTGGAATTAGGTCACGCAAGTGTCTTATAGGAGAAGAGATCTGCGCGCCGAGACTTGCGCGCCGAGGAGAGACTTGCCCGCTATCACACAGGGGTGACCAAATGCCTATAAATACTGGACCACCCCTCTTCATTTCAAACCGGAGTTCAACACTTTGAAGATTTAGAGCTCTCGTCACACAGGTTTGGTGGTCGTGCAAGTGGTGGTGTGTCGCGCAGGTGGGACTTGCGCGCTGGTGTTGAAGTTGTGTGCCAAGTGTTAGTTGCATGCCTGAGGTGGTTTAGGTGACGAAGGAAGTGAGTTGCGCAGGTTTGGAGTTGCAGAAGCTTGAGTCGGGCAAGTGTTCTTGGAAGACTTGTGCGCCCGTTGTGACTTGTGCGCCGATACTTGTGTGCCGAGATAGACTTGCGGGCCAAGAAATTTTGAGTCCCCAGCCATATTTTCGGGTCGTGTGGAAGCTGGAAAGATTGCTCGATACCTTCAGTACAAAGAGAAATTCATCTGCGGGTGAAAGTTGAACTTAAATAGAGCATCTACATAAAGAGAAATATGTATTCCTTCATGCAAGTGAAGAGACCTACAGGTCTATAAACTTTGAGTGGATCCTTTCCGACGCATTGAGAAAAGGAATAGGAAGAAGGTGATCCTCTCCACCGGCAGTGAGCCAGAGAGAGAGAAACAGGGAGTGACCCTTGGGAAAGCAGTGAGCTGACCCTAAACCTTGTAAAGGCAGTGAGCCTAGGACAGAGTGACTATACCCGAACATTGTAATCCACATCTAGTGAAGAATAGTGGAATTTGGTATGACCGGCAACTTGTCGGCGTATGCTCCTTGGACATAGCCCTTAGCGGTGAACCAAGTAAAAATTGTTGTGTCCTGTGCATGCTTTACCTTCTGTTTATATTGTGCAACATGAAAGTGAGAGAAGAGTGTTTTTCTTAACAGCGATACAAGATCAAAACAGGCATTATTTTTTAATTATTCATACCCTAATTCACCCCCCTCTCAGGGTACTCAGCCTAGTGGACCTAACAGCAAGTTATTGAATTACTTTGAAGAAATAACGTACTATGAAATCTTGGGGTGTTAAAGTTGTCTAGTGGGGCTAGGGATACTATTCAGGGGGGGCCAGCATGGGGGGTGGGGGGAATGTTGTCCAGGGGGTTCAGCAGGGGGGGCTGCTGTCCAGGGGGTCCAGCAGGGGGGCTACTGTCCAGGGGGGTCCAGTAGGGGGGGCTGCTGTCCAGGGGTTCTAGCAGGGGGGCTACACTATTCTTGTTTATTGAGTTATATTCTTTGTGAATATTATATGATGTTTTTTTTTACTGTAATTTTAGGGGATGATCACTACTATGTTCTACATTGTGTTGTAGGAACTTTTGAGCCGGTTCCAGACTTATTTGATAGTTTGTCTTATAGGGAGACTCATGTAAGTGCATTTATGTGTTTTTTTTATATTTGGATTTGTTTAATTCTTATTATGTAAGTAGATTTCGTGTATAATTTAATTTGGATGGGACTGGTAGGGGGAGGGGGAAACTGGTAGGGGGAGGGGCTGGTAGGGGGTGCAAGTGGGGGCTGGGAGGGGCAGGGGGGAGGGGAAACGGACATGGGGGAAGGACTGGGGGTCTGGGGGTGTCCAGGTTCTAGGGGTTCTAGGGTCTGTCCAGGAGGGTGGGGGTGGCTGTCCAGGGGAGTGGAGGTCTGGGCTGTCCAGGGGGATCTGTCCAGGGTTTGGGGGGGTGTCCAAGGACTAGGGGTGTCCAGGTTCTGGGGGGTTCTAGGGTCTGTCCAGGAGGGTGGGGGTGGCTGTCCAGGGGAGTGGAGGTCTGGGCTGTCCATGGGGATCTGCCCAGGGTCTGGGGGGTGTCCAGGGTCTGGGGGGTGTCCTGAGTCTGTCTGGGGGGTGTCCAGGGTCTGTCCGGGGGGTGTCCAGGGTCTGTCTGGGGGGTGTCTAGGGTTTGGGGGGGAGGTGTCTAGGGTCTGTCTGTGGGGGTGTCCAGGGTCTATCTAGTAGGGGGCTTTGCAGGGGGGCTGTCTAGGGGAGTTTATGTGGGGTGGGGGTGTCCAGTGTCCAGAAGGGAGGGGTCTGCAGGGGGTGGGCTACTGCAGGGGGGGTTGTGCAGGGGGTGGGGGCTATTTTTTTGGTTTTTCAGACCCTATAGCCACGGTTTCTAACTGTGGCTATAGTTCTATTACCACGGTTTCTAATCGTGGTTGTAGGTCTAATTCCATGGTTTCTAACCGTGGAAATAAATTGTGTCCCTCCTCTAGTATAGCCACAGTTCTAAATCATGGCTATAGAGATATTACCAGGGTTTGAACCATGGATGTATACCTACATCCACGGTTTGAACCGTGGCTCTAGACCTATAGCTACCGTTCTAAACCGTGGCTATAAGTCTAGGCCTATAGCCACGCCAAACATTTCCACAGTTTGAGGACCTATAGCCATAGTTTTAAACTGAGGTTATAGCCTAAATTTCCAGTAGTGTTTGGTTGAGTTTTCTTATAATAACAGTTTTTATTTCATTATAGATATGGTTCCATTTGAGGCATTATATGGAAAGTGGTGTCAAACTCCAGCTTTTGGGATGAAGTAGGTTAAAGGAAGTTAATGGGACCATAATTGCTAGAAAAGATGGCAGAAAAGGTTCATTTGATTCAGAAACACATGATAATAGCCTAGAGAAGGCAGAAAAGTTATGCAGATAATTGGAGGAATGATATTTCTTTCGAGGTAGGTGGTCGTATCTTTCTCAAAGTTTCTCCATGTAAAAGTGTGATGCATTTTGGTAAGAAGGGGAAGCTAAGTCTATGGTCCATTGGATCTTGTGAAATCCTAGAGAAAATTATATTAGTTTCTGACTGAGTATATTTACCTCTAAGATTATCTTAGGTACACAATGTTTTCCATGTTTCAATGTTAAAGAAGTATATTTCGGATCTGTCTCGTGTTTTGAGTCTAGAATTAGTTCAGTTGAAAGAGAATCTTTCTTATGAGAAATATTCAGTCTAGATTCTAGAACGTAGGGAAAATTTGTTACAGAATAAGGTGATTCATTGGATAAAGGTTTTTTGGAAAACCCATATTACTGAAGAGGCAACATGGGAATCTGGAAATGATATCAAGGATAAATACCCCCACTTATTTGATAAGTGAATAAAATTGTGAGGAATCAATTTCCAAAAGGGGGGAAGGATGTAACAACCCAAGTAATTATAAAATAATAAATTTTCATATCTATTAATATTTATGAGTTAGATATAAATTATACTTAAAAGGGGACACTATTTCATATAGCATACTCGAAATGTAACAATGGGTTTCTCTGAAATCTTATGTTGCACACAAGACTGAGTTATACCAAAAATGATACATTATTAGTATTATTATTTTAAATGGTAGTTATCGTCTAGCCGTTGTGTTAGAGGGAATGAAAACAACTAACTATATTATGTTTACATGTGTTTATTAAATTTTTTTACTTTTATCTAATAAATTTTAGAGTCTTAAAATGAGAATAAATCTAGTTTTAAGCATAAAATACTCTAATATTTTTTAAATGTAGTTTCACCGCCTTTAGATAGAGAGCCCTTTTAAATATAATTTCTATTACTTCTATAATTTTTATATGAAAAATTATACCTCTTATTTTGAATCAGTATATCAAAATTTACTTTTGTTGAATTTTGGTATTTTTCTAATAAATTGTATATTTAAATGAATAGTGAAAAATACTGCATTTTAATTCAAAACTGCTTTTTCATCTAATTTATTTATATAGTTGGGTTATCCTTTTAATTAGTTTTAAAGTATAATTAGATTAATTGTTTATCATTTAATACAATTTTGGTCATTGGAATTAATTTTGCATCAAAATCTAATATAAACACATGTCAATCTTTTGATGGTTTTTACTTTTAAAAAACGTGTTTTCTCATTTTGTCACCAAAGATTAATTTTAAATTAATTAATGAAACTTATGTGTTTTAAATTTTGAAAAATGGATTAAATATTTGGAATCATTGGGTTAAAATTATATAAATAGGTTCCTTTTAATTCTTGGATATTATGAATAGTTACTATGGTAATTTTTCTTTATCATGGTTAAAGATAAATTGGGTAAATTAGGGTAAAAACAATATGATAAGGATAATAAAATTACCCTAAAACCTTCTCAGCTATCCAGGGGGTCTGGGGCTGCCGTCCTGGGGGGCTGGGGCTACTGTCCAGGTGGGTTCCAACATGGGGGTGGCGGGGATGCTGTCCAGGGGAGTATAGCAGGGGGGCTGTACTATTCTTGTTTATTGAGTTATATTCTTTGTGAATATTCTAAGATTTTTTGTTTTACCATAATTTTAGGGGATGAGCACTACTATGCTCTACATTGTATAGTAGGTACTTTTGAACTGGTTCTAGTCTTCTTTGATAGTTTTACTTATAGGGAGACTCATGTAAGTGCAGTTATGTGTTTTTTTTATATTTGGATTTGTTTAATTATTACTATGTAAGTATCTTTCGTGTATAATTTAATTTGGAGGGGATTGGCAGGGGCAGGGGGGGAACTGGCAGGGGCAGGGGGCTAGCAGGGAGTGCAAGTGGGGGTTGGTAGGGGGTACAAGTGGGGGCTAGAAGGGGTAGGGGAGGGGAAATGGGCAGGGGGTAGGACTGGGGGGTCTGGGGGGTGTCTAGGTTCTGGGGGGTTCTAGGGTCTATCCAAGAGGGTGGGGGTGGCTATCCAGGGGAGTGCAGGTCTGGGCTTTCCATGGGGATCTATCCATGGTCTGGGGGTGTCCAGGTTCTGGGGGGTTCTAGGGTCTTCCAAGAGGGTGGGGGGTGGCTGTCCAGGGGAGTGGAGGTCTGGGCTATCTATGGGGATCTTTCCAGGGTCTGGGGGGTGTCTAGGATCTGGGGGTGTCCAGGGTCTGTCCGAGGGGTGTCCAGGGTCTGTCTGGGGGGTGTCCAGGGTCTGTCTGGGGGGTGTCCAGGGTATAGGGGGAGGTGTCTAGGGTCTCTCTAGGGGGGTGTCCAGGGTCTGTCCAGGAGGGGGGCTTTGCAGGGGAGGCTTCCCAGGGGGGGTTATGTAGGGTGGGGGTGTCCAGTGTCTAGGAGGGATGGGTCTGTAGGGGGTGGGCTACTGCAGGGGGAGTTGTGTAGGGGGGTGGGGGATATTTTTTATGGTTTTTCAAACCATATAGCCATGGTTTCTAATCGTGGCTATAGGTCTATTGCCACGATTTCTAAACGTGACTATAGGTCTAATGCCACGGTTTCTAACCATGGAAATAGATTGTGTCCCTCCTCTAGTATATCCATGGTTCTAAACCGTGGATATAGAGATATTACCACAGTTTGAACCATGGTTGTATACCTATAGCCACAGTTTGAACAGTGTCTCTAGACCTATAGCCATGGTTCCAAAGCGTGGCTATAATTCTAGGCCTATAGCCATGCAAAACTTAGCCACGGTTTCTCAAACTGTGGCTATTGCCTATAGCCACGGTTTGAGGACCTATATCCACGGTTTTAAACCGTGGATATATCCTGAATTTTCAGTAGTGTTTGGTTGTGTTTTGTTATAATAACAGTTTTTATTCCAGTATACAGATGGTTCCATTTGAGGCATTATATGGAATGTGGTGTCGAACTCCATCTTTTTGGGATGAAGTTGGTTAAAGTTGATGGGACCATAATTGGTAGAAAAGTTAGAAGAAAATGTTCATTTGATTCAGAAACACATGAGAACAGCCTAGGCCAGGCAGAAAAGTTATGAAGATAATCGGAGGAATGATATTTCTTTCTAGGTTGGTGATCGTATCTTTCTCAAAGTTTATCCATGTAAAAGTGTGATGCATTTTAGTAAGAAGAAGAAGATAAGTCTATGGTTCATTGGACCTTATGAAATCCTGGGGAAAGTTGGATTAGTTTCCAACCGAGTGGATTTACCTCTAATTTTATCTTAGGTACACAATGTTTTCATGTTTCAATGTTAAAGAAGTATATGTCAGATCTGTCTCTTTATTTGAGTCTAGAAGTAGTTCAGTTGAGAGAGAATCTTTCTTATGAGAAATATTCAGTCCAGATTCTAGATCGTAGGGAACAAGTGTTGTAGAATAAGATGATTCATTGGATAAAGGTTTTTTGGAAAACCCATATTACTGAAGAGGCAACATGGGAATTTGAAAATTATGTGAAGGATAAATACCCCCACTTATTTGATAAGTGAATAAAATTATGAGGACTCAATTTCCAAAATGGGGGAAGGATGTAACATCCCAAGTAATTATAAAATAATACATTTTCATATCGATTAATATTTATGAGTTAGATATTAATTTTACTTAAAAGGGGACACTATTTCCTATAGCATACTTGAAATGGGAAAATGGGTTTCTTTGAAATCTTATGTTGCACACAAGACTGAGTTATACCAAAAAATAATAAATTATTAGTATTATTATTTTAAATGGTATTTATCATCTAGCCGTTGTGTTAGAAGGAATGAAAACAACTAACTATATTATGTTTACATGTGTTTATTAAATTTTGTTACTTTTATCTAATAAATTTTAGAGTCTTAAAATTAGAACTAGTTTTAAGCATAAAATACTCTAATATTTTTTAAATGTAGTTTCACCACCTTTAGATAGAGAACCCTTTTAAATATATTTTTCTTCATTTATATAATTTTTATATGAAAAATTTGTCCTCTTATTTTGAATCAGTACATCAAAATTTACTTTGGTTGAATTTTGATATTTTTCTAATAAATTTCATTTTTAAATGAATAGTGAAAAATACTGCATTTTAATTCAAAACTACTTTTTCATCTAATTTATTTATATAGTTGGGTTATCCTTTTAATTGGTTTTAAAGTATAATTAGATTAATTTTTTATCATTTAATCCATTTATGGTCATTGGAATTAATTTTGCATCAAACTTTGATATAAACACATGTCAATCTTTTGATGGTTTTTACTTTTAAAAAACTTGTTTTCTCATTTTGTCAATAGAGATTAATTTTAAATTAATTAATAAAACTTATGTGTTTTAAATTTTGAAAAATGGATTAAATATTTGGAATCATTGGGTTCAAATTATATAAATAGGTTCCTTTTAATTTTTTGGATATTATGAATAGTTACTATCGTAATTTTTCTTTATCATGGTCAAAGATAAATTGGGTAAATTAAGTTAAAAACAATATGATAAGGATAATAAAATTACCCTAAAAGCTTCCCAGCTGTCCGGGGGTCTGGGGCTGCTATCCAGAGGGTTGGGGCTGCTGTACAGGGGGGTCCAGCATGGGGGTGGGGGGCTACTATCCAGGGGGGTCCAGCAGGGGGGTTTGCTGTCCAGGGGGGTCCAGCAGGGGGGATGCTGTCCAGGGGGGTCCAGCAGGGGGGATGTACTATTCTTGTTTATTAATTTATATTCTTTTAGAATATTCTATGATTTTTTTGGTTTACCATAATTTTAGGGGATGAGCACTACTATGTTCAACCTTGTGTTTTAGGTACTTTTGAGATGGTTCTAGACTTCTTTGATAGTTTGTCTTATAGGGAGACTCATGTAAGTGCAGTTATGTATTTTTTTATATTTGGATTTGTTTGATTCTTATTATGTAAGTAGCTTTCGTGTATAATAATTTGGAGGGGATTGGTAGGGGCAGGGGGAAACTGGCAGGGGGGAGGGGGCTGGCTAGGGGTGCAAGTGGGAGCTGGTAGGGGGTGCAAGTGGGGGCTGGTAGGGAAAGGGGGGAGGGGAAACGGGCAGGGTGGGGGGGGGGGGGGGCAGGACTGGGGGTATGGGGGTGTTCGGGTTCTGGGGGGGTTCCAGGGTCTGTCTAGGAGGGTGGGGTGGCTGTCCAGGGGAGTGGAGGTCTGGGCTGTCCAGGGGGGATCTATCCAGGGTCTGGGGGTGTCTAGGGTATGTGGGGTGTCTAGGTTCTGGGGGGGTGGTTCCAGGGTCTGTCCAGAAGGGTGGGGGTGGTTGTCCAGGGGAGTGGAGGTCTAGGCTATCTAGGGGGATCTGTCTAGGGTATGGGGGTGTCCAGGTATGGGGGTGTCCTGGGTATGTCTGGGGGGTGTCCAAGGTCTGTCCGGGGGGTGCCTAGGGTCTATCTGGGGGGTGTCCGTGGTCTGGGGGGAGGTGTCTAGGGTCTTTCTAGGTGGGTGTCTAGGGTCTGTCTAGGAGGGGGCTTTGCAGGGGGCTGTCCAGGGGGGGTTTATGTAGGGTGGGGGTATCTAGTGTCTTGGAGGTATGGGTCTGCAGGGGGTGGGCTACTACAGGGGGGATGTGTAGGGGATAGGGTCTATTTTTTTTGGTTTTTCAGACCCTATAGCACGGTTTCTAACAGTGGCTATATGTCTATTGCCACGATTTCTAACCGTTTTTATAGGTCTAATGCCACAGTTTCTAATCATGGAAATAAATTGTGTCCCTCCTCTAGTATAGCCATGGTTCTAAACCATGGCTATAGAGATATTACTACAGTTTGAACCATGGCCGTATACCTATAGCCACGGTTTGAACAGTGGCTCTAGACCTATAGCCACGGTTCCAAACCGTGGCTATAGGTCTAGGCCTATGGCCATGCCAAACTTAGCCATGGTTTCTGAAACCATGGCTATTACCTATAGCCACGGTTTGAGGACCTATAGCCACGGTTTAAAACCGTGGCTATAGCCAGAATTTCCCGTAATGTTTGGTTGAGTTTTCTTAAAATAACAGTTTTTATTCCAGTATACAAATGGTTCCATTGGAGACATTATATGGAAAGTGGTGTCGAACTCCAGCTTTTGGGATGAAGTAGGTTAAATTAAGTTTATGGGACCATAATTGGTAGAAAAGATGGCAGAAAAGGTTCATTTGGTTCAGAAACACATGAGAATATCCTAGAGTAGGTAGAAAAGTTATGCAGATAATCGGAGGAATGATATTTCTTTCGAGGTAGGTGATTGTATATTTCTCAAAGTTTCTCCATGTAAAGTGTGATACATTTTTCTAAGAAGGGGAAGCTAAGTCTATGGTTCATTGGACCTTATGAAATCTTGGAGAAAGTTGGATTAGTTTTCAAACGAGTGGATTTACCTCTAAGTTTATCTTCGATACAAAATGTTTTCCATGTTTCAATGTTAAAGAAGTATATGACAGATTTGTCTCGTGTTTTGAGTCTAGAAGTAGTTCAGTTGAGAGATAATATTTCTTATGAGAAATATTCAGTCGAGATTCTAGACCGCAGGGAACAAGTGTTGCAGAATAAGGTGATTCATTCAATAAAGGTTTTTTGGAAAACCTATATTACTGAAGAGGCAACATGGGAATCTGAAAATGATTTAAAGGATAAATACCCCCCACTTATTTGATAAGTGAATGAAATTATGCGGTCTCAATTTCCAAAAGGGTGGAAGGATGTAACATCCCAAGTAATTATAAAATAATACATTTTTATATCTATTAATATTTATGAGTTAGATATTAATTTTACTTAAAAGGGGACACTATTTCCTATAGCATACTCAAAATGAAAAAACGGGTTTCTCTGAAATCTTATGTTGCACACAAGACTGAGTTATACCAAAAAATGATACATTATTAGTATTATTATTTTAAATGGTAGTTATCATCTAGTCGTTGTATTAGAGGGAATTAAAAAAACTAACTATATTATGTTTGCATGTGTTTATTAAATGTTTTTAATTTTATATAATAAATTTTAGAGTCTTAAAATGAGAATAAATCCAGTTTTAAGCAAAAAATACTCTAATATTTTTTTAAATGTAGTTTCACCGCCTTTAGATAGAGAACCCTTTTAAATATAGTTTTTGTCACTTCTATAATTTTTATATGAAATATTATACCTCTTATTTTGAATCGATACATCAAAATTTACTTTGGTTGAATTTTGGTATTTTTCTAATAAATTACATTATTAAATGAATAGTGAAAAATAATGCATTTTAATTCAAAACTACTTTTTCATCTAATTTATTTATATAGTTGGGTTATCCATTTAATTGGTTTTAAAGTATAATTAGATTAATTTTTTATCATTTAATCCAATTTTGGTCATTGGAATTAATTTTTCATCAAAATGTGATATAAACACATGTCAATCTTTTGATGGTTTTTACTTTTAAAAAACTTATTTTCTCATTTTGTCAACAGAGATTAATTTTAAATTAATTAATTAAACTTATGTGTTTTAAATTTTGAAAAATGGATTAAATATTTGGAATAATTGGTTTCAAATTATATAAATATGTTCCTTTTAATTTTTGGATATTATAAATAGTTACTATGGTAATTTTTCTTTATCATGTTTAAAGATAAATTGGGTAAATTAGGGTAAAAATAATATGATAAGGATAATAAAATTACCCTAAAACCTTCCCAACTATCCAGGGGTTTGGGGCTACTATCTAGGGTGGATGGGGCGATTGTCCAGGGGGGTCTAGCATGGGGGTGGGGGGCCGCTGTCTAGGGGGTTCAGCAGGGGGCTGCTGTCCAGGGGGTCCAGTAGGGGGGGCTGCTGTCCAGGGGGGTCCAGCAGGGGGGGATACTGTCCAGGGGGGCCAGTAGGGGGGTTGCACTATTCTTGTTTATTGATTTATATTCTTTGTGAACATTCTAAGATGTTTTTTTTACCATAATTTTAGGGGATGAGAACTATTGTGTTCTACCGTGTGTTGTAGGTACTTTTGAGCTGGTTCCAGATGTCTTTGATAGTTTGTCTTATAGGGAGACTCATGTAAGTGCAGTTATGTGTTTTTTTTTATATTTGGATTTGTTTAATTCTTATTATGTAAGTATATTTCATGTATAATTTAATTTGGAGGGGACTGGCAGGGGGCAGGGGGGAAACTGGAAGGGGGGAGGGGCTGGCAGGGGGGTGCAAGTGGGGGCTGGTTGGGGGTGCAGGTTGGGGCTGGTAGGGGCAGGGTAAAGGGGAAACGGGCGGGGTGAGGGGTTGGACTGGTGGGTCTGGGGGGTTCAAGGGTATGTCCAGGAGGGTGGGGGTGGTTTTCCAGGGGAGTGGAGGTCTGGGCTGTCCAGGGGGATCTGTCCAGGGTCTGGGGGAGTCTAGGTTCTAGGGGGGTCCAGGGTTTGTCCAGGAGGGTGGGGGTGGCTATCCAGGAGAGTGGATGTTTGGGCTATACAGGGGGATCTTTCCAGGGTTTGGGGGTGTCCAGGGTCTGGGGGTGTCCTAGGTCTGTTCGGGGGGTGTGCAGGGTCTGTCTGGGGGGTGTCCAGGGTCTGGGGGGAGGTGTCTATGGTCTTTCTAGGGGGTGTCCAGGGTTTGTCCAGGAGGGGGGCTTTGCAGGGGGTTGTCCAGGGGGGTTTATGTAGGGTGGGGGTGTCCATTGTCTAAGAGGGATGGGTTTACAGGGGTGGGATACTGTAGGGGGGCTGTGCAGGGGGGTGGGGGATATTTTTTATGGTTTTTCAGACCCTATATCCATGGTTTCTAATTGTGTCTATAGGTCTATTTCCATGGTTTCTAACTGTGGATATAGGTCTAACGCCACGGTTTCTAACCGTGGAAATAAATTATGTCCATCCTCTAGTATAGCCATGGTCTTAAACCATGGATATAGAGATATTACCACGGTTTGAACCATGGTTGTATACCTATATCCATGGTTTCAACAGTGGATCTAGACCTATAGCCATGGTTCCAAACCATGGCTATAAGTCTAGGCCAATAGCCATGCCAAACTTATCCACGGTTTCTCAAACCGTGGCTATTACCTATAGCCACGGTTTGAGGACCTATAGCAATGGTTTTAAACCATGGCTGTAGCCTGAATTCTCAATAGTGTTTGGTTGGTTTTTCTTATAATAACTATTTTTATTCTAGTATACAGATGATTCCATTTGAGGCATTATATGTAAAGTGGTTTCAAACTTCAGCTTTTTGGGATGAAGTATATTAAAGGAAGTTTATGGGACCATAATTGGTAGAAAAGATGATAGAAAAGGTTCATTTGATTCATAAACACATGATAATATCCTAGATAAGGTAGAAAAGTTATGCAGATAATCAGAGGAATGATATTTCTTTCGAGGTAGGTGATCGTATCTTTCTCAAAGTTTCTCCATGTAAAAGTGTGATGCATTTTGGTAAGAAGGAGAAGCTAAGTCTATGGTTCATTGGACCTTATGAAATCCTGAAGAAAGTTGGATTAGTTTTTGATTGAGTGGATTTACCTCTAAGTTTATCTTAGGTACACAATGTTTTCCATGTTTCAATGTTAAAGAAGTATATGTCGAATCTGTTTCGTGTTTTGAGTGTAGAAGTAGTTCAGTTGGGAGTGAATCTTTCTTATAATAAATATTCAGTCCAAATTCTAGATCGTAGGGAACAAGTGTTGTAGAATAAGGTGATTAATTGGATAAAGGTTTTTTGGAAAACCCATATTACTGAAGAGGCAACATGGGAATTTAAAAATTATGTGAAGGATAAATACCCCCACTTATTTGATAAGTGAATAAAATTATGAGGACTCAATTTCCAAAAGGGGTGAAGGATGTAACATCCCAAGTAATTATAAAATAATACATTTTCATATCTATTAATATTTATGAGTTAGATATTAATTTTACTTAAAAGGGGACACTATTTCCTATAGCATAATCAAAATTCCAAAATAGGTTTCTCAGAAATCTTATGTTGCACACAAGACTGAGGGTTGGAATTACCCTAAACCCTTCCCAAATTCTATTGTATGAAAAAAAAGTCAACCCATAACACCTAAGGGTTGGAATTGATTCATTTAATGGAATTTTTTCCATAAAAGTGATATAAATATTATTAAAACAAAATAAAGTGACAACATGTCACCCTCTTATTTCTTATAAGTATAATAATTTTAATATAGGGATAAACATGATAAAAATTATATCATAAATAGTATACAGAAATATAATTAAATTATCTATATCATGGGAATTTATTTATAATTTTTATATATTAAATAATTATCATAAATATTGACACAATATTGATACAGTAATTATTTTATTAAGAGAAATATCAAATAAATGATATGAAAAATATTAAAATAAATATAATTCGTTTTAATTGGTGTACTGAATGAATTTTATAGGTTTATATGACATATTATAAGTATATTAAATGGTTTGGTTCTAAGTTATGTCTCTTTTTGAATTTTATTAAATTTCAATAAAATAAATAGTGTTGAAATTGACATAATTGATATTTTATAAAAATAATAATTTATTAAATTATTTAAAAAACATAAAAAGATATAAAAATTAAAAAGTGACTATTATAAGGTATAAAGGTTCATAAAATACCCATTTATGGGATATTTACTCCATATAAGTAAAATTTATAGCCTCTTTATATTTAAAATGTTGTTACCACAATTAAAATTAAAAGAGAATAATTAAAGGTAAACCGAAAAGATAAAGTTTCAAATAAAATAAATACATGAATAAAAATATTGGATAAGATTATTTCGAAATATACTCATTATATTATACATAACTCAATTTAGAGTCATTTGGATTGAAAGATTAATTTATATTGATTTAATATTTTAAGAGTTTTCAAGGGTGCCCCTCCCCTCTCCTATAAAAAGGTACCCACTCTTCTCTAATAATAACACTTAAAGAACCATTTGGTTCGGAAAATATCTGCCCAAAACACTTCCTAGAATCTCTACCCACATTCTTGAGGCCTTATTTTAGTCATAACACCCTTCTTATATGTGTTAAGGTTTTCTTCAAAGGTGATCAACCGAAGAAGAGGTGTCGTTTTCTTTAAGTGTTTCTATTTTATTTCTTCTTCCACTTCCTTCAAATATCCTCCAACCATGATGAGATAATAACTCCAGTATCCTAAATATACTAAGACTTTATTATGTTAATATTATCAACTAAATATATCTCAAATTTCATCAAATGGGAAATAAACTTTTTGTTCATGTACATGGCGGACTACCGCCTCGTGAACCGATATAGTTCATTTTTCATCACCATCTTTAATGACTGGTTATAATGATGAAATTAATGTTCATATTTGATATTAATGACATAATAATCATTATAAGGTAATAATTTATCAATTATATTCATATTTTCCATGGACATAAAAATGATAACGTTGTTTGTGTGTATGTGTGAACTATCACCTCCACGAAGTGATGTGGATTGTTAATTGTTTTTATTCACCAAATCACTTGTATGATATATATAAGTATATTTAAATTATTATTATGATATTATTATCATTATGTAAAGATAAATTATAATTATCTTATTTCCACAATGATCAATGAAAAATAGAATACGTTACTCCTGTGTACGTACGGCTTACCGTCTCCATGATTATAATGTTCTTCATTTTTCATAACCATAATTAATGGTTCGATTTGAAAAGTATGATTAATGTTTAAAAGTGATGATTATTTCATTAATAATATTTTTTAGGTGATTTAATTATGACCACATGGACAATTTACATCATAACAAGTTCATTTTCGACTCACGTACCGAATATCGACAAAACTTCCGATATAAACTTAAATAATTATGTAGGTTTTATAACATGGTAATAAGTGATAAAAATTAATAATAAACTTGAAAAGGGTTCTAAATAAAGTATAAATTAAACTAAGTTTATTATTTAATAATATAATGATTGTACGTGATGAGTCGGACTCCAAGTAAAAGACTTTGTCTCAATCTCCTTTAATTGAGGCATATTTTGATATTATACACCACCTTCTTTTATACGGTGTATAATACACCCCTTTCACTTTTAATTTCATTCAAAGGTTTTAAAACAAAATATTTTTCTATGTATATTTTTACTAAATGAAAAAATGAATTTTTTTTAACATACTCAACAGTGGCAATGAATTTTCTACCACCGTAACTATTATTTGATATTTGGATTCCTCTACAAGACATAATGTTTTAAAAGAAAAATAAATACCATATTACCTTTTCATGTATTTTGGTATTTAAAATGTTTTTTATAAGGTATTTTTTATGTCAATATATTGAAATGATATCTTGTGATTACAACGTGGAAATGTTATTTTTCTTTGATGCTTGTTTTATGTGTTATGATTATGTTATAGTTCTTGGGAATTTTTTATGTATACGGGTGGTTCTTGTAGGTTCTGGACGCAGTGGAAGCGCGTTGGTGGGTTTTCCCAACTTTAATTTTAGTGTTAAACAACGTTCAAACTGAGATCCATCATGATATAAAATGTCGGATCTTTGGAATAGAACAAAGAACGAAAAACAAAAGAGGTAATCCCAGAACCATAGAGATAGGATCATCATATGTTGGTTATAATTAATTTAATTAATTCACAAGAATTACCTTGGTGGAATTCTTTCTTTGTTTATGTGTCCGGTCATGATTCGGTGATCCGTCGTTGTTTCGTAGAATCCAAGTGTAGGATTCCTCTAGCGGTGATTCACATGTGTACCACGTATCTTCGGACGTCGCCGAAGGGATCTCTGGGTGCTAGTGTGGAAGAACCTTCGCTTGCGATGTCCACCTTCGATCGCCTTGATCTCTCGGTCTTGAGAGCGTTCTTGGAGGAAGGAGTTCTTTCGGGCTTGAAAGAATTCTTCAGAATTTTTTTGCACAACGATTCTCTTGTTGAGAAGTGTTGGGGTTGTGAGGATATTTATAATCGGGTTTGAGGATATAGAGTTATGACAATAAATAAACGTGTTATGCGTTTTCTTTATTTCATTAACTCTTATTGAAAACCCCCATGTCGAATTATTAATTCCTTGAAATGCACCCATGATGATTATAATAAATATCATTTAATAAAACAATATTATATCCTCAAAATCCCAACTGGAAAAACTACACGGCATGTAATTAATACACGACATATACTCATTTTTCATAAAACTACACGACGTGTATATTTAATATACACGGCGTGTACTTTTATTTTCCTTTATTTCCTCCACCACATTTATTAGACCTTGAGTAATGGCTATTTATTTCTTAAATAAATGTAACTACATTACTCGCTAATAAACATATTATTTCACCCGCAATATATTCACTCGAATAACTAGTGTCGAAATAAATGTGAGTAGGAATCCTTAAATAATTATTAAACCACAGTCGGGAATAATCTTTATTCAACTTGTTAAATTAATATTTAACTGAGATACATGGACACACTTAGTGTGTGACCCTCTAGGCCACATTCTCAGTGGAATTAGGCGGAGCCTGCCTAAAGTACAAGGTTAGCATCTAGCAACACGCCAAGGCACCCATAAAGAAAGAAGTTAACTCCGCAATGACATGTCACCTCATATGAACACTTACCGTGTAATATAATCCATTTGTCTCGATATGTCTAATCAAGTGGGTTTCATGCTAGTGCCATCAACCCATGTTCTCGATTATTCTTTCTTTGACTTCCCGGAATTGAACTCGCTCATACCTTACCATGGCCATGGATTTATTTAGGCTATATCAATTCCATCAAAGGGCCTGAGATATCCACTTCTGTTATGGAACAAAAGGGAAAAATCCTTTCTCGCATTATCTATTAATGCAGTATTACTCATGATGCACCCAACGTATCCTACCTCGCTGCAAACAGTGTGTCATCACAGTTTTCGTCAATACATCTAAGTGTGCGAGTTGTAATACCCATTAATAATAATCTTAAATTCTAAGGACCAATACACACGTCCATAGATAGGAACATCCAATGACAATATAAAATGTGGATTTCCTACTCGCGGGCCTCGTTCTCATAATATCCTCCTGGATATTACCAAGGGATCACACTATAATAAGGTGCCTCAAAGTTTTATAAGTCCTCACCCCTAATGACCTGTATTATTTATGCCCCTAAAATAATATCATTCGGCCATAGAACATATATTCAAGAACGGTGTTATGGCACTTCTGGGTTCTCATCATAGCAGGGATCCGCTATGACCCTTTAATGCAATAGTTTTCCTTAGGACATTATCACATGAATTGTCACGTAGAAGAACAATTAAGATGTGATAAGGCTTGTATTAATGAATAAAGTACAAAGTAGTTGGTTCTAGGCCACCAACTCCAACAGACTCCCACTTGGACTAGAGCCAACTACTAACAACCTTTAACCTGCTAGCTCTCACATGATACTTATGCTTCTGCTGAGATAGGCCTTTAGTCATGGGGTCCACCACATTCTCTTCTGTGGACACTCTACTCACTACAACTTCACCCCTTTGATAGAAATCCCTCAAGAGGTGATACTTCCGGAGTATGTGCTTTGTCCGTTGGTGTGACCTTGGTTCTTTTTCAAGAGCCACCATTGCAATATTATCACAATACAATGTAATGGGATCTTTACTGCTAGGCACCACATCAAGATCCTAGACAAAGTTCCGAATCCATATGGCTTCCTTGGCTACATCATAAGACGCTATATATTCAGACTCTGTTGTATAATCGGCGACAACTGGCTACTTTGAACTCTTCTAACTCACATCTCCTCCATTGAGACAGAAAACATATCCATATTGTGACTTCAGATCATTCTGATCTGTTGGAAAACCAGCATCAGCATACCCTATGATAACAAGCTCCTCGTCTCCTCCATACACCAGGAACATATCCTTAGTTCTTATCAGATACTTAAGGATAGTCTTAAAAACAGTCCAATGTTGTTCTCCTGGATCTTCTTGATATCTTCCTACCATGCTTAGTGCATAGGCAACATCAAGCCTGGTACATAACATGGAATACATGATGTATCCTATAGCCGAAGCGTATGGGATCTTACTCATTCTATATTTCTCTTGTTGTGTCTAAGGACACATTTTCTTAAAAAGATGTAGGTCATGTGACACTGGAACTAATCCCCTCTTGGATTGTTCCATACTAAATCTCTTTAGTATCTGGTCAATGTATGTACCCTGACTTAGTCCAAGAAGCCTCTTGGATCTATCACAAATTATCTTGATCCCTATATTGTAGGCTGCTTCTCCTAAGTCCTTCGTGGAGAAACACTTGTTCAACCAGTACTTAACTAACTGTAAGACAGGTACATCATTTCCAATAAGTAATATGTCATCAACATATACTACTAGGATAACAATCGCATTCCCATTAAACCACTTATAAACACATGGCTCAAATTTGTTCTTAATGAAACAAAATTTTGTTATGGCTTCATCAAATCAAATATCCCATGACCTGGATGCTTGCTTCAATCCATAAATGTATTTTTGTAACTTGCAAACCTCTTTGTCTTCACCTGGTGTCACAAACCCTTCTGGTTGTGTCATATAGACATCTTCCTGAAGGTTTCCATTATGGAATGTTGTTTTGACATCCATTTGTCAAATATCTTAGTCATGGTAAGATACTATGGCAAGTATGATTCTTATGGATTTAAACATGGAAACTGGCAAGAATGTTTCATCGTAGTCAATTCCTTGACGTTGTCTGAATCCTTTAGCCACTAGCCTGGATTTATAGGTGATAACTTGACCTTCCATGTCCAATTTTCTCTTGAATACCCATTTGTATCCAATAGGCTTTACATTAACTGGCTCATCGATCAGAACCCAGACTTGGTTCTGATACATGGAATTTATCTCAGAATTCATAGCTTCTATCCATATTGCAGCTTCTGATCTTTCTACTACTTCCTTGTAGGAGAGAGGTTCATCATTGTCTAACAATAATGATTCACCATCCTTGGTGACTATGAAACCAAATCTCTCTGGTTCCCTTACCTCTCTTGAGCTCCTACACAGTACTTGTGTTTCTATAACCTCTTCCACAGGGACCTGTGGAACTTGTTCCTATACCAACTCTTGCGTATCGTGAGCATTAACTCGGTTGAAGTCAATCTTTCTCCCACTATCCTTTTTGAGGATGTTCTCCCTCTCAATAAATACAGCTTGTCTAGCGACAGTCACTTTCATTTCTTGAGGGTTATATAGGTAATATCCTTTCGTTTCCTTAGGATATCCTATAAAGATACACTTCGTGCCCCGAGGTGCTAGTTTGTTGCCTGAGAATGCCTTAACAAACGCCTCACATCCCCATACACGTGTATGTGACAAAATGGGTTTCTTTCCATTCCATAACTCAGATGGAATTCCATTTTCTACCTTAGTTGGTACTCAGTTTAATGTGTATGTTACAATTTGTAATGCATATCCTCAAAAGGATAATGGAAGATCCGCATGACTCATCATCGACCTCACCATGTCCAACAAGGTGTGGTTCCTCCTTTCACTAACACCATTCCACTGTGGTGTATAAGGAGGAGTGAGATGAGATAGAATCCCAGACTCCCAGAGAAGATCGATGAACTCTTTGTTTAGATATTATCCACCTCAATCCGATCGAAACTTCTTTATCTTCTTACCAAGCTGATTCTCTACTTCATTCTTGAATTCCTTAAATTTCTCTAAGGACTCTGACTTATACCTCATTAAGTAGACATATCCATATCTACTCAAATCATCAGTAAAAGTAATGAAGTAAGAATATCCACCTCTAGCTTCTACTGGAAATGGTCCACACACATTCATGTGTACCAGTCCTAGAAGCTCTATGGCCCTTTCACCTTGTCCACCAAAAGGCAGCTTCATCATTTTTCCTTGTAAACAAGCGCGACGTCTATCAAGTGGTTTTAGCTCAGTAGAGTCTAAATATCCATCTTATCAGAGCTTTTTCAAGTGCTTCTCATTTACATGACCGAGACGGTGATGCCACAACTGGGTGATGTATGAGTCATGTGAGTTTGTTTCATTATCGATTTCCAACACTTGGTTTTCATAATTTAATACATACAAACCATTATTTAAATGTGCCATACCATAACATACGTTGTTCTTATAAAAGATACAACCCTTATTTTCAAACTTGAAAATAAATCCATCTATATCCAAACAAGATACAGAAATTATGTTCTTGGTAACACTAGGCACATAATAATAGTTATGTAAAACCAAAATCATTCCAGTCGGCAATGAGAGGTGGTGATCACCAATAGCCAATGCAGTCAGCCTTGTGCCATTGGCAGCTCGAAGATCCACCTCTCCTCTAGAAATCTTTCTAAATATAATTGGTTCCTGTATTTGAATACAGATGTGATCCCCACAAGCTGTATCTAATACTCAATGTGTAGAAATGGAAAGATTACACTCGATAACGAACGCACCTTTAGCATCTCGACGCTTCTGGGTGCAGTTCCTCTTCCAGTAGCCCTGCTTGCCACATGGAAAACACACCGCCTCCCATTCTTTTCCCTGCCTCTGGATCTTCCCCTTCTTAGAGGGATGGTTCTTGGGGGTTTCAGACCCTTTATAAGTATTTGGCCCCTTTTCCTTGTCCTTCCTTTTCTTGTTCACCATAAGGACTGCGGGTTTGTCACGCCCCATGTCCTTGTCTACCTGGAGAATCAAGTTCAGAAGCTCTGATAGACTCTTCTCATTGCCTCTCATGTTATAATTGACAATGAAGCTAGAGAATGTCTTGGGTAGTGATGATAGGATGAGATCTGTACGCAACTCATCTGGGAATTTAATCCCTAAGATGTCCAGGCATTCAATGTAGCCAATAAGCTTGACTACATGAGGCCCATATGGCGTAGAATCTCCAAGATTAGTTGTAAACAAAGCATTGGAGATCTCATATATCTCTTGTCTCACTTTCTCTTGGTAGATATCCTTAAGTTGAGACATCATGCTATACGCATCCATGTTTTCATGTTGCTTCAAGAGCTCATTAGACATGGCCGATAGCATGAAACATTGGAAATATGTGGCATCATCCATGTGTTTCGCATAGAGAGATATTTCCTCATCACTAGCCTCTTTCCCAGGTGCAACTGGAATAGGCTCTTCCAGCACATACAATTTCCTTTTGTGGTGAAGGATGACGCATAAACGCCTCTGCCACTCTTGGAAATTGGTGCCGGTGAAAAGGTTTTCCTTCTCTATATGGTGCACAATGATATGTTTGAAGTCATTTTCTTATCATTTCTACAAATTAAGATAAGAAAATATTTAGTACTTTATTACAAAAATGAGACAAATAAATAAATTAATACTTATTAGTCTCCCACTATTTTATCGAAATCCAATAGCCCTCACCATTGACTTAGGAATATTATATTGCCTGAATATTCTAGTGACAAGGATCCATATTTCCCTTCGCATTACCCCAACTAGGTTTGGTCAAGAAACTTAAAGGGTTTTTAGGTAGGCATTCCAAATGCCAACTGCATTTAACTCGTAGCTCCTTGATCCGTTGAGTGGACTCCCCAATCCTGAAATCCTTTTATTTTGGATTTCCTCAACCTTTTCCTCTTGGCCACACCAAGTCCTACTATGGCAGTCAACCCTTGATGCGAACCAAGTTAAGTCAACCCAAAACCTTGAATTAGAATTCCCCGATAATTGGAATCACCCCAACTAGGGTTGGTCAAGTACTTGGAACTATGGTTCGATTCTAACCAAGATTATGGAAGGCTATACCGACTTAATATTTCTTTGGGGGATTTTATCCTTATACGTAAATTTACAATTTATTATCTTTGATTACATGATTTTTAATATTAAGTGGGATATACTTAAGTGATTAACCATGTATAAGATAATATTTATGCATAAGACAGTTTTATTTTAGTTCCATCTTGCATGTTTATTTAATTCATTAATTGTGTGATCATGACAACACACCCACAATAAATAAACCATGGAACTGATAGAAATAAAATAAATGGTATGATCATGATCTTGTTCTATTGGTTATTTTATCTAGCGGTTGATAAACTAACCCAAGACCTAGGGGAGAAACACCTTGAACCTTGTGGGTTCGTGTTTACAGCTTTCTACCTATCCACCTTTGTATCTCCTTAGATTGGTTTCACCTTGGCTCTTGACTTGAGCCACCTCCAATATCTTGGGATATCCATCCATTACATATGAATTTATCTCACATGCAGGTGAGGGATAAAAAGGGGTTTTTACATAAAATAATCCTTGGGCGCGTAGGCCCTACATATTAATATGGAGATGGATCGCAGGCCAACAAATTTAATTTAAATAAATTAATTAAAATAAAGCATTCACATACAAAGGTCTCGGTATAGATCATGATCATCCATACATGCAACGATATTTACACATAAATAAAACTAGAATTCAATTATTTAATCATTCTTGTTTAAGATAAATCACGCTCGAATTAATTAATTATCTTTAATTAATAAATCCTTTTATCTTAAAACCTTTTCCAAATTTCCTTAAGATTCTCATCCATCATAATTTTAAATAAATAAATTCATTTAAAATTATCCTTGTAAATAAGTTGTACCTTGGAGGCAACCCAGTGAATTCTCGTTCAATGCGTAATTTGAACGAGTACACTACGTGTAATTTCGACTACACGGCGTGTACTTTTGTTCATCGTCCATCCGAAGTACATGCCCGGGGACATGGCGTGTTAATGTACTTCATAAATTTTCGGAGTACACGGTGTGTTCAGTGAGACACACGCCGTGTAGTTTCCGCGTTACACGGTTTCAAGCCGGGAAAGCTGAGTACGGGGTACACGGTCCAATCCTAACCCTAAGGGACTACACACCGTGTTCATTAGACCACACAGCATGTAATCCGAAAACCGTGTGCCACCTGTTCCTAGTCAAAACACGGTGTCATTAATGACTTAGATAGGATCCAATACATGGCATGATTTGGTAGATCAGTCTGATGCATGAATCTAGACTAAACGGCGTGTACTTCTGAATACACACTATGTATTCTGGTGTTGTACGGCTAGAAAATTTTGGCTCCTCTGGATGAGTTCCTCTATTTTATTTCAATCAAAATTAAATGAAAAATTCTTTTCTGTGAGGTGAATGAGAAACGATGGAGGAGGAACAGATCTCAAGATTCATATTTCTAGAACGATTAAACTTGAATTGAAACAACTAAATTATTAAATTTGTAAAACATCAATGAAAAATTAAATAATTATAATCAACGATATGACCCCTATGATACCACTTGTAGGTTCTGGGCACAGCGAAAGCGCGTTGGTGGGTTTTCCCAACTTTAATTTTAGTGTTAAACAACGTTCAAACTGAGATATGTCATGATATAAAATGCTGGATCTTTAGAATAGAATGAAGAATCAAAAAAAAGAGGGAATCCCGAAACCATAGAGATAGGATCATCATATGTTGGTTATAATTAATTTAATTAATTCACAAGAATTACCTTGGTGGAATTCCTTCTTTGTTGATGTGTTTGGTCACGATTCGGTGATCCGTCATTTCATTGTAGAATCCAAGTGTAGGATTCCTCTAGCGGTGATCCACACGTGTGCCACGTATCTCCGGACTTCGCCGAAGGGATCTTTGGGTGCTAGTGTGGAAGAACCTTCGCTTGTGATGTCCGCCATTGATCGCCTTGATCTCTCGGTCTTGAGAGCATTCTTGGAGGAAGGAGTTCTTTTGGGCTTGAAATAATTCTTCAGAGTTGTTGTGCACAAAAATTCTCTTATTGAAAAGTGTTGGGGTTGTGAGGATATTTATAATCGGGTTTGAGGTTATAGAGTTATGACAATAAATAAACACGTTTCGCGTTTTATTTATTTCATTAACTCTTATTGAAAACCCCCATGTCAAATTATTAATTCCTCGACATGCGCCCACACTGATTATAATAAATATAATTTTATAAATCAATATTATATCCTCAAAATCCCAACTGGAAAAACTACACGGCGTGTAATTAATACACGGTGTATACTCATTTTCCATAAAACTACACGACGTGTATATTTAATATAGACGGTGTGTACTTTTATTTTCCTTTATTTCCTCCACCACATTTATTAGACCTTGATTAATGTCTATTTATTTCTTAAATAAATGTAACTGCATTACTCACTAATAAACATATTATTTCGCCCACAATATATTCTCTCGAATAACTAGTGTCGAAATAAATGTGAATTAGGGATCCTTAAATAATTATTAAACCACAGTAGGTAATAATATTTATTTAACTTATTAAATTAATATTTAACTGAGATACATGGACACACTTAGTGTGTGACCCTCTAGGCCTCTTTCTCAGTGTCATTAGGCGGAGCCTGCCTGAAGTCCAAGGTTAACATCTAGCAACACTCCAAGGAACCCATAGAAAAAGAAGTTAACGCTGCAATGACGTGTCAACTCATACGAACGCTTACCATGTAATATAATCCCTTTGTCTCGATATCTCTAATCAAGCGGGTTTCATGCCAGTTCCATCAACCCATGTTCTCGATTATTCTTTCTTTGACTTCTCGGAATTGAACTCACCCATACCTTACCATGGCCATGGATTTATTTAGGCTATATCAATTCCATCAAAGGGCCTGAGATATCTACTTCTGTTATGGAACAGAAGGGACAAATCCTTTCTCGCATTATCTATTAATGCAGTATTACTCATGATGCACCCAACGTATCTTACCTCACTGCGAACAGTGTGTCCTCATAGTTTTCGTCAATACATATAAGTGCATGAGTTTTAATACCCATTAATAATAATCTTAAAGTCTAAGGACCAATACACACGTCTGCAGATAGGAACATCCAGTGACACTATGAAATGTGTATTTCCTACTGGCGGGCCTCATTCTCATAATATCCTTCTAGATATTAACAAGGGCGCACACCCTGAGAAGGTGCCTCAAAGTTTTATGAGTCCCCACCCCTAATGACCTGTATTATTTGTGCCCCTCAGATAATATCATCCGGCCATAGAACATATATTCAAGAACAGTGTTATGGAACTTCTTGGGTCTCATCATAGCAGGGATCCGCTATGACCCTTTAATGCAATAGCTGTCCTTAGGACATTATCACATGCATTTTCACGCAGAAGAACAATCAATATGTGATAAGGATTTTATTAATGAATAAAGTACAAAGTAGTTGGTTCTAGGCCACCAACTCCAACAGTTCTGTGATAAAATGAGGGAGAGTGAGCTCATAATATCTCTCTGATACATTGTTTAATGAGATAGAGTTAAATGATAAGGTTTCTCTTAAGATATTTATGGAATATACAGTGATGGTTATTCCAAACGTAACCATGAAGGTTTCTCCCTATGTAGCTGTGAAATCTACAATGAAAGTATGATATAGATGCCATAAGTTACCTTTATGATTTTTGATTTATAAGAAGTTTTTTTAGGAATCTTGTGATTTCATGATGTATGTTAAAGATTTTATGTTTTAAGGGTGAAAAGTATGATTTTGTGAAAATGTTTTCATGAGTTTAAAAATATTCATAGACTAACGGTTTCATTTCTTATTTATATCCCATACTGACCTTTTTGTTCTCATCCCAAGTTTTTCAAATTTTTATTATAGGGTATAATGATGTATAAGATAAAATAATATGTCACGATGAATTTTATAAATATATTTATCAAGAAAAAAATAAATCATGTTTATTTTTAATTTTTTTATTATGAAAGAAATGGATACTCTTTTAGTTGTATCCACTTTGTATGTAATAGTTGTGGTATAATTCTCTAAAACTCTAAACCTAAAAAGATCATCAATGTGAATTATTGACTTAAATCAATATTATTCAATGTTTAAGGCTAGAGCCTTATAGACATATATGAAAATACTATAAATGTGATCATTGAAAATTTCTTGAGGAAAATATAATTTTTCACTTTGAAAATCATTTATTTTTAAAATGAAGTGCAATTATAAGAGAAAAAAATGTAAAGACCCGGATTTTCTGTGGAATTTTTTTTTTCTTAAATACATGGGAATTTTACGAGTCCGCAGTTTTTGATGGTGCTTGATTCCGAGACCCGGTGTGTCCAGAATCAATTTCTGAAGTTTTTTTCAGGTACGTTTAGTAAACGTACGAGTGGGATTTTATATATTTTGAACCGGTGCTCGGAATTAAAATCTGAGGGAACCTTTGAACTCACAGCGTTGGTGATTGCTTAGTGAGACCTTCATCGCAGTTGCGTTCTGACGATTTTGGAAGATAGTTTTTGGGGTTATTAGTTAAATTGAATAAAAATAAGTGTTAACCTTATTTTTATTTTATGAAGGTTAAAACCTCCAAGAGGAGGTTAGTGGTGGGGTCCACCACACCATAACCTCACATTAGAGGTTATGGTGGTGGGGCCCACCCGCACATAACCTCCCGTGAGAGGATTAAAAATGGTGGGATCCCAATTTGGTAAAACCCCCAATTCAAGTTTGAATGGTGGGGACCACCCGACTCATGAACTCCCTCTTTAATAAGGGAGATGGAAAGGGGTTTCCTCACATTTATTATACCTCCTTAATGTGAGGGATTCCATTGGGATTCTACCAATTAATAAGCCAACCCACCCCATTAATTAAGTGAGTCAACTCATTTAATTAAAATACCACAATTTGAATTCTTTTTAATTCATGCCAACAAATAAAATAATAGGCGATCTATTATTTCATTTGGTTGGTGGAAACTTTGGAGAGGAAGAGATCTTGGAGGAATGAGTTTACCTCAATGAAGAACGCCCACGACATCTCCAATGAACTTCATCCGCGTTAAAGGAGAAGATGCCACCTGCGAAGAACATCGCCAACGACGACGTCCTCCCTACCGCGAATCCGTCAACGATCACCGAACGACAAACGAGGTAGGGGGAATTTGAGTTGTTTTTATATATGATTATAAACCTCCGTTATTATTCGTTTGTTGAGCAATTTTTTCCAAATGCTATCGCCATGAAGAGGAGGGCTCGGACCGCATGAACACAGTCCGACCCTCCCCTTTGCTTGTTCTTATTTAATAACGATGAAGGCGGTACACGCGGCAACGGTGATGAAGACAGCGAACAAACGTTGCGCTACACGCGGCCTCTGCGAACTGCGCCACCCCCGTGGCGCCTCGGCGCACCACTCGCGCCCTAGCGCGCTGTCGCAGTGTGCTGCCCGCACAACCTACCTGCATGCCCTACCCGCTGCCCGGCAGCTCGGCGCCCCCGCACGCTGCCGGCGGCCTGCCCAGCCCCTGCCGGTGGCATGCCCGATGCCCCCAAGGCCCCCTGCTGCAGTCTTCCTGGCGCCCCGGCGCGCTGCCCCGACGCACTGCCTAACTTCCTGCCCGGTGCACCTGCGGCCTGCCCGGTGTCCAACCGACCTGCTCGCGCCCCACGTGGCCTGCCGCTGGCCTCCCGGTGGCCGACCTCCCAAGCCACGCCCCTCGCGGCACTGGCCGAACTGCCCTCGTAGTCTATTGGGCCGGGCCCAGTAGACCGGGCCTAACTTAGCGGGTCGAACCGCCCTCGTAGTCCGCTAGGTTGGGCCCAGTGGACCGGGCCTAACTTAGCGGTATAACATGCCCAAAGAGCTGGATCAGACCAATCGGGTCTATCCGGGTTGACCCATACCGGGTCGGCTCAGACTGGGTTGGGCCACGTCGGTCCGACTGGGTCGGACCGGACCCAGGCCCACTACCGACCCTTTGCTTACTTTGGCCATATCTTTGGCACCGGACGTCCGTTTGATGAACTATCAGCAGCTTTGGTAATCTCAATGAGAGATAGTCCCTTTGAGAATACCCCACTATAGTTCAGGGTATATTTGAGATACGGTCGGGTTGGTTCGTACACGAATCCAACCATGCCCCTGGGACTAAAAGGCTAATAACTTACAGGCCGGGCATCCAAATGAAGCATCATCTGTTGTGTTGAGATCCCATTGATGAGAAGGACCTTTGAGATACTTCTACATGAGACTTCGTGACAGATGGAGTTTTGTACAGTAGCTCGGGGAGCGGATCCTTCCAGTGACGAGCAGACAGAGTGTGGAGACCTAGTAGCTGATAGACCTGACGACTGCTTGACTGATTCAACTAGTCCAGTGGGGAGATCCTGGTAGTTGGTGGCAGACCCATGGTGGAGGAGCACCTGGTAGTTAGCGGCAGACCCGCGGTACTCGATAGGAGGAGTACCTCTACAGACTATTAGGGGAAGCGCCTGGTAGTTGGCGGCAGACCCAAAACGGAAGAGCACCTGGTAGTTGGCAGCAGACCCGCAGTACTCAATAGTAGGAGCACCTCAGTAGTCCAAGTTTAGTGAGAAGTGACTTGGTGTCGCAACAGGCCCACTGTTCTCGACAGAGGAGGAGTTCTCCAGCAGCCCTGGTTTCGATAATGAAAATCTTAGTTTGAGTTGAGTCAATGACTTTTGTGTAACCTCATGATTGAGATGGGTTACTAGATAACTTAGGTATATGTATGGGCATATACCTAAGTATGGGTTATCCATTGAATCCTTACTTTGTGGTTTATCCTTGTTGGATATTGTGATACCTTGAGGGTCTCGGGGTCCCTACTAAGTATCGTTACACTCACCCCTGCACGGGCTATGCCTGCACCTCGTTTTGTTGGATGCAGATGACGGACAGCACTGACGGAGGCCGAGAGTGCCAGGACTGGACGGTACCCGGAGGTGGACCTTTCGACGAGTTGGTACACAAAGGAGTCTGATGGACATGGAGTGCTGAGGTGTCCATCTGTACCTACCCTTCAGGTAAGAACCCTGAAGGATGATCCAGGAGATGCTCTTTACTTTTCAATCATTTTTCCCTTTTTCAGTTGTACTTGCTTTCAGTTGTACTTGTAATTTACTATTGGGCTTGTATTTTCGGCCCCTTTTACTTTCCAGTACCTCTTCTATATTCAATATTGCTTAGTGTTTTTCTTCTAGTTGTGTACTCTTATTATGTGTGTTTACTTTTTATAAAGGAAATGCCTTCCCCACTTAGGTAATTACACCTTTGGTGCTAGTATCCAGCCCTTGGCCTATGGAAGGAGAGCTTGGGGTAGTCACGGCATGGGCCTCAAGGACGGGTCGTGACAAATTGGTATCAGAGGTTTCGGTTCTACCGCAGAACTTTGAACTCTGATATTTCTTTTCTATGAAGAAATAGTGTTAAGGGTACCGAGTGTGGTTTTCAGTTCAGGGAGTCCAGTGTTGGTGCGGTGGCTGACGTATCCCTACACCAGGACCATGACTACTGATTTCCAACTTAGTGCACGAAAAAAATTATTACGTGTGTGTTTCAAAAGTTTTTCTTTACGTCAGCTCAACCAGGTCAGCTCACCAGGTATAATATTTTGACTGTGTCGCATCTATTTCTTTTAGGATGCCTTCCCACAGACGACTAGTTAGAGTCCCGAGAGTTGTACGCACTAACATCCCGTCGAGCGATGAGGCCTCAGTGTAGGGCCCCTTTCCATTTGAGGTACCAGCGGAGGCACCAGCGATACCACCACTCGTTGGTCCACTGATGCCACCAACCCCAACAGCAGACTATGCACGCCGCTTGAGTGCACTGCACGAGTTCCAGTGCCAGAGGCCACTCAGGTTCCAAGGATAGACGAACCCAAAGGTGGCTGAGGATTGGCTGGAGGCTGTGACGAGATTCTTCAGGCTAGTAGGGACACCAGCAGACTAACTGGTGATCTTTGCTGCCAGCCTCTTTCAGGTAGCAGCAGGAAGATGGTGGAGTCAGATGCTCCATGTCAAACCATGAGGCAACACTACTCTGGGCAGACTTCGAGAGCCTGTTTCGGGTAGAGTTTGTCCCAGCCACCCTTTATGTAGTGTGAATATAGGAGCTACTTCATTTGCAGCAGGGCAACATGACAGTAGAGCAGTACTCATCGAGGTTCACTGACCTCTTGCGCTACTCCACAGATATGGTATGGGACCCATTCTTCAGGGCCTGATCCTTCGAGGAGGGACTCAGGTGAGATATCATAGCCTCGATGATCCCCTTCAGCATCCCGACACAGGCAGAGGTGTTAGAGAGATCCCTCCTAGTAGATATTTTCCTTGCTGAGCAGTCATCAGTAGTGAGACCTACTACTAGTCGACACGCAGTGGAGTCTTCTGCAGTTGGTGGTAAACAGTTGTTGTAAAGGTCCAAGAGGACCAGACCTACAGGTGGATGACCGCACAACTCAGGATCAGTTGTGCGGGGCACCCAGAGTGGAGACAGATCCAGACATTCTAGGATCGGATAGTGTTACTCATGCGGCGGGCTTGGTCACATGGCTCGTGACTATCTGACTCGTCGTTCTGATAATCAGCAGACAGTTGAGGGACCTCCCAAACAAAGGCAGAGGTTTAATCAAGGTAGTCCACAGGGTGCATGTGGACATGGCAGAGGATCTGGTCGAGTAGCTGGCGGCGGTCGACGTTACGAGGTGCTACCGCCATCACCACCAGGAGGTCCACCCCGACTTCAATGAGCGAGTGGACAGGGGAGATCTTAGCTTCAAGCATCTGAGGCATACGACCATGGCACTCCGAATATGATTCAAGGTACGATCTGTGTCTATTCCACCTTAGCTTCAGTTCTTATAGACACAGGTGCCAGTCATTATTTCTTTTCCACTACCCTCGTTCAGAGCTCGGAGATTCCAATGGAGCTGTTGGCTCAATCCTTACGGCTAGAGACTCCTACGGGAGCAGACTCGATGATTACGCACTGGTGCCAGCAGTTTGAACTTACTCTAAGAGGTGAGATCTTCGGCTACGATCTCCTTGTATTGGCGTTGAGTCCTTATGGCGTCATCTTGGGTATGGACTGGTTATCTACAATCCATGCTCAGATCGACTGTATTAGGCACAAAGTGTAGTGTGTCTACACGGATGGGACCAGGTTCACCTTCATCGGCGAGAAGGGAACCTTTGTAGCATAGGACGGACTTACTCAAAGGAGGGTGCATTCGATCACTCACCATTTGGATTGTCGTACCCTCAGATTAGTAGATGTGGAGAGTCCGACTTATCCTGTAGTGGTGGACTATTACACAGATGTTTTCTCTGATGATGTCCTAGGACTAACTCCTTTCAAAGATATGACTTCTACATTGACATGTACCTCGGGACGGCACCTATATCTACTCCAGCATATCAGATGGCTCCCACTGAGCTTCACAAGCTGAGGGTATAGCTTGAGGACTTGCAGGGGGAGAGATTCATCTGGCCCAGTGTTTCTCCCTAGGCAGCCCTAATTCTGTTCTCTAAGAAGGCGGATGGGAGCTTGAGTCTCTATGTCGACTACCGTCGCCTGAACCAGGTGACCGTGAAGAACAAGTACCAACTTTTGAGGATTGATGACCTCTTTGATCGGCTAAAGGGAGCACGATGGTTCTCGAAGATAGACCTCAGGTCAGGCTATCACCAGCTTAGAGTCTGAGATGAGGATGTGCAGAAGACGGCCTTCAGGTGTTGGTATGGCCACTATGATTTCCTGGTTATGCCCTTCGGTGTAACTAACATTCCAGCTGTGTTCATCAGTCTCATGAACAGGATATTCCATCCTTACCTCGATTGCTTCGTTATAGTTTTCATCGATGACATTCTGATCTACTCGACTACTGAGGAGGAGCATGCCTACCACTTACAGGTTGTGCTGGACACACTCCGAGAGCACCAGCTTTATAGTAAGCTCTCAAAGTGCCAGTTTTGGATTTGAGAGGTTCACTTCTTGGGACATATCATCTCAGAGGCTGGAGTTGCAGTAGATCCAGCGAAGATTGAGGTTGTACTTGCTTTTCAGCCACCCAGGAGTTTGAAAGAGGTTCGAAGTTTCCTGGGTTTGGCTGGATACTACTGGAGATTCGTTCCAGACTTCTCCAGAGTTGTAGCACCACTATCAGCTGTGACGAAGAAGGGGAAACCCTTCGTGTGGTTAGAGAGATTCCAGCAGAGCTTTCAGGAGATGAGGCATAGGCTGACTAGTGCCCCCATCTTGTGGCTTCCAGAGGAAGGCGTAGGGTAAGTAGTCTACTACAATGCATCTAGGACCAGACTCAGGTTCTCCTAATGTAGGAGCGAGCTGTGATCGCATATGGTTCTCGTCAGTTGAGACAGCATGAGAAAAACTACACTACCCATGACCTGGAGTTAGCAGTAGTGGTCTTCGCCTTGAATATGTGGCGACACTATTTGATGGGCGAACATTTTACCGTGTACTCTGATCACAATAGTCTCAGGTATATCTTCTCTCAAAAGGACCTGAACCTGAGACAGCAGTGTTGGCTTGAGTTCCTCAAGGACTATGACTTTGAGATAGTCTATACTCCTAGGAAAGGGAATGTTGTTGCAGATGATCTCAGTAGGAGATCAAGCATTCAGCTGCTAGGAGAGGCGATAGAGAAACTAGCTTCCATACAGATATCCTTTGTGGATAGGGATGGAGTAGCCTATCTTCAGTCTCTTACAGTCACTCCTCCACTTCTTCAGCGAGTCAGGGAGGCGCAGCGTGGAGACTCTGACTGTGAGACGTGACGTGCTCAGATATCCATAGTGCAGAAACCTGATGGATTTTCTGAAGGTGGGGAGCACGTCATCGTCTTTAGAGGACGTACCATGGTACTAGTTGCACTTTAGGAGGATATTTTGATGGAGTTCCACACTTCCCCTCTAGAGGTACATCCAGAAGTGGCGAAGATGTATCAGGACCTTCGACGACAGCATTGGTGGCCAGGTATGAAGAAGGAAGTAGCGGAGTTTGTCTCATGGTGCCTCACTTTTCAGCAAGTGAAGGCAGAGCACCAGGTACCGGTATGCTTAGTTCAACCTTTAGATGTCTCAGAGTGGAAGTGGTATGGGATATCCATGGACTTCATGACGGGTCTTCCACATACATCCATGAGTCACGACTCGATATGGGTGATCGTTGATTTACTCACCAAGTCGGCCCACTTCCTACCGATCAAAGATCAGGTATCAGTTGAGAGCTTGGGACACCTCTATGTGAAAAAGATAGTGAGTTTACATTGAGTACCTTCCTCGATTGTCTCTGATCGAGACACATGGTTTACTTCCCAGCAATGGAAGGGGTTTCAGGAGGCTTTCGGGACGCAGTTATGTCTGAGCACCGCCTTCCATCCTCAGACAGATGGTCAAACTGAGAGGACCATTCAGACCCTCAAGGAAATGCTCTGTGCATGTGTCCTCGACTTTGATCACAGCTGGGAGGATCATTTGCCTTTGGTGGAGTTTTCCTACAACAACATATATCACTCCAAAATAGGGATGGAACCTTTTGAGGCCTTGTATGGTCGACCTTGAAGATCACCACTGTGCTGGACAGACCCTGGGGAGTCAACACTGGTGAGACCAAAGATGGTACGGGCTACCATGAAGAAGGTGCAGATCATCCAAGGGCGGATAAAGATTGCACAGAGTAGGCAGAAGTCGTATGCTGACAGGAGACGGAGACCTCTAGAGTTTGAGGATGGTGACCACGTCTTTCTACGGGTCTCACCTCGACGAGGTCTATGGAGATTTGGCCAAGGAGGAAAATTGTCTCCGTGATTCATAGGACCTTTCCAAGTCCTCAGAAAAGTAGGTGAGGTTTCTTACCGCTCACCTCTTTCACCTCAGTTGCACTGGGTGTATGATTTCTTCCACGTATCTCAGCTGAGGAGATACGTGCATGACCCATCCCACATCATCGACCACGGGGAGCTGGACATCGATGACGGGGAGACTTTCATGGAGGTTCCAGTAGAGATTGAGGATCGACAGGAGCGGGTCCTATGTGGATGGTTGATACCTATGGTTTTCATTTGTTGGCAGCACAGGAACCTCCAGAAGAGCACATGGGATCGGGAGGCTTAGATTCCTGATCAGTACTTCCATTTGTTCCCTTAATTGAGTTATAGCTTGCGGGGACTAAAGCCCTGAGGTGGGGAGAATGTAAAGACCTGAAATTTCCATGGAATTTTTTTTTTCTTAAATACATGGGAATTTTACGAGTCTGTATTTTCTGACGGTGCTTGATTTCGAGGCCCGGTGTGTCCGGAATCAATTTCCGAAGTTTTGTTCAGGTACGTTCAGTAAACGTATGAGTGGGATTTTATATCTTTTGAACTGGTGCTCAGAATTAAAATTTGAGGGCACCGTTGAACTCACAGCATCATTGATTACTTTGTGAGACCTTCACCGCAGTTGCGTTCTGACGAGTTTGGAAGATAGTTTTTGGGGTTATTAGTTAAATTGAATAAAAATAAATGTTAACCTTATTTTTATTTTATGGCAGTTAAAACCTCCAAGAGGAGGTTAGCGGTGGGGTCCACCACACCATAACCTCCCATGAGAGGTTATGGTGGTGGGTCCCACCCACACATAACCTCCCATGAGAGAATTAAAAATGGTGGGACCACCTGAGTTGGTAAAACCCCCAATTCAAGTTTGAATGGTGGGGACCACCCGACTCATGAACTCCCTCTTTAATGAAGGAGGTGGCAAGGGGTTTCCTCACATTTATTATACCTCCTTAATTTGAGGGAGTACATTGGTATTCTCCTAATTAATAAGCCAACCCACCCCATTAATTAAGTGATTAAAATCATTTAATTAAAATACCACAATTTGAATTCTTTTGAATTCATGCCAACAAATAAAATAATAGGCGATCTATTATTTCATTTGGTTGGTGGAAACTTGGGAGAGGAAGAGATCTTGAAGGAACGAGTTTCCCTCAACAAATAACGCCCATGAAATCTCCAATGAACTTCATCCGCGTTAAAGGAGAAGACACCACCTGTGAAGAACGTCGCCAAAGACGATGTCCGCCCTACTGTGAATCCGTCAACGATCACCGAACGACAAACAAGGTAGGGAGAATTTGAGTTAATTTTATATGTGAGTATAAACCTCTATTCTTCGTCATTTGTTGAGCACTTTGTTGACAAATTCTATCGCCATGACGAGGAGGGATCGGACCGCATGAACTCGGTCTGACCCTCCCCTTTTCTTGTTCTTGTTTGATGATGACGGAGGCGGTACACGTGGCGACGGTGACGAAGATGGCGAACAAAGGTCGTGCTACCCGTAGCCTCCACGAACCACACCACCCCTGCGGCACCCCGGCGTGCTACCCGCGCCCTAGCGCGCAGCCACGGCGCACTGCCCGCGCCGCCTGCCCGCGTGCCCCACGCGCTGCCCGGCAACCCAGCACCCCCGTGCCCTGTCGGTGGCCAGCCCGGCCCCTGCAGGCGGCCTACCCGGCGCCCCGGCGCCCTAACCGGCACCCCCGCGGCCCCCTGACACGGTCTTCCTGGTGCCCCGGCATGCTACCCGTGCCCTAGCGCACTGCCTCGGCATGCTGCATGGCGCCCCGGTACACCCACGGCCTGCCTGGTGTCCAGCCAGCCTACCCACGCCCTGTGTGGCCTGCCACTGGCCTCCCGGTGGCCGACCTCCTGAGTCGCACCCCTCACGGCGCTGGTCAAACCACCCTCATAGTCCGCTGGGCCGAGCCCAGCGGGCCGGGCCTAACTTAGCGGGTCGAACCGCCCTCGTAGTCCGTTGGGTCGGGCCCAGCGGACCGAGCCTAACTTAGCAGGTTAACCCACCCAACGGGCTGGGTCAGACCCATCGGGTCTGTCTGGGTTGACTCCAGACCGGGTCAGCTCAAACTGGGTTGGGTCGTGTCGGTCTGACTGGGTCGGACCGAACCTGGGCCCACTACCGACTCTTTGCTTACTTTGGCCACATCTTTGGCACCGAACATCCGTTTGAAAAACCGTCAATGGCGCTAGTAATCTTGATGAGAGATGGTCCCTTTGAGAATACCTCATTGGAGTTCGGGGTATAGTTGAGATACGGTCGGGTTCATTCGTACACGAATCCAACTGGGCTCCCGGGACTAAAAGGCTAATAACTAGCAGACCGGGCGTCTGAATGATGCGTCGTCTGTTGTGTTGAGATCCCATTGATGACACGGACCTTTGAGATACTTCTACATGAGATTTCGCGACAGTTGGAGTTTTTCCCAGTAGTTCGGGGAGTGGATCCTTCCAGTGACGAGCAGACAGAGTGCGGAGACCTAGTAGGTGACAGACCTTATGACTGCTTGACCAATTTGACTAGCCCAGTGGGGAGCGCCTGGTAGTTGGTGGTAGACCCATGGCGGAGGAGCGCCTGGTAGTTGGCGGCAGACCCGCGGTACTCGACAGAAGGAGTTCCTCTGCAGGCTATTAGGGGGAGTGCCTGGTAGTTGGCAGTAGACCCACAGCGGAAGAGTGTCTGGTAGTTGGCAGCAGACATGCGGTACTCGACAGGAGGAGTACCTCAGCAGTCCAAGTTTAGTGAGAAGCACCTTAGTGTCATGACAGACCCATTTTTCTCGATAGAGGAGGAGTTCTCCAGTAGTCTTGGTTTCGATAATGAAAATTCTGGTTTGAGATGAGTCAATGACTTTTTTGTTACCTCATGATTGATATGGGTTTCTAGATAACTTAGGTATATGTATGGGCATATACCTAAGTATGGGTTATCCATTGAATCCTTACTTTTTGGTTTATCCTTGTTGGATATTATGAGACCTTGAGGGTCTCAGGGTCCCTACTGAGTATCGTTATACTCACCCCTGCACGGGCTATGCTCGCACCTCGTTGTGTTGGATCCAGACGACAGACAGCACTGACGGAGGCCGAGAGAGGCAGGACTGGATGGTACCCGGAGGTGGACCTTTTGACGAGTCGGTACACAGAGGAGTATGATGGATGTGGAGTGCTGAGGTGGCCATCTGTACCTACCCTTTAGGTAGGAACCCTGGAGGATGATTCAGGAGCTTCTCTTTACTTTTAATTCATTTGTCCCTTTTTCAGTTGTACTTGCTTTCAGTTGTACTTGTACTTTACTGTTGGGCTTGTATTTCCAGCCCCTTTTACTTTCCAGCACCTCTTCTTTATTCAGTATTGCTTAGTGTTTTGCTTCCAGTTGTGTACTTTGATTTTGTTTGTTTACTTTTTATAAAGGCAATTCCTTCCCAGCTTATGGAATTACGCCTATGGTGCTAGTCTCCAGCCCCTGGCCTATGGAAGGCGGGCTTGGGGTAGTCACGGTACGGGCCCCGAGGACGGGTCGTGAAAAAAGAATTCTTTGAAAATAATCAAGAAAACTTATAAATTAGGTTTTAAATTATTAATATTTTATGATGGTAGGAAACACCGCTCATTCCAGATAAGTTAAAAAATATTTCTTCTATATTTTTTTGGGAAAAATCTCAAAGAACCTTATTCAAAAAATGAAAAAATATACCATTCAAATCATTTTTTTTAAAGTAAAAGATGAGTAAAATGACTTTAAATAATAATATAAGAATATTAAAAAACATTTTTGTAAACAATTTTAGAAAATATGGCCATGGATGAAAAAGAGATTTTAAATGGAAAATTTATAATATAATTTTTAAACTAAAGTCCCTTATAAATATCATATGATTGAAGTGAACATTAATCAAATAAATAATATATGTTTATTCAATATAAATACACATAAAAACAATTTGAAATACAGAATAAGATATTAAAAATTCATTTTACAAATTATATTAGTACGAAATAATCAAGGAAGTAGAAGTTTAACCCAAAGAGTTAAAATTTTGTTAAGAAATCCCTTAGGACTTCTTAATCAATCGAATCGTATGCCTCATAAAAATAAAAATTATAAAATGAAATGTTAAAAACAAATAATATAATGATATTCATGATATGATATATCAATGTTCATTATATACACCACACACACAATAAATAAGTGGTGAATAAGGAATGTATCTCAAAAAAGTAAAAGTGAGATGAGAAACCCTTACCTCACGCTTCCCTTTAGTTTTATATAATTTAACCTCATATATAAATGTTCAAATGATTTTATTAATTCCTTAAATAACTATAATAATATTTTTAATATCTTATAGGATGCTTTTGTAGAATCTTACTACCCGATCATTGATAATATTTCATTGTTTTCATTGTTTTTGGTGTGTTCATTTCATGGTTTCATGATCGGTTTGTTTGTGTATAATTATGAATTTTATCATCAAATAGAAATAAAACTCCAGAAGTGAAATGAAATGGTATTAATGAAATTACAAAAGTTTAAATTATTCCATATTTCATTTTTTTCTAACATGAGGATGATTCATTTGATAAAATGTTAATGATAAATGTATTGTTTAATTTTGCGGTTTTTCCTATCATCATGAACTAGTTTCATTTTATTTAATATTATTTCTATATTTTAGTTCCAGAACATGAAATAGGTTATCAATATTAAAATACTATTTAACCATAATAATACTTTTATGACAATCCTTGAAGGCGGTAATGGAAAATGGAAAATCATTATCCATAGAGACGGTTAACTTCCATAATTTGGACAATGGTTTTGATTATTTGAATAAGAGGAGGTAATAAAAAGGATGGATATAATATATTCCATTAGAAACATAACATTATAGTATATACATTATACTGTAGTTATTATGCATTTATGGATTATGTAGGTGAAGAGAAGGTAAAAAAATAAATTAAGAGAGGTTGTTTGAGATAGTTACCTCTTGAATATCACATCTTTGAAGGATATCTTAAGGAACATGGAATTGGTATTTGGGAGATAAAAATAGCACTTATTTGTGGTTATACATGGGGGGTTTGGAATATATTTTAGAAGCTTCAAGTATTTTGAGGAGAAATGGGGTGGTGAGGGTGGTATTTATACTTGAGGAGGGGTGGTTTTAAGTGATTAAATAACGATTGTTTTATATTTAAATCTAACCACATTTGGGTGGAATTAATTACAACAAATATTATTTATAATTAATGTTTTAAAATATAATTATGGTTTATAAAATCATCAACCAACTATTTAATTTTATAGTTTTTAGGTATTTTAATATTTTACCTTTTAACTTTAAACCACAGCATTATTTTACCTATAATGTGGTAAATATTTTAGCCATGGTAAATTTTTATGCCTAAAAATGAAAATGAACTTATAAAATAAATTGGATCTCCTAATTAAAAATATGGAATCCGTTTTACTTTATTAAATTAATAAAAGTGATAAAATTAAATTCTAAATGTGTTATGTATATAACTCATAAAAATAGTTTTTTTAAGGTTAAAATCATGGTTTTCAAAATTGTTAATCATGTGTTTCTAAATGTAACACCTTATGTATTATGTCATTAATTAAATAAATTTTGTTCAATAATAATGGTTAATAAATTTTAAATCACAATCATATAATAATTATTTCATATGAGATATGGTATTTCGTAAAAACTGTATTTTCACTTTTTAACCCAAAAATCAACTTTTTTAGAAAATTACCAAAAAATACATAAGATAATTTTGATGTTATGATTCCGAAAATTAATTTTATTTTGTAAAATATATTTTCTAAAAAATTATAAATTAATTTTATTTATTTTATCATAGAAGGCAATAAAAAATATTTTTGAAGAAAATATTTATTTGATGAATAAAATGACTTTACTAAAAATTATGTGTTCATTTCCTTAACATAATTAAATTTGTATTGAATATGAATTTCATATTCATTTAATAATATAGTTAATCCTATTCACACTCTCCAATTTAATGGTTATTTTATAACAACCATTCTAAAATAATGCTATTTTGGAGATCATTTAAGCTCGGTGTTCTGTGCAACATAAGCTATCAAACATAGTTTCCTTTTAAAATATCAGGGTGTTACACAAAGTATATTAGGATTTAGTATAAGTGGGATATTGAAAGTGATATTCCATGAATCCTTATATGTATAAAATTTTTGTGAGAGAGAGAGTGTGTGTTGTATTATCTTTCATGCAAATTATGATTTTCATGCATTATAGGTGTATTGTTTAATGCTTCCTATAGCTTTAATTAATCATCCATGTTGGTTATAATTTATTAAGGAATTATATGAAATATAATTCAAGTGAGGATAATAATTCGTATGATAGATTCACTATTCATAGCATTTATTTGTGCATTATAATGCATGAATAAATGTATCAATGCTTAAGGAGCATCCTCAGGTGATTATATATATATCATTTCCATGTGGTGGAAGTTGGTGTGTGTATTTGATTAATTATTGGCATAAAAATACTTCTCACTCTAATATCTCTTTATCTTTTTCCTTTTCATTTGAGACACTAGCATGTTGTGGTTGAAGTATGGATCCCATCAGTGCAATAGATGATTTGGCTTGACCCATGAATACACTATGGAGAGGGGATGTCCTTTAGCTTCCCTTGGTGATCTTTATCTAACCATATGATGATGATTAAGATGTTATAGAATCTATATGGTGTGCAGTACGCACGTATATATACAACAATTAAACATTTTTAATTTTATCATAGGTTTTATATTTCTTACATGGGTGATATTGGGAATGGGATAAAATTGCTTCTATATGTTCAAATAATTGTTATTAGACCCTAAAAACCCTGTCATTAAGTGGGGTCCCAATGGGCCAGGTCATTCCAACTATACAAGGAGGGTTTCTAGTAGGTACATTCCATGAAATTACACTTACTTAAGGTGTAGATAACCATCCCCTTAGAGAATGTGGAATATATGTTAGATCTTCCTATTCAGAGTGATGCAGTTATAAGGGAGGACTGAGATCGGTCTGAGATTGTATGTCGAATACTTATCATTGACATCAAGTTATATGATATAACCTTATATGGAAGTTATTTATGTATGGGATGGCTTTTCATGCACTTCACAGAGTTACTTGAGGAAGTTGTTGAGATGATAGTTAAGCTATTTTCACCTGGATATATCATACAAATCATTATTGGTACAATGTTAACTTATCACTCAAGCACTTTTTTCACATGATATATATTGGGGTACTCGAGGACTTAGATCAGTCTAAGAGTTACATTTGGTCCACTATGTACTTTGCTTATACACAGAGCATTATGCAAGCTATGATGATCAGACCACAATAATATTGGTTATTGTGCCATCCTCATTTAGATATGGGTATTAGAGAGAATCCATTTACTATCCCCTATTGTTATGGGTGCAGAGCTTCCCATGGATCTGTTTTATGACAGCCTATGTAGACAATGATATGTTTACATTTTTAATGTTACTTAATGTTTCAATGGATTATATTGCAGATAGTTTTTTTATCATTTATCTTTTTCATTTTTTATATTGTAGGTGGAGTTAGATAAACCATTATATCGCAATGTTGAGATATAATTTGGTAGCATGTAATCTCATGTTAGACAGTATACCACCTGACGATGTATGCATATACTTATTTTTTGTAATTATAATTTTGAAATTTTATAGTTTTAAAAAAACTTATATGCACTTTTTTACTTAGTGTTCATCATTCAGGGTTTTATGGATGTTATGTTGGGATCACTTTGACCAAATGTCTCAATACTGCACTATTGGGATTGAGGATTCCATATTTTTGGTACCTCTCATTCACTTTCATATTATCAAGTGTCACATCCCCAAGAGAGTCATTTTTTAGTTTGGATATGTCTATCATATTCCCTTGGAACCAAGATAAATATCATTGTGTCATGTCATGAAGTTGATAGGGAGGGAGGACTTCAACTGGAAATAGTTACATGAAATTATATTGGCTTGTAGTACAAGCATGCAACATTTTATATAAATGAAATCACTATGAAACACCTTTATTTATCATAGTATTTTGAGTATAATGCATGATGTAAAATTAAATATACAATGTATCTTATACATCACATAATAGGGATACGAGAGCTGGTAATTCAATAATTTTAAATTATAATATTTATTTTAGACTTTTTTTGAGTCAATCCTTTAGTTTTTTATGGAATAGTTATGTGTATCATATCATCCATGTGTCTAATACTAAGGAGTATCTAGTATTCATTTATTCATTCTACTATTTTTCATAGCATGTCCACTTTTTCTGTTATGACCCGACCCAACGGTGCTCAAATTGCAAATACCCCAAGCCCACCTCCATAGGATAGGGGCTAGTGAAAAGTGCCTAAAGGAATAACTAGCATGGGAGTCCTTTTCCTAATTTACCTGTATTCACACACCTGACCATCTCAATGAAGAAGTGTAGAGGAATAAAATAAAAAGATGCAACAATTAGAGTAATAACCACACATTCAAAACCTCTAGGAAATACAAAGAGTATGATTGTGAAAACAGAAAAGTAAGGGGTAAAAATGCACACCCAATGTCACACCCACCATTTTTAAATTATTTTTTTTATTAATTTTACTAGGCATTAGGTAGTTTGGGTTGAATCCTGACTTAAAATTTTTGAGTTCTTATTTAAAAACGCTTGTATTGGCCTTAACTGCATCCAGCATAGCGCGGTCGAAGTCGCGCAACCTCACCTGGGTCATCACGCGACCTCGCCCGGTTCACTACATGGCCTGCCTAATGTCCAAAATATATAAATAAAGTAAAATGACATAAATGAGTGTTTTTTTATAGTGTCACAGGCGGGGCACGGTTGAAGTTGTGTGCCTTCTCCAAATCACCATGTGTCCTATCCAGTGTATGGTTAATTCATTAATTAATGTGACGAATAAGGAAGTTAGCCCGAAATAAAATGGGAAGAATAAAATGATTTAAAGGTTGTTCTAATAATATTAATAATATTATTATTATTATTAAGATTATTATTATTATTATTATCCCTTTTTTAATGTTTTAATTAGGTTATTAGTAATATTATTAAAATTATTATCATTGAATTTTATTATTATTATTCTTATTATTATTATTATTATTATTATTATTATTATTATTATTGTTTTTTTTATTATTATTATTATCATCATCATTATTATAATTAATAATTTAATTTTTTTGTTAATATTAAATTATAACTTTTTTAACTTTTATTATCAATATAGATATCATTTTTTTAGGATTATTTTATATTATTTTAAGTTTATTTTTAGGTTCACATTATTTGTTTTATTTTTTTCCATTTATTTTTATCTTTTCTTTTCCTTTTATTTTTATTTTATTTTTTTTCTCTCCCTCACTCTCCCTCATCCCCTCCATCGCATGCAGACCAGCCCCCCCCCCCAAACCCTACCATCGAAACCCCCTTGCCCTCCTCCTTCATTGTGCCACCCTTGACCAGTGCTTTCCCTCCAGTGGCACCGGCCAACAACCACTGATTTGTGCTACCATCCACCTCGCACCACCTTGCACTGGACTACTTCTCCTCTAGTGCCCTTCCTCCCTCACGTGACCCACATCCGATGTGCCTCCCCTGCTGGTCGTGGCCTGGTCCGTCACCCCCCCCCCCCCCCTCGTCTTGATAAGTGCCTTCTTTATCTTCTTTGAGTTTTTGTTTATTTATTTTCAGTGGGTATGAAGTTAGTTTTAGGGTTCAATATTTAATCCTTTTTGGTTTGGTTGTTTGATTCAGGGTCTGTTCTTAGTTTTTTGTGGTGCGATCGAGGTGCAATAGTGATTTCACATCTTTATTTGAAAGATTATTGGTTCAATATAGGTGATTCCATGCCTTAGAACCTATTGATAATTTAATTTTTTTGTTGAATTAATTTTTGAATGTTCAATACTTTGATTGCATGATGTTAATTGTGTTTTTGAAGTGGTTAGTATGTTTATGCGTTCAAAATGGATTTTAGTAAAGAAATTGGTTATATTTTTTTTGTGTTCTTTTGAGCTACTTTTTGGAAGGAGTTTTATGCCCTGTTTGGATGGTGCAAATTGTGTTTTTGGAAAAGATTCAAAGTGTTCTTGTATTGAAAAGTGAATTTCTAAGGAAAATGGGTTAGGTCCCATGTGTGTGTTTCATATGTGCCATTTTGTTTCATGCCTAGTGTTTGATAAAATCTATAGAAGATGTAAAACATATTTCTTAATTTGTACAAGTAGTGTGAGTCATATTTTTCTAAATCACTTAAGGTGTGAGTGTATAAAAAATGGTTTAAAGGGGAAAATTATTTATTTTGGAATGTTGAACTTATTTTTCACCTTTTAATTTAAATTTTAAATAGTTTGAGTAATACAAAATGTGTTTTGTAATGGTTATACTATATATTTGGTTTAAAGTGGTGTTTTTGCATGTGTTCAAGTGTGTTTTTGGTGTAAAATATAGTGTGCTAATTTTAAATGTTTTATAAATTGTTTACTTGAATTTATTTAATTAAAATGTGATGTGCGGATGTGGTGTTTTATAGGGTTAAACATGTGTTAAATTTTAGGTGTCATTATTGTGTAAAAATTAGGTGTTTTCATGTTAAAACCCTTGATGTTCCAATTTGAAATGTTTTATTAATTGTTTAAATAATTTATGAAGTCATGCATGTGATGTGATTTATGATGTGAAATGGTTTTAGTGTGTGTTTGGTCTAAAAAGGGGGATTTTGAGTATGTATTCGGGTGTAAAGTTTTGTGGTGCCTTCAGAAATTGTTCTGAAAACTTTTTTTCTATGAACTATTAAATTTCATAAGTGGTGTGAGGCATGTTTACCAAATGATTTGGTATGCGTATGTTTTTAGAGTGGGTTTTGAGTGTGAAAGTGGTGACACACTATGTGTACCTTGTTTGGCTTGACTTGTGGGTGTAAATGTAATGTTTTAGTGATTTGTGAATGTAAAATTTGTTTGAGCACAAAAAGGGAACCCCGTGTACCTAGGTGGGAAAATTAGGACTAGTACGCTAGATGTTACGAAAGTGGTTCATCCCAGTTTCATCTAGCATGATTGGCATTACAACAGTAACTATATTTTTGGGATGATTTGATACCACTAGGTTATGGATGTGTTTCCCTACTAGTGTCTCATGAATGAGATCTTAGATCATTATGGTTCTTATGCCACGTTTACACCGAGGTATGATGTCTCTAGCATCCCACGTGTACTAGCTACCTTAGGGGATTTACCCACAGTGCTCTACTAATCCTGACATGGTGCCTTCCGTCAGTATACAGAGGACCACTTGATTTTGTGCGTGTTATTTATGTATTTTCTCATCCACTTTAAATTAGTATTTTTGAAATGGTTTTTCTTCGAAAATTCCTTTCCTTTTTACTTTCAGCTTGTAAATTTTTTCCTTAATAGTGTTTTTTAAGCATGTTTTTTAATAAGCATTTTAAATTGTGTCTTTAATGTTGTGGCATGGAATCTTTTATTGGGTATAATCCTACTAGGCTCCAATCTCACACCCTATATACACCTTTGGGTGTATGTAGATCTTGTTCTTTTTTTATTCCAGGTTGAGGCATTGTGCTTAGTGATGATGGTTTGGGTTGTTGATGGTCTTATCGTGCAGGTTGGTATTGGTGGACTAGGGGTGTAGCCTCTCTTGTCGCTGGGAGGTTTGAGTTAGAGTTTTAGTTTTCCATTATTTTTGTTTCTTTTTTGGATTTTGGTTCAATTTATAAACCTTTAAGTCTGAAATGTATTAAGGTCTTGTTTGGTTGTCTATTTTCAGTTTTAGTTTATTTATCTTGTCAGTTGTTGTGTGTTTACTATTTTGTTTAAATAGTTCCCATGTGTTATTTTGATACCCGGGAACTTATGTCAGCCTGTGGGGATCTGGAACACCCTTTGGACCATGTCCTAGACCGGGTCGGGTGTCAGGTCAGATGGTGACCCGGCCTGGTTCGTGACAAAAATGGTATCAAAGGAGGTTTTCTCTCTTGGTTCATGTTCCTTTGGGATGGAGTCAGGGTATAACAAAGTTAAGGTTATCGAAACTTGACATTCTATCTATGAGCAAGGTGGCTACCCAGTACACCTCATGGAGGTACTCGAGTTACTAGGGTAAGTTGAGGTTTGTCTGAGTCTTTGGTCCTTGTGGTTAATCTTATTTAGGGGAAATAAAAAGGGAGTAGGTTCAGCAGTCCTAGTGAGCTTGTAGGGTCTGGAAAGCCATTTGGATCCAAAGATGTTGTCCTAGAATACTCTATATGGCAGTGGTGTGATTGGCGTATGGCCACCAACCATATGTCCCAGTCACCCACTGACACTAGTCTCCTCCTGCATTGTTTCTCGTCTCTTTGTTTTGGAATCATGGAAATATATTTTTTAAGTAAAAATGATTTGGTCTTGGAAAATGTTTTGAAATGAAGAGCTTTAAAAAGAGAATGATGTGTAAGTTTAGAAAATTTTGGGTTGAATGTTTTGGTTTTGAAAAATAGAAGGGTATGGTTTGATCCTTGGTGCTCTCATGGGAAACCACATGCATGGGTATATATGGAAATAGAAATAGTTAATGGCTTGAGCGGATGATTTCCTAGATGGACATGGGGAGGGTTCTATTATGGCATAGTAACATGCATGTGTGAGGCCCATGGGACACCATTGGTGTTTGTGCAACCCACCAGCTTCATTTATTTTTAGAAATTTTTGTTAAAATAAAGATTGGTGTTTTAATAACTGGTGATTGTGTGGTGTGTCCTTGTGTTTTGGAAATGTTGGATATAAGGCGTTTTGAGCCAAGAATCCTTTTTGATGGATTTGTGTCTTAAGTTTGAATTCTTATTTGTAATTTGGGGTGAAAGCGTGTGGTTAGTGGTTTCTTTTTAAAAGTACTTTGGGAAACCCTTGCAGTGGTTCCCCCTACAAGTTTAGTGTTTGCTTGCGGTATGTCTTGTCCATTGGACCAGTTTAATTGGGCCCATGGTTCTCTTTCTTGACTAGTGCATGCCCCCATAAAGTATTAACATGCGATTGAAGTGAGGCCATGTGTAATTTTCCTTTGGCCGACCCTCTAGTTGATTAAAGCAAGGACTCTCCCTTTTGCGTGATAATGCTAAGTCTATCCCTTATCCTTTTCAGTTAAGTAGATCCTCTCACAATGGGATGGAAGATGAGAGGGTATTTGAAGGCATTTTTTGTCTCTTTGAGTTTTTCAAGTTTTTGGGTATGAATTTTGACACCGTTGTTCCTAAAGGTCCCCCTGGAAATGGTGAAAGGAATTCCAGCAAGGAAGGGTGAAGCCGGTTCTGAATTATCAGTGTTGGTCGAGGTCTTGAAAGGCTTTTAGTGATTTTATCAGCCTCAAGGGTCATGTTTGGTGATGTCTTGTAGTGTGAGTCCTCTTTGAAGAGAAAGGGTGGATTTCGTAGAATCCTTCAGGAATCCCTGTTTTCATAGGAGTGTGTCCTCTTAGGGAGTTCTGTTTTCTCTGTTAAAATGGGAGAGTTTGTCGTTGTCACAACCCCCTCCCACCAAAGATGGCCCTCCTGAGCTGGCAATGGTGAAAGGGAGATAATGACCCCCGAGTCCTGCCTCCAGGAGGCCCCGAAGTGGCGACTAGCACCAAGGGTATGAGTTTTCACAAATATGGGAGGCATTACCCTTTTTATTATTTAAAATCGGTAAATAGGATGAGTCAAACACCAAAAGAAAAAGAAACAAGTAAATGAAAATAAACCCAAAACCAAACCCATATGCATGTTTTATAGAATACTAAAACAAAAGTACAAGTATAATAAAAGCTCCAAAGTATGGTACCAAAAGAAACAAGAGTACATCAACTGCAACAACTCCAACTGTCCCGACTAGTAGGGTCCCGCATGGCCCTGGTAGTCCTCTTGGAAACCTGAAAGTAAACGTAGGGTGAGCATATAAGTATACTCAGTAGGTAAACCTAAAGCTCTCGTGCACAGGTGGGGAGACATCCTAATGTCCCGTGAGAACAACAGAAGAAACCAAAACCTAGCAAGGAATTCTATCCACCCAACCTCACCAGACACGCTCACCAAAAACACAGAGCAATAGGTAGTAGTATATAAGAACAAGAGTATTGGGTACCCCTCAACATTTCCCCCCACTAGTTAGTTGCTCTTCCTAATGGAGAATGTCCTGACGCTACCACACTCTTCCTGCCCGCACACACCTGGGCCTCAAAAGCCACACATCCCGCCCACACACACCTGGGCCTCACAAACCACATATCCCGCCCGCAAACATCTGGGCCTCACAAACCACATATCCCGCCCGCACACACCTGGGCCTCATAAACCACAATCACATCCCTGCCTGAACACACCTGGGCCTCATCCCGAAGATTCTTGGGAATAGTAAACCTTCCCAAAGAGTCTTGGGCTAAAATCACACAAATCGAAACCTACCCAAAGAGTCTTAGGTTTAAGGTCGCCTCAAGCCATCACAGCCTATAGAAGAAGTAGCAGGAAGGAGCTATTAAATAAGGGTAAAACACCCTCTCCCATGACATGGGAGTGTTCGGCACTATGTTCTCAACATGGGTGGGTGCGACAAAACAAAAAGATACATATACATATATGTATACCAAACACACAGCCCAACTTATGGCCTCTAAATAGAGAACTAAGCACGTGCCTCGGCACTGCTACTATGAAGCGTGCATACAACAAACAATCCCAACCCCATTTAGGTTTTCATGTTTCAACAGTATTATTTTATTAGTTTCTTAACTACTGGGCAATTATCAAACTAGATCAAGCGTTTTGTAGAAAAACCCTGCCAACCACAAATCAAGTTAGATAGAACACAAGCAACACAAAACCTACCTTTTTATCATCAAAAAATATCCATTGATTGTTCCCGCGTTTAATTCATTATCGTTCCCCACATTTCATTTATCAACTTTCCACTTTCTTTTAATATCACAACCCATTACTGCATCCCTTCTGCCATTATAACCACATCTCCACAACCGTATCACAAAACAAGGCTCGTGCCACATCATTACCCCTTTAATACCATTTACCACAAACCCACTTCCCATCCTATTCATAATAACCCAGGATTAACCCCCCTCCTTTCACACACCACGTAACCAAACCAACACCCACATGTTCATTATTCCATTTTGTTCAACTGGGGTGATCACACAAGGGTTCCAGATATTCATTTAATCAGCCAACTTTACATGATTAACCAATTTTCGTATTCCACAAAGTTTCCATCCACAAAATAGTCTAGAAAGATAGGGAGACATTTAATTGCACAAGAAAAGGCCCCCAACGACCGTGATTTTCAGTAGGTATAAGCCTATTCAATTCACAACATAACAATAGGATAAACAAAGATAAACATAACAACTTCCCCATCCCCGTTCTTTAAGACAGTTATTATCTTCATTAAACTAGTTCAAATATGTCTCGTGAAATCAAGAGGACACCCATCCCGCATGATGCACAAATTAGAGAGACAAAGGTAAAATTCTTACCTCAATAGGTTCTGATCACAACGCTCCCCCAGATCAACTTTAGAAGACGTCTGTCAGCGTCCGTCGCTTCTGTCAAAGCCTGAAAAAAACCTCATTGGGTGGAATCTGGGAAGGAAATGACGAAGTGAAAACAACAGATCCAAGCTCATAAGTTCTTACTCATCGTTATGATCTCGTGGCTGCTGACGGATTGTAAATCAGAGCTTGGACGAAGAAGTTATGGAAGAAAGGAGTTTTGGAGTCTCTCGGGAGGGCTCTGCTCGAAGGAAAGGGGAGGAGAGGAATGGTCTGAAAAGGAGGAGAGGCCCCCTCCTTTTATAGGCGAGAAAAACAAAAGTACACGGTGTGTACTTCCTAGTACACGGCGTATACTCGTCCATTCCACACGGTCACCACGCGGCTTCTAACATGGCATTCAACGCGGCACACGACCGTTGACTGGTCAACATATGGTTTGAGGGTAATGCATATGCGGGGAGAAACTACATGACGTGTAGGATGGGCTACATGGTGTGTACTTATTTATTTCACACGACAAGGACACGGCTTCAACATGGAACATGACCATTGACTGGTCAACACACGGTTTGAGGGTAACGCGTACGTGGGGAGAAACTATATGGGGTGTAGGATGGGCTACACGGGGTGTACTTATTTATTTCACATGGCAAGGACACGGCTTCAACATGGGGTATACTTAGCAAGGTGGTACACGGCGTGTACTCACACTACACGACGTGTAGTCACAAAATTCTGAAAAGTGTGGGAATAGTCTATTCTACCCTCTAGAACACTTCATGACCTTCTTTTCGACAAAGGAATGGGTCGGAGAGGTCCGGGCCATTACACCAGATACCTCTTAAAACATTCTCGTCCCAAGATTTCAAAACCAACCCAGAGGAACCCAACAAGATACCTCTTTGGGCTCTCGTTATAACAGGAACCCAACCAACAACCCTAATCATAGGTGTCAGGAATTCCTTCTCCTATGTCGAGATATTATCCGCTTTAGGCGAAACTGACTCGCCTGCATGGTTTTAATCACATCCTAATTAATGTGTCTCGATTAATAATTAGGTTTTTCCCTTTTCCCACACATCTAGACATGTTACACACTTCCAAAGAACAAGGAAACAAAACGTCTCACAGCAGACATGCCAAGCATTCCATATATCAAAGGTACATAGTATAACATCAAAACAAATCTTAGAAGAACAAAGCAAAACACAAGTCAAAACAACTCCGAGCACTAAGCGTGCATCTAAGCCTCCTGCCCCCAAGTGCTCTCCTCAAGGTCACCATGCCTCCACAACACACGAACTAAGGTGATGGTTCATCCACAGAACACCTTCTCTTCACGATTGGCGATTCTGACTGGTCGTTCCTCGAAGGTCGCATCGTCTCCCATATCTAACTCTCCCCATTCGATAACGTGAGAGTCATCGTGTAAGTACCGATGAAGTTGGGAGACGTGGAAGATGTCATGAACCTTCTCCAACTGAGGTGGAAGGGCCAGCTGATATGCCACCTCACCGACTCGCCTCAGCACCTCGAATGGCCCGATGAACCTAAGGGAGAGCTTACTCCCCTTCCCAAACCTACGCTATCCTCGTCGATGGGAAACCTTCAAGAATACATGATCTCCCACCTTGAACTCCAAGGTCCTCCTCCGACAATTATCATAAGACTTTTGTTGGTCCTGAGCCGCTTTCATCCTCTCACGCACAAGCTGAACTTTATTTATGGTGCTCTGTACTACCTCTGGCCCAAGAGCACCTGTATCACCAACCTTTGCCTAGAAAATGGGTGAACGACATGGTCTTCCATACAAAGCCTCAAACGGTGTCATGCCAATAGTAGAGTGGAAGCTGTTGTTGTAGGAAAACTCTACTAAAGGCAAGTGTCGTACCCATGATCCTCTGAAATCCAGAACGCATGCTTGCAGCATGTCCTCCAACGTCTGGATATTATGCTCTTTCTACCCATTGATCTGGGGTGGAAAGCAGTGCTAAGGTGTAGTTGGGTTCCAAAAGCATGTTGTAACCCCTCCCCAGACTCGTGAGGTAAACCGAGTGTCCCGATCTGAGACGATAGTCTTCATAACTCCATGAAAATGCACCACCTCGTCTACGTACCTTTGTGCTAAGGTAATCACTGGGCCCGACTCCTTAATTGCTAATAAGTGAGCTGATTTTTCCAGTCGATCCACCACTACCCAGATAGCATCATAACCACCCTGAGCTTTGGGTAGTCCTGTGACGAATTCCATTGAGATGTCATCCCACTTCCACTCGGGGACATCTAGAGGATGCAACAAACCACTAGGAACACGGTGTTCAGCCTTTACTTGCTGACACACTAGGAACTTATCCACAAACTCCACCACTGCCCATTTCACCCCGGGCAACCAAAACTGTTCCCTCAGGCCTCGGTACATTTTTGAAACTCCCGGATGTACCGCCAAGGTTGATCCATGGAACTCACGGATAACTCCCCCATGCATCGCCTCCGGAACAAACAACCTTCTATGAAAAAGCATCGGATGTCAGTTGTCCTCTGACCATCCTTCTAGAGCGTTTCCCTGATCGATACAATCCTACATTACTTCCACCTTGGAGTCTCCCCACTGAGACTCTTCCACCTGCTACAACAAGGAGGACTGCACCGTCATCTGAAATAAACATCCTCTAACACCCTCTACCCTTGCATCCAAGTGCAAGGCAGCCAACTCTCCCATCGCTTTCCAAGCATCAGCAGATTCCCAAACCACTTCCTTATGCGACTTCCTGCTTAGGGAATCAGACACAACGTTTCCCTTACCTTCAGTGTAAGAGATCTTGAAGTCATAGTCTTAGAGAAACTCGACCCATATCCATTGTCATAAGTTCAGGTCACACTGGGAGAAGATATAACGTAAGCTATTGTGATATGAGAAGACCACAAAGCGCTCCCCAAAGAGGTAATCTCGCCATAACTTCAATGCAAACACTACTTATGCAAGCTCTAGGTCATGGGTGGCATAGTTACACTCATGAGGGCGCAACTTCCTAGACCCATAACAGATCACACCCTTCTTCTGCATCAGTACGCACCCCAAACCAAGGCCAGAAGCATCACAAAACACCTCATACAACAACCCTTCCTCTGGAAACCTGAGTACTAGAGCACTGACCAACTTCTCCTTTAGGTAGTCGAAAGCTTTCTGGCACTGCTCGCTCCATAGGAAGACCTGGCCTTTCCTAGTCAAAGCTGTCAATGGAGCAGCAACTCGAGAGAAGTCCAAAACGAACCTCCGATAATAACCTGCCAACCCCAAGAAACTAGGAACTTCTGCCATGCTCTTGGGCGCCGCCCAAGAAAAAACTGCCTCCACCTTCGATGGGTCCACTGACACTCCATGTTGAGACACTACGTGCCCAAGGAAGTGTAATTATTGCATCAAGAACCTACACTTCGACAATTTCCCATAAAGTTGGTGGTGTCAAAGAACTTCCAAGACTGCCCTGAGATGATCAATGTGCTCCTCCTCTGATCTTGAGTAGATCAGGATGTCATCAATAAACACAATGATGAACCGGTCCAAAAACTCTCGGAAGACAAAGTTCATAAGTCCCATAAACACAGCTGGTGAATTCATAAATCCAAAAAGCATCACTACAAACTCAAAGTGCACATACCTGCACCTGAAAGTCATCTTCGAGATGTCACTATCCTTTACCCTCAGCTGATGATATCCAGATCGTAGATCAATCTTAGAAAACCAACCTGCTCCCCTCATCTGGTCGAAGAGATCAGCTATCCTTGGAAGGGGGTAACGGTTCTTGATTGTTACCTGATTCTACCTTCGGTAGTCTATGCATAGCCTGAGACCACCATCTGCCTTCTTCACGAACAAAACTGGAGCACTCCATGGCGACATGCTAGGTCGAACAAAACCCTTCTCCATCATATCTTCAATCTGAATCTGCAACTCCCGTAACTCCGTAGGTTCCATCCGATAAGGGGCCATCGAAATCAGACGAGCACCAGGATATAAGTCTATCCCGAACTCAACGTCACGTTGGGGGGGTAGAGTCACAACATCCTCAGGAAAAACATCGAGGAACTACCCAACAACCTATGGGACATCCATCATCTCTGTATCAGTTGAAACCACTAATAACCCGCCTAACAAGGAAATGAGAGGCTTCACATGCTGGCTTCCCACCTGATAGCTCCTCTCACCGAAAAAAGCTACACGCTTCCCATCCACGTCGGAGAATGTGACTCTTCTTCAGAAGCATTCGATTACGGAACTAACAGAAAATAGCCAGCCGATGTCTAGGATGACATCGTATGGCTGCATCTGTAGAAAAAGAAGATACCCACTAGATCGATGTGGTTCCAATGTCAGCCCACATCCCCGTCAAACACAAGATATGCTGGTCTGACCTCCAACGGGTGTACTCATCACCAGTGGTACGGAAAGTTTCTCTACGTCTAGATCCAAAGCATGGTCTAGACCGAGTGCAACAAAGGAGTGTGAATCTCCTGAATCGAAAAAAATAGAAACGAGAGTGCTGAACAAACAAATCGTACCTCGCACCACCTATGGTCCTGCCAGAGCTGCCAACTCTGCTGCGTGCAACTATCTACGCCCAGCTCCTCTGCCTCTCTGATGTCAACCACCTCCCCGACCATGACCTGGTAAGGTCCCTGAGGAGCACCCTGAGGTCGGCCTCCTCCTGCAAAGTCTGCCCTCAGAGGAGCAGGGTCCTGCTGCTGCTGGAAGGGCCTCGCCAGCAACTGGTGCTACTGAGGTGGGTGTTGAACCTGCCCACCTCCACCGTACTGAGCTCGGGTCGAGCACCGACTCTGAATGTGCCTGAAAACTCTGCAAGAGAAACACTTCAGTCCCGGGCTCGTGAAAAATGGACGAGGACCCGAAGATCTGAACTAGAACTGCTGGGGCCTGCTCCCTACTGGCCTGAATCTGGAAGGTCCTGTCGCAGGAGACCTGTTGCTGACTGCCTTCCCCTTCGACGAACTCAGTTGTATCCCCTCTCGTGGTGCACCTCCCTACGAGTGCATCCTCTCTACAACCTCTTCCTTCTTCTGTACTACCAAGTACGTCGAAAGGGTGAAGAGGGTGATAGTATACTGGAGCGAAGGATGAAGCACCTCCTCAAAACATCTCGCTCGAGACTCCTCATCCAGAAAGAGATCTAGAGCAAAGCGTAGGAGATCCTTGAACTTGATACCCAATTCTGGTACTAACATAATCCCCTGCTGAAGGGAGAGTAACTCCTTCTGCTTCTCTGCCTTGATCATGGAAGAAAGGAATTCCTCTCGGAACTCCTTCTCAAAGTCAGCCCACGGAACCTCTGCCTCTGACCTCTCCCCGAGGTAGAGCATCCACCACTGACGCGCCGCACCTCTCAGTTGACTGACCACTAGGGGAACCTAGTACACCCTCGGAGCATGGATCAAAGTAAAAATGATCACTAGATCCTCAATCCACCCCTCCATCTCCATATCTGAAGTACCACCCTCGTACTTCTTGAGGGTTTGTCGCTGGAAAGAACAGAGAGTCTTCTGCCACTGATCATCTTCCTCCTCTCGGTCAATCCTCAACTGATTGACCGCATGAATCTGCTGGGCCTCGACTATCTGAGTCACCTGGGGATGACGTCCAGGTGCCATAGATGTACGGTAAACAAAGATCGCCTAAGCCCAAGTAGTAAGGAAATTCTTCAAGGTTTCATTTTATCACTTTACTTCAATTTCTTTCCCAAAACACCCAAATCAAGTAAAACACAAACATGATGATGCATGTACCTTCCCTAAGTTCTCTACCCTACAATCAATGTAGTCTCACTTGGTCATTCGGTAGGCTCAGATTCCTTGCATCGGATCACGGGGGGCCCTAAAATCCCATGTCCTAGTCGGTCTTCCCTGGCCTATGTCACGCACCAAGATCACCTAACATTGTTTCCCTACCATCCCATGCAATCCTCACTGTGTCTAACTCCATACTCCATCCTATCTCTCAACCATCACCTCTGATACCATTCTGTCATGACCCCATCCCACCAAAGATGCCCCTCCTAAGCTGGCAATGGTGAAAGGGAGATAATGACCCACGAGTCCCGCATCCAGTAGGCCTCGGAGTGGCAACTAGCACCAAGGGTATGAGTTTTCACAAATATAGGAGGCATTACCCTTTTTATTATTTAAAATCGGGAAATAGGATGAGTCAAACACCAAAAGAAAAAGGAACAAGTAAATGAAAATAAACCAAAAACCAAACCCATATCCATGTTTTATAGAATACTGAAACAAAATTACAAGTACAAGAAAATCTCCAAAGTACAATACCAAAAGAAAAAATAGTACAGCAACTGCAACAACTCCAACTATCCCAACTAGTAGGGTCCCGCACAGCCCTGGTAGTCCTCCTGGAAACCTGAAAGTAAATGTAGGGTGAGCATACAAGTATACTCAGTAGGGAAACCTAAATCTCTCATGCACAAGTGGGGAGACATCCTAATGTCCCGTGAGAACAATAGAAGAAACCAAAACCTAGCAAGGAATTCTATCCACCCAACCTCACCAGCCACGCTCACCAAAAACACAAAGCAACAGGTAGTAGTATATAAGAACAAGAGTATTGGGTACCCCCCACACCATTTCCCCCCACTAGATAGCTGCTCTTCCTAACGGTGAACGTCCTAACGCTACCACACTCTTCCTGCCCGCACACACTTGGGCCTCAAAAGCCACACATCCCGCCTGCGCACACCTGGGCCTCACAAACCACATATCCCGCCCGCACACACCTGGGCCTCACAAACCACAATCACATCCCCGCCCGAACACACCTGAGCCTTATCCCGAAGATTCTTGGGAATAGTAAACCTGTTCGAAGAGTCTTGGGCTAAAATCACACCAATTGAAACCTACCCGAAAAGTCTTAGGTGTAAGTTTGCCTCAAACCATCACAGACTATAGAAGAAGGAGCATGAAGGAGCTAGTAACTAAGGGTAAAACACCCTCTCCCATGAAATGGGAGTGTTCGGAACTAGGTGATCAACATGGGTGGGGTGCGACAAAACACAAAGATATAGATATATATATGTATACCAAACACACAGCCCAACCTATGGCCTCTAAACAGAGAACTGAGCACGTGCCTCGGCACTGCTACTACGAAGCTTGCATACAAAAAACAATACCAACCCCATTTAGGTTTTCATGTTTCAACAGTATTAGTTTATTAGTTTCTTAACTACTGGGCAATTATCAAACTAGATCAAGAGTTTCGTAGAAAAACCATGCCAACCACAAATCAAGTTAGATAGAACGCAAGCAACACAAAACCAACCTTTTTATCATCAAACAATCCCCATTGATTGTTCCCGCATTTAATTCATTATCGTTCCCCACGGTTCATTTATCAACTTTCCACTTTTTTTTAATATCACAACCCATTACTGCAGCCCTGTTGCCATTATAACCACATCCCCACAACCGTATCACAAAACAAGGCTCGTGCCACATCATTTCCCCTTTAATACCATTTACCACAGACCCGCTGCCCATCCTATTCGTAATAACCCAGGATTCACACCCCCCCCCCCCCTTCACACACCACATAACCAAACCAACACTCACATGTTCATTATTCCATTTTATTCAACCGAGGTGATCACACAAGGGTTCCAGATATTCATTTAATCAGACAACTTTACGTGATTAACCAATTTCCATATTCCAAAAAGTTTCCATCCACAAAATGGTCTAGAAAGAAAGGGAGACATTTAATTTCACAAGTAAATACCCCCAACGACGGTGATTTTCAGTAGGCATAAGCCTATTCAATTCACAACATAACAATTGGATAAACAAAGATAAACATAACAACTTCCCCATCCCTATTTTTTAAGCCAGTTATTATCTTCATTAAATTGGTTCAACTATGTCGCGTGAAAGCAAGAGGACACTCATCCCGCATGATGCACAAATTAGAGAGACGAAGGTAAAAACCCTACCTCAATAGGTTCTGATCACAACGCTCCCCCAGATCAACTTTAGAAGACGTCCATCGGCGTCCATCGCTTCTGTCAAAGCCCGGAAAAAACCTCCTTAGGTGGAAGCTGGTAAGGAAAGTCCGAAGGGAAAACAACAGATCCAAGCTCAGAATTTCCACCTCATCGTTACGATCTCGTGGTCGCTGAAGGATCGTAAATTGGAGCTCGGACGAAGAAGTTATGGAAGAAAGGAGTTTTGGAGTCTCTCGAGAGGGCTCTCCTCGAAGGAAAGGGGAGGATAGGAATGGTATGAAAAGGAGGAAAGGCCCCCTCCTTTTATAGGTGAGAAAAACAAAAGTACACGGCATGTACTTATTTATTTCACGCGGAAAGGACACGGCTTCAACATGGCACACGACCATTGACTGGTCAACACACGGTTTGAGGGTAACGCGTACGCAGGGAGAAACTACACGGCGTGTACATATTTATTTCACATGGAAAGGACACGGCTTCAACATAGGGTATACTCGGCAAGGTGGTACATAGCGTGTAGTCACAAAATTATGAAAAGTGTGGGAATATTTCATTCTACCCTCCAGAACACTTCATGACCTTCTTTTTGACAAAGGAATGGGCCTGAGAGGTCTGGGCCATTACATTCGTGCATGTTTCCCTTATTAATTTTCTTGGTTAAGGTGAAGAGGTGATGCATGTGCATCATCCAAACCCCTATTTTGGTGGATGTTCCATGAGGGAGTAGTTTGATGTCGTGGTTTGTTGTGTTTGTTGGTGTTGTCTTGGTTGCGGTGTGGTTGTGTGTGACATCAAAAGAAGAAGATCTGTTCGGGATTCTTCAATACCTAACTGCGAGGCAGGATATTCTTTGAACATCAGGGTTCTATCCATAGGCCTCAGAGTGAAGCTGGTGCATGGTCAGGAACCCCGTGAGGGTATGGGACCCAGACCTTATTTTTGTCATCAGTGTTGATGGTAAAGTCAATTTTAATCATTTCCTGTAGTTGTTTTGGTTTGATGAAATGAGGTAGGAGAACCTATTTTCCAAGTTTTGACCTATTTAGGTTCATGAGGTTTTCTATGTCTATTAGGAGGCATGGTCATCTCATTACCTTAAGGTTCCAATGGTCTTGTACCACCAGATGTAATCTCTTTTAGTTGTCCTTACAGGATTTGTTTGGGTAAATCAGTTTTAAATTTGAATAGTGCGCATCCAGGGATTTGGAGAAGTTGGTTTGTCTTCGGTTGGGGTTTTGACGCTCTGGTAGTTGGGCCCTGTACTCCCCACCTCTTTTGGGGGGGGGTGTTTGTTCACTGTTGGGAAATCTTTGAAGTTTATATATCTTCCATCAGTTCTAATGGTGGGGAGTTTGCTCGGGCCTCCCCATGTCCTTTTTCTAGTCTCATCTTGGGAATTGGTAAGTTTCTTATGGTGGGGAGCCCCTTCAGGCTTTCCCATGTTGGCCTTTTGGTTCTGTTCCTAGAGACATCTTGGTGGTAGGTGAAAATAATGTTCTTTGGGTACGGTTTGGCCTTGTTTGTTCCTTCTAGACAAATGGTTTGGTTTCCATTTTTTGTTACTTGAGGTGTTCATTTTGTGAATTTGGTTTCCGAGGGTGTGAGAGTTCCTTTCCTTGATTGATCAACTGGAGGTGTCCTAGCTCTTTGGGGCAGGTGAAACTTAGCGGAAGTATTTTTATGAGTTTCTTGGGGTTTTCATTTAAGTAACTTTCTCTAATCATGGTGCATTTTCCTCTTTTCGCTTGTTGTTTGTGGGGATCCTCTTTGAACCTTAAGGGGTGTCATTTTCTACTTTGGGGTTTAATCTTAGTTGGGGATTTCTAAGGACAGAAAGTGCTATGGTGGGGAGAATTTTTCACAAACACCATTTTTAAGTTATTTTTTTTATTAATTTGACTGGGCATTGGGTAGTTTAGGTTGAAGCCCGACTTAAAATTTTTGAGTTCTTATTTAAAAATGCTTGTATTAGCCTTGACTACATCTAGCGCACCACATTCGAAGTCGTGTGGCCTCGCTTGGGTTACCGCGTGACCTCGCCCGGTTCACCGCATGTCCTGCCTGATGTCCAAAACAAATAAATAAAGTAAAATGAAATAAATGAGTGTTTTTGGTTTGACAGTGTCACAGGTGAGGCATGGTCAAAGCCGCATGGCTTCTCCAAATCACCGCACAGCTTTTCCGGTGTATGGTTAATTCATTAATTAATGAGACGAATAAGGAAGTTATCACAAAATAAAATGGGAAGAATAAAATGATTTAAAGGTTGTTCTAATAATAATAATATTATTATTATTATTATTATTATTATTAAGATTATTATTATTATTATTATTATTACTATTATTATTATTATCCCTTTTGTTAATGTTTTAATTAGGTTATTAGTAATATTATTAAAATTATTATCATTGAAGTTTATTATTATTATTATTATTATTATGATTATTATTATTATTATTATTATCATCATTATTATAATTAATACTTTAATTTAGTTATTAATGTTAAACTATAACTTTGTTAACTTTTATTATCAATATTGCTATCATTTTTTTATGATTATTTTAGATTATTTTAAGTTTATTTTTAGGTTCACATTATTTTTATTTTATTTTCCATTTTTTTATCTTTTCTTTTCCTTTTCTTTTTTATTTTCTTTTTTTCTCTCTCTCACTCACCCTCATCCCCTCCATTGCACACAGATCACCCCCCCCCCAAATCCTACCATTGAAACCACCCTTACCTCCTCCTTCATTGCACCTCCCTTAACTAGCACCTTCCCTTAAGCTACACTGATCGACTACTCGTGCCACCGTCCACCTTGCATGAAACCGCTTCTCCCCCGGTGCCTTGCCTCTCTCACGCGACCTGTGTCCGGCATGCCTCCCCTACTGGCAGTGTCTTGGTCTAGTCCCCCCCCTCTTGATAATTTCCTCCTTTTTCTTATTTGAGTTTTTGTTTATTTTTCTTCAGCGAGTATGAAGTTTTTGTTAGGGTTCAATATTGAATCATTTTTAATTTGGTTGTTTGATTTAGGGTTTGTTCATGGTTGTTTGTTGTGCGGTCGAGGTGCAATGGTGATTTCACATCTTTCTTCAGAAGATTCTTGGTTCAATGTAGGTGATTCCATGCCTTCTCACCTATTGATAATTTAATTTGTTTGTAAAATTAATTTTTGAATGTTCCATACCTTTATTACATGATGCGAATTGTGTTTTTGAATTGGTTAGTATTTATATGTGTTCGAAATGGATTTTAGTAAATAAATTGGTTGTATTTTGTGTGTGTTCTATTGAGTTGCTTTTTATAAGGAGTTTTATGCCTTATTTGAAGGTACAAATTGTGTTTTTGGAAAAGATTCAAAGTATTCTTGTATTGAAAAGTGAATTTCTAAGGAAAATGGGTTATGTCCCATGTGTGTGTTTCACATGTTCCATTTTTTTCATGCTTAGTGTTTTATAAAATGTATATAAGATTTGAAACGTATTTCTTAATTTTTAAAAGTAGTACAAGTCATGTTTTTATAAATCCCTTAAGGTGTGAGTGTATAAAAAGAACGGTTTGAAGGATAAAATTATTTATTTATTCATTTTTAACTTATTTAGCACCTTTTAATTTAAATTTTAAATAGTTTGAGTAATGGAAATGTATTTTGGAATGGTTGTGTTGTACATTCGGTTTAAAGTGGTGTTTTTTCATGAGATCAAGTGTGTTTTTAATGTAAAATGTCATGTGATAATTTTAAATGTTGTATAAATTGTTTACTTGAATTTATTTAATTAAAATGTGATGTATGTATGTGGTGTTTGATAGGTTCAAACATGTGTAAAATTTTAGGTGTTGTTATTGTGTGAAAATTAGGCGTTTTCATGTGCAACCCCTTGATGTTCCAATTAGAAATGTTTTATTAATTATTTAAATAATTTATGAAGTCATGCATGTAATTTGATTTATGATATGAAATGGTTTTGGTGTGAATTTGGTCTAAAAAGGGGTATTTTTAGTATGTATTTGGGTGTAAAGTTTTATGGTGCCTTTAGAAATTATTTTGGAAACTTTTTTTCTATGAACTATTAAATTTCATAAGTGGTGTGAGGCATGTTTACCAAATGATTTGGCGTGCGTATGTTTTTAGAGTGGGGTTTGAGTGTGAAAGTGGTGGCACACTATGTGTACCTTGTTTGGATTGACTTCTGGGTGTAAATGTGATGTGTTAGTGATTTGTGAATGTAAAATTTATTTGAGAACAAAAAGGGAACCCTAGGTACCTAAGTGGGTGGATTAGGACTATTATACTAGATGTTACGGAAGTGGTTCATCCTGGTTTCATCTAGTATGATTGACGTTACAACACTAACTAAACTTTTGTGATGATTAAAGACCACTAGGTTATAGATGTGTTTCCCTACTAGTGGATCGTGCACAAGAGTGTAGATCATTATGGTTCCTATGACACGTTTACACCAAGGTACGATGTCTCTAGCATCCCACGTATACTAGCTACCCTAGGGGATTTACCCATATAGCTCTATTATTCATTATGTGGTGCCTTTTTTCAGCATACAGAGGACCACGTGAGTATGTGTGTGTTATTTATGTATTATATCATCCACTTTAAAGTAGTATTTGTGAAATGGTTTTTCTTCGAACATTCCTTTCCTTTTTTACTTTCATCTTGTAAATTTTTTCCTTAATAGTGTTTTTTTAAAGCATGTGTTTGAATAAGCATATTAAATTTTCTCTTTTATGTTGTGGTATGGAATCTTTTATTGGGTGGAATTGTAATAGCATGGACCTCACTGGACCATTCCTTTGCGAAAATCAGGTGTATGAGGTGTTTTGGGAGGTCAAAGTGACTTATTCCCAACACTTTTCCAAATTTCCATTTATGTGAACAGTTCCATCGGTGAATAGTTCCAATGGCATAACGTTGTGAACAGTGCATCAGTAACCTTCTGTGAATAGTGAAATGGTGACCTTATGTGAATATTGACATCGGTGACCTTATGTGAACAGTGTCATCGGTGACCTTCTATGAACAATTTCATCAGTAACCATATGTGAACAGTGCAATGGTGACCCTATATGAACAGTGACATCGGTGACCTTATGTGAACAGTGTCATCGGTGACCTTCTTTGAACAGTGTCATCGGTAACCTTATGTGAATAGTGCAATAGTGACCTTATGTGAACAGTGATATCGGTGACCTTATGTGAACAGTTTCATCAGTGACCTTCTGTGAATAGTGTCATTAGTAACCTTATGTGAACAGTGCAATGGTGAGGTTCCAATGGTGAGGTTCCAACAATGACCTTTTTTCTTTGCCAAATTTTGAGTCCATGAATAGTGTTTCCAGAATGGTGAGGTTCCAATGGTGACCTTTTTCCTTTGCCAAATTTTGAGTTCATGAACAGTGTTTCCAGAATAGTGAGGTTCCAATGGTGAGGTTCATGAATAGTGTTTTTCTTTTTCCAAATTTGGAGTTCATGAACATTGTTTCCAGCTTCCTACAGTTTCACCCCTTTAACATTTCCTTTGACATAAAATGCATTTAAAACTTTGTTTTAAGGACTCTAAGGCTGATTCAAAGGTCTTAACTCCTATATTAATTTCTCCTCAGGCCTAGGATGTTTTTACTTGGTCAAACTGCATGGTTTAATGCGATACTCTTTTAATGGAAAACCCAGCGTATCTTAAACCGCTACTCTGTTAAATCTTCTAAAGGGAATATATATCTTCCTCCCTAGTTCTTCCTCCTTGTTCTCGGGTGTGAGATTCTCGAACATCCCATTCCTTTCCATAGGAGTTGTGCAATTAAAATTTCCTCCTAGGATTTGTTCTGCTCTGTTTTGATGCAACCAAGCAATATCGATCAGTCTTCGATATAAGTTATGATCTATCTTCATTATTTCGGGTTCAACTCCTTCTTACTCATTTCCATTTTTATTGAATTTTACCCCCATGTTCCTAATGGGGTTTTCTTTGGTGTTGGCCGATGTGGTGGTGTCTCTGCATCCTCATGTGGATACAGTTATCATAGGGGAGGAGATCGTAAACCATTGTGTGGCTCATTCTCGTATAAATAACCAAGAACTGTTTGAGGTAGGGGATTCATTGCTTCTATTTTCGGTTACATGAAACTGTAGAGTTAGCATGTTTTATCCCACTAGATCACAATGAAATTGGAATAATAAATATTTGAACCAGATAAATAAATTTAGATTTATCATATGTTATTACCTTTTGTTTTCTAGATAGTGTGATATCTATGCTTGCTTGCTTAGATTTTTCATTCTTGATGGAAATTGGTAAAGAACGTAAATCCTAAATTAATTGATAATCACTTGGAGAAAGATAAAGAGGCATGTGAATGAATCCGATTGATGTTGTTGTAATTTTATGTTAATAAAATTGGTGTAGTAAGCTTGTTTAATTATTTTTGATAGCTTACTTGTTAGGTTTTCCATATTTGGAACCTACGAATAATAAATTGGTTATTCCAAGATGGATTAAAGAACCGGTTGTTGATAAAATATAATTACTTGAAGGGTTCTAAGTTACTCTTTTTTCTTGTTTAAGGGATAAGAGCCCAATTGATATGATGTTTGTTTTCCTGCTGCTTGTGTTGTGATGTGAGCCTAGAAGGCTATTGTGATATGTGGGGGAAAGGAGGTCGATTGGTTATGGAAGAAGATGACGCCTAGAGTGGAGAGATGCATCGGTTTATGCATGTGGGTGTCAGAGAGGACACCAGGGATGATGAAATGGGTTGGATGTGAATGCTTGGATTCTTGTTGTTTCTTTGATTGTTTGTCTGCTTTACTTTCCCCACCGCTTGAGGCAGCTGGTCTTACTTAACTTTATTCCGAAAGGGGTGATGATGTGTGGGGTATGCCACGTTCTTTATGTGTCTAGCTTATCAAGGGAGGATGGTTCTACACTCTTTTTATAGGCTTCAAAGACTCGAATGGTAGTTATATACTCACTGTGTTGAGCCCCCTTGTGTTTAGTAACGGAGAATGTTTTTCTAGAATGACTGGGAATATGGGAAAGTAATGTTGTAATTGAATAAATGATTTTGACCCATGGGGTTGGATCTTGCTAGAACGAAATGTTGAGGTTACAATTTTAAAAGGGATAATGGACTTTGGGTGTGATGCTAATGAAATTTAATGTGGAATTTTTAATGGTTAATTAATGTTTAAATAATTAATTAACGTAAAGTGTAACTGATAAAAAGGGAATGAATTAAGGCAATAAAGCTCTTTAAATGGTTGTTTGCTTATAGGATACCTAGTCTTAGAAGTGGCGGTCAGGAGTCTGAGAGACGTTAGCTGCAGTTGAGTCTAAGACTAGGTTATGCCGATAATGTTGTTGTGAGATATATTATATTCTATAGTTTTTTTGTTTCTATACACTACTTCACCGCGTCAGTTAGGAAAACTGACACCCTGAGGATTCTGAGCCCTAGGGGATGTTTTCCCCAACATTCCAGTGGGAGGATGGATGACTGACTACCCCCTTTGGCCCCACTCTCTTCTCTTGGTAGTTACTTGTGCCAATAGGCACAGTGGTTATTTTTTCCCATATATGTGTGTATAGTGCTATAATTGTAACACCCGAGACTTTTATGTTATATAAATCATCAAAGGAATCTTTTTCTACACAGCACTTGCTTGGCTTGCTTTACACGCAATCGCGACCTTCCTCGATAGCTTTCGTCGTACGCAATACCGAGTTTCACTAAATAACAATATGCTATTAAAACTAGCCGTTATAAATAGTAATAACCACTTTTTGAAATTTTATAAATTTTATTTTTCAAAATGGACTTCATTTTTGGACTCAGAATATCGAAATTAGCCTAGGGTGAAATTTTGGTATTTTTCTGAAAACTTTCAATTTTTGATGAATAGTGAAACCACTAAGTGGTAGGTTAAAAACCGAATTTTGCATAAAACTTAATTTTACCGCTTCTGTGAATGGAATTTCAAAAATCCGAGAGACACGGTTAATATCAAGGACTAAAATGTGGTCCAATGAGATGAAAATAATTTTTGGTGAATAGTAACTTTTTACTATTTTTTACCGCGGTTAATAGTAAATAGGGTAACTAAGGGTAAATATGATATCAATATTACCCTAACACATGTCCTAATTCTATTGGACAAGTGTAATTCGACCAAAAACAAACTTAGGAATAAAATATGACCATTTAGGCCCACTTGGATTAGATTAGGACATTTATTATTAATTTATTTAAAGAAGGGTTAAAATAGTTAAAATCAAAGTTTAATAAGTAAATCATTTTTAATATGGGGTTATACATAAGATAAATTCGATTGTAAATATTCATTAGAAAGCTAAAACGATTTCCTACATGATGGTATTTTATTTGTAATTTTTAGACATCAAATAATTTAATTTATTTATGACACAAAGATGATGCAGTAATTATCTTGTTAACAAAATATTGACAAAATTGATGTTATAAACACCAAAATAAATGTAATTTGACACTTTTTATGAATTCCACTAATTTTATAGGTTACTATGATATATTAATGTTGATTTAATAAACTTGGTTCGAACATATAATTCTGTTATGACTTTCACAAAAATCATATATCAAATAGTGTCAAAATTGACACAAAATAGTTTTTAAATCAAATATTATATTACTAATTGTTATTTTATTCCTAAAAATCTAAGGTTCGGCCAAATGACTTAGATAAGGATATATATATTAATAATAAACAATTTGGGGTTCGTTTGGCATGTTATAGTAAGTGTATTAACCATATAGTGAAAGAAAACAAAAAGACACGGTAAATGTTAAATTATTTAACTTAGAGTTAAATCTAATTGATAAGGTTAAAATAATATCCTAAACTTGTCTAAATTCTATTGGTTGATGGGATTTCGACCCATCCCCACTTTAGCTTCGAAATAAGACCCTTTGGAACCATTATAAACCGATTTTGACTTTAATATAAAATAATATTTTGAGATATTCCTAAGGTGCCCCTCTCCTCCCTTATAAAAGGGCACCTCCTCCCCCTCCTCCTCACACCAAATTGAGCACTCAAGCTCGGCCAACCCCTGCCATTTTATCCTCTCCACTTCCCTAGAATAATCCTAGAGGTCCTGGTCTTCTCCAAAGACCAATCTTAGTTCCTTAAGTGGAGGATTCAAAGGGGCGTTCCAAAGAAAAGGTAATATCCATTACCGATCTTTTCAATTTCTTTCTTCTTCAACTTCTTCTTCTTTAGTTGTTTCATGACAAAGTAATAACATCAGTATTACTTACATACTGATATGTTATTATAAATATGAAACAACCCTAATTCACCTTCTATCCATCCTACGGAAAAATGAAATCACCGCGCGTGCGTACGTACGGAATACCGTCTCCACGCCGTGGTGTAATCTATTTTTCCACCATCACCTTACAAGGATGGTTATAATGGTGTAATAAGTAACTATATATGATTATTATGAAGTAATATTGATACTGAAATAATATATATATATACTCCAATACAATTCCACGATCATAGGAACGATATCATCACTCGTGCGTACGTACGGAATACCGTCTCCACGATGTGATGCGACTCGTTCTACATGATCTTCGTTTCATAATGATTATATAAATGAATTGAATGAATGAATATGGTATATACTACACTAATACCATTCTGTAAATGAATTATCTATAACCTAAAGATAAGAATAAGAATTTATTCGACAAAACACGCATAAGAACAAAAAGTTATAAAGACCCGAGTAACAAGTAACAATGAAATATTACTAACAAGAAGCTAATAATATGACCATATATGATATCATATCAACATGTATGATTCTGGAATAAGTCAATAACATTATTTAAACCATTATATAGGAGCTTCGGACACGTACAAAGCAAATCGGACCTAAGGTAAGGGAAATATCACAATCTCATTTTTATCCGAGATTGTTTATTCGTAAGTATTTACCGGGGTGTATTTTATCATCCACATCCATGTTCCCTCAATATTTAATATGGTTTCCATCCACTTGCAATATTTTAAATCCAATTTTACCCTTAGGTGAGTTTTTAGTAATGAATATGAAAGGAATCTTTTGTCGTTTTTCCGTACGAGGTACTTTTTTGACTTTTCCGACAAAAGTACGAAGAATGTTTTTTTTTACTTATACGGCACGAACGGATTTCTACTGTTTTATAAAGCCTTATTCTCATGAAGCTTCCTATAAAAGATTTCATGACTATTTTCAATAAAATCTCTTTCTTTTAAAATTGCATGATGTTTTGTGAAAAGAAATTGATTTTGAAGAAGAAAGGATATTTTCCTCAAGAATTCAATTCAAGTGTTTTATCAAAATTATTTTCCATCTAAGATAATAAAGGGTTCTGTTTCTATCCATATTTTTACATTGTTTTGACTATGTTGTGATGTAATTATGTTTATGAATTCCTTTATCTTATATGAATTGATTTATGATGTCATGATGTTTCAAGAATCCCATTTTTGTTACATGTGTTATGCAATGATGTATGTTTTATGATTATGTGGCACACATAAGAAAGGATTCATTATAAGATGGGTGGGACCTATATCTCCCTCCAATGCATTGGGTAAAGATTTTATATCTCATGAGATAGACATGGCTGGAACGGAAGGTTATTTCGGTTCAGTGATACAGGACTGAAACGAGGAGTGAACTCGGTTCAGAAAGGGACTTTGTCCACTAAGATAGTCTTGGCAATAAGTCATGACTAACAAGAAATGATTTTCCATGATTATGTGTGCATGCCACAAAGTTTCAATCTTTATGTTATGATTATGGGGATCTCATTTTCACTTCTATGATTTATTCCATGTTAAGATATTATGATCTCTTTTGCAGGTTTTGATTTTCAAAAAGATATGATATGATTTTTATTTCCTTTATTTGCCCTTGCTGAGCATTTGAGCTCACCCTTTTTATGTTTTCTTTTCCCCAGGTCAGGAATATGGATATTAAGTAGAATATGCTAAAAGGGACCCTAGATATGATGAAATAAATGGGAGACACTGTAGAAGATTTATGAACCAGTTGTTTATGTTTCCCAGTTTCTAAAGACACTATACCTATACGGTCCTTTGTGGTTTTGTCATATGTTGTACTAAGTGTGCTTCAATTTTGAAGTATTAACAATGTATGTAAAGTATGGGTCGTTATAGTTGGTATCAGAGGAAAGGTATAGTCAACCTTTGGAAACTAGGATGTGAAAGCCTTAGTAAGAACCCTAAGGATAAGTCTAAGCATAGAACACAATCTTAGTGTTTTAGAAATGGCCTTGAATAACCTAGGATAAGACCATAAGCATGAAAATTTTATTATGTGGTTTCCTATTATAATTAGTGTTGCTCACACTATTCTTCTTGGTTTTAGTCAATGGCTGGAACCCAAAGGAACCGTGTTAATGCGGAATGCGATGGGCAATGCAATGATTGTCCCCCTGAGCAACCAAACAATATGGGAGATGGAATGAAAAATCTTGTTGCCATGCTCACACAACTTTCTCAAGCTATGAATCATGCAGGATTTCCAAACGAGCAAAGGAGGGAGCAACATTCTGTTGAATCCTTCATGAGGCAGCGTCCACCTTCTTTCAGTGGGTCTACTGATCCATTAGTTGCTGAACAATGGATTAGTACTACTGAAAAGATATTTTCAGTTCTTCAATGTTCTGAACATGATAAAGTCATCCTAGTAGTGTATCGTTTAGAAGGAGATGCTGATCAATGGTGGAATCTTGTTAAGAATACGAGGCAAAGGGATGAAATTGAGTCTATGGAATGGGACGAGTTCAAGAACTTATTTTTCAATAAGTACTTCCCTCGTATTCTCCGAACAAAGATGGAGAAAGAGTTCCTTGAACTTAAGCAAAGGGATGATGAATCTGTTAGTACCTATGAAGCAAATTTTACAAGACTTTCAAGGTACGCTTCTGGTATTATTATCCAACCTGAGAGTAAGATCGATCGATTCTTTAGTGGCTTAAAACCAAGTCTTCGAAGGGCGTTAGCCATAAGGGACTTCAATAGCTACGAGGAAATCGTTCGATGTGCTCTCAAAGTCGAGATGGAGATTGGAGTAACCCATCAGTCACATGGGTTTGATAAGAAGAGGAAGATGGAATTCAAAGGAAACTCTAAAGAGCACACTGAAAAGAAGATGAACTTTCCCTTATGCTCAAAGTGTGGAAAGAAACATGGAGGGAGTTGTCTTAAAGGGACAAGTAAATGTTTTAAATGTGGAAAGGAAGGTCATCGGGCATTTGAATGCCGTGATAATGGGAAGAAGATGTCTAATGACGCAAACAAAGGAAGGGATACACAGAATGATCCTACTACACTTCAATGTTTCAAGTGCAAGGAGATGGGGCATTATGCCAATCAATGCCCAAATCCAAGGGTTGATGATGATGGTCGACGTCAACAAACTCTTAAGGCTAAAGACAAAGGAAAGTCACATGCAATTTCTATCAGCGATGTGGAGTACGATAACGATGTGGTGAAAGGTACACTTACCATCCACTCTAAAGTAGCAAATGTTTTATTTGATTCTGGATCCACCCACTCTTTTATTTCTGAAGACTTTTCTAAGAGTATCACCGTATTACCTCAACAATTAGATGTTGAGTTAGCTGTGACAACACCTAATGGCACATCAATCGCATCAAAAGTTTATAATTCTTCTCCGATCGAAGTTTGTGGGAAAGTGCTTCCTGCAAATCTTGTGATCCTTCCTATAGTGGAATTTGATGTGATTCTTGGCATGGATTGGCTTTCTTTATACGGAGCTCATATCAATTGCCAAAGAAGGGAAGTCACATTTCATATTCCAGATCAATCTATGATCGTCTATCAATGCAAGGATGAACATAACCTTCCAGTGGAAATTCCTTCCATCTTATGGGTCATGATTCCACTAAATGAAGGTTATTTATCTCAAATGGTTGGAGAGAAACTTACGATTAAGAATATGCCCATTGTACGGGAGTTTGATGATGTCTTTCCGGAGGAATTACCAGGTCTTCCACCAAATCGTGAAGTTGAGTTTTCAATAGAACTCGTACCGGGTGCTTTGCCTATTTCAAAGACACCTTATAGAATGGCCCCAATTGAGTTGCAGGAATTGAAGAAGAAACTCCAATAGAATCTTGATAAGGGATTCATACGCCCTAGTGCGTCACCTTGGGGAGCACCTGTTCTATTTGTTAAGAAGAAAGATGGATCAATGAGACTCTGCATTGATTATCGAGAACTTAACAAGATCACTATCAAGAAAAAATATCCTCTCCCACGCATTGATGACTTGTTTGACCAACTACGCGGAGCTCAATACTTTTCCAAGATTGATCTTCGTTCAGGGTATCATCAATTAAGGGTCAAAAGGGAGGATATACCAAAGACGGCATTCCGTACAAGGTATGGACACTATGAATTTATAGTGATGCCATTTGGTCTTACTAATGCCCCTGCTATCTTCATGGATCTAATGAATAGAGTCTTTAGAGACTATCTTGATCAATTTGTGGTAGTCTTTATAGACGATATTCTTGTCTATTCAAAGAGCAAGGAAGAACATGAAGATCACTTGAGAATTATATTGAAGACCCTGAGAAAGGAGAAGCTTTATGCCAAATTTACCAAGTGTGAATTTTGGCTTCAAAAAGTTGCATTTTTGGGTCACATAATCTCAAAAGAGGGGATATCTGTGGATCCAGCAAAAACAGAGGTTATCGAAAGATGGTCGAGACCAACAACAGTAACTGAGATCCGAAGTTTTCTTGGTTTGGCTGGATATTAACGACGTTTTGTAAAAGATTTTTCACGATTATCTAATCCACTCACCAAGTTGACTCGGAAAGGAGTCAAGTTTGTCTGGACAGAGGAATGTGAAGAGAATTTCAAGGAGTTGAAAAGAAGGTTATCCAGTGCACCTGTGCTCACACTGCCTTGTAGTGGAGAAAGGTTTGTGATCTACAGTGATGCATCCAAGAAGGGATTGGGGTGTGTTCTTATGCAAAATGATATGGTGATAGCTTATGCCTCACGACAGTTGAAAATCCATGAGCAAAATTACCCAACACATGATTTGGAGTTGGCTGCGGTAATCTTTGCATTAAAGATCTGGAGGCATTACCTTTATGGTGAAATGTGTGATATTTATACTGATCATAAAAGTTTAAAGTATATTTTCACACAAAAGGAGTTGAATATGCGTCAAAGAAGATGGTTGGAGCTGATTAAGGATTATGACTGCTCAATCCATTACCACCCTGGGAAAGCAAACAAGGTGGCAGATGCATTAAGTCGACAAGACCATGCTAGTTTATCCATGATGAGGATCACAAAAGATCCAATATTTATGGATTTACAAAGGATGGATCTTGGAATTATAACGGAAAGGGAAAAATCTTATCTTTCTCAAATGAATGTTCAACCATCTATACATGTGAAGATTAAAGAGGCACAGAAAGAAGACGTCGAGTTACAAAAGAAGGTGAGAAATGTTCCTGAATTCAACCTTGATTGTGATGGGATAATAAAGTTCAGGAATCGGGTTTGTGTTCCTTCCATTCCTGAATTAAAGAAGGAGCTGCTGGATGAGGCACATAGTTCATCATTCTCTATTCATCCTGGAAGTACGAAGATGTATAGGGACCTGAAAGAGTACTTCTGGTGGGATGGCATGAAAAGAGATGTTGCTGAATATGTATCTTGATGCTTGGTTTGTCAACAAGTTAAAGCTGAGAGACAGAAGTCTAAGGGGATGTTACAACCATTACCCATACCCGAATGGAAATGGGAAAACATCACTATGGACTTTGTCACAGGACTTCCTAAAACATCCAAAGGCAATAATGCTATCTGGGTCATAGTTGATCATCTTACAAAGTCTGCACACTTCATTCCTATTAGAGAGGATTTCTCTCTAGATCAGCTTGCCAGGATATATGTAAAGGAAGTGGTAAGATTGCATGGAGTACCACTTTCTATTATATCTGATCGGGATCCGAGATTTACCTCGAAGTTCTGGCGAAGTCTTCAGCATACTCTGGATACAGAGTTGAGTTTCAGCACTGCTTATCATCCCCAGACAGACGGTCAGTCTGAGAGAACAATTCAAACCCTAGAAGATATGTTGAGAGCTTGCTCTATGGATTTCAAAGGAGGTTGGGATCAACACCTACCTTTGGTGGAATTTTCTTATAATAATAGCTTTCACTCCAGTATTCAGATGGCTCCTTATGAAGCTCTCTATGGAAAGAAATGCAGGACTCCAACTTGCTGGGATGAAGTTGGGGAAAGAAAGCTATTAGGACATGATCTCGTTGATGAAATGGTAGAAAAGGTCAAGTCTATTCAACAACATATAAGAGCAGCTCAGAGTCGACAGAAAAGTTATGCCGACAACCGAAGAAAAGACCTAGAGTTTGAAGTGGGCGATAAAGTGTTCTTACGAATATCTCCCTGGAAGAGGGTTATGAGATTTGGAAAGAAGGGGAAGTTGAGCCCTAGATATATCGGTCCTTTCGAAATACTGGATCGTGTTGGGAAGGTAGCTTACCGATTGGCGCTTCCACCGAATCTCTCTCAAGTTCACGATGTGTTCCATGTATCTCTCCTGAGAAAGTACATACCAGATCCTTCACATGTACTCAGCTCAGAAGTTGTACCGCTGGAGCAAGATCTTTCTTATGAAGAACAGCCGATAGAGATTCTGGATCGTAGCGAAAAAGTCCTACGAAACAAGACCACTCGCTTGGTGAAAGTTTTATGGAGGAACCACCAACTTGAAGAAGCTACTTGGGAGCTTGAGGATATGATGAGGGAGAAGTATCCTCATCTGTTTGTTACAAAGTGACGAATTTCGAGGGCGAAATTCTTTTTAAGGGGGGTAGAATGTAACACCCGAGACTTTTATGTTATATAAATCATCAAAGGAATCTTTTTCTACACAGCACTTGCTTGGCTTGCTTTACACGCAATCGCGACCTTCCTCGATAGCTTTCGTCGTACGCAATACCGAGTTTCACTAAATAACAATATGCTATTAAAACTAGCCGTTATAAATAGTAATAACCACTTTTTGAAATTTTATAAATTTTATTTTTCAAAATGGACTTCATTTTTGGACTCAGAATATCGAAATTAGCCTAGGGTGAAATTTTGGTATTTTTCTGAAAACTTTCAATTTTTGATGAATAGTGAAACCACTAAGTGGTAGGTTAAAAACCGAATTTTGCATAAAACTTAATTTTACCGCTTCTGTGAATGGAATTTCAAAAATCCGAGAGACACGGTTAATATCAAGGACTAAAATGTGGTCCAATGAGATGAAAATAATTTTTGGTGAATAGTAACTTTTTACTATTTTTTACCGCGGTTAATAGTAAATAGGGTAACTAAGGGTAAATATGATATCAATATTACCCTAACACATGTCCTAATTCTATTGGACAAGTGTAATTCGACCAAAAACAAACTTAGGAATAAAATATGACCATTTAGGCCCACTTGGATTAGATTAGGACATTTATTATTAATTTATTTAAAGAAGGGTTAAAATAGTTAAAATCAAAGTTTAATAAGTAAATCATTTTTAATATGGGGTTATACATAAGATAAATTCGATTGTAAATATTCATTAGAAAGCTAAAACGATTTCCTACATGATGGTATTTTATTTGTAATTTTTAGACATCAAATAATTTAATTTATTTATGACACAAAGATGATGCAGTAATTATCTTGTTAACAAAATATTGACAAAATTGATGTTATAAACACCAAAATAAATGTAATTTGACACTTTTTATGAATTCCACTAATTTTATAGGTTACTATGATATATTAATGTTGATTTAATCAACTTGGTTCGAACATATAATTCTGTTATGACTTTCACAAAAATCATATATCAAATAGTGTCAAAATTGACACAAAATAGTTTTTAAATCAAATATTATATTACTAATTGTTATTTTATTCCTAAAAATCTAAGGTTCGGCCAAATGACTTAGATAAGGATATATATATTAATAATAAACAATTTGGGGTTCGTTTGGCATGTTATAGTAAGTGTATTAACCATATAGTGAAAGAAAACAAAAAGACACGGTAAATGTTAAATTATTTAACTTAGAGTTAAATCTAATTGATAAGGTTAAAATAATATCCTAAACTTGTCTAAATTCTATTGGTTGATGGGATTTCGACCCATCCCCACTTTAGCTTCGAAATAAGACCCTTTGGAACCATTATAAACCGATTTTGACTTTAATATAAAATAATATTTTGAGATATTCCTAAGGTGCCCCTCTCCTCCCTTATAAAAGGGCACCTCCTCCCCCTCCTCCTCACACCAAATTGAGCACTCAAGCTCGGCCAACCCCTGCCATTTTATCCTCTCCACTTCCCTAGAATAATCCTAGAGGTCCTGGTCTTCTCCAAAGACCAATCTTAGTTCCTTAAGTGGAGGATTCAAAGGGGCCTTCCAAAGAAAAGGTAATATCCATTACCGATCTTTTCAATTTCTTTCTTCTTCAACTTCTTCTTCTTTAGTTGTTTCATGACAAAGTAATAACATCAGTATTACTTACATACTAATATGTTATTATAAATATGAAACAACCCTAATTCACCTTCTATCCATCCTACGGAAAAATGAAATCACCGCGCGTGCGTACGTACGGAATACCGTCTCCACGCCGTGGTGTAATCTATTTTTCCACCATCACCTTACAAGGATGGTTATAATGGTGTAATAAGTAACTATATATGATTATTATGAAGTAATATTGATACTGAAATAATATATATATATACTCCAATACAATTCCACGATCATAGGAACGATATCATCACTCGTGCGTACGTACGGAATACCGTCTCCACGATGTGATGCGACTCGTTCTACATGATCTTCGTTTCATAATGATTATATAAATGAATTGAATGAATGAATATGGTATATACTACACTAATACCATTCTGTAAATGAATTATCTATAACCTAAAGATAAGAATAAGAATTTATTCGACAAAACACGCATAAGAACAAAAAGTTATAAAGACCCGAGTAACAAGTAACAATGAAATATTACTAACAAGAAGCTAATAATATGACCATATATGATATCATATCAACATGTATGATTCTGGAATAAGTCAATAACATTATTTAAACCATTATACAGGAGCTTCGGACACGTACAAAGCAAATCGGACCTAAGGTAAGGGAAATATCACAATCTCATTTTTATCCGAGATTGTTTATTCGTAAGTATTTACCGGGGTGTATTTTATCATCCACATCCATGTTCCCTCAATATTTAATATGGTTTCCATCCACTTGCAATATTTTAAATCCAATTTTACCCTTAGGTGAGTTTTTAGTAATGAATATGAAAGGAATCTTTTGTCGTTTTTCCGTACGAGGTACTTTTTTGACTTTTCCGACAAAAGTACGAAGAATGTTTTTTTTTTACTTATACGGCACGAACGGATTTCTACTGTTTTATAAAGCCTTATTCTCATGAAGCTTCCTATAAAAGATTTCATGACTATTTTCAATAAAATCTCTTTCTTTTAAAATTGCATGATGTTTTGTGAAAAGAAATTGATTTTGAAGAAGAAAGGATATTTTCCTCAAGAATTCAATTCAAGTGTTTTATCAAAATTATTTTCCATCTAAGATAATAAAGGGTTCTGTTTCTATCCATATTTTTACATTGTTTTGACTATGTTGTGATGTAATTATGTTTATGAATTCCTTTATCTTATATGAATTGATTTATGATGTCATGATGTTTCAAGAATCCCATTTTTGTTACATGTGTTATGCAATGATGTATGTTTTATGATTATGTGGCACACATAAGAAAGGATTCATTATAAGATGGGTGGGACCTATATCTCCCTCCAATGCATTGGGTAAAGATTTTATATCTCATGAGATAGACATGGCTGGAACGGAAGGTTATTTCGGTTCAGTGATACAGGACTGAAACGAGGAGTGAACTCGGTTCAGAAAGGGACTTTGTCCACTAAGATAGTCTTGGCAATAAGTCATGACTAACAAGAAATTATTTTCCATGATTATGTGTGCATGCCACAAAGTTTCAAGCTTTATGTTATGATTATGGGGATCTCATTTTCACTTCTATGATTTATTCCATGTTAAGATATTATGATCTCTTTTGCAGGTTTTGATTTTCAAAAAGATATGATATGATTTTTATTTCCTTTATTTGCCCTTGCTGAGCATTTGAGCTCACCCTTTTTATGTTTTCTTTTCCCCAGGTCAGGAAGATGGATATTAAGTAGAATATGCTAAAAGGGACCCTAGATATGATGAAATAAATGGGAGACACTGTAGAAGATTTATGAACCAGTTGTTTATGTTTCCCAGTTTCTAAAGACACTATACCTATACGGTCCTTTGTGGTTTTGTCATATGTTGTACTAAGTGTGCTTCAATTTTGAAGTATTAACAATGTATGTAAAGTATGGGTCGTTATAATAATGGCTTGTGGTTATTCACACACATATATTCTGGATATAGTATCCTATGGACTACTATAGGTGTAACGTGTATAGGCTATGATGGCTTGAGAATTCTTACTCGGTGTGTGGTCTGTAATGGCTTGAGGTATAATACCTGATGTATGATACACGTTATACGAGCTATGGTGGATCTTAGAAACTACCTGGTTACTTTCTTGTGTGGATGTGGTGGTTTTTTTGCACAAGGTGCATGTTGTGGTGACTCACCCAGGTGTTTGTGGGTAATCCTTTTTTGAGAGAGATGCTTAGGACGTGCAACGTTGGGGAAAAGTGGAAAGCCAGTGGGGAAGTAGTAGTGGGGTACCCTTGATATTCTTTATTATATTATATACTCTTGTATGTGTTACTTGGTAAGAGTAGCCATGGTGAGGTTGGGAACTTAGTATACATGCGTAGGTGATGAGTTAGTTTCACTTGTTGTTCACTGTGCTTTATCATGCTTTCTTTACTTTTGCATGAGAGGATTCAGGGAGGATCCTACTAAGTATACTATTATACTCACCCTATGTATATATAAACTGTTTTTAGGTCACTTGAAGAAGGTTGGAGATAAAGTTGGTTTCTACTAGCTTGGGTTTGCTGGAGTTGTTCGAGCTTCTGGTTGCTATTGTTTTTACTTTCTTTTGGGTATTTAAAATTTTTCCCCTTTCAATTGTAGTAGCTTTCATGACATTTCATATTTGAACTTGGGATTTATTTTATATTTTATTCTGAGTTGGAGTTGTTTGGTGTCTATCTTATCTCTCTCTTCCACATGTGTTCTCTTAGAGGGTAATGCCTCCCATTTGTGTGTTTACTATACCCTCGGTGTTAGTCGCCAACCTAGGTCCTACTGGAGGCGGGACTCAGGGGTCATTATCTCCCTTCTCACATTGTCGACCAAGGAGGGGTACACATTGTGGGGAGGGGGTCATGACATAGTGGTATCAGAGCTCTGGTTGAGGGATAAGATGGAGTTTGGAGTTAGGCACAGGTGAGGTTTCATGGATTGGTAGGGAAACAGTATTAGTCAAGTTTATCATGTGATGTAAACACTAGATACTGGATGAGACATAGGTGTTTAGGGCCCCCTATGATCTGATATACAGACCTCTAAGTTTACAATGGCTACTAAACAAGGTGATACTAGTTGCAGGGTAGAGACCTAGGAAAGGATCATGCATCATTCTTCTTTGTGCCTATGTTTGAATGGGTATACCTAGGGATAGGTTAAACTAAAATGAATAAAAGAAAATAATTAATTAATTAATGATGAGTCTTCTATATTATAGGTTTAGGATCTTTAACTATTTGAAATTTTGCAGGTATGGCTCCAGGTCGACGTCCTCATCAGGATCGCATTGAATACATCCAATAGGATGTGCCAGTAGATCGACGCCGGTTAGAGGTTGATGACGATGACACTTAGAGGAGGACACTTCGAGAGTTTCAGTGACAGAGTCTGCATAAGTATGAGAGATCTGTTTTAGATGCAGTCACAGAAGACTGTTTAGAGGAGGTTGAGATAGGATTCAGTTCGATCTGTACTCGGAAGGAGCACTGGTGTCCTTGGTTGTGATGATGTTGCATGGAGTAGCGAGGTAGTGGTGGTTCTTATTACTCAGGGATCACGAGGAGTCATCGATCTCATGGGAGGAGTTCTGAGACAAGTTTAGAGTTGAGTTTCTTTCCTCAACTGCGAAGGCGTCTAGTCGCCAGGAGCTTTTTACCCTTCAACGGGAGAGTTCCTATGTGAGAGAGTTTAGAATCCATTTCAAGAAACTTTTACGATATACTTTGGACCTATTTTCAGATTAGGAGGCTAGGGAAAGGCATTTCGAGGAGTCTTTGCATCCAGAGATCTAGTTCCAGGTCACCCCATTTATGTTAAAGACATATCTTGAGGTGCTGGTGAGGGCAGATGTCATCAAGAAGACTTTGGCCATAACCTAATCATCATGAGAGGGAATCATGATTCCTTACGAACTAGAGCTACGATCCGGGGTTCCCATTTTTTAGGGAAGAAGAGTTTTTGTTCAGCTTGGGGTAGGTCCCATCCCTCAGCATGTCGTTTATCTAGGGGTAGCAGCTCTCAGGCATATGGAAAGGGATCAGGCACTTGTTTTTCTTATGGTGGTCAAGGTCATCTTTAGAGAGAGTGCCTGACCTTTTATAGCAGTCCTCGTGCACCAGGTGTTCCTCTCTAGGTTCATCCGTTGAGGCAATTCTAGCAGAGGCAGCAGCAGTAGGTTGCACCAGCTTTAGATCAGTAGAGGGTAGATAAGACAGGCAGAGGACAGCCCTGTGATGCTCCCCATCCTTAGAGAGAAGAGTGAGGCCATGGTGGTGGTCATCATTAGGGTCAGAGAGGTCATGGAGGGGGTTGTGGTCAGCTTCATGCCTTAGCGTTGTCAGCGCCATGTGAGCCAAACGTCATTTGAGGTACCCTTTTATTGTTTTCTACCTTGGTGTATGACTTGTTTGATTCAAGAGTGACACACTCCTTCATATACCCTACCCTTGTCCATGCTTTGGGACTTGAGGTGGAGAGGCTTCCAGTGCCCTTGGAGTTGACTATTCCAGTTGGAGGTCAATATAACTTGTTTTAAGTATGTAGAGACTGTGAGCTAGTGTTGGGGTGGCACCGCTCTTTGGGATATTTCCTATGTTTACGAATACAACCATATGATGTCATCCTTGGAATGGATTGTTTGTATTTGGTGTAGGATATCATGTATTTCTTCAAGAGGCAGGTTTTGTTCTTCGATGTGGATGGAGAGCCAGTGGTGTTTGATAGCGAGTGAGACCCTCAGATGGGTCAGAGGCATGTCATGTCCTTATCATCCATTATTTCTAAGTTGATGCTGAGTTCTTTAGAGGTTCAGCAGTTGGCGTTTCCTAGGGTTATAGAAGAGTACCCTGATGTCTTTCCAAAAGAGGTTATAGCCTTACCCCCTTGATGAGAGATCGAGTTTAGGATCGAGCTACAACCAGGAGCATCTCCTATCTCTATGTCTCCATATAGGATATCCCCTTATGAGTTACAAGAGCTGCATATACAGCTTGATGGTCTGTTACAGTGTAGTTTTGTTTGAATGAGTGTGTCATCATGGGGTGAACCAGTTTTGTTTGTGAAGAAGGCTAACGAAAGTTTGCGGTTGTGTGTTGATTATCATCACTTGAACAAAGTGACAATAAAGAATCGCTATCCTCTTCCATGGATTGATGATTTATTCGATCAACTGAAGGGTGAAAGTTGGTTCTCAAAGATCGACTTGCGGTTAGGATATCATCAGATGCATGTGAAGGATGAGGATATCTCGAAGACTGATTTCTATTGTTGTCATGGTCATTATGAGTTAATTATAATATCGTTCGGCATGAAAAATGCTCTAGTTGCGTTCATGGGATTGATGAATATTGTGTTCTGTGAGTTCCTGGACAAGTTCATTGTAGTTTTCATCGACGAAATCCTTATGTACTCCACATCTGAAGAAGAGCATGAAGAGCATCTACATGCCATTTCGGGAGTTCTTCATCAACATCAACTATTTGGGAAGTTGTCAAAGTGTGAGTTTTGGGATCTAGAATTCCGTTTCTTGGAGGATGTTGTGTCCCAGCAAGAAGTATATGTGGATCCATTGAAGATAAAACTATTTGTGTCTCGGTAAGCCCCCAAGACTGTGTCAGAGGTGCGAAGTTTCCTTGGTCTTGCAGTCTACTATAGGAGGTTTGTAGTTGATTTATCTTGAGTTGCGACTCCTCTGACAACTTTGACTAGGAAGGATCAGGCGTTCATATGGACTGATCAGTGTCATGCAGATTTCGAGTATCTAAAGGAGAAGTTAGTAAGTGCTCCAGTTCTTTTTCTTCCAATAGAGGGAGTTCAGTTTGATGTTTTCTGTGATGCTTCGCATCTGGGGTTATGTTGTATTCTGATGCAGTAGAGATCAGTTGTTTCTTATGGGTCTCAGTAGTTACATCCTCATGAACATAACCATGCCACCCACAATCTTGAGTTGGAATTCGTAGTGTTTGCTATGAATTTGTAGATAAATTACCTCATTGGTGAGCGCTTTGTGGTTTTCACCGATCATAAGAGCCTGAGGTATGTTTTCTCTCAGAGTGACTTGAACTTATGACAGTGTCGGTGGATGGAGTTCTTACACTAATACGATTTCAAAATATCGTATACATCTGGAAATGGAAATGTTTTAGCTGATGCGCTAAGTCAGAAGTCGCGTAGTGATGCAGTGCATGAATCTAGTGACTCCTGGAGAGTAATGTAAGAACTATCATCATTACATCTTGATATGGGAGAAGTTGGAGGAAGTGGTTGTCTTTTTTAGATGACGGTTCAGTCATCTCTGGTGTAGAAGGTAGAAGAGTCTCAATTGGGGGATCTAGAGGTGGAGGTCTGGAGAGACTGAGTTGTTTGTGACGAGGCCCCTAATGGTTGGTTTGAGGATTAACAACACTAAGTGTTGTATCATGGAAGGATATTTATTACTTTTAAGATTGTTTCCTCTGGAATTGGGGATGATCTCGTTGATTTAAGATTCAAACATTCCAAGCGGTTTCTAATGGGTTTGTTCGCAGAACCAGAAACATCCAATGATTCCATATCCATTTAGACCTACTTTCCAAAGGTAGGCACTCATTAGTTGTGGACTGATGAGGTTTAGGAATTTTCATTGGTCGAGAGGATGGGAGGTCGTACTCATCACACCATTTTGAGGGGAATTATTGTCTACTCTGGGACTCTCTTTATAGATTTAAGTTATGTTCGTGAATCCTTATTACATTACCAAGTATAAAATGATCTTTCCTTTAGATCTAAAAATCAATGATTGATATGTAGGAAATTTATAGAATCTTTTATATGTATTTGAGGTTCTCCGTCGATAGAGAATCATCTGTATTTGTTAGATATTATTATTCAATGGTATCCTTCAATACATAAAAGTCTATCGGTCATTATGATGACCATACTGGTTTTAAAGCCACTCAGTGGGGCACTTGAAGTTTATTTTCATTTGGAAGGACATTGATTATTTCAGAGTTGGGATCATACCTGCAGATCGGCTACCTACATATCCTTTTTTAGAAAAGGAATCAGAACCCATGTAGTTCGAGTAAGGGAGTATGATGTTTATGCATGATTGATGGCTCAAAGAAAGATGTCATGATTACTTTTACACTCTAAGATCATGTGAGTCATGCTCGGTGTGAGAAGCAAGAGGTATTGGTGAAACCAGACAATTGTTCCATGAAAGATGCAATGATGTGGGGCTTATGTATGTATGACTGCCCAAAATAGATAAATATTAAGATTTACTTCAGGGAAGAAATCCAGGAATAGGGTCCATAAAGGTATATGCACTTCACGGAGATTTGGATACTCTAATCTTGGGGCTTACTCCTAAAGAAGATGCCCAAGTTAGGAGGGGATTTATGATTGGGTTTTACTCTTGAGAAGGAATCCCAGATCAAAAGAATTATGACTGGTCAAGAGAAATTAAGACTGGGGCTTACTCCTGAAAAGGAGGCCCATGTTAAAGGAATTTGAAAATTAAGGGACTTGGGGATCACTCCTGAGAAGGAGGCCCATATTTGAGACTGGGGATTACTCCTAAAAAGGAAAACCATGTTAAGAGAATTATGGTTGGGGCTTACTCCTAAGGAGGATGCCCAGATTAGGGGACTTGGGGCTTACTCCTGAAAAGAAGGCCCAAATTAATGAGGACTTGGGGCTTACTCCTAAGGATGATTCCCAAAATTAATGGGAATTATGACTGGGGCTTACTCCTGAAAAGGAGGACCAAGTTAAGGGGTTCTCTCATCTTAAAGGATGAGGTTGAATGAATGACATCTCAATCTTTAGTGACATAAAGATATGTAAATCACTATGCTTTGGGAGATGTTCCACGGAATTCCTTTTAGATAAGGAATTCAATCAAGAAAACATGCCATAAATGACTTTGAAGAGTGTCTTGAAGACTGAATCTTGAATAGGAGAGGTGGAATGAAATAAGAAAGGTGAAATGGGTAGGAAGGGTACCCAAAAAGATAGGGGTGTGCAAGTCCTGGAAGGCGCGCAAGTAATGTGTGGGTGTGCAAGTCATGGTCGCGCAGGTATACCTACGCGGAATATGGGTAATTGCGCGATTGTTAAGAAGCAGGGTAATACTTGGGCGATCCTTGACCAAAGCCTTTAGAATTATCCTGAGGTACTTCCAGAAGAGTGGTGCGCAAGTTTTAATGAATAAGTAAGGAGGTACGCAAGTGTGTTTATTTCCCTTAAGGGTAAAACACTTAGGCGTGCAAGTTTTAGTGAATTCTAACACTTAGACCTTATTCCTCTTGTTTAGACCTTCCATTCTAGGTAAATAATTACCTTATAAGTGTTTGGAAGACTTGAAGAAGAGACTTGGGCGTTCAGAGCTCTGTATCTGAATTCTGGAAAAATTCCCCCCTAGATGGGGGGCCCACCGAGGGTATTTATAGGCTGGAGAAGACCCCGGGCGGTTTTTAAAGAGGGTGTGCAAGTCACTTGCGCGACCATTAGGTGGCGCGCAAGTGTACTTGTGCGGCAGTAAGGGAACTTGCGCGACCCAAGGTCCTTTGAATCCTTTTTCATTCCTTTGTCAATTGATGTTTTCTTCAAATGATGAATCAATTTGTACTAAGTCATTTTCCTTTCCATTCCTTTAAACAATGTGACGAAAAGGAGCGTCAACAAAAGTCCCCCCTCAGAGTTGGATCCGAAATAATAAGGATGTGACTCTGAGGAAAAGAATAAAACCAAAGGGAAAGAGGCGCGCAGGTGTTCACTGCGCAACTATCACCGCGCAGGTGCGAGTCATGCAGGGCTAGAGTGCGCTGGCTGTAGGCATGCAGGTGGTCGGCCTGGCCTATATATATGTGCTCATTTGTCGCGCATTGCACCGAACTTCAGATTTTTGAGCTCTCGCTGCGCAGGTCATCTCTGCCGTGCAAGTTTCTCTTTTTCCGCTTTTCCTTTTCTATCGCACTGCTGTCAAGGTATATGGACCTGCGCGGTGATACTTGCGTGCCAAATACTTGTGCGGCACATTTATACTTGCGCGACATATCCACACTTGCGCGCCAAGTTTAGACTTGCACGCCTTAATGCCTTTTCCATTTTTGTCGAATTCTTTCACAAATTTAATGAAAAATCAACTTTTTTAAGAGTTAATTATTCAACTTTTGTGTAGATTCAATGGCTCCAAGAATAATTGGAAACGCTGATTAATTGGCAAGAAAACGTCTTGATGATATGATGGATATAGTTGGCCATGATTATTATACTATTTGTGATAGCACTCTTCCGGATTTGGATAAGTATTTGAAGAAATATCACTCTGATTTCCCACAAAGAACTTATCTGCCTTTGTACGGTTATGGTCATCTGTGAGAAGTCACTATTCCAGAATCAAAGAACTATCTCCCATTTTCGTGGTTTCAGAATTACACCAACTTTGCTTCAGCAAATATCTCATGTGGAGGAGGATTTATAAATGCTGGAACAGTGGAGAAGTATCACATGATGCATCATAGCCCTTGTACGCCAGATCTGAAACCCCATAAGCCTGAGCTTCAACCACATTGTCATCTTTCAATCTTCTGAAATGCTTAGATGGATCAATCCAAAGGCTGGAAGACAAGTTGGGACTTCCGTCCTGGGGGAGGTGTAAAGCCAACTTGGATTTGGGCATACTGGGTGTGACAAACCTGTGCAGAGTTTGTCGAGGATATGAAAGGAGTGGCGATATATGAAGCTATCTGGGTTGGGCAAAAATATGTTTATAGACATGATAACTTCGTGCTAGAGATACTCAGCCACTGGAGCCCAGAAACCAATTATTTCCATCTGACTCATGGAGAAGTAGGCATCAGTCTGTGGGATGTCCACAGGATCTCAGGGGCTCCAATTTTGGGTGACATTTATGATGAATTCATTCCTCCTAAGGTGACTTGGAATGATTCAGACAAGACTTCTGCTTTGGCTCGAGAATTATTTAAAATCTTCCACAGGCTTAAGAGTTTAAAGACCTCCTTAACTCATTCTAGAAAGGATATTCATCCAGAGGAGTGGATGAATATATTTCTTATTGAGAAGAAAGATAAGGATCTAAAGGAGAAGGAGATGAAGGAGAAAGGATCCAAGAAAAATAAATCCAAGGATAAGAGGCCCACCCGTCCTACCACCTACCCAAAACCTGAGAAGAGGGGTGCTCCTGGCACATTCTGGCCAACTCTAAAAGCAGTAGAGTTTGAGAAATGAGGATATGAGGTGAATCAAAGGATCCCGAAGAAGACTCGTCTGGCGGGCTTCTTGGCTTTGTGGCTCAGTGTTTATCTCTTGCCAGTCAGGGATTCGAAGGGAGGCATCAGGCCAGGGACCTTCGTTATTGCGAAAAAGTTAGCCGAGGGAAAAATGGTTGGGTTGGCTACCCCAATTTTAGCAAAGATTCACAGGAGTTTACTTCATGTATTCATGGGTAAATATCCTTTAAGAATAGTGGGACCATTCAAAGTTTTATGGGGATGGATCTCCACTCACTTCAGGACTTATAATGTACAGAATGGAGTACAAATTCCAGGAAGTTCTTTCAGGCTGTCAGTTCAAGCATTCTCTGGAGTTTCTCCATTAGATCTTAATGCCTATGACATGAAATTGAGGCTGATCATGTTTAAGGAATTCAACGTCTTTCCCTATAGAAATCTGCCAACCGGGCGGTTTGTTAATGATGGAACATCCCACTTGGATTTGAGGGCATACATTCTAGCTTGTAGAGATGGTGTGCTAGTTTCCAGGATTGACGGAGAAATTATATGTGAGGCCTATGCTCTATATAGATTTTCATGGAAATTCAAGTGTCTGCAACAAATTGTTGTATCTCCCCCAGTACATGTGAGGTTAGAGCAACATCCGATGGTTGCTCAGCAATTGTGGATGCTGATGTCAAGGGAGAAGACTGGGGCGGTATTTGATCTACCATTTAAAAAAGTGGCACATAACTTGACTACATGGTATGCCAAGCACTGGATATCATCATACCCCAAAGGGGTGTTGAATCACCCAGTTTATTAGGTGGGGAAAAGGAAAAGGACTATAGAGAAAGAAACCCTTCCTCGTGAAGGTGATGCTTCCCCACCTGAAGCTGATTCACCAGATTCCTCCTCTAGGACTGATTCACTGGGTTCCCATGATGGGGATGATGAGGCACAACAAGTGGAAAAGCGGCCTTGTGCCTGATATAATCCTCCGGTTAGAATCAAAAGACGTACTCCATCAACTCCTGGTGAGTTACTTCATTGTGGTAATTTAATCACCATCACTTTTTAAAGCAATAAATCTTATTTTCTTATTCTCTATCAATAGGTGTAGGAGCTGGGAAGAAATTGAAGTTGAAGATTGTAGGACCTTCCTCGCAGCCTTCTGGTACACACACTGAATATCTACGACTAGAGGATGCCCAGACATGGAAGAGTCTATATTGTGGTACTAAGACCGCCTGGATGGATTTTTGTGAGGGTCTACAACTCCCTGGAATAGGGAATCTTGTGGCTTCTACAGATATCCAATACGAGGATAACCCCAATGAAGTGTGGTATTACATTAGAGAGCTGGAAATGCTCATATATTCCACTGACGATTCCATTCATGTCACCAAGCGGGTGAAGGAAATGATAGATCGTGGTGACGCTGAGGGGACTGATGAGGAGTGGCATGATTATGTGGACCCTAAAGATGTAAGTTTTTCTTTCCTTATTTTCCTTGAAACTTGATTTCATTCAAAGATTTGTTAATTAAGGAAATTATTTTCTTCATCCTACAGCTTGCAAAGAAAGGAACTACTGAAGTTCCTTCACCACAGTATAGCCCTGGTGGTACTGCCATTGGGGCTGCTGCTAAATCTTCTCGCGAGTCGAGAGAGATATCTCCAGGCCAGCAGGCCATGAATGAGGAGTTGGACATGGACTTTAATTTTCCAATTCAAGTGCCAATAAGGGAGACTACTGACACTCCCAAAAGGCCAAAGAAGCAAAGGCAACGAAGGAGGAAGTCCACATCTAAACGCTTCATTAGTAGCGGTAAGTACTTCGGATAATCATGAATCTATACCCATGAAAAGTTTGCTCATATTTCTGGGGATTACAGGGGCTTCTTCAATTTCCCCTCTAAGGGAGAGGACTGATCATCCTCTTAGGACCACGAAGGGTGCTGTGGAACAATCGCAAATTCAGGCTGACTTGGTTGCTCCTGGAAAAGAGCCAGCATCTGTTCCCAGTATCCCTCCTGCTACTGTTGAAAGAAGAGAAGAACCTACTGCTGGTAAGTTAACAATGATTCATAAAATGTTGAATGAAACATCGACTGACTTCTATTCTATGATACTTCAGGTTCAACCCCTGCATTAGATCTTTTGGTGGCTATTGCAAATGATGCCACAATTTTATCCGAAGATGCTGCCCAGGGTCAGGGACCGCAGGATGAAGGTCACCAAGAAGACACATCAAATGCTCCCACTGGTGAGACTAACCAGGATTCTGAGATGACATTAGATGAAATTATGGAACTTGGCGCATCTTTCGAAGATTTTATAAATCATGTTAAATTACCATGTAATTTAGAAGATTATGGACGTGAGTGTTATCCTTCGTCCTATTAAGAATAACTTCTTATTACATGTCTAATCATGATTGGTTCAAATGTGAAGTTTTGTCTGAGAAAGATGCTAAACTACCCATGCCTGAAGGGGGTACAGAAAACCCTACCATTATAGATACATTAGCACAAGTGGAGCTGAACCCATTAGAGCTTCCTCAAACTCATCCTGAAAATCTTTTCGAAGCTAGGAAATATGGGGAGGAGCCTTCTCAGGTTACTGATCTACCGTTGGGTAAGGAATAACAATATTTTTTATTGTACTTAATTTGAAAGACAACCAATTCTTTTGTTATCCTTTGAAATTAACCAAATCTTTCAATTAATTATGCAGGGCCATCAATTGAAGTTGCTAGATCTGGAGGTGAGGCCTCAGCCTCCGCCCCAATGGGAATTGAAAGTGAATAATCTCAGGTCAGGGGGAAGGATCAGAACATGGCACTTCCCTAAGTGAATTAATCCCAGATTACATGCCCCCCCTGTGATGATGATGTTTAATCAGATCCGGAGGTGCTTAAGGCGCTCATCTTTTCACGATGCAAGGCATGGAACAACATATGGAAAATCATATCTGAGGTGCCTTTAGAAGAGCTATTATCAAAGATCCCTCGATTGTCTTCCATGTTCTTCATGCTAAGACTTGGTGGTTTTGGATATGAAAAGATCCATACCGCGGTGAAACAGGTCATTTTTAGGAGGGAGCAGGAGAAAAAGTGTCGCGAAGATATGACCAGGGTGAAACTGTCTGTCAATATCGGCGAATTTGAGGCTGCAGTATCCCAAGCTGAGGCTGACTATGCTGCCAAGATGAAGGAGCTGAAGCATAAGATCAAAGATAAAGTCGTCCAGCAGATGCACCTCCATCAACAATTAGATGTTGTTACTGGGGAACTTGACCAACTAAATAATTCACTGGAGGGAGCTCAAACGAATGGTATGAAGGCCATTGTGGATGCCAAGAAAGCACTCCATCAGGCTGAAAAGATTGAATTTGGTCGGGTACATGAGATTCAAGTAGCTACTGATGAAGCTCGGGATGTTGTTAATCAAGTGAAGACTTATGTTGATAACCTCTTGTAATTTCTTAGAAAAGAGAAGAGAATCCAATATGTGGATGTCCTTCTAATTCTTGTGCATCAAATGGAAAGAATGATTTCATCTTCAATCACTTTTGCACGTATTTTCCTGCTACCTGCTTTAAATTTTACCTAAGCCAATGGGCCTAGTTAGCATAGTTTTATTTTTTACTAGGATTATTATAAATAACCCTACAAAATTTGAATCTTTTAATTGCTCAATATTACCTAAATCATACAAAATGTATGTTTAGTGAGCTGGAACTTGACTTTTATTCAGAGTTCCCTTGTCTTTTGTGGGCAGTTTAAAGTCATGCACGTCGGACATAAAGAGGCTAATGTTTAAGGTCGAAATAGCTTTGACTGAATGAATTAGAATTGACTCAATTCCTTGACAATTTATCTGAAAACATATTATCATACTCAAGTATGAGGGAAAATATGTAAACTATGACTTAAGAAAATTTGAATCTAAGGAATGATATGAAAAAGAGCTAAAAGGCATTAGAAGAAGTAGTTCCCAAGAATGAAGTTACCAATATTTAACAAACCCGTTAGGGGGTTGAATTATGTAGGGCCACCTAAGGGCATTGGCTGCATAGTCAAATAAATAGCATCTTTTGGATGACAGGTCCGTTATGTAGACTACTTATGCAAGGCTGCCTAAGGGCACGTGCTACATAGTCAGGCAAAAGAATTCTCATAAATTTACTTTTCTACTGCTAAGAAGCCATTGAAAGTTTATGGGGATTCAACTTTTCCAAAGTATAGATTTTTCTATATGGAAAGAGGTACTTGAATATGGAGAAGATATTTCCAAACAAGATTATCCAAGAACTGGATGAATGTCACTCCTACGAAGGTCTGACCCAAACGTAGGGAAGAGAAACATAAACCATAGACTTGAATACTTTTAGATCATGAGAAAGAACATGAAATAAATATGTTAAGGATGGCTATTTTTTACGGATCCTTACATATTTTTGATAAGACCAATAAGGAAAAAAAGAGGCATTCTTGCCAATAATGAAGTTACCAGTATCTGAAAAACCCATTAGGGGGTTGAATTATGTAGGGCCACCTAAGGGCATTGGCTGCATAGTCAAATAATAGTATCTTTTAGCTGACAAATCTGTTATGTAGACTACTTATGCAAGGCCGCCTAAGGGCACGTGCTGCATAGTCAGGCAAAAGAACTCTCATAAATTTGACATTTTTGTGACTATAAGTCAAGAAAAAGGTTATGAAGATCTGAAAATATTTAAGGTTAGGATTATGACACACAAAGATGGGTGTTTTCCAATGTGTGCAGGAATGCACAGATCAATGCTAACCATAATTATGTTGTGGATGGGTCCTAAATTGAAATGTTGGACTTCACTATGTATCCCATAAATATGGGAATCAAGCCATACGTAGTTCTTAAACTATAGTTTAACGTCGTGTGGGAAAAAAGGATAAGAGATCTTAGTTTAGGGTCATAGAGCTCGGACCATTATAAGAAATACACAGTGTGTGCTTTCATGGGGACTTTTCAGCCAAGGGACTGAAAGTGGAATTTGGGGTTAGGCCCAAAGACTTGGGGCTGGATTCGAGGGACACTCGAATGTTCCTACGTATCCCATAAGGATGGAAATCAAGCCCACATAGTTCTATAAATACCCTCTATACAAATTTGGTTCGTACATGTGAAGGGTGAAAGGAGACTTTAGTGTAATGATGGTTTAACCCAAGATAAAAGGTTTGGGCATTGCCATGTATGCACGTAGTCTTTGGAATATAACATGATTGAAAATCAATGTAAATAATGATTCCCTCTCAGGTGAGGGTATCAAAGAATATTGTATTTTATTGTCATACTGTACAAAAGTGTTTTATAGTTTAACGTCGTATAGTAAGGACTAAAGTGAACCAATGTAAAGATATTGATTCTGGGGGCGGTTTCACGAATCAACATCGTACAAGATGGAGGTGAACCGATGTGAAGAGATTGGTTTTGGGCTTGAACCTTGGGAGGTTGCCTATGTACCCAGCCTAAAAGGCAAGGATCAAAGTCCGAGTAGTTCAATTAAAGAATGAATTAGTGATCAAGTTGTTCTTGGGGACAACGACCTAAAAAAATAGTGTTGGGGCTTACACATGGTTAGTAGCCCAGAGAGAGTGTTATGGTTGAAGTTTGCTCTAACCTCATGTGAGTCATACTCGGTGTGAGAAACAAGAGGTAAAAACAACCTTAACAATGCACAGTTTAATGTCATGTAGGACATATGAAAGGACTATGCAGTTTAAAGTCTTGCAGTTAAGACTATTGGTGTTGCACAGTTTAATGTCATGTAGCAGGGACAAAAGTACATTTTAATGTCATGTAGAACGTATTAAAGGACTTTCTGTACAATTTAGCGTCATGTAGTTAGGACGATGGGAACAATACAGTTTAATGTCGTGTTGGAAAAAAAGAGGACTGTGCAGTTTAATTTCATGCAGTAAGGACAAAAGAGGACACATTTTAACGTCATGTTGGACGTATTAAGGACTTTTTCATAGTTTATCGTCATGTTAGATGAAAAAGGGACGATACAGTTTAGCGTCATGTTGGACGAAAGTGCGAATAGTTTATGTCCGTATGCATGGACCTTAGATGATGCAGTTTAACGTCTTACTGGATGTAAGGGGCTTCTATACAGTTTAGCATCATGTAGCTAGGACGTTACAGTTTAACGTCATGTGGGACGAAAGAAATGAAAATAGTTTAAAGTCATATACATGGACTCTAGATTATGTATTTTGTGTTTATACAAAATACTTCTTCATAAATCTGGCATTGGTTGGAGTAGTGATGAGTTCTCCATCCATTGAGATTAAAGAATAAGCTCCATTGGAGTAGACCTTATGTATTGAATAAGGTCCTTCCCATTTTGGTTCAAGATTGGGAGGTTTCTTTCCTGGTATCATTGGAGTTCTGAGAACTAATACCAATTCTCCCTGAACGAATGAACGAAGACGAACTTTTTTGTTGAAAGCTCATGATATTCGATTCTGATAGACTTCCAAGTGGTGCAAGGTGCACAATCTTTTATCATCTAACTGTTCCAATTCATTCAATCGCTTTTGAGATTTCTCATCTATAGATGACTGATCACAAATGGATACTCTGACCCAAGGAAATTGAATTTCAATTGGCAAGACTGCTTCCATTCCATATACCAGTGAATATGGAGTTGACCACGTTGCAGTGCGGGTGGTGGTCCGATAAACCCATAAAGCATGAAAGAGTTTATCAGGCAATGACTTTTTATCTTTATCCACCATCTTTTGTAGTATATTTGACAGAGTCTTGTTAAAGTCTTTTATCTGGCCATTGGCCACTGCATGATACTGAGATGAATGGTTGGATTTGATGTTGTATTCTTGATACAATTTCTTCACCTCGGATGAACAGAAGTTGGTGCCATTGTCCATCAATATGGTATGAGGGACACCAAATCTGGTAATGATGTTAGACTTGATAAAGCTAACAATGCATTTAGACCTGACTTCCTTAAGAGGTATTGCCTATGACCATTTGGAAAAGAAATTAGTAGCAGTAAGAATATACTTAAACTGTTTGGCCATAGCTGAAGGGTAAGGTCCCACCACATCCATTCCCCATGTAGAAAATGGCCACGAGTATTTAGTTGTATGAAGAAACTCTGGAGTTTGATGAATGAAGTTGGCATGTACTTGGCATGAATGAAACTTCTTTATGAAATCAACACAGTCTTGTATCATTGAAGGCCAAAAGTACCCAGGCCTTCGAATCTGATCAGACAGTCTATGTCCAGACTGGTGGGCACCACAGACTCCTGCATACACATCTTTCATGACAGCCATTGTCTCTTCACCATCAATGCATCTGAAGAGAACTCCATCAAAACCACGCTTGTAGAGAATTTTCTCTAGGTGATCTGGGCTATCATAAAGAGTAAAATTGACCACACGTCGCCAGATTTGTTCTTTCCCAGCTCTATCAGGTGGAAGTATTCCATTTTGAAGGTATTCACTGATATGTGTCATCCATCCTGTAGTATGACCATATGGTTCAGGAATGGGACTAATTTCATTGATCTCCTCTGTTCTGGTTTGAACATAAGGTGAAATTGCACGATGGTGGGCAATATTGATAGTTGTCTCGTCCCGATTTGGATCTTCCAGAGCTGTGGCTATATTAGCCAATGCATCACCTTGGGCATTTTGTGATCTTGGGACATAAGAAAATGTCGGTTCCGAAGGGAATTCTGCCATTAACTCTCTGACGTAATCATACAAAGGTATTAATTCTTCTTTTCTGATGGCATAATCCCCATTGACTTGTTTGATTACCAGGTCCGAATCACCTTTTACCTTTAAGTGATTCACTTGTGCTTGAACTTCCAATTACAAGCCTACGATGAGAGCTTGGTATTCTGCTTCATTATTGGTACCACCTTCCCATAATACGAAGAAATAAGGTAACACTTCCTTTTCTGGAGAAATGAGCAAAACTCCTAATCCAACTTTTTTGAATTTAGGATTTTCCATTTTCCTCCCTGTTGGACTTCTGGAAGCACCATCAAAGTACATTTCCCATGTCTGAGGACTATTCTGAATAGAGAAGACTTCCTCATCAGGAAGTTCAATATCCAAAGATGTGTCTTCCACTTAAGGGTGTTCATCCAGGAAATCAGCCAGAGCTGGGCCCTTTATTGCCTTTTGAGACACATACTGAATATCAAATTGCTGCAAGATAACTGCCCACCTTGCTAGACGTCTTGTAAGCATTGGACGACTAAGGATGAATTTGAGCGGGTTATTTCGAGATACCAATTGGACCTCGTGATATTGCAGGTAGTGTCACAACTTCTGAACTGCAAAGATTAATGCCAGGCAGCACTTCTCAATACTTGAATACCAGGTTTCTGCTTTAATCATAGTCCGACTGAGATAGTATAGGTTGTTTTCATTTCCAGCATCATTCTTATGAGCAAGAAAGGCACCCAATGATCGCTCTAAAGATTTCACATAGAGGATAAATGGACTTCCTTCAACAGGTGGCATAAGTACCGGTGGACTCAAGAGGTATTTCTTGAGAACATCAAATGCTTTCTGACATTCTTCAGTCCACTGGTAAGTGACTCCCTTCGTCATCAATTTGGTGAAGGGTAAGCTCTTGCCTGCCAAATTGGCGATGAAACACCGAATATAGGCTAAGTTTCCTTGAATTCCTCTCAATTATTTCAAATTTCAAGGAGGTGACATACCAAGGATTGACTTGGTATTCTCAGGATCAACTTCGATACCATGATGGCGTACAACAAAGCCGAGAAATTTCCCCGAGGTTACACCAAAAGCACATTTTAAGGGGTTTATATTCAAATTATGTTGCCAAAGTTTGAGGAATGTGACTTCCAAATCAGCCAAGTGATTAGAATGTTTTTTGGATTTAACTACCAAATCCTCCACATAACATTCGACAAACTTCCCTAAAAAGGGTTTGAAGATACGATGCATGGCACGCTGATATGTTGCGTCTGCATTCTTTAGGCCAAAGGGCATTACCTGATAGCAAAACACACCCTGAGGGGATCTGAAATATGTAGATTCCTCATCTTCTGGATCCATTCGGATTTGATTATATCTGGAGTATCCATCCATGAAGGAAAGTGCTTCATAACCAGCTGTTGCATAGATTAAAAGTTCTGTAATCAGAACTGGAAAATCATCCTTAGGACAATGCCGATTAAGATCTCTGAAATCAATGCAAACTCTAATTTTCCCATTCTTCTTTTTCACTGGGACAATATTATCCAATCACTTGGGATATTGAACTTCTCTAACGAAGTTACCTTTGATAAGCTTATCCACTTCAGCCTCAATTTTGTAAGCATAGGTTGGGTGTGTTCTTCTCGCAGCTTGCTTAAATCCTCGATGTTCTTCTGGTAAACCCAAATGATGAGTAGAAACATCAGGATCAAGACTGGGCATCTCTGTATAGTTATAAGAAAATATGTCTCTATTTTTCTTTAAAAAGGAAATATACATCTCTTTTTCTTCAAGATTCATGGCTGCACTGATTAAAGTGGGGCGTGGATCTTCTTTTGTACCCAGGTTTATTTCTCTGAGTTCATCCACAGTGGTAGAGATACCCTCTTCAAATGCTGGAGGATCATCTTTGAGATCTTCCTCTTCTTCTTCAACATGCGTTATTTCTTCCATTTCTACTTGCATAGTAGATGATGAAGCAGAATTTCCATGATCAGAAGAGATGTTAAAATTTGAACATCTTGAAGAAGAAGCTTCCATTTCTGACCCAATTGATGATGAAGGGTCTTCCTTGGGAAATAAAGAGGAGATGATGGATTGATAATTGAAATCATTTTTTACCTCTGATGTTTCTATAACTTCTTCTGGCCTTATTGGTGAAGTATAGACTTGTTGGGATTCAGCAGATGAAATGAAGACATCTCCATTTGAGCTTTCTTCATTGCTTGGTGGATCACCAATTTCTCCCATTCTATTTGGATTGATTACCATGATTGACATTATGGATCTTTCCATAAGAGTATTTTGATTTGGGTATATCTTGTCAATTTGACTGATAGGCAACACATAATCTATACTCACATGTGCTAATGGGTTTACTGGAATCTTTTCCAAACTATACGGAGCATTAACTTTGGTAATCTCCTTTGTTGTGGATTCCTCCTTTCCCTTCATGTGGTAGAATTCCACCTCAATGTATTGAGATTCACATGTCTTGAACGAGGATTTATCACCATACAATGTCCCAATTTGACCATTGAAACAATACTTGAGACATTGATGGTATGATGAAGGGATATCCGCATGTCGATGTAGCCAGGGTATACCAAGCAAGATGTTAAAGGCTGAATCTTGATCAATAACTGTGAAATCTGAATTGGATACAAGATCTCCAAACTGAGTTCTGAGTGTAATCTCGCCCAGTGGTTCTTGTTCATTTTTATCATATCCTTGTAACATCATAGTTGAAGGAGATAAATCAGATTTCGTGAGGCCCAATCGACGAAGTGTACGAATGGGCATGAGGTTGACTCTTGAACCATTATCAATGAAAGCTATTCGGATATCTACACCATTGACCTTTACAGATAAGTACAAAGGTCTAATATGCCCATGCACGACATCATCTTCATCTTCATCTGTGAAAGATATCACTGCATAGCATTCCGCAGGATTATTATCTATGTGATAGACTTCAGCTGCAGCAATTTCAGTTTCAAACTCTTGAGGACTTGACAAAGCCTCGATGAGTGCCTCCCGAAGATCCTTTGACAGCTTCAAAGAATCCAGAATTGATAACTTGTCCGGTACTTGGGCCAGGGGTTTCAATACATCATACTTTTGATCCATAAGTCTGCGTTTTCCAATAGGAACATGTGGTTTAGCAGGTGCCTTGGAAGTTGATGCCTTTGAATTTGATGCATCTTGTATCGGGATAAGAGTTGGCAATATTCCTGGTTTTGGAAGATTAGACCAATTAGATCCATTTACTTATTGAGAGGATGAAGGTGGAACCCCCAACCGATCCTCCAGAATAACTGTACCAGGAATGAATTTTCTATTAGTGGAAGAACTTTCTTGTTCTTACTGAGCTCGCTGAAGGGATCTACCATGAGTTTCTACTGCATACACAGTTCTAGAAGGGGTGGAATTAGAATAATGGCTTTTGGGATATCCACGTCTTCCTTTGTATCCCAGACCCCTGGAACTTCCTCTAATTCCTCTGTTTAATACAGGGAATTCAGGCTCATCAAAATCGAAACTGCGATTGGCATAAGGATTTGTTAAGTGAATCATATTAATAGAACCAAAGATTTAACTCTTCATCCGATGAAGAATCTGCCTGACTAGACAATTTAGGTTGTACCATTTTGTGGGGCGGTGCCCATTACTTTGAAGTAGATGGCATGAAATCTGCCAGAGTCAAAGACAGCTTAGGCTTTGACACATACTCATCTTCTTCTGATTGTTCCTCTTTCTTGGAACGGTGCCATTTCTTTGAGGATTTTCCCTCTGATGAAGAGGATTTTTCTATGGCATTTATGGCAGAAAGCACAATTGGTTTCTTCAATTGTGTTCGCAAAATAGCATGATTTCGGTTGATCGTCTTTCTGACCATCCAATCATCATATTTCTGCGCATTTTTTCTTTTGTCTTCTTGCCACTCGCCTTACTCCTCTGGAACTGTAGTATCAACACATGATACCTGAGCTAAAGAACCTTTCAGTTTAACTTGTCCCAAATCGACCATTTTTTGTAGGAGGTCCTTGAAAACAAAACACTCCTGAATGGGATGCCCCAACATTTGATGAAACGGGCAATAGTTGGGACGGTCTTCATCTCCTTCCTTGTTTGGCCTCTTGGGCCTTGGAAATTGAACCAAATTATTTTCCAGAGCCGAAATGAAATAACCAGGAACTTTTTCATTTCGGAAAGAGTAAACTTTTCTTTTCAAATCCTCAAATTGTTTTCATCTTTGATCTCTTTTATCATCTTGACGAAACGGCCTCTGTTGTTGGCGCTCAGGAGGTGGAGCCCTTTGAGAAGATGAAGGTTTTGAAGTAGAAGCAGGTACAGGTTCTTGTTTAAGCATAACTATAGCAGTCTCTGATTTACCCATTCTCCTTCCTGGAGCTGATGGAATTATACAAGATTTATCCTTAGTCTTTATAAGAGAATCTTCAATCTGTTGAGCGACTGAAGTAAGGTCTCGAAACCCTCCTATGTATTTCATAGGGATCAGTGGTGTGCGCAATTCATCACGCAAATTTTCCACACAGATTGGCAACAATTACTCTTGAGGGAGTTCTAAGCTTAGGGAATATGTTAATCCCTTCTAGCGAGCAATGAAATATGAGACCCTTTCACTCTTCCTTTGCTTACAATTTGTAAGATCAAAAATTGTTGTCTTTGGAAACATTGAGCTGAATTGGAGAAGAAATTGTTGACAGAGATCTTCCCATCCGGTAATTGACCAGGATTGCAAGCTTGTATACCAAACAAAAGCTGGTCCTTGCAAGGTTTGCACGAAGCATCTAAGTTTCACTGCTTCTTTCTGTTCCGAAGTTCCCATCATAGGATCGCAACAAGACATGCAATGCGTCAAATGTTGTTCAGGATCGCCTGATCCATTGAAAATAGGGAATACAGGGTTCCCAAAACTTGATGGGGAGGAATTTCATCAACCCATTCAGGGTAATATCTCTTCTCTGGTTGAACCAGAGCACGCTTTTCTTCCATAGCTTCCAACCGAGTTGTTAATGACTCAATGGTAGTTATTAACTTTTGAGAAACATCCGGTTGAACTTGGACTTGGGAAGGTGCAATGACTGGAGCTTGGACAGGTATGGCAGCTGGTACTGCAACTGATGGAAGCACTGGCAATTGTTGTTGCACTTGACCCATAGGATTAGACCTGTGAGGGTGTACTGATAAAGGAGGATATTCCTGATCCATCTCAGTAGCCACAATAAATTCCCTTGACTGACTAACTCCAGCATGTTTAGGAGGAAGACTACCCTGAAGTAGTTCTGCATTCATCCTCCTCAATTCCTTCATTTCTTCTTCCTGCTGCGCAAATCTTTGCTCTAGTGAGAGCGATTGGCCTTCTCCAGAGGAAGGATATGTAACCTGATTCTTTCCCTTCCCCTTGTTTGATCCCTTTCGGAGATGGGGAAGTGAGTTATTTGAAGGAACACCTAGATTTTGGGTAATCCTTTGATTTAGTGTACGCACACCTTCTTCATTTGTGTCTGTGCGTACAACTTCTTAAGCAGGAACCTCTTCATCGGATCCCTCTGAGTGAGCCTCATCTGGTGGATCAGCAACAATAGCATTGATGACATTAATTGATGCATAATGCATTGCATACCTTCTATCATCATTTCTGTGATATTTTCTTCTGCCATGCCTCTGAAGAGACATTGCCTTTTGTTGATTTGATCCCTCGGGAACTTCTTGGCAAACTGTAATTTGGATAGAATCTCCTGATAATTTGGCTCTTCGTTCCTCTTAAGGCTTCTTCCTCAATCGAGAGAAGACTGAATTTCTATGAGGGAGGGATTGAGGATTTGAAAAAGTCCCCAGTCCAGTGGACTGGGGTTGTTCCTGCTGTCTTTGATCAACTTCTCGAATCCTATTTGTTGATTCCGAGGGTTGAGTTAAAAGAGTCCCTAGTCTGGCAAGCTGGGGTGGCTCTTGACATGCTATGTCTGAGACTTTCTTAAAATCTCTCATGATCTTTTGGAACTTAGTCCGAAAATTAGCTGGATGCATCAATCAACATCCACTTTTATCACCCGGTTCAAAAGACTGTTGGATGGTTTCTGAAACTTCTGTCACTTGATGATGTGCTTGCTCCATATGAGAGGCCTGTTCAATATTCTCATTTTCTTGATGCAGGAGTAATTCAACAACTTTTTCACTGTATTCTTGATTTTGAGAAGAACTAGTTGAGGCCTGTTCTTGGGAAAGCTTTTGATTACAAACAAAACCCATTGACTATGGCCGACCATGGGCAATAACATTGCATGAGACCATTTTCGGCGGGCTTTGTTAACTGGAGAGTACAGTGAAATTTAGTGCTCCATGAACACCCCATCTGCTGACATGAATACTAGATGGGGCATTGGCAATTAACTGGCACAATCTTCTTAGTGCGCCAAGGCATGAACGTTAAAGAGCTCTCTGCTGATTTTCAGCCTTCAGATATCAAGAGACTAATAGAGATGCCAAATCAATCTGACGTTGTAACCCTTCTATTATATTAACATGATTTTCATATTCATCATAAGATAATACTTTCTTTTTCAACTGAAAAAGAGTTTTCTATATGTTGAGACGAATGTCATGAATTCCATATTCCGTCAACATCTATGGAATGTCATACTGAGAGTTAGCCAGAGGCCAAAACATGACTGGCACTTCACCTTTCGCCAGTTTTTTTCTCATGTTCAGCATTTCCTCTTTATCATTCAATGAAGATTCTTCTACCTGATTTGACCAGAGCTGGTGCTTCCTTGTTTCTTCATCGGATTCAACAAGATTGGTAGAGAGATCATTGATTAAACTAGAACATGCATGACTTAGGGGTGGTTCGGATAATGACCTACACCCTGGTCTATCTCCTGATTGAGAAAGTATTTCACCTGCTAGTGATGAAGCATTAGACATGACTGGTTTTGCATTTGCAAGTGCCTCAAGATAAGAGGGCTTTCTCGGCACTACATTGTCCACTGGAGCATTTTCTGGTCAATGTGCATCACTACTACGGAGAGGACTTTCACAGCGAAATTCATCATCATGGGGAGGACCACCATGGTGGGTTACAGAAAAAGATGAAATCTCTTTCTCCTTGGTATTTTGGCCACACAGAGGGTTCCTGTGGCTCTCATCTGAAGATGAAACTTCAAGATCGACCGAACTGTCATGAAGCAAGCCTTCATGAGGAAGTGTCTATTGAAGACCTTCAGAATTAATGTTCCCACTATTGGGGAATGAGGGAGTAGAATCTTGGATTCCAAAAGATAACTATATGAGGGCTTCAAGAACTCCAGCATCAAGCAAGGCCTTGTTACAGATTGGCTCTTGATCTCTTAACTGTGCTAGGTGGGTCTTCTTATTAGACGCCTTCTTACTCGCCTTGGAAACCACTTGTTGATGAAAGTGGCTAATCTGAGCAGGTGTATGTGCCTGATCAGGAGAGATGTCCAGGTTAGGCTGACGATCTCCACTTAAATCAGGTGTATGTGCCTGACCTGGTTGTCTGTATGATATGGGGGAGTACGCCCCACAACCCTCTTGGACTGGAACAAATGTGTGTGTCTATTCCGGAGTGAACTATTGATGTGTCACTCCACTGTTAGGGTTAGATTTATGTGTCTTTCCCTGAGATGCTGCTGAATCTGTTATAATATCCTGGAAAACATCCAAAATATGAGCAGGGATTTGTTTCTTCTCTTTCACCATTGATAGAATATGCTTGGTGACTTCAGCTGCCAGAATGGGGATATAAGTCCATTCAGTGCTTGGAGTAGGTGTGTGTGCCTACTCTTGTCCTCCTTTTCCTATCAGTGAATCCTGACAATACTCAAGTGTGGGGGCAGAGAGTTGAGTCTGCCTCCTATTTGTCACCGGAGCTTTCTGACTGACTTCTCCGAGTGCTACCAAGTGAGACTGTTGGTAGGCTTGATCAATACTAGCAGGTGTATGTGCCTGCTGATTGCACTTCACTAAACGTGGTTGATGAGCTCCATCATATGTAGTCAGACGAGCCTGCTGACTGGATGATGATGTATAAACAGGTGTATGTTCCTGCCTATAGTACTCCATCGGAATTGCCTGGCGGGATTGGCGTGATGCTGCCAGACGAGTCTGCTGGACAGTGGAATTAAAACAGGCATAGGTGTGTTCCCTCTCGTTTCTTTCCACCAAGTTAGGTTGGTGGAGTTCTCTCGAGATGGCAGAGATGAGAACCTGCTCACTGTTAACCGGATTTCGCCTCTGGCGATTCGTCTTGCCTGCTCGGGTTCGAGGAACCTGAGCCGAACGCCTGGAGTCGATACCCTCATCATGTTGAGGGTGTAATGCCGCACGATTCTGGCGGCAATTGTTGATGGGATCCCTCGGGAAGGACTTCTGTCTCCTTGAATTAAGGCCCTGAGGGACCTCCTCATTCACCTCCTCAGAATATGGGAGTGAGTGGTGATTGCATTCCGGGGATAACGACCCGAAACGGTTGGAGACGGTGGTTAGCACCGCCTACTTATTGATCGCTGGTCATCGCTGTCCGGATGACCGGTGTGAGTTGTTCACTTGGAGGGCTTGTCGAGCAGCCTCTAGAGTTGGAATAGTACTGTTTTGACGGTACTCCCTAACCAGCACATTTGATACCCAGCGTTGAAGACACTGAGTAAGTGATGTCATCCTCAGAGTGGATGATGATCCAGCAGGAGTAGCAGTAGTGTCATTCGCAGCAGAGGTTTTCACAGCAGAGGTTTTCACAGCAGAGGTATTCACAGATGTGAACTTAAGAGAAGCCATTATGGAAATGCAGAAGATCTTGTAAAAGAGTGCCTGTTTTATATAATAGACATAATCAAGATAAGTCTGGCCACTACATCTTTTGGATGAGCAAATATGTTATTGATTGTTTTGTTGTCCCTCTCATTGAGTTTTAAATAGGGGCCTAACAAATAAGCAAAACATCATTTTAACTTGGTTAAGGGTTCATGTCGGGTTCACCATTTTTTGTTTCCTCTGGAATTGGGGATGATCTCGTTGATTTAAGATTCAAACATTCCAAGAGGTTTCTAACGGGTTTGTTCACAGAACCGGAAACATCCAATGATTCCATATCCATTTGGACCTACTTTCCAAAGGTAGGCGCTCATTAGTTGTGGACTGATGAGGCTTAGGAATTTGCATTGGTCGAGAGGATGGGAGGTCAGACTCATCACACCTTTTTGAGGGGAATTATTGTCTACTTCGGGACTCTCTTTATAGATTTAAGTTATGTTCGTGAATCCTTATTACATTACCAAGTATAAAATGAGCTTTCCTTTAGATCTGACAATCAATGATTGATATGTAGGAAATTTAGAGAATCTTTTATATGTATTCGAGGTTCTCCGTTGATAGAGAATCATCTGTATTTGTTAGAGATTCTTAGTCAATGGTATTCTTCAATACATAAAAGTCTCTCGGTCATTATGATGACCATACTGGTTTTAAAGCCACTCAGTGGGGCACTTGAAGTTTATTGTCATTCAAAAGGACATTGATTATTTTATAGTTGGGATCATACCCACAGATGGGCTACCTACATATCCTTTGTTTAGAAAAGGAATCAGAACCCACGTAGTTAGAGTAAGGGATTATGATGTTTATGCATGATTGATGGCTCAAAGAAAGATGTCATGATTACTTTTACACTCTAAGATCATGTGATTCATGCTCAGTGTGAGAAAAAAGAGGTATTGGTGAAACCAGACAATTGTGCCATGAAAGATGAAATGATGTTGGGATTATGTATGTATCACTGCCCAAAATAGATAAAGATTAAGATTTACTTCAGGGAAGAAATCCAGGAACAGGGTCCATAAAGGTATATGTACTTCACGGAGATTTGGATACTCTAATCTTGGGGCCTACTCCTAAGGAAGATTTCCAAGTTAGGAGGGGACTTATGATTGGGTTTTACTCCTGAGAAGGAAGCCCAGATCAAAATAATTATGACTGGTCAAGAGAAATTAAGACCGGGGCTTACTCCTGAAAAGAAGGCCCAGGTTAAAGGAATTTAAAAATTAAGGGACTTGGGGCTTACTCCTGAGAAGGAGGCCCATATTTGAGACTGGGGTTACTCCTGAAAAGGAAGCCCAGGTTAATATAATTATGGTTGGGGCTTACTCTTAAGAAGTATGCTCAGATTAGGGGACTTGGGGCTTACTCCTAAAAAGAAGGCCCAAATTAATGAGGACTTGGGGATTACTCCTAAGGAGGATGCCCAAAATTAACGGTAATTATGACTAGGGCTACTCCTAAAAAGGAGGGCCAGGTTAAGGAGTTCTCTCATCTTAAAGGATGAGGTTTAATGAATGGCATCTCAATCTTTAGTGACATAAAGATATGTAAATCACTAAGTTTTGAGAGATGTTCCACGAAATTCCTTTCAGATAAAGAATTCAATCAAGAAAACATGCCATAAATGAATTTGAAGAGTGTCTTGAAGACTGAATCTTGAATAGGAGAGGTGGAATGAAATAAGAAATGTGAAATGGGTAGGAAGGGCACCCAAAAAGATAGCAGCGTGCAAGTCCTGGCAGGCGCGCAAGTAATGTGTGGGCGCGCAAGTCATGGTCGCGCAGGTATACCTGTGCGGCACATGGGTACTTGCGCGATTGTTAAGAAGTAGGGTAATACTTGGGCGATCCTTTACCAAAGCCTTTATAATTATCCCGAGGTACTTCCAGAAGAGTGGCGCGCAAGTTTTAATGAATAATTAAGGAGGCGCGCAATTGTGTTTATTTCCCTTAAGGGTAAAACACTTAGGCGTGCAAGTGTTAGTGAATTCAAACACTTGGACCTTATTCCTCTTGTTTATAAATTCCATTCTAGATAAAGAATTACCTTAGAAGTGTTTGGAAGACTTGAAGAAGAGACTTGGGCGTTTATAGCTCTGTAACTGAATTCTGGAAAAATTCCCCCCTAGATGGGGGGCCCACTGAGGGTGTTTATAGGCTGGAGAAGACCCCAGGAGGTTTTCAAAGAGGGCGCGCAAGTCACTTGCGCGACCATTAGGCGACGTGCAAGTGTACTTGCGCGGCAGTAAGGGAACTTGCACGACCCAAGGTCCTTTGACTCCTTTTTCATTCCTTTGTTGATTGATGTTTTCTTCAAAGGATGAATCAATTTGTGCTAAGTCATTTCCCTTTCCATTCCTTTAAACAATGTGACGAAAAGGATAATCAACAACGATGTGTGAGAGAGTTCTCAGAGAGTTATATAGTTCTCCTTTAGTGGTGCATCCTGGCATGACAAAGATGTACCGAGCCTTGAGGAGATAGTTTTGGTGGCTTGGGCTAAAGCATGCGGTTGTGGAGTTTGTGTCTCGATGTTTGGTCTTCCAGAAGATGAAGGTCAAACACCATGTTCTTGGTGGTCTACTTCATCCTTTAGATGTTCCTTAGTGGAAGTGGGAGGACATCTCAATGGACTTTTTTACTGGTTTACCTTGAGCTCGGGGAGGACATGATGCTATTTGGGTGGTAGTGGATCATTTAACAAAATCGGCCCACTTCATAGAAATCAATGAGTCAAGCTCAGTGGAAGTTTTTTCGGGGAAGTATCTAGAGGTGGTAGTGAGACTTCATGGAGTCCCAAGGATGATCATTTCTGATCAAGATCCTCATTTTACCTCTAGGGTTTGGAAAGGTCTCTAACATGCTTTTGGTTCTAAGATATTCCTTAGCACTGATTTTCATCCTCAAATGGATGGTCAGATAGAGCGAGCCATCTAGACTCTTGAAGACATGTTACTCTCTTGTGTCCTGAATTTTGGAGGTTCGTGGATGAGGCACTTACCCTTGGTGAAGTTTTCTTACACTAATATTTTTCACTCCACCATCAGTATGGAGCCATTTGAATCCTTGTATGGCCGACCTTTCCATTCTCCATTGTGCTAGATTGGGGTCAAAGAGTTAGCAATTCTCAGACCGAAACTAGTGCAGAATACAATAGAGATGGTTCAGGTGATTCGTGAGAGGATAAATACTACGCAAGATCATCAAAAATCATATTCTGATCAGAGGATACCCTTAGAGTTTGATGTTGGGGATCACATGTTTCTGAAGGTGACTACTCGTCGTGGGCAGCGAAGGTTTGGTTGTGGGAGTAAGCTTTATCCTCAGTTTGTTGGACCTTTCGAGGTGTTATCTCATGTTGGATATGTGGCATATCGAGTAGCACTTCCCTCGTAGATGAGTCGGATACATGATGTTTTCTATGTATCACAACTTCATCATAATATTCATGATGACTCTCATGCCATCGATTGGGTAGAGATCGATGTTTATGTTGATGCGACCTTTGAGGAGAGACCTATGGGGATCTAAGAACTCAAAGAAAATTTGTTTTGTGGGCATTATATCCCCTTGGTTCATGTCTTGTGGTGACACGGTGGCATGGAGGAGAGTACCTGGGAACGTGAGTCACAATTACGTGCTCAGTACCCAGAGTTGTTTTTTATTTAACTCTTTTCATGTATCGATGTAGCCTTTGTGGTTATTAACCTTTCATGTTTATAATATGGATTTCTTTTATTTCTTATTGTGTCTTTCTCTCTTTTGAGAGGTATCTCCATGGGTGGCTGTTAATACCCCTTTTCGTTTTCCCTTTAGGTGGGTTTTGAATTCTCAAGGATAAGAATGTTTTGAGAGGTATCTGATGTAATGGCCCAGACCTCTCTGGACCATTCCTTCGCGAAAATCAGGTTTATGATGTGTTTTGGGAGGTCTAGGTGACTTATCCCAAACACATTGCCAAATTTCTATTTCTTTGAATAGTTCCATCGGTGAACAGTTCCAATGGTAGACCGTTGTGAACAGTGAATCGATAACCTTCTGTGAATAGTGAAACAGTGACCTTATGTGAATAGTGACATTGGTGACCTTATGTAAATAGTGTCATTGGTGACCTTATGTGAACAGTGTCATCGGTGACCTTCTGTGAACAGTGTCATTGGTAACCTTATGTGAATAGTGCAATGGTGACCTTATGTGAATAGTGACATCGGTGACCTTATGTGAATAGTTTCATCGGTGAACTTCTTTGAACATTGTCATTGGTAACCTTATGTGAACATTTCAACGATGACCTTATGTGAACAGGGACATCGATGACCTTATGTGAACAGTGCCATCAGTGACCTTCAGTGAACAGTGTCATCGGTAACCTTAAGTGAACAGTGCAAAGGTGGGGTTCCAACAGTGACTTTTTCCTTTGCCAAATTTTGAGTTCATGAACAGTGTTCCTAGAACGGTGAGGTTCCAACAGTGAGGTTCATGAAAAGTGTTTTTCCTTTTCCAAATTTCAAGTTCGTGGATAGTGTTTCCAGCTTCCTACAGTTTCGCCCCTTTAACATTTCCTTTGACGTAAAATGCATTTAAAGACTTATTTTAAGGACTCTAAGGCTTATTCAAAGGCCGTAACTCCTATATTAATTTCTCCTAATGTTCGGGATGTTTTTACTTGGTCAAACTGTGTGGTTTAATGTGATCTTCTTTCAATAGAAAACCCAACGTATCTTAAACCACTACTCCATTAAATCTTCTAAAGGGACGATATATCTTCCTCCCTAGTTCTTCCTCCTTGTTCTCGGGTGTGAGATGCTCGAACATCCCATTCCTTTCCATGGAATTTGTGCAATCAAACTTTCCTCCTAGGATTTGTTACGCTCTATTTTTTATGCAACCAAGCAATATCGATTAGTCTTTGATATAAGGTATGATCAATCTTCCTTATTTCAGGTTTATCTCCTTCTTTATCCTTGACCTTTTTATTTAATTTTACCCCCATGTTCCTAATGGGATTTTCTTGGGTGTTGGTAGATGCGGTGGTGTCTCTGCATCCTCAGGTGGATACAGTTGTCATAGGGGAGGAGATCGTAAACTGTTGTATGGATCGTTCTCATATAAAGAACCATGAACTTTTTGAGGAAGGGGATTCATTGATTCTCTTTTATGTTACATGCAACTATAGAGTTAGAATGTTTTATCCCACTAGATCACAATGAAATTGGCATAATAAATATTTGAACTAGATAAATAAATTGATATTGATCGCATGTTATTGCCTCTTGTTTTCTATATAGTGTGATATCTATGCTTGCTTGCTTAGATTTTTCATTCTTGATGGAAATTGGTAAAGAATGTAAAGTCAGAATTAATTGATAATCGTTTGGATGAAGATAAAGAGGCATGTGAATGAATCTGATTGTTGTGGTTGTAATTGGATGTTAATCAAATTGGTGCAGTAAGATTGTTTAATTATTTTTGATAGCTTACTTGTTAGGTTTCCCGTATTTGGAACCTATTAATAATAAATTGGTTAATCCAAGATGGACTAAAGAACTGGTTGTTGATAAAAGAGAATTTCTTGTAGGGTTCTGAGTTGCCCTTTTTCTTGTATAAGGGCTAAGAGCCCAATTTATATTATGTTTGTTTTCCTGCTTCTTGTGTTGTGATGTGATCCTGGAAGGCTGTTGTGATATGTGGGGGCAGGGAGGCCGATTGGTTGTGGTAGTAGATGATGCCTAGAGTGGTGAGATGCATCATTTTATGCATGTGGGTGTCAGAGAAGACACCAGGGATAATGGAATGGGTTGGATGTGAATGTTTGGATGTGTGTTGTTTCTTTGATTGGTTGTCTGCTTTACTTTCCCCACTACTCGAGGCAGCTGGTCTTGCTTACCTTTCTTCCTAAAGGGGAGAATACATGCATGTTATTCCACGTGCTTTCCGTTTCTAGCTTCTCAAGGGAGGATGGTTCTACACTCTTACTATAGGCGGAAAAGACTCAACGGGTAGTTATCTACTCACCGTGTTGAACCCCCTTGTGTTTAGTAGCATATAATTTTTTCTAGAATGCCTGGGAATATGGTAAAGTAATGTTGTAAATAAGTAATTGAATAAATGATGTTGACCCATGGGGTTGGAGCTTGCTGGAATGAAATATTGAGGTTTCAATTTTAAAGGGATAGTGTACTTTGGGTGTGATGCTAATGAAATTTAATGTGGAATTGTTAATGGTTAATTAATGTTTAAAGAATTAATTAACCTAAAGTGGAACTGATAAAAAGGGAATGAAGTAAGGAAATAAATCTCTTTAAATGGTTTTGTGTTTATATGATACCTAGTATTAGAAGTGGCAGCTGGGAGTCTGAGAGAAATTAGCTGCAGTTAATTCTAAGACCAGTTTATGCCCATAGTGTGGTTTTGAGATATAGTATATTATGTACATTTTTTGTTTCTATACGCTACTCCACCCCATCAGTTAGGGAAACTGATACCCCAGGGACTCTAATCCCTAGGGGGTGTTTTCCCTAACATTCTGGTGGGAGGATAGATGGTTGAATACCCCCTTTGTCCCTTCTCTCTTATCATGGTAGTTACTTGTGTTGGTAGTCACAGTGGTTATTTTTCCTCATATATGTGTGTAGAGGGTTGTAATGGCTTGTGGTTATTCACACACATATATTCTGGATATAGTATCCTATGGAGTATTGTAGGTGTGACATGTATAAGTTGTGATGTCTTGAGGATTCTTACTCGGTGTGTGGGTTGTAATGGCTTGAGGTATAATACCCGACATATCATACACATTATACGAGCTGTGGTGGCTCCCGGAAACTACTTGGTTACTTTATTATGTGGACATGGTGGTTTTGTTGCACAAGGTGCATGTTGTGTTCCTTCGCCCAAGTGTCTGCAGGCAAGCCTTTTTGGAAAGAGATGCTTAGGATGTGCGACGTTGGGGAAAAGAGACAAACCAGTGGGAAAGTAGTAGTGGGTACCCTTGATATTCTTTATTATATTATATACTCTTGTATGCATTACTTGGTTAGAGTATCCATGGTGAGGCTGGGAACTTAGTATATCTATTTAGGCGACGAGTTAGTTTCACTTGTTGTTCACTGTGATTTAGCCTGATTTCTTTACTTTTTCACGAGAGGCTTCAGGGAGGATCCTACTGAGTATACTGTTATACTCACCCTATGCATATATAAACTATTTTTCAGGTCACTTAGATCAGGTTGGAGATTAAGCTGGTTTCTACTAGCTTGGGGTTTCTAGAGCTGTTTGGGCTTGTGGTTGTTGTTGTTTTTACTTTCTTTAGGGTATTTGTAGTTTTTTCCCTTTCATTTGTAGTAGGTTGCATGACATTACATATTTGTACTTGGGATTCATTTTATATTTCAGTCTGAGTTGGAGTTAGTTGGTGTTTATCTTATCTCTCTCTTCCTCATGTGTTCTCTTAGAGGGTAATACCTCCCATCTGTATGTTTACTATACCCTCGGTGCTAGTCACCAACCCAAGGCCTACTGGAGGTGGGACTCGGGGGTAATTATCTCCCATCTCACATTTCCAGCCCAGGAGGGGTACACTTTGTGGGGAGGGGGTCATGACAGGCATCCTACCGGGCTCCTGGATCACACCCTATATACACCTTTAGGTGTTTTTAGATCTTTTTCTTTGTTTATTCTAGGTTAAGGCATCATTCTTAGTAATGGTGGTTCGGGTTACTAATGGCCTTCTTGTGTAGGTTGGTGTTGGTGTCCTGGGGGTGTGGCCTCTTTTTTCGCTTGGAGGTTTCAGTTAGAGTTTTAGTTTTTCCTTATTATCATTTCTTTTTGGATGTTGGTTCAAGTTATAAACCTTTAAATATGAAATGACTTAAGGTCATGTTTGGTTGTCTGTTTTCAGTTTTATTTTATTTATCTTGTCAGTTGTTTTGTGTTTTCTATTTTAGGTAAATCATTCCCATGTGTTATTTTAATACCCAGGCACTTGTGCTAGCCCGTGGGGATCAAGAATTCCCTTCGGGACATGTCCCAAACTGGGTCAGGCACCGAGTCAGATGGTGACCCGGCCTGGTTCATGAAAACCAACCAAAAAGATATCCCATCCTGACAAAACTATTAAAGTAAATTGATGAGAGAGCTTAGCTCCAGATCTCCAAACCCTGGGCACTATACGCGATCAAATTCACCAAGTATCCCTAAGCCCCTCTGTAATATCCACTGGTGTGTATATCATCTGCATAATACATGACATATTTGGGGAAATCTTATGTGGTGGGAGTATATATATACCTAGTATGATGCCCTGAAAGCTTAAGGGAGAGCATTAAGAGAAACGATAGTAATAAATAGCTCAACCCAAATCAAGAGAGTAAAAAAATCCAATGACATGGATACAGATATATTTATGATCAAACCAAATAATCCCAAATGAGAGAGAAAGGGGATCTTCATCTCACATCCCAGCCCAGGAAAGAGTGCCAATAGTTCCAAGATTCCATTAATGATACCCAACATCTTATGTGTCTATCCAAAAGAAACATCTAGGTCAATCCACACCTCACCACTATGATGCTCAGTTGAGGGGAATAATATCTAGGTAGAGGACCCATACCCTGGTAAAACAGGAGGGTGTGACTCAATAGATAGCTATAGGACCCATTTCCTACCCTGGTAGGAGGGTTACACTCTGATGATCGAGGATCCATGACTTAGATCAACAGGAGGGTGCCACTCAATAGTTTATAGAGGACTCATGCCCTTCATAACATAAGGTTTCCATGATAGTATTTGGTAGAGGACCCATGCCCTTCCTAGCAGGAGGGTTCCAATCTAGTGTTTGAGGAATCATGCCTTTCTTAGTAGGGGGTTCCGCTCTAGTGGTCGAGGACCCATGCCCTGATACTACATGAGGGTACCACTCAGATAGAAGATAGAGGACCCATGCATTTCCCAACAGGAGGGTGTCACTATGATGATCAAGGACCCATGCTCTGGCTCAGTAGTAGGGTTCCACTTGATAGTTGATAGAGGACCCATGCTCTACCCAACAGGAGGGTGTGACTCTAATAGTCGGTAGAAGACCCATGCCCTTCCCAGTAGGAAGGTGCCACTCTAGTGGTCAAGGACCCATTCCCTTCCTAGTAGTATGGTATCACTCTATTGGTCAAGGAATCATGCCCTGATACCACAGGAGGGTGGCACTCAGATAGCAGATAGGGGACCCATGCCCTGCCTAGCAAGAGAGTGCCACTCTCTAGTGGTCGAGGACCCATGCCCTGACTTCACAGGAGGGTGCCACTCGGTGGATAGGTACAATACCAATGCATTTTCCTAGTAGGAGGGTGTCACTCTAATGGTCAATAAAGCACTCATGCCATTCCCAGTAGGAGGGTGTCACTCTGATCTCTCTGATGATCAATCTTGATCATTGTCATCATCGAGCATTGCCTAAATAAGAGTCACATATTGTATCTCAAAATCCACTACGAAGGCCACCACCATGTTATACATGGAAAAACACTTATTATAGGCTACTCATAGGCCAAAATCCAAGTCCAAACGAAGGAGATACGAGAGTTATAAGTTCCCTCAAAAGGAATATAGGGGTACACGTCATGTAAGTGGACCCACACGGTATGTATTCCCATTACATTGTCTGACCATTTCCCTTTATATACATAAATATCATACTACATAACCCTAAATTTAATTTAGAGTGACTACACATCATGCCTCATCCACTCGAGGTCCTTCCCATGCTCATGGTTATGTTCATGTAACCTTACATGTGTCTGTGTACTTTGGAACATGGCATGTTTCTAAGAATGCCCATGTTTGTGTACTCCTGGAGTACATAGAGGGTCTCCATCACTAGGTCACATGGTGTGTGGTGATCCCACATAGTGTGTGATACTTATAACTCACCTGAAACCCTATCTGTTGTGGAAAAGTCCCTACATGATGTGTGTTCATCCCAGTACACACTGTGTAGTTAGTATTTTCACAAAAACTTAGATTCATTCTGTGGATCATAGATATTCCTTCTCCACTTAGAATCTTGCCTCCAAGACACTCAAAATTATTGGATATTACCTTAGGTCATCATTTCTAGCCATCTGATGTCCAAAAAATAGATTTCCATTTATCTGTATAAATCCTGCATGATCCTCCTCACACTGTTGTGCCTCTGTTCATCTCCTATCACCTCACTGGTAATCCGGTACTCAATGGAATCACATGTATCACAATAATCCTATGGATTCATCTTTGATTCATCATTTCATTCATTTTACGCAAATCCTCTATGATTTCAGGGGTCCAATCAGGCTTGGTCCTGCCCGGAAATGTTGAACCAAGACCCCGTAGGCCAATCGATGAAGAACATGAAAAATGATTGGGAGAAATGCACAATAACAAGGGTTTAAAAATCATTGTCCAAGAATTCTTGGCTAACAAGTAAAAATTTTGATATCTATGGTAATAAATAGTTGAATAAATAATTTAGGTCTGATTATTGGATGCATGCAGAGGCTCAAATTGAACGTAGATCAAGAAACAATATGATCATGCTCAATCTATTTAATAAATTAGGGAAGAATCCAAAAAATTGATGATTCCTACCTCAAAATGGATCATTTTTTTATGAATAACACACTCACCAATGAATGAGAGAACTCATTTCGTTTTTTGTGCCTTGATCTTCATGGGTCCAAAGTTTCTTCATCATCGGATCTTGATTCTCCAATGAGAGGTGGAAAAAGATCCTCTCAATGATCCCAGAGTTATATGGATAACCCTAGTGATCCATCATAACATATTATTTAAAAGAAATTTTGTTTAGTTAATTTAAATTAAACAATTTAATTAATTAATTAATTTAATTTAAATGCACCATCCAATGGCCATTTTATCTAAATGACCTACACCAACCCATTTTAGGTCATGCCTATAGTAAACCTTTCATTCTCGACTCAATCGTGGTCTTGAATTTTAGATCCAAGACTCTCTTTAATATTTATTCCATTTTCTTTAAGAAATAATGTGCATGTGATATAAAATATATCTAATATTTTTATAAAATTAATTTTGGGCCTCAGAATCACACGACATCTCAACACCTATCTCTGAAAATATTTATAGGTATATTCAAAAGTCTTATAAGGAAAAAATAGGGTCTCTACATTATTCCCTTCTTCAAGATTTTCATCCATGAAAAGAAAAAACTAAAAAAATCTTGGGATAATGAGACTGAATATGGATCTCCCACTCCTAGGAGATCTCTTTTACACTCATACACTACCATAATACACAAACCAAAGGGATGGTCTATCCATGTAGAGTCCACTCCTGTCATTCCTCGATTGCCACTGGATGCTTCGAAAAAGTGGATGCATCCTCGATGTATAGCTCACCCCAGTCAATAATGTGTGTGTGGTCATGCATGTATATCCTCAAATGAAACACATGGAAGACATTTTTCACCCACTCCAACAGTTGGGGTAGGTTGAGGTGGTAAAAATCCTTTCCAACCCTCTGCAACATCTCAAACAGCCTGATGAACCTTGATGATAGCTTGTCTCCCTGGACGAATCTCCATAATCCTCATCATAGGGAGACTCTTAAGAAAATGTGGTTGCCCTGCTTGAACTCCAAGGTCCTATGACATCGATATTCATAAGATTTATGTATGTTCTAGGTTTTCCTCATCCACTCATAGATGACCTGGTCCTTATCCATCATCGCCTACACCATCTCTGGCATAACAAGATATGCCTCACCAATATCAGTCCTACACAAGGGTTGAAGTACCCCCTATTTTTGTTATGTAACCCTTTATTTGTGTTTTTATGGATATAAAGTATTAGGGTGAATGTTGGGAGAGTTTAATGAACTTTTAATAAGTTTTGGGGGTTAAAGGAGAGGTACATGGGCTGCATACGGTTTATCCAAACTGTGTGGAAATCCTAGGAGAAATTGTGCATAGTATCAGGTTTGAGGCAGAGAACTTCGGTATAGTGTGTGCACGGTTAATAATACCATGCGATGAGGTCATGAGAGTATCTTTATAGGTAGTATCTAATTCATGGTTAGTGCATGTTTTATCAAATCATGTGAACTAACCATGCGTAGGGTTAAAGTGAGATCCTAAAAAAGTGGATCTCACACATTTTTTGCCTCTAAACTACTCGTTTTTGCTCCTAAGAATACCTAACTCGGTATTTCTCTTCCTTGAAGGTGGGATAACCTCTACCAAGTGATATGGAATCAATCTAGATCCCTCCCTTGGCATTTTCAAGCCTGATTCTTGCGGTAAGTGTCATTCCTCTTCATTCTTGTCACGTTTTCTTAGATCTACTTAGATCTACTTCTCCTCTCCTATTGGTTTCTCAGATCTACACCTTTTATGGGCAGATATAAGATTTTTTATTCTAAATATGTTTATATTTGGTATTTTTATTGATATGAGAATATATCTAAGGTGGTTCCATGGAGAATCGACCTAGTTTCTTGAGTTCTTCATCCGTTTTCAGTTTTTATCAAAACCTTTGAGGTAGGTGGCTTCACTCTCAACTCCTCTTGATAGAACTATTTGTAATTATTTAAAATTTATTTACTTGTGATAAATTTATTTTGAATTGGATATTTATGAATTATTGGAAAACTTCTTTTGCGATGGTTTGGTAAATTGTGTAAATCTGGAAAATTGGGTGTTTTGAATAAAGTGCTTTTGTTCTTAGTTTTAAATTATGGATTTTAAAATGGGAATTTTTTGGAAGTGTGGCACATGGATTTGATTATATGTTTTCAATAAAAGGGGATGTTTTATTGAAATGAAATGGTTGTTTTGAAATTTTTTTGTTCTTTGGTTTTCAATAAAAGTACAGTTTTATTGAAATGGTTTGAATTGGTTTATTTGAAGGGTTTTGGCATATATGGGTTATGTGAGTTCATGTTCAATATAACCCTAAATAAGGTACATGTACCATTGAGGTATAAGGTATGTGACCCTGGATCAGGGGTGTGTGGCATTGGGACATAAGTTGATTGGACGAGGGACCACTCATGAGTCTGGAACTGTCAAACGAAGCATGCATGTGCGGGTGTGTTATGAACCATGGGATGGTTATGCCAAAATGATATTGAGAAATGGTTTTAAAGCCTTGATTTATTGTTTTTTTTTGTAAATATGACTTTCTGTAAAATGGTTTTAAATATCACTTTTTTTCCTTTGGTTATAAATGATTTTGGAACTAGTTTATATTTAGTTATAAATTGTTTTGATAAAAAAATTTATATAAACTATTTTATATAAATGTTTCTAACCTTTATATCCTAGTGTACTGAGTAGGTAAGTCATTGGAGAAATACTATTGAGTTTTATACTCATCCCTGCTTTGGCACTTTGGTGCTTTGGCACTTTGGTGCTTTTGTAGATGTTATCTTCCGAGACATGGGAAAAGGTAAAGTGTCACATGTTTTTAGAACCACCTTGTGATACATGGGATGTTTAGTGATGTTGGATGTTGGATCTTATGAAGCATGGAGTCTTTTGGTAATCTTGGAGTCTTTAGTTTTTCTTCTTATATTTAATTTGGTTTTTTTATTACTTCCACTATAGCACTTTTTGGTTGTCTTTTTTTATAAAGATAATGGTTGAGTTGTCTTACTTTTATTCATGCACCATATAGTGAGTTGTTTGTGTATATTTTTTTGGGTTGATAGTTTTAGTTCCTAAAGGGTAAATCATACCCAACCTACCTCTGATACCATTTTTAATGACCCACTCATTCTCATTGTATTGAGAATACAATGAATCATTCATGAGTATGGAACTGTCAAAAGAAACATGCATGTGTGGGTGTGTTGTGAACCATGGGATGGTTATGCCAAAAGGATATTGAGAAATGGTTTTAAAGCCTTGATTGGTTGTTTTTTTGGAAATATGACTTGTTGGAAAATGGTTTGAAATAGAACTTTTTTTCCTTTTGTTATAAATGGTTTTTTAACTAGTTTATATTTAGTTATAAACTATTTTGAGAAATTGTTTTATATAAACTGTTTTATATAAATGTTGATAACATTTCTATCCTAGTGGCATGAGTATGGAAGTCATTGGGGAAATCCTAATAAGTTTTATACTCACCCCTACTTTGTCACTTTGGTTCTTTTTCAGAAGCTATCTTTCGGGAAATGGGAAAAGGTAAAGTGTCACACGTTTTTAGAACCACCTCATGATACATGGATTTTATAGTGATGTTGGAGCTTGGAGCGTGTGGAGTATGGAGTATTGTGGTCATCTTGGAGTCTTTAGTTTCGCTTCTTCTATTTACTTTGATTTTTTTTTGCTTTTACTGTAGCAATTTTTGGTTGGATTTTGTTATAAAGATAATGGTTGATTTGTATTTCTTTTATTCATGTATCATATAGTGAGTTTTTTGGGTATGTTTTGTTGGGTTAATGGTTTTAGTTCCTAAAGGGTAAATTGTCCCCCACTTTCATTTGAAACCCTTTGTAATTTATTATCAGCCTTTAGCATCTTGGGGATGTCGCCTAAGTCCAAGTAATGATTCATTGTATTCTCAAGCTAATGATAATAAGTGGTTCATTACAAGGGTGACCCACAAGGTATCTCATACAGTTCCTTGATAGGTTTCATTCTGATAATAGAGTGGTAGCTATTATTATATGCAAAATCTACCAATGTAAGTGATCCTCCTAGCTCCAGACAAAGTCTAACACACAATTCATCAGCATATCCTCTAACACTTGGATAGTGTGATCAGTATGAACATATTTCTAAGGGTGAAAGGATGTACTCATCCTCATCTAGGTATTGAATTACTCCTATAGGACTATCCACAACCATGATCTGAATCACACATCATGATTAGAGACAATATTCAAGGTCACCCCATGAAGGTGAACAATATACCGTACGTACAACTTCCCCAAACTCTCCACCGAATTCTGCTCCCTAATAGAAAGGAAGTGAGAAGACTTTGTGAGTCATTCAACTATCACCTATATGGTGTCATGTGCTATTATTTTTTGTAGAATCCCTATCACAAATTTCATGGATATGCCATCCCATTTCCACTTTGGAATCTTGAGGGCTTGTAATAAACCTGTCAGAACTCAGTGCTCATCCTTAACCTACTGATAGGTCAGGCATCAAGAAAAGGACTTAGCCATGATCTGTATCATGTCAGTCCACAAAAGAATCCATTAAAGGTCTTTGTACATATTCCCCACACCGGGATGTATATCCAAAGGAGATGTGTGGAACTCTCTCATCACCTCCTCCCTCATCGTGACTGGGACCACCGTTTGTCCCTAGAAAAGTATGATGTGATTCCCCATTTATAATATCCATATGGTGAATCTCATAGGGATATCTAGTTTTGAAAGACCTCATATTCTATGTCTCTCAACTGGGACTATCACACACACTTGAGAAGCAGAGGATTCAACACTATCTACTGAATAAAAGATATGTCCTCCTACTCAACAAGGGTCAACTGCAAGGAAGCCAACTACTCAGACGCCTCCTACACCAAATGAGCCTGGGTCTTCCTATTAAGGGAATTTTCTACCACATTATCCTTACCGATATTCTAGACTATCTCATGTCATAGTCTAGCTAGAAATCTAACCAGATCCTCTATCTTAGGGTCAAGTCTCTTTGTGAGAAGACATACTTGAGACTTTTATTATCTGAGTAAACAAAAAAGTGATCTTCCAAAAGATAGTGATTCCACATACTTGGAGAAAAGACTACCATTTTTGGCTCTAGGTTTTGATTCTTGTAGTTCTTCCATGGTTTCTCAACTACCTCAACCCATATGTGATAACTACCTATCTCTACATAAACATGTAACTGATCCCAGCTCCTGAGGCATTGTAATAAACTACATACTCTATGCCCTCATACATTAGTCTCAAAATAGGATCACTCATCATTCTCAGCCTAAACTCTTCGAAATCCCTCTGGAATTGCTCAGTTCAACTAAACGGATGCCCTTTCCATATTAGGGTAGTCAAATGGGATGCAATCCTAGATAAATTTACTACAAACTCTTGATAGTACCCCACAAAGCCAAGAGAAATATACACCTATGACACTCTATTGGGTGGATCCAAAAAAAGCACTACATCAATCTCTGTCGGGTCCACAACCGATCCATGCTCAAAAATGACATTCCCCAGAAAGTGATCCTCATGGATCCAGAACTATAACTTTGAGAGATTATAATAAAGCTAGTGCTCTCGAAGAAAATCTAGGACCATCCTCAAGTGAACTGCTTTCTCCTCCTCGAACATAGAGTATATGAGTATGTCATCAATGAAGAAAACTACAAACTGGTCTAAGTATGGCTGGAAGATTAGTTTCATCAAATACATAAACACAGTAGGGGAATTTTTCACATCAAAATACATCACCATGAACTCATAGTGTCCATAGCGATATTGGAATTCCAGCTTCAGAATATCAGCCTCATAGACTCTCAAAAAGTAATATCCAGGCCTAAGATCGATCTTTGAGAACCATATCGCACCTCACAACTAGTCAAAGAGGTCATCAATCCTTATAAAGGGATACTTTTTATGTATCATTTCCTGGTTTAGGCAATTATAATCCTCACAAATCCATAAGCTCTTGTCCGCATTTTTCATAAACAATATCAAAGATGCCTAGGGGGACACACTGGGTCTGATAAAACCCTTATCTCAAAGGTCCTCCAACTACAACCGCATCTCTCAGAGATTGGTAGGCTAAATCCGATATGTTTTAGAATATATCAGAGAATTACCAAGATGCAATTCGATGCAAAATTCCATCTCCCACTTCGGAGCTAGTCCTGGAACATCCTAAGGGAAGACGTGCATAAAATCCTCCACGATTGAAGAAATATAAATACCTAAATAGAATGATGCACCAAGGGATGCACTAATCAATTTATGGGTGATGGGATGCATCCTCCTGCTCGCAAAAACCCACTCACCCCACCATGAGATCTCTCTCTCCCATAAAGGAGAATCATGTCCCATCATTAATAAGGCATATGACTTGTCTGCGGTGATATTCAATATGGTCTCACACCTTATACAACCAATCCATACCTAAGATGAAATCATAGGGTTACATAGTGATTACCAAAAGTTCCCACAAGAACCTCTATCCACTAAGTAATATCTCACATATCTAGTAGATAAAAGATATAGAAGTATCATTCCCCGTACGAACCTCAATAAAAAATTGTTGGGCTAACTCCTCGACTGGGAGCTCCGGATATTGCACGAGGAGTAAATATATGAAGGAATCAATCAAACTTTTTTATACTATTACTAAATAAAGAGTAGGATAAATGCATATTATACCTATAATCATCTCGTATTCCACTGGGTCATGCACCTCCATAGCCTATATCTATCTGCAGCCCTAGTCGCCTGCTCCCTAAGCTTGATGTGGGTCGCCTAGTGGTGATGATGGTAGAAGGATATCATAACATCTTCAACTACCCATAGATCCTCCTCCTAGATCCCCACCTAATACTCTACTATCTCCTCCTCATAGGGGGTCGCCCTGCCCTCGCCTATGAGATTCGTGATTATAGAGCTTCCCCTACCATGGCGGTCTATATGCTAACTGCTCGTGCTTCTCAGTATGCCGGGTCGATCAATGACAAGCCATGTGAAATATCCCTTTACAAGCATAACATTGCACCTATATAGGATTCCTTGGTACTCTGTGATTCCCCTGATGACATGCCCAAGCCCGATCCTAGGAAGGTCTTTTGTGCTGAGATTATATCGACTGGTGTCTACTTGCTACTGCAGAAAACTCAACTATATAATGCCCACTGTCAGATTTTGATTCTTGGTATCCCTATAATAGGAATATCTATGTCACTAGTGCCTACTCAAACAACCTTTCATAGGTGGGAATGCAAAAGGTTACCACACTGGAACATATATATATCTATGGAGTCCCTTCTAAAAATTTTGTGCTTGGAAGTAGCCATCTCAGATCATGTCAAGGGAGAACTGTGTAAGGTCTGTAAACCTCATAGTTTACTCATCCACTATCATCCCTACCCATTTTAGCTCTAGAAGATCCTTAATCCAAACTGAGAATAAGAAGTATGGGTAGTATTTCTCAAAGAACAACACTTAGAATTTGGGATATGAGAGTGTCGACTCATCATGAATCTGTGTAACAAAACTCCACCAGTGCCCAACTGATCCATGGAAAAGGCTAGATGCTAGTGTAATCACCTAACCAGTTGGTGTCTAGATAATCCTAAAGACATAGATCGCTTACTCTATTCAATCCTCTACTACATGGGGATTTATCTCTACATGGAACCTTAGCAGCCTCTAGCACTGGAACTCATGCAGTGTGCTAAGATTATGTGCATCCACATACAACTTTGCTATTATGATATGATACTCAATAGGTGTGGGTGATGATACCTATCCACCTAAAGAAAGGATCTCACAGGATAGACCCTGAAACGAGGATTCATCACTCATCAGATTGTCGTCACAATCTGATACCGATAACCTGGCTAGTTATCATCACGAAATCATCCTAAAAATTTAATCAATATGTACCACATCCAGATGAGCATATATATATATATATATATAATAGTAAGTTTACTTATGAAGGATAGTCAAAATACTAGATCATATATTATGTATGTACCATTTGATCCCTACAACCAATTTCTCAGTATTCCTAGTTGACAAGCAAGTATTCAAAGTGCTGGTGAATGGATCCATCGGTCATTGCACCAAAACTAGGTTCCCTGGCATGAGAGACACACTCAAGGAACTTTAACATTGTTTCCCTAAATCCCAACTAGATACTCATAAAGGGGCTACTCCAAACACCATCTTGAGGATCGAAATAGATTTGATACTAGTTTTTCATAACCCGGCCCAACAGAGCTCGATCCGCAACTACCCTAAGCCTGCCACCATAGGCCAGGGGATGGCAATAAGCACTTAAATGCATAAATAGGATGGGAGGACTTTTCCTAATGCACCTGTATGTACACAATTGACATATCAATTTATAAGTGCATAGGAATAAAATAAAAAGATGAAATATTTATAGTAATAACCACACCTTCAAAACCTAAAGGGAATACAAAGAGTATGACAATGAAAACTAAAAAGTAAAGGGGAAAAATACATGCCCAACTAGAAATATGTCTCAAATTGGAAAAAAATATAAAATTAAAGTGTTGAGAGAGCCCAAATCTTGATCTCCAAGCTCCGACCACCGTACACGGTCAAATGCACCAAGTATCCCTAAGCTCCTCTGTAATCACCACTGACCTGTCTATCATCTGCGTAAGACCCGACACGTGAGGGAAAATCCCATACAAGGGTAAGTATATACATACCCATTAGTATTTCCTGAAATATGAAGGAGGGTCAGTAAGATACATGATAAGAATAAACTGAAAAATCAACCCAAAGAAAGAGAGTCACAAAATACAACAACATGGATGCATACATACATATATATATATATATATGATCAAACCAAAGAAGCCAAAATGAGAGAGAAATGGGATGTCCATCTCACAGCCCATCCCAGGAAAGAGTGCCAATAGTTCCAAGATTTCATCAATGATTCTCAACATATCACATGTTTTTTCAGAAAAAACATCCAAGTCAAGACACACCACATCATTGTGTCGCACAGTCAATGTCACAACCCGTCCCTCGGGGCCCATGTCGTGACTACGCCAAGCCCTCCTTCCATAGGCCAGGTCATGATGACTGGAACCGGAAAGGAATATCCCTTAAATGGGAAGGCATTTCCTTTTTAACCTGTACAGACACACAGTCCAAGAACACAACAAGAAGCAACCAAACATACTAGAACACAATAATATGCAACCACAAAGTAAACTGTTATAGTAAAAGAGTGTTGAAAGTAAAAAGGGGCTGGAATATAAGCCCAACTGTAAAGTACAAGTACAGTTGTAAGTATAATACAACTGAAAGAAAAAGGAAAATAGCTACTGGGTCATCCTCCGAGGTTCGGGTAGGTACAAATCACCTCCTCAGCACTCCATGTCCGTCAGTCTCCTCCACGTCACGTCACACCGAATGTTCCACCTCCAAGCACCATCCATTCCTATCTCCCTCATCCTCGATCAACATTGTACGTCGTCTGCACTAGACACAACAAGGTGCGGGCAAAGCCCATGCAGAGGTGAGTATAACAATACTCAGTAGGGATCCCATGACCCCTAGAGGTCTCCTAGAGTTCCACAAAGGAAAAACCACAAAGCAAGACATCAAATTTACTTAGGTATATGCCCATACATATACCTAAGTTATCAAGATATACTTATCTCATACATGAGGGAAGGACACCACATAGGTAACACCACGAAGGTAGAAGTACCACACAGGTAACACTATGAAGATAGATGTACCACACAGGTAACACCATAAAGATGATACCACAAAGGTAGAAGTACCACACAGGTAACACCACAAAGATAGAAGTACCACACAGGTAACACCACGAAGATAGAAGTACCACACAGGTAACACCACGAAGATGATACCACAAAGGTAGAAGTACCGCACAGGTAACACCACGAAGCTAGAAGTACCACACAGGTAACACCATGAAGATAGAAGTACCACACAGGTAACACCACGAAGATAGAAGTACCACACAGGTAACACCATGAAGACGATAGAAGTACCACACAAGTAACACCATGAAGATAGAAGTACCACACAGGTAACACCACGAAGACGATACCACAAAGTTAGAAGTACCACACAGGTAACACCACGAAGCTAGAAGTACCACACAGGTAAAAGACTCAACTCACAATCAGTTATAACTTAAATATAGAGGTACAAATGTTTAGTCATCACTAGATCATCTTATTCTGTTAAGAATCACTGCTGCTAACCCACACAGGATTGATAGGTAACTAACCCCCGCTGACCCACATAGGATCGATAGGTAACGAACCCCCGTTGACCCACACATGATCGATAGGTAACCAACCCCTGCTGACCCACACAGGATCGATAGGTAACTAACCCTCATTAACCCACACAGGATCGATAGGTAACTAACCCCTACTGACCCACACATGATCGGTATGTACTGACCCACAAAGGATCATTGAGTGCTGAGCCACATAGTATCGGTATGTGCTGAACCACACAGGATCATTGAGCGCTAACCCACACAGGATCGTTGAGCGCTAAACCACACAGGATCTGACCCACACAAGATTAGTATGCGCTGACCCACACAGGATCTCTGAACATTGACCCACACAAGATCTGACCCACACAGGATCTATAAATGCTGACTGATTAAGCTCACATTTTCACACATTTTATTTTGTAAATCATTTTTTATAATCCCACCATAGTGTTATTGTATGAGAAATTGTCACATTTTTAGATTTTAGTGGTATTTTGAGCTCAAATGAAAAAAAATGGTTAAATCTGGAAATTTGACAGATTTTTATGATAGGGGTATTTTCGTCATAACATTTACATTATAATTCCAAATTGTGTGATTTTTTTAAATATATGATATATTTATTAAAATGTTGACTTTAGGAGGATAGTACTATTCGATCATTTAGAGGCCCGAAAAAAATCATTTAATTTGGAAAGTTTTCGGGCGGATAGAATGAGACCCACCGACGTAACTGAAGCATAACTCGGCGCACACACCTCCAAATTAATTGATTCCTACTATAAAGGAAATAGGATTAAATAAGGCGAGTTAATGATGAATTTAAAGTCAAAATTTCCTCATTAAGGCATAATGTGAATGCTCCAAACATGTGGAAGGTGAAATGTCTCACCAGGAAGAAATTGTTGCACTAAGAAATTAATTCATAAAATCTGAATAATGCATCCACAATGTCCCATATTTTGTGGAGGGATGCGAAAGAAAGTGAGGAACAACTTTTATTAATGCACAAAGGTGTGAACCGACAGGTTGGAGGGCCATAATGTCCATGGAAGTTGAAGAATTTGAATTTGGCCAGTCAAATGGACAAATTAAAAGTCTTGGATTAAATCTTCCATAACTTCTACATATGATGGCCAATAAAGCTGAATTTTTTAGGGAAACTGGAGGAGACATTATGGAACAATATTTATGAAGACATCTATTACAAATGCAGTCATGTAGTGGAACATTCACATGGAAACTTTCGGATTAAATGTTTTGAGTGTGAATTCTTCACCTCCTCTCCCTATAAATATGTATCCTCACCCATTCTCAAAGAATTGGCACTTCTATGTGGCCATTTTCTATTGTTTTGTAGTTTATTTAAATTTTCATAGTATTATGAATTTTTAATATATATTTTTCTCTTCATCTCATTCTCATTTTTTTTATCTTGTGTTTTCCACCCCGTCTTTCTCTACTGCGATCTCTTATACTCTTGATCATGAGTAACTAACCCGAGAAGTTCTCAGAGGATCAATCCAGTGTTGAACCCAAGTCATTATACATTCATTTTTTTTTTGTTTCTTATTTTCTTAGATTTAGGCTGAGGGGGGTCTTAGTGGTCAATTCACCTTTGTGTCTCCACTTGTCACCCAAGGCTTAGCTTTCTCTTCTACAATATTCTCCCTCGATCGAGGAGGTTAATGTACTGTCTCTCGGTGATCGTTGAGTGCATCGTATATCCACACCCATAGGTAGAAGAGGATTTTCATGAATATGATGGAGCATGATCATTAATTATATTTGAAGCTAATAAAGAGGCAATGAAGGTTCATTTTGAATAATCTCCTGGGGGGATCTCCTTTCTATCTAAAATCATTCTGTTTGCATTGCATTGCATGTTTAATTTTAGTATTTCATTTTCAATTATCAATATTCATTTCTGAAAATTTTATTATATATATATATAAGTGAATTATAAGTAGTGATTAATTGACCATGAAAGCTCCTCAAGAGATTGACCTAGGTCAGCCACTGTGCTACACTTAGTATAAATATTTTTGAGAGTGTGCACGATAGTGCTTCATCAAATTCGCACTGTTACCAGAGAGCCAATTGGTTTTCATTCACTATTTTTATTCACATTGTGTAAATAATTTTCCTTTCATTTAAAAAAAATCATAAATTTTAAAATAAAAACTAAAAAAATCTTCTTTGTTCATGATGTATTCAAATTGTTATTATTATGCATGGACTAACCAATCTCAAGTGAAAGAAAATGTTTACAATGAACTTGATGCTCAGTTTCATAGGATTACTGCTAAAGTTAAAAAACTGGAGAGTCAAATAGAATTTATTGCTGAATATGTACGCTTATCCCTGGAGCAATCCAAACCTGAGCTGGAACCTGAACCAGAACAAGTGGTGGAAGAGATTTCACCAATAATTTTTTATGTTAAAGAACCTGAGGAGGGTGATAAGGAGATACTAAAGGAATTAATCACATCATCTCGCACTCAACCATTGCTCAAGGAGGTCCCTGAAGTACACATTCTAAGTGATGCACTGGTGGGAGGTCAACATTTTTTAGAAGAATCTTAGAATAAATTTGTCGAAGATAGCTTGAAACATGATCTTCCCATCCTTGATGATGAAAAATAAAAAACTTTTTACCTCTCTCTTGCTTTGTAAGATAATAAAGAAGATGCACCTACTGAGATTGAGTTGCCAATGGTCATTCCTGAAGAGATCAATTACCAAGATGACTTACTTGAAAGGGAAGATTTCTTTATTAATTCCTCATGTTTTAATCTTATTCAAGTTGAATTGTTTTCTGAATTCTATTTCTCTAAAATTGTTTATACAGTACAATGGGAGCAGACCTTGGATGTTAAAGAACAGACCACTTAGTGGTGGTTATTGAAGAAGAAGAGCCGGAGAAGATGGTGGTGAGACTACCTCCTCAACAAACAATTTCATACCATATAGAGGATGACACCACAAAAATTAACAGGGAACACCCCTATATTCTACTCCCTCCTACTCTGGACCTTAATTTTTCTCTTTATTATTTCTATGGAGTTGGTAAAATTCTTATCTACTTTGGGATTCTCTACTTTCAGTGTTTACTCGTGGAAACCAGGAAAATTCACATGTGGTGTTTTATCTCAAAAAAACCACACCCGCCTTCTAATTGGGTATAATCCACTGAAACTGCCTGACTAGGGGCAGTAAAAATCTATCACCCACTTGGGGGTCTAAAACAAGCATTATCTCTTTTCTTTTCCCTTTCTCTTTCTTTTTATTTATTTTTCTTATGTATTTTCATTACTTTATTGTAGTCTTAAAGTGGTAGCTTCTAGGAGCTTAACTCAAGGCATACACTTCAAAAATAAATTCAGTTTGTATCTTTCCTTCCCTTGGATTTTATACCTTTATATTTATATTTTGTTGATTTGAAATGAGGGGTAGTAAAATTTTAGTGTGGGGGAGTTTCAACCTACTTAGTTCTTCTTGTGTGATTTTCATTTTTTATCATATTTTTAGGATTTTTGAGCTTTAATGAATATTCTTATCACTTTTCACTCAACAATTGATTTTTAAAGAGTTGAAATGATTTTTGAAATAATTAATTTTAAATGATTGTTGATGTGAAAACATTTTTCTTGAATTGGATTGTCAATCATTTTTTTGAGTTTAATTGATTTTTTAAATCCATGCCCATGAAACACTGAATCTAAATATTTTTCCAATCCTGTGAGATATTCTAAACCACTTTTACAAATTATTCCTAATACCCACACCTTCTTGAGGGAAACTTGAATTTTGTGTGAGAACTAGAATTTGTGAATATTCTCTTTCGAAGCTTTGGATTTCATGAAATGTATTTGAAATGATTGAGGCATCTATTTGTCTAGCCACATTTTATCTTGAGACCCACCTTTACATTTATCCTTCGCAAGCCCTTATATTCCATGAATTTCCTTATAGGTTTAATCCACATTACAAGCCAATTTTTCCTTAACTACCCACACTTTTAGTATTTATGCATGGATATTTTAAGTTTGAGTGTGGGGGAAGGGTCTTTCGTGTGTGTTCATTGGGATGTGTATTATTTATGGGCAGTGCGATGTGTGTGTCAATATTTTTGGCAGTTGACAATAAGATAATTGGTCATGTGTCGTCATTTCATTGTGCTTTATTTGTTTCATCCATTTCTCCTTAAAAAAATGAAAAAAAATGGAGATGAGCTTTAATTCCTCATTGTACATTCTTTTATGACTCATGTCCCTCTTAAAAATCAAGGGAATGAATTTTCATTCATTCATTGTATTCAATTTTTAGCTCATCCTCCATGAAAAATAAAATAAAATAAATAAAATAAAGTTGTGCCTTTCTGGAGATTTGAAACAAAAGGGAGAAATTAGATGATATCATTCATTATAATCACTGATTTGATCATATACCATGTCATAAAATAGGGTTGGTTTGTTTTTCCACATTTTCATGTGGGATTGAGAGAGGAATTTCCTGTGTTTTCACTTGAATTAATCATGCATTATAATTAAAAGTCCAACCTCCTCTTTCTAGCCTGAAACTTTTTCAATAATTTTCCCACCAACCCTAAGACACAGAATCATTTGAACCTTTAATTAAATACCTTATTATTAAATTCATTTTCATGTTTCAATCTGTGTAGAAATGAGAATTTTCACAAACCTATGGTGATACAGGCGATTTTCAATTATGATTACAACTCTAGATTCAATTTCTCTTGAGTAAAGAGTGACATAAAATTCAATGTGAGGTAGGTTATGATTGGGCCATGGATTGATTTATGAGGTTGAAAAAATTTTAATGATTGAAATTAAAATTATAGATTCTTGTTTTTCATATATGACACATGATGGACATATATTTTGGATAAGATCATTGATATTTTCTCATTTTTGATTGTTGTGTGGAATTTGATTTGGATGTAAGATGATTGCCCAGGAGTGCAATGTTTAAGTGTGTGGGAGTGATTAAGTTCACATTTTCATACATTTTATACTTTAAATCATTGTTTATAATCCCACCATAGTGTTATTGTATGAGCAATTGTCACATTTTTAGATTTTAGTGGTATTTTGAGCTCAAATGCAAAAAATGGTTAAACCTGGAAATTTGACAGATTTTTATGATAGGGGTATTTTCATCATAACATTTACATTATAATTCCAAATTGTGTGATTTTTTTTTAAATCTATTATGTATTTATTACAACTTTGTCTTCATGAGGATGGTATGATTCAATCATTTGGAGGCCTGAAAAATCATTTAATTTGGAAAGTTTCTGGGCAGAAAGAATGGGACCCACCGACGTAACTGAAGAATAACTCAGCGCACACACCTCCAAATGCATTGATTCTTGATGGAAAGAAAATAGGATTCAATAAGGAGAGTCCATGATGAATTTAAAGTCAAAATACCCTCATTAAGGCATAATGTGAACACTATAAACATGTGGAAGGTGAAACATCTCACTAGGAAGAAAATGTTGCATTGAGAAATTAATTCATAACATCTGAGGAACGCGTCCACAATGTCCCATATTATGTGGAGGGATGATAAATAAAGTGGGGAACAACTTTTATTAAGTCACAAAGGTGTGAAACGACAGGTTGGAGGGCCATAATGTCCATGGAAGTTGAAGAATTTGAATTTGGCCAGTCAAATGGACAGATTAAAAAAGCTCAGATTAAACCATCCATAACTTCTACATCCGATGCCCAATAAAGCTTAAATTTTTAGAGAAAATTGAAGATAAATTATGTAAAAACATTTATGAAGACACTTATTACAAATTCAGTCATGTAGTGGCATATTCACGCGGAAACATTAGGATTAAATGTTTTGAGTGTGAATTCTTTACCTTCTCTCCCTATAAATATGTATCCTCACCCCTTCTCAAAACATTGGAACTTCTGTGTGGACATTTTCCATTGTTTTGTAGTTTATTTACATTGTAATAGTATTATGTATTTTTAATATATATTTTTCTCTTCATCTCATTCTAATTTTTTTATCTTCTGTTTTCCACCCCGTCCTTCTCCACTACGATCTCTTATACTTGTGATCATGAGTAACTAACCCGAGAATTTCCCAGGGGATCAATCCGGTGTTGAACTCATGTCATTATACATTCATTTTTTTATGTTTCTTATTTTATTAGAGTTAGGCTAAGGGGGGTCTTATTGGGAAAGGTGCCTTTGTGTCTCCACTTGCCACCCGAGGCTTAGCTTTCTCTTCTAAAATATTCTCCCTTGATCAAGGAGGTGAATGTGCGGTCTCTCGGCGATCGTTGAGTGCATCGTATATCCACACCCATAGGTAGAAGAGGATGTTAATGAATAAGGTGGAGCATGATCAATAAGTAGATTTGAATCTAATAAAGAGGCAATGAAGGTTCATTCTGGATAATCTCCTAGGAGGATCTCCTTTCTATCTAACATCATTCTGTTTGCATTCATTCTGTTTGCATTGCATTGCATGTTTAATTTTAGTATTTTAGTTTCAATTCTCAATATTCATTTCTGGACATTTTATTTTATATATATATATATATATAAGTGAATTAGAAGTAGTGAGTAATTGACCATGAAAGCTCCTCAAGAGATCGACCTAGGTCAGCCACTGTGCTACACTTTGTATAAATATTTTTGAGAGCGTGCACGACAACGCTTCATCACTGACCCACATAGGATCGATGTCCTTTCTTCACGTTACAGACTTCCATAGGTTTCCTCGCACCTGGTGCGCTCAAGTTCTATAGAATCTTCCCCTCTAGATATCAGTCATACCTTGACTGCCACTAAGCTCTACAAAAGAGTAACCCAAAGGTCCGCCATGTCGTAAGGGTACCATCGAGATAGAAGACACATCATTTGGATGCTCGGTCTATGAGTTATAAGCATTTTAGCTCTGAGGGCCCGGTTGGATTCGGTTTCGATCCAACCTAGACATACTCCAACTTTATCCAAAAATCAAGTGGAGTATACCAAAAGGACCTTCTCGATCCAATGAATCTAGTGTCATAGACGGTTCGTCAAATGGACGCCTGGTTCTCAAGATATGGCAAAAAAGGTCTATCTGGGTCCAGATGGGCCTAGGTCAAGTCTGACCCGGTCAGACCGACCTGGCCCGACCCGACCCGACCTGGTCTGACCCGACTCGACCCAGTTCGGGTTGACTCGGACCGACTCGGGTCTGGCCCAGTTGGGATGGGCTGTGGTGGGCCCGGCGCACTGGGCCGCGGACCGGCCTGGCCCGCTAAGGGGCGGCCCGCTCAGCTAGGTGTGGTTCGGCCTAGCCGCCACCCGGGGGAAGGCACCCCCCTCCCCCCCTGGATTCCTGAACATTCCAACAGGCCATTTGGCCTACTAGCATGCGGGACCCACCGGATCAAATCCTTCTTGGTGCATCGCAGCCGGTCGGATTCCCAGCCGGTTCTCCTCCCAGTAGCGTTACGACGCCACTATCCTCCCGCGGTCGGTCGGGTGTCGGCCACTCTCCGAGTGCACCGCCTGCTCAAGCCACGACCATCTGTTTGTCGGTCGCCCTCCGATGCGATGCCTGCTCGAACTGCGGTCGGTCGGGTGTCGACTACCCTCTGAAGTGCCACCGCATCTCGACAGTCGCGGCCTCCTCCTCTACCGGCAGTGCGGACGCATGCCGCCCTTCTTCCACGCATCATTGTAGCTTCATCCCAAGGCTGAAAAAATTGATATCCGCATATTCACAATCCTCGGGTCGAGATCTCTGCATCCATATGTCGCGCTCAACGAGACATTGTGTTTTCAGCGCGTTTAATTATTTGGCATCGAAGAATGCACGTAGAACGCATGAATAATGCATGAAGAATGAAAGAAAAGGGTCATGGTATAAGTGCAGAACAATGGCCATGTTTGTTTGGCCATCGTCATCGTGAATCAAGAATATTAAGAATCAAAAAATAGATTTAATCATACTTCAAATTAAAACCCCTACCTCGATCTTTTGTTGGAGGTGTCGTGAGGAGGAAGATGATGATGCTGACGTCGACGTTCGTTGCTCCCGCAAGATGCTTCTGATCCGGGCTCGAGCATCATCCACGTAGGAGGTTTGTTCTTCATTGTAGGATGTCCTTCCGAGTTCTCCCCAACTCTCCACTTTGCCAACGATCCCAACCAAAAGGGTGAGGAGCCAACTTTAATTGAGTTAAGATTATTAATTCAATTAAAGTTGGCACATTAATTAAATTAAATTTGGCACATTAATTAAATTAAATTTTCCACATTAATTGGGGTAATTTCATGGGTTAACTCACATTAAAGGGGGGTTTGGGTGGTCCCCACCACCAAGTATTCAAAATGGAGGTTTCAAGAAAATAAAATAAAATTTGTTGTTTTATTTTATTTTTATTCTTTTAACTCTCCCACAAAAATCTAGAAAACTAACTTCCACCCTCAACCTACTGCGATCGAGGTGAAGGTCTCCTTAAGAGAATATCGTCACTGCGAGTTCAATGGTGTCTTCAGATTTCAATTCCAAGCTGCTCGCGCGTTTACTAAACGTACCCAAAAAAAAGTTCGGAAAAATATTAACAGTCACCCTCGACCCGCGCCGATCAAGGTTAGGCTTTTACTAAGTAAAACATGCCCCAAAGAACCCAACGGTACTCTCATATTTCCATTCTGAGTTACTGTTTAAAAGTTATAGATTTTATAATAAAATAATTTTCACTTAATTATTTTATTTACAGCCAAAAACTAACTTTCACTGGTGGCCCGCACCGGCCAATGTTAGTATCTGCATAAATATAGAATACCCTCACAAGTTCAGTAGTGGTCTCAGATTTTTAATCCGAGTTATCGTTCGTGAGTTATAAGTATTTGAAAAATAAAATTATTTTATTTAATTATTTTATTTACAGTTATGCCATTTTTTGGTTTTCTCATAAGAGGCCCGCACCGACTCAAATTAAGTCGCGCCTAGGGTAAACCCGCCATCCTGAGCACAACGGTGCCCTTATATTTATAATCTGAGTAACCGTTTAAGAGTTATTACACTTTTTCAGGAAAACTACTTAGGCGCGCTAATTAAAACTTAACAAAACTTTGACGGATCATTCCGGGCACTCCGGGCCTCAGAATCATGCACTATCAGATTTTGAGGTCTCAAAATAATTCCATATAATTAAAAAAAATACATAATTTTTGGTACACTAAATTATCCCCACCTTAGGGATTTACGTCCCTAAAAGCCACATCATATACTAAGGAAACAAATGGGGGTATTGAGCACGGATCTGATCCTCTCGCTCCCATGTGCTCTCTTGGAGGTTCCCATGCTGCCAGAGAATGTACACTAGAGGTTTTGACCTCCCATGAAGGACCCACTCATGTCAATCCTCAATCTCTACTGGAACCTCCGTAAACATCATCTCATCGTCTAAGTCCAGCTCTCCATGGTCGATGACTTGAGAAGGGTCATGAACGTATCTCCTCAACTGGGATACGTGGAAGACATTGTTCACCCACTCCAACCATGGTGTTAGTGCCAAGCGGTATGCCACCTTTCCAATCCTATAAAGTATCATAAATGGTCCGATAAACCTCGGTGATAACTTGCCACCTCAGCCAAATCTTCGTAGTCCCCATCGAGGGGAGACTCGCAAGAAAACATGGTCCCCCCTCCTGGAACTCTAAATGTCTCTGTCTCTTGTCAGCATAAGACTTCTTCCAGCTTTGTGCAATCTTCACTTGCAGACAAGTGAGAAATCGTGATACAAACTCTACCACTGCTTTCTTCATCCCTGACCACCAGTGCTGACACCGAAAGTCCTGGTACATCTTCGCCACTCCTGGATACACTGCTAGATGGGACGTATAGAACTCCCTCAACACTTTCTCTCATAGCACCATCGGTACCATAGTATGTCCTCTGAATAGGATGACATGCTCCCCACCTTCATAAAATCCATCGGGTGCCTGTCATGTGGATATTTTGAGCACGTTGAGCCTCACAGTTAGTGTCCCCCACACTTTTTCACTTATGTTGGGAACTAAAAACTCAAAACTCCCACTGCCATGAGGTTAGGGCTGGCCGACTTAAGCGTGAACGGTTTCACCCTCATTTATATGATTTTGTCCTGTGCTGCATGGGTTTCCTTATTCTCCAACCAAGTAAAATCTCATTCCAATGTTGTAGGTAACCCACAACCTTTTTGCCTAATATAGTCAATCTGAGTATAAAATATGGATGTCTAGTTCATACCCAAACTAACGTCGTAAGGCCTCGACGCTGTCACCAAGAGGTTCCAACCGAAACTCTCACCTCAAGGGTCATATCACATCGTCGGTGTAATTGTGATTATTGAGTATCCTCCCAAAGGTACCTCCAGACGTGAGGGTCAAGTCAACGGATTAACCAGAAACTCTAGGTTTAGGATAATATTCATGGAAGTAATGAATGATTGGTATATATGTCTATTAATACGGAATCTATTAGTAGACACAGAGTGTTTATCGAATCATTCCTAGAGCACTTGGGTCGTACTCCTTAACTATATGTAGCTACTCCCTTCCCCCATCCTCTAGCTCTCTAAGCCTAGTGGGGACCACAAAGGGGGTGGTTGTAACATGTAAAAATGTACACCACCTCATGCTACTCTCCTAGCTCTTCTTTTATGTCTGCAACCCTATAGATTCATTTTTACCAAACACTTCTTCTTCCCAAAACATTTTTTTACACGCCCAAGTCTCTGAGACTGGCGCCATTTTCCTGATTTCCCACTACTAACATTCACTGGATGTATCCGCTCATCCAAAGAACATTCAACTGCAAAGGTTCTATCTAACACCCTAACATAGGTAGGAATGTATAGAGGAATAGTATTGGATCGGGCATCCTTAAACACACCACGCTCAGAAGTCCAAGACCTGAAGCACTGATCATATCGTATTCATTGAGTATTGGGAATGGTTGGTATGCCTCGATGAATACTTAGCTACCGACATGCCATCCTCCAGAAGCTGTAGAATCTCTAGAGAACTCTCAGCCACCTCCTCAAGCCAGTCCTCAGCCGCCTGTGAGTCGGGCTCGCCTCGGAACCTGAGGGGTATCTGATGCTAAAACTCGTGCAAGTAACTAAGCCTAAATATGTCCTCTACCGGTATCGCTGGTTATAACTGCTACCCAATGGGTGGTGGTGCTACTGGTACACCACCCGATGGTGCCAATGTAGTAAGAGGTCCCTGCACCGGAGCCTCATCGCTCGGTGGGCCATCATTGTGTACTCTCTCAGTAAACCTGGATGGCTGTCTTTGTGGAAGAATCCTGATAAGGAACAGGTGTGCCATGGTCATTAAGTTATACCTGGTGAGCTGACTCCAAATAAATCAAAAGAAAAACTTTTCAAAAACAGACGCAATCAGTGTTTTTGTGCGCTGAGTTGGAAATCAGAATTCAGGGTCCTGGTGTATGGATACATTGGTCGTCGCACCAACACTGGATTTCCCAAAATGAAAACCACACTCATAACACTTAACACTATTTCCACACAGAAAATATTAGAGTCCTAGTTCTTCGGTAGAACTAAACTCCTCTGATACCACTTTGTCACGACCCGTCCCTCGGGGCCCATGCTGTGACTACCCCAAGCCCGCCTTCCATAGGCTAGGGGCTGGTGACTAGCACTGGAAAGGCATATACCTTAAAAAGGAAGGTATTTCCTTTTTAACCTATACCGACACACATTCCAAGAACACAACAAGAAGCAATCACATAGACTAGAATGCAATAAGATGCAACCACAAAGTAAACTATTGTATTAAAAGAGTGTTGAAAGTAAAAAGAGGCTGGAATACAAGCTCAACTATAAAAGTACAAGTACAACTAGAAGTACTATAAAACTAAAAGAAAAAGGAAAACAGCTACTAGGTCATCCTCTGAGGTTCCTACCTATAGGGTAGGTACAGATCACCTCTTCAGCACTCCACATCTGTCAGTATCCTTCATGTCACATCACACCGAATGATCCACCTATGAGCACCATCCAATCCTAGCTCCCTTAGCCTCGATCAACACCGTATGTCATCTGCACCAGAAACAACAAGGTTCGGTAGAAGCCCGTGTAGGGGTGAGTATAACAATACTCGGTATGGACCCTAAGACCCCCATAGGTCTCCTAGAGTTCCACAAAGAAAAAACCACAAAGAAAGACATAAACTCTACTTTGGTATATGCCCATACATATACCTAAGTTATCAAGATATACTCATCTCATACATGAGAGAAGGAAAACACATAGGTAACACCACAAAGGTAGAAGTACCACATAGGTAACACTATGAAGATATAAGTACCACATAGGTAACACCACGAAGATGATACCACAAAGGTAGAAGTACCACACAGGTAACACCACGAAGCTAGAAGTACCACACATGTAACACCACAAAGATAGAAGTATCACACAGGTAACACCATGAAGATGGTGTCACAAAGGTAGAAGTACCACACAGGTAACACCACGAAGCTAGAAGCACCACATAGGTAACACCATGAAGATAGAAGTACCACATAGGTAACACCACGAAGATAGAAGTACCACACAGGTAACACCATGAAGACAATATAAGTACCACACAGGTAACACCACGAAGATAGAAGTACCACACAAGTAACACCATGAAGACGATACCACAAAGGTAGAAGTACCACACAAGTAACACCATGAAGCTAGAAATACCACACAGGTAAAAGACTCAACTCACAATCACGTATAACTTAAGTATAGAGGTACATATGTTTAGTCATAACTAGATCATCTTATTATATTAAGAAGCATTACTACTGACCCACACAGGATCGATAGTTAACTAACCCCCGCTAACCCACACAGGATCGATAGGTAACTAACCCCCGCTGACCCACATAAGATCGATAGGTAACTAACCCCCGCTGAACCACACAGGATCGATAGGTAACTAACCCTCGCTAACCCACACAAGATCGATAGGTAACTAACCCTCACTAACCCACATAGGATCAGTATGCGCTAACCCACACAGGATCGCTGAGCGCTGACCCATAGATGATATGACCCATTCAGGATCAGTATGCGCTGACCCACACAAGATCCCTGAGCGCTGACCCACACAGGATCGGTATCCGATAACCCACAAAGGATCACTTAACGCTGACCCACTCAGGATCTGACCCACACAGGATCTATATATTCTAACCCATCGATGTTCTTTCTTCACATTGCAGCCTGCCATAGGTTTCCTCACACCCGGTGTGCTCGAGTTCCGTAGAATCTGCCCCTCGAGATATCGGTCATACCTCGACCACCACTAATCTCCAAAAAAAAGTAACCCAAAGGACCTCCATGTTTTAAGGGTTCCAACGTGATAGATGGAATGTCATTCGGATGCCCGGTCTGTGAGTTATAAGCATTTTAGCTTTGAGGGCCCGGTTGGATTCGGGTTCGATCCAACCTGACCATACTCCAACTTTATCTAAAACTCAATTGGAGTATACCAAAATTACCATCTTGATCCAAGGATTCTAGTTCCATAGACGGTTCGTCAAATGGACGCTCGGTTCTCAAGATATGGTCAAAAAGACAAATCTAGGTCTAGATGGGCCTCGGTCCGGTCCGACCCGATCGGACTGACCCGCCCCGACCCGACCTGGGCCAACCCAACTCAACCCTATTCGGGTCGACCCAGCTCAACTCGGGTCCGGCCCGGTTGGGCTGCCCGTGGTGGGCCTGGCCCGACCCGCTAATGGGGGGCGCGGCCCACTCGACTGGGTGCAGTCTGCCCGGCTTGGTGCGGTCCGCACTAGCCACCACCCGAGGGAAGGCACCCCCACCTCAGATTCCCTAATGGTCCAATAGTCCATTCATCCGGATTCATAGTCTTCTGAGTGTCGGCTGCCCTCCGGTGCGCCGTCGCGGCTCGACAGTCGTGGCCTCCTCCTCTACCGGCGGCGCGGATGTGCGCCGCCCTTCTTCCACGCGTCATTGCAACTTCATCCCAAGACCAAAAAATTTGACGTCTGCATATTCACGATCCTCAGGTCGAGATATTTGTGTCTATATGTCGCCCTCAACGAGACATTGTGTTTTTAGCGCGCTTAATTATTTGGTATCAAAGAATGCATGAAGAACATGTGAAGAATGAAAGAAAAGGTTCAAGTTATAAGTGCGGAATGATGGCCATGTTTGCTTGAACATAATCATTCTGAATCAAGAATATAAAGAATAAATAAATATATTTAATCATGCTTCAAATTAAAACCCCTACCTCGATCTTCTGTTGGAGTTGTCGTGAGGAGAAAGGTGATAATGGTGACGTCGGCGTTCCTTGCTTCTGCAAGACACTTCTGATCTGGGCTTGAGCGTCGTCCACGTCGGAGGTTCGTTCTTCATTGGAGGGTGTCCTTCCGATTTCTCCCCAGCTTTCCCATTTTCCAATGATCCCAACCAAAAGGGTGAGGATCCAACTTTAATTGAGTTAAGATTATTAATTCAATTAAAGTTTTCACATTAATTAAATTAAATTTGTCACATTAATTAAATTAAATTTGGCACATTAATTTGGCGAATTCCAAGGGTTAACTCACATTAAAGGGGAGTGCGGGTGGTCCCCACCACCAAGTATTCAAAATGAATATTTTGAGAATATAAAATAAAAGTTGTTGTTTTATTTTATTTTTATTCTTTTAACTCTCCCACAGAAATCAAGAAAACTAACTTCCACCCTCGACCTACTTTGTAACACCTCGACCCCTCTAGACAGGATCCATTGCATTACATGTGATATTGGCATGGTTAGAAGGAATGAAAATCACAAAGGAATGATCATTTTAGTAGTCTTGAAGAAACTAGATATATATATTTAACACAAATTACATTGGATAAGGTTACAAGATACAATACATAATGAAAAACAAAAACTGCATCCAGAAGCACTCAATAAATGACCTCCTCTTCATAACCTGTTAAAGGTAAACAATGAAAGGGTGAGATAAAATGCTCAGTAAGGGTTAAAAATAGCGGAATCATGAGTACAATAATAAGTGAATCATAATCAATCTGACATAATCAAAATGGCATAGTGAATAAATGAACAACTAATGCCATTAATAAACTGAGAATGAAATTGCATCCTTAGATTTTGTCATAGTGAAAACCTCATGGATAGTAATAATAACTGATAATGAATAAATATAATGATTATTAATTGGATGTAATGTATCTGGAACATGAACCATAATACCGTAAAAACGGTTTAGTTCTATGGGTAGAAACCTGTCTGATTTTTTGGAAACAAACTTGAAGGGTCTGTCACCAAACTGTTTTGTCTCATGAGACCTACCGATGCATCGAGGGGCTGTAGTGGGCCCCAACCACATATACATCCAACCATTATTTATAAATATATTCAATAAAATATCAATATGTATTTACATTATCCGTATAGAATAGAGAATACGGATTCATCGACATTTCCATAGTCAAAACAACATTCAAAATAAATACCGTATGTAAAATGGTATACGGCTTAGACAATAATAATATCCATGATATGAGAATATAGATATTTAAATGGAATATAATTTCAATTGAAAAGTGATATCAAATGGGCAGTAGGTACACCACATAATAAAGAGTAGGTGCACAATTACTAAGCAAGTCACAATGAAGTGAAAATTGAGACAAAGCTCGTTACCGTGTTGTATTCAATTGAGTCGTATGACAAAGAGTTAATAACCACCAAAAGAGTCACAGAATAAAATGAATATAATGAGAACCATGATAACTTATGTCAAATGGAATTACACCTATACCACATATAAGAAATAAGAGGTGAACAATGGAGATCCCATAGAATTGAAAGTGAGATGAGAAAAACCCCTTCCAAACATTTCAACATGGTAACGAGTGTTCTTGTGAGGGATTAATGAGAGATAAAAGGTTATCCCATGATTTATATATCATAAGAGAAGTATGGGGGATATGATAAAACATAACCCATCATTAGAAATTAAAAACAAAAGCATACAAGATAGGGTGGATTCTTGAATAAAAGTGAGAGAGAGGATCCCTTACCTTATGCTTGAAGGTGTTCTTGACTTGTTATTAAAGACCTGAATAAACAAATTAGGATTATTAATTCATAAGTCCAGAACCTATTTTATATTTAAATGATTTATTATAATCATTTTTAGTTCATTATAGGCCTTTTTTATTGGTTATAAGGTTCAATTTCATTGTTCGGGCTCGTTTGTTTACTTGGTTTTAAATGATTGGTTCACTAATATTCAAGTTCAGATAAATATATAAGATGGATGTGGTTGCCCAGAAATGAAGTTATACACTATTAGTGAACATCCAGGAGATTACATGGTTTTAAATTTAATTCGGATTACTTAGATTGAAGTCGAATCTTTATAAATATATAACCTTAGTGATAACCATTTTGGTTAACCGGTGGGTTTGATTACGATGAACATGTTTTGCTTTATAACATAATACCATTTGTAAAAAAGTATTACAGAACTAAAAATAGGATATATTGCATAATAATCTGGTTAAACCATAATACAAATGGTTTCCTGACCATAATTAAATATTATAATAGAAATCGATAAACTTTTGTCCTTGAATGTGCTAAATTAGCACATCTCAAACGATGCTTTCATTTCTTTCAAATAAAAGTGGGGAAAGGGGAGAAGATCATGGAATATATACCATTAGAATGAAAACATTACAGTACATGTATGTTACTAGATTTATCATACTATTTTGGTGAAGGGAGGTGAGAAAAGAAACAAAAATAAAAGAACTTAAAAGAAAAGAAGGGATTTGAAAGAGGAATTTACCTCTTGAGACTTCCTAATTTGAGAACCTCTTAATGGGAGAGGTTTTGGTCTTTTTATGAGACCAAAGCTTGATGGACGTGGGGGAGGAGGTTGGGAAGGTATTTGGATGCACAAGGCTTGAGAGGAGTGAATGGAAGGGAGGTGAGAGAGGGGTTTTATAGTGGATGAGAGAGGGGATTTCTTAATATAAAACTCATTAATTTAATATTTCCTCTCAAGACAAAAAATAGTGAGTATTCCATTACCAAGAATAGTAATATATTCATGTGACTTCGAATCAATTGGGATTATATTAGCATATCATCATCAATGACTCAATTAATCCATTATTTAGCATTTATTGTGAATTATCGGATTTTACTATTCATGAAAAATTCAAGTATTTCATAAAAATCCCAAAAATGCACCCTAACCATTTTTCGATGTGTAGAATCCAAAAATGAAGTCCATTTTTCAAAAATAATTTTCTAAATATGATTAATTAAATATTTAATTAAATCATTATTTAATTGAAATATATAAACACTTAGAATATTCATCTTCATCTTTAGGGTGTCTAAATTCATTTATACACTAAAGGGTATGGATACAATTCATAAGAGTCATATTACTATTCTTAAGGTTAAGTTACTATTACTAAGGGTAGGTTACTATTCATAAGGGTAGGTTACTATTCACTAAAAATTAAGTTAATTCTATCATACTCTAAATATCATCTTGAACACAACCGTGAATATCAGATTTTTAAAATTCAAATCACAGAGCTGGTAAATTTAAGTTTAGTGGCTAAGTTATGGATATCTCCTATAAGTAACCATGTTTTGTTCCATAGGGGCTCAGTAATTCGTGAAATATAGGCTACCTAATGAATACAGTGTATTTAAGAGAAACATACCATAAGATGTTTGGGGTGCTACATTATTCCCTTCTTTGGAAATTTCATCCTCCAAATTTTATGTATAAATCCCACCAAAAAGATGTGGGTGATTATTTTTCATAACATCCTCAAGTTCCCATGTTGCTTCCTCCATATTCTGGTTTCTCCAAATAACCTTCACTAGGTGAGTTGTCTGATTTCTCATTATCTGCTCCGTTATGTCAAGAATCCCAATAGGCTTTCCACAATATGAAAAATCAGGTTCGAGTTCAATTTCTTCATATGTGAGAACATGAGTTGGATCTTGTATGTATTTCTTTAACAATGACACGTGGAATACATCATGAAATCTGGAGAGATTTGGCAGCATCGCTATATGGTAAGCTACAACACCGATTCTTTCCGGAATTTCAAATGGCCCGATGTACCTGGGGCTTAGTTTCCCTTTCTTACCGAACCTTAGAACACCCTTCCATGGAGATACTTTCAGAAACACATGATCTCCCACCTGGAATTTTAAATCCTTCCTCTGATTGTCAGCATAACTCTTCTGCCTACTTTGGGATACCTTAATATGGGCTTGAATTTTCTTCACATTTTCCGTGGTCTCTTAAATAAGTTTCGGGCCTATAAGTTTCCTCTCACCAACTTCATCCCAACAAGTTGGAGTTTGAAACCTCTTTCTATATAATGCTTCATACAGAGCCATTTTAATACTAGAATGGAAACTATTGTTGTAGGAAAATTCCACCAAAGGTAAGTATTGATCCCACATACCTTGTAAGTCAAGAGACCATGACCTCAGCATGTCTTCTAGAGTTTGTATAGTCCTTTCAGACTGTCCATCGGTTTGGGGGTGATAAGCAGTACTCATACAAAGATCAGTATTCAAAGCTTTCTGGAGACTTTTCTAGAACTTTGATGTAAATCGGGGATATTGATCAGATACAATTGATAGAGGTGCACCATGAAGTCTTACAACTTCATTAATATACAATCTTTCCAGGCGCTCGAGTGGAAAATCCTCTCGTATAGGAAGGAAATGTGCTGATTTTGTGAAACGATCAACAATTACCCATATTGCATCATTCCTTCTAGGTTTCCTCGGTAGTCCGGTGATAAAATCCATCATGATTTTATCCCACTTCCACATAGGAATAGGTATAGGTTGCATCACTCCTTTGGTATGTTTTCTCTCTTCCTTCACTTGTTGACAAACTAGACACCTTGATACGTAGTCAGCAATTTCCCGCTTCATATTATCCTACCAGAAATATTCCTTCAGATCTCTGTACATCTTGGTGCTACCCGGGTGTATAGAGAAATTTGAGCTATGAGAATCATCTAATAGTTCTCTTTTTAGCTCAGGTACTGATGGAACGCATAACCACTTCCCAAATTTCAGAACTCCTTCTTCATACACGAAGTCAGCCAGTCTTCCATCCTTGATAGCATTAATTTTCTAGTGCATATTCTCATCATCAGATTGAGAAATTTTTATTTTCTATAATAAAGATGGTTTAGCAATCATTTGAAAGAGAAAAGATGTTTCCCCTTCCTTTACAATTCTCATATCCATCTTCAGTAGATCCATGAATATATGATCTCTTTCAATCCTCATTTGATTCAGAAGGCCATGATATTTCCTACTTAATGCATATGCCACCTTATTCGCCTTTCCTAGGTGGTAGTGTATTGAACAATCATAATCTTTTAGTAACTCAAGCCATATTCTTTGCCTCATGTTGAGTTCTTTTTGTGTGAAAATGTATTTAAAACTCTTTTGGTATGTATAGATCTCACATCTCTCTCCGTAGAGATAATGCCTCCATATTTTCAGTGAAAATATTACAGCTGCTAACTCAAGATCATGAGTTGGATAACTTTTCTCATGAGTCTTCAACTTTCTTGATTCATAAGCAATAACTTTATCTTTTTTCATAAGGACACAACCCAACCCATTCTTTGATGCATCACTGTATATCACAAATCCATCACTTCCATATGGAAGAGTCAAAATTGGAGCATTGACCAATCTTCTTTTCAATTCTTTGAAGCATTCTGTACACTCTTTTGTCCACACAAACTTAACTCCTTTTCGTGTGAGCTTGGTTAGTAGGTTATCTAGTCGGGCAAAATTCTGAACGAAACGCTGATAGTAACCTGCTAAGCCAATAAAACTGCGTACCTCGGTTATGTTTGTTGTCATGGGCCAATCTTGGATTTCCTTTATCTTCACAGGATCAACTAGGATTTAATCCTTAGAGACAATATGCCCCAGAAAAGAAACTGATTGAATCCAAAATTCGCACTTGCTAAACTTCCCATATAATTCATTTCTTCTAAGAGTTTCCAGAATAATCTACAAGTGATTCTCATGATCTTCATAGCTTTTTGAGTATCCCAGGATATCATCGATGAACACCACAACAAAGTTATCAAAATATTCCTTGAAAACTCTATTAATTAAATCCATGAAAATAGAGGGTGCATTAGTCAGTCCAAATGGCATCACCGTAAACTCGTAATGCCCATACTTGGTTCAAAATGTGTCTTAGGAATATCTTCCTTCCTCACACACAGCTGATGATATCCGGACTGAAGATCAATCTTCAAAAAGTATTGGGCTCCATGGATTAGATAAAATAAATCATCAATCCGAGGCAGAGGATACTTATTATTTATTGTAATAGCATTGATTTCCCTATAATCAATGCATAGCCTCATGGATCCATCTTTCTTCTTGACAAACAGGACCGGGGCTCCCCATGGAGAAACACTAGGTCGAATAAATCCTTTTTCACTCAAATCCTCTAGTTGTTTCTTTATCTCTACCAATTCCACATTGGCCATTCTATAGGGAGTCTTTGATATAGGTCTTGCATCAGGAGTTAAATCAATAGAAAACTCAACCTCCCTCTCTAGAGGATGTCCAGGTAAATCATTTGGAAATACATCAATGCACTCTTTCACTATGTTTACATCTTTAATTTTAATATTTCTTTACTAGCCCACAGATGTTGGTTTATCTTCCTCTCCAAGTATTGCATTTAGTAGAGCTACTGGGGGTGGTTCTCGATAAGAATCAAGTGGCGATGTTTCTGCCCTAAAGACAAGGAATTATACACCATTTTAAAAAATTGTAACTTCCTTCTTCTTACAATAAATCTTTACATCATAATTTGACAGCCAATCCATGCTGAGAATTATATCAAATTCAATCATTGGTATGATGACAAGGTTAGCAACTAAATCACGTTTTGGTGACTGGATGGGGACTAGTCGACATTCCTTTGTTGCAATGATACATCCCCTGGGAGTTTTGACTAACAACTCCTTTATTAAATCAAATTGGATATATCTATTTTTTTTTTGGAAAGCTGAGAAGATATAAATGAATGCGATGATACAGAATCAAATAAGGTGTTGTCTAAGTTTTAGGAAACAATTAATATACCTACCACCACATCATTAGGAACTTCGACCTCCGCAGTTGTAATCGCATAAGCTCTCCCTTTCTCTCTTGGCCTTTTCTGAGTCATGTTTCCTTGGAGTTTAGGACACGCATTTGCATAGTGTCCCATATCTATACAGTTGTAGCATTGAATATCATTGAATTGTTTCTTCCCCTTGCATTCATCATATCGATGACCCTTTTTTTCACAGTTATAGTAGACTCTCGTGCCTTTCAAGCATTTCCCGAGATGATTCTTTCCACAGTTCTCACATAATGGGAAACTATTCATTCCCTTGCTCTTCTTTGGTGCTTCTCCTTTTCCTTTGTTATCAGAGTACCGCTTCTTATCTTGGTTTCCTTTGAAAATATTTGATCTAGAAAATTCCCTCTCTATTTTGATGGAACTTGATACAATTCCATCATATGATGAAAAATGTTTGAGAAGCCAGTGCCCTCCGAAGACATGGCTTAAGACCTTCAAAGAAATTATCAATCTTGTCTGCCGAGTCACGTACGTAATCTATGGAATACCTGGCCAGCCTTTTAAAAGTAGCCTCATACTCTGCAACATTGTCTTCGTCCCTTTGTTTCAAGATAAGGAATTTCCGCTTCATTTTAGTTCATTGCTCACGAGGGAAATATTTCTCGAAGAATATTTCCTTAAAATTCCTCCACTCTATATCTTCTATTTCTTCTTCCTCCATGGTGTTCTGAATTAGGGACCACCATTGGTCAACGTCACCCTTGAGACAATATACTGCCAGCACCACCTTCTCATTTTTATTTCATCTTAATGCCATGAATATCTTTTCAAGTGACTTGATCCACTACTTAGCTACCACTGGATTAGTAGTCCCACTGAAAGATGGGGGCTGCTGCCACATGAAACGATCCAACACACGTGTGGAATGTTTATTAGTTACAACTTGAGTAAGTTGTCCCAATATAGTCATGATCTGATCTGCTCCAACATTGACTGTGTTGACTTGCTCAGTAGGTAGATCCCTACCTTTCCCACGAGTATTGATTCCCCTTCTTCCATTAGACTCCATTTCTAAATAATGGGATAAACAATATTAGTTTATGAATCTTAAATATAAAATCACTCAACATAGATGTAAATTCTATGCATAGCTAATCTTATAAACATGGTTTATCTGTGGTAAAATTTACATTAAACTCCATCATAATGGCTTGTAAAGAAAATATGAATTGTACTAAGCATATCCCCCATGATTTTCATAACCAAGAGTGTAGCAAGGCTCGTTGTCGTGTACCAGTTCCCGTTCAAGTCTAGTTTAAAGCAGTGTTTTCGGGTTTTAGCCCTAGATACATCTGTACCAGAGCCGCCTCTACCTGCTCGTATCCATACAGAGATGTATTGCTTGAAAGATCCACATAATCTATTCCTTACCAAAATACCAGGATGTTCTTGTAATTTTATCCTCAAATGCTACATTAGGGCTTTGTTCCCTACAATATATTTCCTACTCTAGTTTCCAAGTTTCCTACTAAACTTCCTCTGATACCAACTGTAACACCCCGACCCCTCTAGATAGGAGCCGGTGCATTACTTGTGATATTTTCATGCTTAGAAGGAATGAAAATCCCAAAGGAACGATCAGTTTAGTATTATTGAAGAAACTAGATACATAGATTGATCAAAAATTACATTGGATAAGGTTACAAGATACAATACATAATGAAAAACAAAAACTACATCCACAGGAACTCAATAAATGACCTCCTCTTCATAACTTATTGAAGGTAAACAATGAAAGGGGTAAGATCAAACGCTCAGTAAGGGTTACAAATAGTAGAAGCATGAGTACAATAATAAGTGAATCATAATCAATCTGACATAATCACAATGGCATAGTGAATAAATGAACAACTAATGCCATTAATAAACTGAGAATGAAACTGCATCCATAGATTTTGTCATAGTGAAAACCTCATGGATAGTAATAATAACTGATAATGAATAAAGAGAATGCTTATTAATTGGACGTCATGTATCTAGAACATGAACCATAATACCGTAAAAACGGTTTAGTTCTATGGGTAAAAACCAATCTGATTTTTTGGAAACAAACTCGAAGGGTCTGTCGCCAAACTATTTTGTCTCATGAGACCTACCGATGTATCGAGGGGCTTTAGTGGGACCCACCCACCTTTACATACAATCATTATTTACAAATAGATTCAATACAAGAGCAATATGTATTTACATTATCCGTATATAATAGAGGATACGGATTCATCAACATTTCCATAGTCAAAACAACATTCAAAATAAATACCATATGTAAAATGGTATATGAATTAGACAATAATAATATCCATGATATGAGAATATGGATATTTAAATGGAATATAATTCCAATTGAAAAGTGATATCAAATGGGAAGTAGGTACACCACATAAGAAATAGTAGGTGCACAATTACTAAGCAAGTCACAACGAAGTGAAAATTGAGACAAAGCTTGTTACCGTGTTGTATTCAATTGAGTCGTATGACAAAGAGTTAATAACCACCAAAAGAGTCACAAAATAAAATGAATATAATTAGAACCATGATAGCATATGTCAAATTTCAGTACACCTATACCACATATAAGAAATAAGAGGTGAACAATGGAGATCCCACAGAATTTAAAGTGAGATGAGAAAAACCCCTTCCAAACATTTTAGCATGGTAATGAGTGTTCTTGTGAGGGCTTAATGGGAGATAAAAGGTTATACCATGATTTATATATCATAAGGGAAGTATGGAGAAGATGATAAAACATACCCCATAATTATAAATTAAAAACAGAAACATACAAGATAGGGTGGATTCTTGAATAAAAGTGAGAGAGGATCCCCTACCTTTTGCTTGAAGGTGTTCTTGAATTGTTATTAAAGACATGAATAAACAAATTAGGATTATTAATTCATAATTCCAGAACCTATTTTATATGTAAATGATTTATTATAATCCTTTTTAGTTCATTCTAGGCCTTTTTGAATGGTTATAAGGTTCAATTTCGTTGTTCGGGCTTGTTTGTTTACTTGGTTTTAAATGATCGGTTCACTTATATTCAAGTTAGGATAAATATATAAGATAGATGTGGTTGTCCAGAAATGAATTTATACACTATTAGTGAACATCCAAGAGATTACATGGTTTTAAATTTAATTTGGGTTACTTAGATTGAATTCAATTCTTTATATATATATAACCTTAGTGATAACCGTTTTGGTTAATCGGTGGGTTTGATTACGATGAACATGTTTTGCTTTATAACTTAATACCATTTGTACAAAAGTATTACAGAACTAAAAATAGGATATATTACATAATAATTTGGTTCAACCATAACACAAATGGTTTCCTGACCAGAATTAAAGATTATAATAGAAATCGATAAATTGTTGTCCTTGAATGTGCTAAATTAGTACATCTCAAACGATGCTTTCATTTCTTTCAAATAAAAGTGGGGAAAGGGGATAAGATAATGGAATATATACCATTAGCATAAAAACATTCCAGTACATGTATGTTACTAGATTTATCATACTATTTTGGTGAAGGGAGGTGAGAAAAGAAACAAAAATAAAAGAACTTAAAAGAAAAGAAGGGATTTTAAAGAGGAATTTACCTCTTGAGACTTCCTCCTTTGAGAACCTCTTAAGGGGAGAGGTTTTGGTCTTTTTATGAGACCAAATCTTGTTGGACGTGGGGGAGGAGGTTGGGAAGGTATTTGGATTCACAATTCTTGAGAGGACTGAATGGAAGGGGGGTGAGAGGGGGGTTTTATAGTGGAGGAGAGAGGGGATTTCTTAATATAAAACTCATTAATTTAATATTTCCTCTCAAGACAACCAATAGTGAGTATTCCATGACCAAGAACAGTAATATATTCATGTGACTTTGAACCAATTGGGCTTACATCATCAGATCATTATCAATGACTCAATTAATCTATTATTTAGCATTTATTGTGAATTATCAGATTTTACTATTCATCAAAAATTCAAGTATTTCAGAAAAATACCAAAAATGCACCCAAACCATTTTTCGGTGTGTATATTCCAAAAATGAAGTCCATTTTTCAAAAATAATTTTCTAAATATGATTAATTAAATCATTGTTTAATTGAAATATATAAACACTTGGAATATTCATCTTCATCTTTAGGGTGTCTAAATTCATTTATATACTAAAGGGTATGGATACCATTCATAAGAGTCACATTACTATTCTTAAGGTTAATCTACTATTCCTAAGGGTAGGTTACTATTCATAAGGGTAGGTTACTATTCATAGAAAATTAAGTTAATTCTATCAGACTCTAGATATCATCTTGAACACAACAATGAATATCATATTTTTAAAATTCAAATCACAAAGCTGGTAAATTTAATTTTAGTGGCTAAGTTATGGTTATCCTTTATAAGTAACCATGTTTTGTTCCATAGGGGCTCAGTGATTCCTTAAATATAGGCTACCTAATGAATACAGTGTATTTAAGAGAAACATACCATAATATGTTTGGGGTGCTGCATTATTCCCTCCTTCAAAAATTCCATCCTCAAAATTTTATGTATAAATCCCACCAAAAAGATGTGGGTGATTCTTTTTCATAACATCCTCAGGTTCCCATGTTGCTTACTCCATATTCTGGTTTCTCCAAATAACCTTCACTAGGCGAGTTGTCCGATTTCTCGATATCTTCTCCCTTGTGTCAAGAATCCCAATAGGATTTTCACAATATGAAAAATCAGGTTCCAGTTCAATTTCTTCATATGTGAGAAAATGTGTTGGGTCTGGTATGTATTTCTTTAACAATGACACGTGGAATACATCATGAACTCTGGAGAGATTTGGTGGCATCACTAGATGGTAAGCTACAGCTCCGATTCTTTCCAGAATTTCAAATGGACCGATGTACCTGGGGTTCAGTTTCCCTTTCTTACCAAACCTTAGGACACCCTTCCATGGAGATACTTTCAGAAACACATGATCTCCCACCTGGAATTCTAAATCCTTTCTCTGATTGTCATCATAACTCTGCTGCCTACTTTGGGCTGCCTTAATATGGGCTTGAATTTTCTTCACCTTTGTCGTGGTCTCTTCAATAAGTTCTGGGCCTATAAGTTTCCTCTCAGCAACTTCGTCCCAACAAGTTGGAGTTCGACACCTCTTTCCATATAATGCTTCATACAGATCCATTTTAATACTAGAATGTAAACTATTGTTGTAGGAAAATTCCACAAAAGGTAAGTATTGATCTCACATACCTTGGAAGTCAAGAGAGCATGACCTCAGCATGTCTTCTAGAGTTTTTATAGTCCTTTCAGACTGTCCATCGGTTTGGGGGTGATAAGAAGTACTCATACAAAGCTCAGTATTCAAAGCTTTCTGGAGACTTTTCTAGAAAATTGATGTAAACCGGGGATCTCAATCGGATACAATTGATAGAGGTGCACCATGAAGTATTAAAACTTCATTAATATACAGTCTTGTCAGGCGATCGAGTGGAAAATCCTCTCGTATAGTAAGGAAATGTGTTGATTTTGTGAAACGATCAACAATTAACCATATTGCATCGTTCCTTCTAGGTGTCCTCGGTAGTCCAGTGATAAAATCCATCATAATATTATCCCACTTCTACATAGGAATAGGTAGAGTTTTCATCACTCCTTTGGGATGTTGTCTCTCTTCATTCACTTGTTGAAAAACTAGACACCTTGATACGTAGTCAGCAATTTCCCGCTTCATATTATCCCACCAGAAATATTTCTTCAGATCTCTGTACATCTTGGTGCTACCCGGGTGTATAGAGAAATTTGAGCTATGGGCATCGTCTAATAGTTCTCTTTTTAGCTCAAGTACTGATGGAATGCATAACCTCTTCCCAAATTTCAGAACTTCTTCTTCATACACGAAGTCATCCAGTCTTCCATCCTTGACAGCATTAATTTTCTTATGCAGATTCTCATCATCAGATTGAGATATTTTTATTTTCTCTAATAAATATGGTTTAGCAATCATTTGAAAGAGAAAAGATGTTTCCCCTTCCTTAACAATTCCCATATCCATCTTTAGTAGATCCATGAATATAGGATCTCTTTCAATCCTCATTTGAGTCAGAAGGGCATGATCTTTCCTGATTAATGCATCTAACACCTTATTCGCCTTTCCTGGGTGGTAGTTTATTGAACAATCATAATCTTTTAGTAACTCAAGCCATCTTCTTTGCCTCATGTTGAGTTCTTTTTGTGTGAAAATGTATTTCAAACTCTTGTGGTCTGTATAGATCTCACATCTATCTCCATAGAGATAATGCCTCTATATTTTCAGTTCAAAGATTATAGCTGCTAACTCAAGATCATGAGTTGGATAATTTTTCTCATGAGTCTTCAACTGTCTTGATGCATAAGCAATAACTTTATCGTTTTACATAAGGACGCAACCCAGCCCATTCTTTGATGCATCACTGTATATCACAAATCCATCACTTCCAGATGGAAGAGTCAAAATTTGAGCATTGACCAATATTCTTTTCAATTCTTCAAAGCATTTTGTACACTCTTTTGTCCACACAAACTTAACTCATTTTCATGTGATCTTGGTTAGTGGGTTAGCCAGTCGGGTGAAATTCTGAACGAAATGTCGATAGTAACCTGCTAATCCAATAAAATTGTGTACCTCGGTTATGTTTGTTGGCATGGGTCAATCTTGGATTGCCTTTGTCTTCGCAGGATCAACTAGGATTCCATCCTTAGAGAGAATATGGCCCAGAAAAGAAACTGATTGAAGCCAGAATTCACACTTTCTAAACTTCCCAAATAATTCATTTCTTCTAAGAGTTTCCAGAATAATCCGCAAGTGATTCTCATGATCTTCATAGATTTTTTAGTATACCAGGATATCATCGATGAACACCACAACAAAGCTATAAATATATTCCTTGAAAACTCTATTCATTAAATCCATGAAAACAGAGGGTGCATTAGTCAGTCCAAATGGCATCACCGTAAACTCGTAATGCCCATACCTAGTTCGAAATGTTGTCGTAGGAATATATTCCTTCCTCACACACAACTGATGATATTCGGACCGAAGATCAATCTTCAAAAAGTATTGAGCTCCATGGAGTTGATCAAATAAATCATCAATCTAAGGCAGAGGATAATTATTCTTTATTGTAATCGCATTGATTTACCTATAATCAATTCATAGCCTCATAGATCCATCTTTCTTCTTGACAAACAGGACCGGGGATCCCCATGGAGAAACACTAGGTCGAATAAATCCTTTTTCACTCAAATCCTATAGTTGTTTCTTTAGCTCTACCAATTCCACAGTGGCCATTCTATAGGGAGTCTTTGATATAGGTCTTGCATCAGGAGTTAAATCAATAGAGAACTCAACCTCCCTCTCTGGAGGATGTCCAGGTAAATCCTCTAGAAATACATCAATGTACTCTTTAACTATGTGCACATCTTCAATTTAAAGATTTCTTTCCTTACCCATAGATTTTGTTTTATCTTCCTCTCCAAGTATTGCATTTAGTAGAGCTACTGGGGGTGGTTCTCGATAAGAATCAGGTGGTGATGTTTCTTCCCTAAAGACAAGGGATTCTACACCATTTTCAAAAATTGTAACTTCCTTCTCCTTACAATAAATCTTCGCATCATAATTTGACAGCCAATCCATGACGAGAATTATACCAAATTCAATCATTGGTATGATGACAAGGTTTGAAACTAAAGCACATTTTGGTGACTGGAGGGGGACTAGTCGACATGCCTTTGTTGCAATGATACATCCCCAGGGAGTTTTGACTGACAACTCCTTTATTAAATCTAATTGAACATATATAATTTTCTTGGAAAACTAAGAAGATATAAATGAATGCAATGATCCAGAATCATATAAGGTGTTTTCTAAGTTTGAAGAAACAATTAAAGTACCTACCACCACATCATTAAGAACTTCTACCTCCACGGTTGTAATCTCATAAGCTCTTCCTTTCTCTCTTGGCCTTTTCTGAGTCATGTTTCCTTGGATTTTAGGACACTCATTTTCATAGTGTCCCATCTCTCTGCAATTGTAGCCTTGAATATCATTGAATTGTTTCTTCCCCTTTCATTCATCGGATTGATGACCCTTTTATCTACAGTTATAGCAGACTCTCATGCCTTTCAAGCATTTCCCGAGATGATTCTTTCCATAGTTCTCACATAATGGGAAACTATTCATTCCCTTTCTCTTATTTGGTACTTCTCCTTTTCCTTTGTTATCAGAGTACCGCTTCTTATCTTGGGTTCCTTTGAAAAGATTTGATCTATAAAATTCCCTCTCTGTTTTGATGGCACTTGATACAATTCCATCATATGATGAAATTGTTTAAGAAGCCAGTTCCCTACGAAGAATTGGATTAAGACCTTCAAAGAAATGATCAATCTTGTCTTCCGAGTCACGTACGTAATCTACGGCATACCTGGACAGCCTTGTAAAAGTAGCCTCATACTCTGCAACAGTGTCTTCTTCCCTTTGTTTCAAGCTAAGGAATTTCTGCTTCATTTCAGTTCATTTCCCATGAGGGAAATATTTCTTGAAGAATATTTCCTTAAAATTCCTCCACTCTATATCTTCTATTTATTCTTCCTCCATGGTGTTCTGAATTAGGGACCACCATTGGTCAGTGTCACCATTGAGACAATATACTGCCAGCACCACCTTCTCATTTTTATTTCATCTTAATGCCATGAATATCTTTTCAAGTGACTTGATCCACTACTTAGCTACCACTGGATCAGTAGTCCCACTGAAAGATGGGGGATTCTGCCGCATGAAATGATCCAACATAGGTGTGGAATGGTTATTAGTTACAACTTGAGTAATTTTTCCCAATATAGTCATGATATGATCTGCTCCAACATTGACTGTGTTGACTTGCCTAGTAGGGAGATCCCTACCTTGCCCACGAGTATTGATTCCCCTTATTCCATTAGATTCCATTTCTAAATAATGGGATAAACTACATTAGTTTATGAATCTTAAATAGAAAATCACTCAACATAGATTTAAATTCTATGCATAGCTAATCTTATAAACATGGTTTCTCTAAGGTGAAATTTACTTTAAACTCATCTATAATGGCTTGTAAATAAAATATGAATTATCCTAAGCATATCCCCTGGGAGGGTTGTAACCAAGAGTGTAGCAAGGCCTGTTGTCGTGTACCAGTTCCCGTTCGAGTCTAGATCAAAGCGGCGTTTTCGGGTTTTACCCCTAGATACATATGTGCCAGAGCCGCCTCTACCTGCTTGTATCTAGACAGGGATGTATTTTTTGAAAGATCCACATAATATATTCCTTAGCAAAATATCAGGACGTTCTTGTAAGTTTATGCTCAAATTCTACCATAAGTCTTTGTTCCCTACTATATATTTCCTACTCTAGTTTCCAAGTTTCCTACTAAACTTCCTCTGATACCAACTGTAACACCCCGACCCCTCTAGACAGGAGTGGGTGCATTATTTGTGATATTGGCATGGTTAGAAGGAATAAAAATCCCAAAGTAAAAAATCAGTTTAGTAGTCTTGAAGAAACTAGATACATATATTTAACACAAATTACATTGGATAATGTTACAAGATACAATACATAATGAAAAACAAAAACTGCATCCACAAGCACTTAATAAATGACCTCCTCTTCATAACCTGTTGAAGGTAAAAAATGAAAGGGGTGAGCTCAAATTCTCAGTAAGGGTTACAAATAGCAGAAGCACAAGTACAATAATAATTGAATCATAATCAATATGACATAATCAAAATGGCATAGTGAATAAATGAACAGCTAATGCCATTAATAAACTGAGAATGAAACTGCATCCATAGATTTTGCCATAGTGAAAACCTAATGGATAGTAATAATAACTGATAATGAATAAAGAGAATTATTATTAAGTGGACGTCATGTATCTGGAACATGAACCATAATACCGTAAAAATGGTTTAGTTCTATGGGTAAAAACCCGTCTGATTTTTTGGAAACAAACTCGAAGGGTCTGTCGCCAAACTGTTTTGTCTCATGAGACCTACCGATACATAGAGGGGCTGTAGTGAGACCCACCCACCTCTACATCCAAGAATTATTTATAAATAGATTCAATACAAGAGAAATATTTATTTACATTATCTTTATAGAATAGAGGATACAGATTCATCAACATTTCCACAGTCAAAACAACATTCAAAATAAATACCGTATGTAAAATGGTATACAGCTTAGACAATAATAATATCCATGATATGAGAATATGGATATTTTAATGGAATATAATTTCAATTGAAAAGTGATATAAAATTGGCAGTAGGTACACCACATAATAAATAGTAGGTGCACAATTACTAAGCAAGTCACAACGAAGTGAAAATTGAGACAAAGCTCGTTACCGTGTTGTATTCAATTGAGTCGTATGAAAAAGAGTTAATAACCACCAAAAGAGTCACAGAATAAAATTAATATAATGATAACCATGATACCATATGTCAAATGGTAGCACACCTATACCACATATAATAAATAAGAGGTGAACAATGGAGATCCCACAGAATTGAAAGTGAGATGAGAAAAACCCCTTCCAAACATTTCAGCATGGTAACGAGTGTTCTTGTGAGGGCTTAATGAGAGATAAAAGGTTATCCCATGATTTATATATCATAAGGGTAGTATGAGGGATATGATAAAACATACCCCATCATTAGAAATTAAAAACAAAAGCATACAAGATAGGGTGGATTCTTGAATAAAAGTGAGGGAGAGGATCTCTTACCTTATGCTTGAAGGTGTTCTTGACTTGTTATTAAAGACCTGAATAAACAAATTAGGATTATTAATTCATAATTCTAGAACCTCTTTTATATTTAAATGATTTATTATAATCCTTTTTAGTTCATTCTAGGCCTTTTTGATTGGTTATAAGGTTCAATTTCATTGTTCGGGCTCGTTTGTTTACTTGGTTTTAAATGATTGGTTCACTTATATTCAAGTTCGGATAAATATATAAGATGGATTTGGTTGTCCAGAAATGAATTTATGCACTATTATTGAACATCCAGGAGATTACATGGCTTTAAATTTAATTTGGGTTACGTAGATTGAATTCGAATCTTTATATATATATAACCTTAGTGATAACCGTTTTGGTTAATCGGTGGGTTTGATTACGATGAACATGTTTTTCTTTATAACTTAATAACATTTGTACAAAAGTATTAAAGAAATAAAAATAGGATATATTACATAATAATCTGGTTCAACCATAACACAAATGGTTTCATGACCAGAATTAAATATTATAATAGAAATCGATAAGGCGTTGTCCTTGAATGTGCTAAATTAGCACATCTCAAACGGTGCTTTCATTTCTTTCAAATAAAAGTGGGGAAAGGAAAGAAGATAATGGAATATATACCATTAGAATGAAAAAATTCTAGTACATGTATGTTACTGGATTTATCATACTATTTTGGTGAAGGTAGGTGAGAAAAGAAACAAAAATAAAAGAACTTAAAAGAAAAGAAGGGATTTGAAAGAGGAATTTACCTCTTGAGACTTCCTCCTTTGAGAACCTCTTAAGGGGAAAGGATTTGGTCTTTTTATGAGACCAAAGCTTGATAGAAGTGGGGGAGGAGGTTGGAAAGGTATTTGGATGCACAAGTCTTTAGAGGAGTGAATGGAAGGGGGTGAGAGGGGGTTTTATAGTTGAGGAGAGAGGGGATTTCTTAATATAAAACTCATTAATTTAATATTTCCTCTCAAGAAAACCAATAGTGAGTATTCCATGACCAAGAACAGTAATATATGCATGTGACTTCGAACCAATTGGGCTTACATCAGCAGATCATCATCAATGACTCAATTAATCCATTATTTAGCATTTATTGTGAATTATCAGATTTTACTATTCATCAAAAATTCAAGTATTTCAGAAAAATCCCAAAAATGCACTCTAACCATTTTTCGACGTGTAGAATACAAAAATGAATTCCATTTTTCAAAAATAATTTTCTAAATATGATTAATTAAATATTTAATTAAATCATTCTTTAATTGAAATATATAAACACTTGGAATATTCATCTTCATCTTTAGTGTGTCTAAATTCATTTATACACTTAAGGGTGTGGATACCATTCATAAGAGTCATATTACTATTCCTAAGGGTAAGTTACTATTCCTAAGGGTAGGTTACTATTCATAAGGGTTGGTTATTATTCACCAAAAAATAAGTTAATTCTATCAGACTCTAAATATCATCTTGAACACAACCGTGAATATCAGATTTTTAAAATTCAAATCACAGAGCTGGTAAATTTAAGTTTAGTGGCTAAGTTATGGCTATCTCCTATAAGTAACCATGTTTTGTTCCGTAGGGGCTTAGTGATTTGTGAAATATAGGCTACCTAATGAATACAATTAATTTAAGAAAAACATACCATAAGATGTTTGGGGTGTTATATACTACAGTCGAGGTGAAGGTGTCCTTAACCGAATATCGGTGTTGCGAGTTCAACGGTGTCCTCAGATTTCAATTCCGAGCACTGATTCAAAAGTTACAAAACGCCGCTCGCGCGTTTACTGAACATACCTGAAAAAAAGTTTGAAAAATATTAACAGTCACCCTCGACCCACGTCGGTCAAGGTTAGGCTTTGCCTAAGTGAAACACACCCAACGAACCCAATGGTAATCTTGGATTTCCAATCCGAGTTACCATTTAAAATTTATGGATTTTACAATAAAATAATTGTAACTTAATTATTTTATTTATGGCCAAAAACTAACTTTCACTAGTGGCTCGTGCCGGCCAATGTTAGTATCTGCCTAAAGAGAGCATGCCCTCATGAGTTTAGCTGTGGTCTCAGATTTTTAATCTGAGTTACTGTTCGTGAGTTATAAGCATTTGAAAAATAAAATAATTTTGTTTAATTATTTTATTTACGGTTATGCCATTTTCAGGTTTTCTCACAGGAGGCCCACGCCGACTAAAAATAAGTCGCGCCTATGGTAAACCCACCATCCTGAGCACAATGGTGCCCTATGATTTTTGATCCAAGTAATTTTTTAAGAGTTATTCCAGTTTTTCAGGAAAACTGCTTACGCGCGCTAATTAAAGCTTAACAAAACTTCAAAGGATTATTCCGGGCACTCCGGGCCTCATAATCATGCACCATCAAATTTTGTGGTCTCGAAATAATTTCATATAATTAATAAAAATATATGGAATTTCTGAGACATTACAGTCAAGGGGCACAATCTCTATGTAGAGGACCCATACCCTAGTATAACAGGAGGGTTCCACTCAATAGATAGCTAGAGGACCCATGCCATATCTTAGTAGGAGGGCATCACTTTGATGATTGAGGACCCATTCCTTATCTCCATAGGAGGGTTCCACTTGATAGTTAATAGAGGACCCATTCCCTATCCAGCAGGAGTGTTCCACTCTAGTGGTTGGTAGAGGACTCATGCCCTGATCAGGAGGAGAGTGCCACTCTATTGGTCGAGGGCCCATTCCCTGTCCAACAGGAGGGTTCCACTCTAGTGGTTAAGGACCCATTCCCTGATACCATATGAGGGTACTTATACCATCCCGCCATTTTATAACATAAACTTTCATTACATTACACAAAACTGAGGATCTTTAAGGTCTAGTGTCTTGGAAACCAGGAACATAATACATGAAAACAACATAAAACATTCTTCTTAAACACTTGAAAGGCGTCTCCTTAAGTTCATTCTAGGTTCATTACTGCATCTCATAACCTGGGGACATACATCAAAAGAAAGGGTGAGCAGAAGGCCCAGTAAGGGAAACAAGAGGAACATTTTACATGTGAACTTGAGATACTTCAATAAGGACATGAAAAGAACTTTAAGTCATGAGAAAGAAATCATGAGGCATTTCATAATAAAAATAACATTTTTCATAACTTGAAGATGTGGCTACAACATTTAATATTGACAATCGTTTCGTTTCACCAAGGTCCATCCCCAAGGTGTCGTTAAAAATTACCAAGGTTATTCACCAAGGCGTCGTTAAAAATTACCAAGGTTATTCACCAAGGCGTCGTTAAAAATTACCAAGGTTATTCACCAAGGCGTCGTTAAAATGGTCATCTCTAGAGATTAAGTCTTTACCCAATGCATTGGAGCGCTATCAGGGCGCACCCTTAAATTTGCCTTTATTATCATGTGAGCCACATATATCATCATCAAACATTTCATAAATAACCCACATAGCATAAAATAAATGGGTTTCATTTCATAATCATAACGTTTTAAAAACTGCTTTAAAGACATGATCTTTACGTCACTTTAAAACCCACGAAGAGGGAAAGCGGGTCTCATGTATGTAAATACCAGAATTTAAAATGGAACATTTTGATATATATGTGAATACCCTTGTAGAAATAAGAGCTTTGAGTATTCACTTTATAACATAAAATAATTTTTGAGAAAAGAGAGAGACATTTTGAGGGGAAAATTCTGCAGCATAACGGCTAAGTTTCGGGGTTTTAGAAAACATTGAAATGAGAGGGGACATGGGCCACCCACTCATAAATGATCCATAAAACAGTAGGGTGAAAGAGTAAGAAGGACATATGGACATGGTAATGAAATTTTAGGGACATACCATTTGAAATAAAAAAACATGGAAGGAAAAAGATTAGATTTCTCTTATGAAAATCCGGCAGCCTTACGGCGTCACTTAACTTCAAAAGAAAATGATTTGACAAGATCAAGTAGGGTCCCTCATCATATGATCATAAGAGATCAGTATGATAGATATAGAGATCATACCCCAGTATAATAAAAAGGAACTTGAAAGACATGACATGAAAATCGAACTTGAAAAATGAGAAGGGTGAAAGAATCCCTTAAAATTCGGCAGCCTTACGGCGTCACTTAAACTTTCATAAAACGAAATGATGAGAGTAAGAGGGGATCTCTCATCATATAAACATGAAAGGGCAGTAAGAGGAATATAAAAGAACATCCTCTCCCATAAAAACATGGAGCATAATAGGAATTACATAAAAGAGATTACATGAAAAGAAAGAGAGGGGTCGGATCCCTTACCTTAAAACGTGACTCTTGAAACTCAAAGGATTGGACCTTGAGGGCTTGGGGGCACCTTGGGAGGACTCTTTGGAAGGTAAGAAGGCCAGAACTTCGTTGGGGGAGAGTTGGGAGTGAAAACTAAAGGAGGAAATGGTGGGTATTTATAGGGAAAGTGAGGGGACAAAGCATTAATGGCCAAGGGACACCTCACATGTGCTTTTCTCAAACCCATGTGCTCTCCCTTGTCATTTATCATGGAGTTAGGCCACATGGGGCCCCCAAAACAATAATTCATCACCCTTGGCCGGACAACCCTCAAAAGATCTCATGACATCATCATGACACCATTATGATGTCATTAAACATACCGAAACCCTAAAACTGTATTTTTACTATTCACTAAAAATTCAACCTTCTCAGAATAACCCCAAAATTTAACCTTAACCAAATATCAATGCTCTGATTTCAAAAATGAAATCCATTTTATAAAAATAATTTTCTAAATATTTTTAATTTAATTTTTAAATAAAAACACTATTCATCGAAAATTCACTTTTTTCAGAAAAATCCCCAAAAATTACCATAACATAATATCGATACTCTGAGTTCAAAAATGAAGTCATTTTTATAAAAATAATTTTCTAATTATTTTTAATTAAATTTTTAATTAAAAAAAACACTATTCATCCGAAAAAACTAATACTTGAATAATAATTTATGAAACCGTTATTTACCCATTTTATTGAATCACATTACTTAATCTAGGTGTCTGAATTATATTAAAACTTTCTTTGAGTGAAAATTACTAATCCATTTGGTCACATTACTAATCCTAAGCGTAAAATCACTATTCATAATTTACTATTCATCAAAAATTAAGTTGATCTTATTAGACTCCAAATTCCTTAATGAACACTTTTGTAGAAGACCATTTTTTGAAAATCATTACACATCATTAGTTATTTAGGGTTTACATAAATATTTCAAAATATCCCTTTTTCAAAATTCATCAATAAAATACATTCTAAAATTATCTAGACATTTGAAATTTCACAAACATCACTAAAGGAAGAAATCTCAATTTATTCACCCGAAAGGATTACACAAGGAAACTAGGGTCTCATCACATAGCCCCTTATAACACTGGCATAAGACCTAAGTGTAAGGTGTGCTATGGTGAGAGAATCTGAGGGAGTCTCAGATAACATTGCCCTAGTAGCAATCTCCACTAACTTGAACTTCTCCTGCAAGCGTTTTCGTTCAAGCTTGACACGCTGGAGCTCGGCTTGGGCTTGGTCCAAAGCGAAGCCCACAGATGCTACCTCCTTCCCAAGCTCTGATAAGTGGGATTCATAAGGGTTGAGTCTACTGGATGAAGCCATCGACTCCTCTTTCTGCATTAACCATTAACATCTTATTAAATCAATAAGAGTAAGTTAATATACTACTCAAAAAGATTGGGTCGTTACATTCTTCCCCCCTTAAGAAATTTCGTCCCTGAAATTTATACTTGAGGCCTAGTCGAAAAGGTGAGGGTACTTTTGCTTCATCGTTTCCTCAGGCTCCCAAGTCGCTTCTTCATATTTATGATTCCTCCACAACACTTTCACAAGGTGGGTAGTCTTGTTTCGTAGGACCTTGTCTCTACGGTCCAAGATCTCCACTGGCTGCTCTTCATAAGAGAGGTCATGTTCAAGTTGTACCACCTCTGGGTTCAGTACATGCGAAGGGTCGGGTATGTACTTCCTCAAGAGAGATACATGGAAGACATCATGAACTTGAGCTAGGTTTGGTGGAAGTGCTAGACGATAGGCCACTGCTCCTATGCGATCAAGGATTTCATAGGGGCCAATGTACCTAGGGCTGAGCTTCCCTTTCTTCCCAAACCGCATGACTCTCTTCCATGGAGAAATTCGAAGGAAGACTTTGTCACCAACACCAAACTCCAAGTCCCTTCGACGATTGTCATCATAGCTCTTCTGCCGACTCTGAGCAGCCTTTATGTGTTGTTGGATGGCATGAACCTGTTCCGTCATCTCTTGCACGAGATCAGGCCCAAGAAGCTTCCTCTCACCAGTTTCATCCCAACAAGTAGGAGTTCTACACCGCTTTCCATATAGAGCTTCATAGGGTGCCATCTGAATACTCGAATGGAAGCTATTGTTATAGGAGAACTCAACTAATGGGAGGTGTTGATCCCATCCACCTTTAAATTCCATTGAGCATAATCTCAGCATGTCTTCGAGTGTCTGAATAGTCCTTTCAGATTGGCCATCAGTTTGAGGATGATAGGCCGTACTAAAATTCAATTCAGTATTCAGAGCATGCTGAAGACTTCTCCAGAACTTTGATGTGAATCTTGGGTCACGATCAGATACGATGGATAGTGGTACCCCATGCAGCCTTACCACTTCCTTCACGTATATCTTGGCAAGCTGATCCAGAGAGAAATCTTCCCGAATAGAGATAAAATGGGCTGTCTTGGTGAGACGGTCCACAATAACCCATATTGCATTGTTTCCTTTGGATGTTTTCGGGAGACCAGTTACAAAGTCCATGGTGATATTATCCCACTTCCATACTGGTATGGGTAGCGGTTGTAATACCCCCTTAGGAAGTTGCCTTTCTGCCTTTACCTGCTGACACACCAGGCACCTTGTAGTGTAATCGGCAATCTCCCTCTTCATGTTATCCCACCAATAATGATCACGAAGGTCTCTATACATCTTAGTGCTTCCTGGATGTATAGAGAAGGTAGAGCTATGAGCTTCATCCATCAGTTCTTTCTTTATCTCCGGAATAGATGGAACACATAGTCTTGTACGAAATTTCAATACACCTTCTTGATCAATATTGAAATCAGGGAATATCCCATCTTTTACAGCCTCCAACTTCTCCTGCAGCAAAGGATCTTCTTTTTGAGCCTTCTTGATCTTCTCTAGTAATGAAGGTTGAGAAATCATTTGGAATAGGGTTGATGATGTCCCTTTCCTTATAATTCCCATGTCCAGTTTTACTAGATCTTTAATCAAGGGATCTCCTACGATCCTTATTGTTGCCAGAACAACAGGATCTTTCCTGCTTAACGCATCCGCGACTTTGTTTGCTCTTCCAGGGTGATAATGAATTGAACAATCATAGTCTTTAATAAGCTCCAACCATCTCCTTTGTCTCATGTTCAATTCTTTCTGTGTGAAAATATAATTTAGACTTTGGTGGTCAGTGTATATATCACATTTCTCCCCATAAAGATAGTGCCTCCATATCTTTAGAGCAAAAACAACTGCCGCCAGCTCTAGATCATGCGTAGGATAATTCTGCTCATGAATCTTCAACTGTCGAGATGCATAAGCAATTACCTTGTCATTTTGCATAAGGACGCACCCAAGCCCTTTCAGAGATGCATCACTAAAAATAACGAATCCTTCTCCGATAGAGGGTAGTGTTAACACAGGTGCAGTAACCAATCTCTTCTTCAGCTCTTGGAAACTTTCCTCGCATTCCTTTGTCCAGATGAACTTAACCCCTTTTCGAGTCAACTTGGTTAGTGGATTAGAAAGCCGTGAAAAGTTTTTCACAAACCTCCTATAATATCCTGCTAAACCAAGGAAACTACGAATCTCAGTTACTGTTGTGGGTTGAGGCCACTCTTCTACAACCATTGTCTTTGCAGGGTCAACCGAGATTCCTTCATTGGTTACGATGTGCCCCAAGAAAGCCACTTGTTGTAACCAAAACTCACACTTGCTGAACTTCCCAAAGAGCCTCTCCTTCTGTAGAGTTTTCAAAATAACCCTCAGATGATCTTCATGCTCCTCACGACTTTTTGAATATATCAAAATATCATCAATAAAAACTACCACAAAGTTATCAAGGTAGTCCTTAAAGACTCTATTCATCAAATCCATGAAAATAGCAGGAGCATTAGTCAAGCCGAAGGGCATAACAGTAAACTCATAATGCCCATATCTTGATCGGAAGGCAGTCTTTGGAATATCTTCCTTCTTCACCCTCAATTGATGATAACCAGATCGAAGGTCAATCTTAGAGAAGAATTGAGCCCCACGAAGTTGGTCAAATAAATCATCAATTCTTGGAAGGGGATATCTGTTCTTCACTGTGATCTCGTTCAGTTCTCTATAATCAATGCATAGCCGCATTGATCCATCCTTCTTCTTCACAAAGAGAACTGGTGCTCCCCAAGGAGACACACTCGGTCGGATAAACCCCTTCTCCAACAAGTCTTGGAGTTGTTTCTTTAACTCTTCTAGCTCCACATTTGCCATTCTATACGGAGTCTTTGATATCGGCTGAGACCCAGGTACGAGTTCAATGGAGAACTCTACCTCTCTTTCTAGGGGAGGTCCAGGTAACTCCTCAGGAAATACATCCATGTATTCCTGAACAATCGGAACATCTTCTATTTTTATGCTCCCTTTCCCTTCTTCCTCATCACCGATTAACTCCATGAAGAAAGCTATGGGAGGTGCTTCTAGATAGGGATCAGTTCGGGATACCTCTCCTCGGAAGATAACTGTAGGTCGTTCATTCAAGACGACTGAGATTTCCTTACTTCTGCATTTGATCTTAGCATTATACTTTGAGATCCAGTCCATCCCTAGTATAATGTCGAATTCCATCATGGGAATGACTACTAGATTTGTGATAAGATTGTGCTCACCAAAGTAAACACTAGAGTCTCTAAACACTGTTGATGCATGGATAATCCCACTTGGAGTCTTGACTGACAACTCTACCTCAAGCAATTTGGGGATTGACTCTATATTCCTTGCAAACTTGGAGGAAATAAAGGAATGCGTAGAACCAGAATCAAATAAAGTACTTGCTAGTTTTGAGAGGACAACAAGAGTACCTGCTACCACATCGTTCGGGACTTCAACTTCAGCTGTTGTGATAGCGAAAGCACGACCTTGCTCTCTTGGCCTCTGCTGAGGTTGGTGGTGATTCCCCTCCACCGCCCTTGGATTTGGACATTGGTTAGCAAAGTGCCCAAGCTGTCCACACTTGAAGCATGTGACTTCGGGTAGGGCCAGAACCATCTTTCCTCTGTCGTTAGTGTTGGGAAGCTGAGGCTTCACCTCACTATGACAATTCCAAGCAATATGGCCTCCTCTTCCACACTTGTAGCACTTGCCACTTCCGTTCAAGCAATTCCCCAGATGATTCTTCCCACATTTATTGCATGTGGTAAGATGCATTTGCTTTCCACCTCTTCCCTGATCAAAAGACCTCCCTAAACTGGGCTCCAACGATCTCTTCTTTTCATTTGGTTTATGAGACCATTGTGTCTCACCAAACTCCAGCTCGACTTTCATAGCACTTCGAACTATTTCTTCATATCTATCATAGTCCCTGTTTGCTAGATTCTTCCGCAGATGAGGTCGTAGTCCACCAAAGAATCTATCAACCTTCCCATTAGGATCCATGACAAAGCTTGAGGTATAACGGGAAAGCCTTGTGAAGTTCATCTCATAGCTTCCGACAGATTCGTTCTCCTTCTGCTTCAGCTCGAGAAACTCTTTCTCCATTCTTGTTCTCATGGAACGAGGGAAATAATTGTTAAGGAAAATTCCCCGAAATTCTTCCCACTCCATAGCTTCTATCTCTCCTCGTGGCTTCGTGTTTTTGATCAGTGACCACCACTGATCAGCTTCTCCCTCTAGGCGGTAAACAGCAAGGGTGACTTTTTCTTGTTCCGAACAATGAAGTACAGAAAAGATCTTTTCAATGGAGCTTATCCATTGTTCCGCAACCAAAGGGTCAGTAGATCCACTGAATGTTGGCGGTCGTTGACGCATGAAGGACTCAACAGAGTGTTGTTCCCTTCATGGTGAGGTCGGCCTCTCAGCTTGATTCAAGTTATTACTCATAACTTGAGTCAGTTGGTTCATCATTCGCATGAATGTTTCCATTCCGGCTTCCATCGGAGGGCCGTCAGCACATGGTGCATTGCGGTCACCATCGGCACGGTTCCTCCTATTGCCCGCCATCTTCTAAAAGAATAAAACCTTAGTGAGAAACTTATTTCATTTATGAGTCTTTTAACTAAGACTTCATGCTTATAAAATTACACTTTTCTATAATTCCTTCATAATGATTCATAAAAAGCTTGTGATTAACCAAACATATCCCCCGGGAGTGTCGTAACCAAGAGTGCAGCAAGGCCCGTTATCGTGCACCAGTTCCCGTTCGAGTCTAGCTCAAAGCGGTGTTTTCGGGTTTTACCCCTATGTACATTTGTGCCAGAGCCGCCTCTACCTGCTCGTATCCAGACAGGGATGTATTTGTTTGATAAACCACTTACTCAATACTTACCAAAATACCAGGAAGTTTTCCTATATTTAAACTTTTCTATAGGGTTCTTCCTATAGTTTTTATATCCTAATTTCCACAAATAACTAAACCATCCTCTGATACCAACTATACCATCCCGCCATTTTATAACATAAACTTTCATTACATTACACAAAACTGAGGATCTTTAAGGTCTAGTGTCTTGGAAACCAGGAACATAATACATGAAAACAACATAAAACATTCTTCTTAAACACTTGAAAGGCGTCTCCTTAAGTTCATTCTAGGTTCATTACTGCATCTCATAACCTGGGGACATACATCAAAAGAAAGGGTGAGCAGAAGGCCCAGTAAGGGAAACAAGAGGAACATTTTACATGTGAACTTGAGATACTTCAATAAGGACATGAAAAGAACTTTAAGTCATGAGAAAGAAATCATGAGGCATTTCATAATAAAAATAACATTTTTCATAACTTGAAGATGTGGCTACAACATTTAATATTGACAATCGTTTCGTTTCACCAAGGTCCATCCCCAAGGTGTCGTTAAAAATTACCAAGGTTATTCACCAAGGCGTCGTTAAAATGGTCATCTCTAGAGATTAAGTCTTTACCCAATGCATTGGAGCGCTATCAGGGCGCACCCTTAAATTTGCCTTTATTATCATGTGAGCCACATATATCATCATCAAACATTTCATAAATAACCCACATAGCATAAAATAAATGGGTTTCATTTCATAATCATAACGTTTTAAAAACTGCTTTAAAGACATGATCTTTACGTCACTTTAAAACCCACGAAGAGGGAAAGCGGGTCTCATGTATGTAAATCCCATAATTTAAAATGGAACATTTTGATATATATGTGAATACCCTTGTAGAAATAAGAGCTTTGAGTATTCACTTTATAACATAAAATAATTTTTGAGAAAAGAGAGAGAGATTTTGAGGGGAAATTCTGCAGCATAACGGCTAAGTTTCGGGGTTTTAGAAAACATTGAAATGAGAGGGGACATGGGCCACCCACTCATAAATGATCCATAAAACAGTAGGGTGAAAGAGTAAGAAGTACATATGGACATGGTAATGAAATTTTAGGGACATACCATTTGAAATAAAAAAACATGGAAGGAAAAAGATTAGATTTCTCTTATGAAAATCCGGCAGCCTTACGGCGTCACTTAACTTCAAAAGAAAATGATTTGACAAGATCAAGTAGGGTCCCTCATCATATGATCATAAGAGATCAGTATGATAGATATAGAGATCATACCCCAGTATAATAAAAAGGAACTTGAAAGACATGACATGAAAATCGAACTTGAAAAATGAGAAGGGTGAAAGAATCCCTTAAAATTCGGCAGCCTTACGGCGTCACTTAAACTTTCATAAAACGAAATGATGAGAGTAAGAGGGGATCTCTCATCATATAAACATGAAAGGGCAGTAAGAGGAATATAAAAGAACATCCTATCCCATAAAAACATGGAGCATAATAGGAATGACATAAAAGAGATTACATGAAAAGAAAGAGAGGGGTCGGATCCCTTACCTTAAAACGTGACTCTTGAAACTCAAAGGATTGGACCTTGAGGGCTTGGGGGCACCTTGGGAGGACTCTTTGGAAGGTAAGAAGGCCATAACTTCGTTGGGGGAGAGTTGGGAGTGAAAACTAAAGGAGGAAAGGGTGGGTATTTATAGGGAAAGTGAGGGGACAAAGCATTAATGGCCAAGGGACACCTCACATGTGCTTTTCTCAAACCCATGTGCTCTCCCTTGTCATTTATCATGGAGTTAGGCCACATGGGGCCCCCAAAACAATAATTCATCACCCTTGGCCGGCCAACCCTCAAAAGATCTCATGACATCATCATGACACCATTATGATGTCATTAAACATACCGAAACCCTAAAACTGTATTTTTACTATTCACTAAAAATTCAACCTTCTCAGAATAACCCCAAAAATTTCACCTTAACCAAATATCAATGCTCTGATTTCAAAAATGAAATCCATTTTATAAAAATAATTTTCTAAATATTTTTAATTTAATTTTTAAATAAAAACACTATTCATCGAAAATTCACTTTTTTCAGAAAAATCCCCAAAAATTACCATAACATAATATCGATACTCTGAGTTCAAAAATGAAGTCATTTTTATAAAAATAATTTTCTAATTATTTTTAATTAAATTTTTAATTTAAAAAAACACTATTCATCCGAAAAAACTAATACTTGAATAATAATTTATGAAACCGTTATTTACCCATTTTATTGAATCACATTACTTAATCTAGGTGTATGAATTATATTAAAACTTTCTTTGAGTGAAAATTACTAATCCATTTGGTCACATTACTAATCCTAAGCGTAAAATCACTATTCATAATTTACTATTCATCAAAAATTAAGTTGATCTTATTAGACTCCAAATTCCTTAATGAACACTTTTGTAGAAGACCATTTTTTGAAAATCATTACACATCATTAGTTATTTAGGGTTTACATAAATATTTCAAAATATCCCTTTTTCAAAATTCATCAATAAAATACATTCTAAAATTATCTAGACATTTGAAATTTCACAAACATCACTAAAGGAAGAAATCTCAATTTATTCACCCGAAAGGATTACACAAGGAAACTAGGGTCTCATCACATAGCCCCTTATAACACTGGCATAAGACCTAAGTGTAAGGTGTGCTATGGTGAGAGAATCTGAGGGAGTCTCAGATAACATTGCCCTAGTAGCAATCTCCACTAACTTGAACTTCTCCTGCAAGCGTTTTCATTCAAGCTTGACACGCTGGAGCTCGGCTTGGGCTTGGTCCAAAGCGAAGCCCACAGATGCTACCTCCTTTCCAATCTCTGATAAGTGGGCTTCATAAGGGTTGAGTCTACTGGATGAAGCCATCGACTCCTCTTTCTGCATTAACCATTAACATCTTATTAAATCAATAAGAGTAAGTTAATATACTACTCAAAAAGATTGGGTCGTTACAGTACTACTCAGATAGAAGATAGAGGACCCATTCCCTACTCGATAGGAGGGTTCCACTCTAATGATCTAGGACCCATGCCTTGGCTTTATAGGAGGGTGTCACTTGATAGTTAATAGATGACCCATGCCCTGCTCATCATGAGTATGCCACTCTAGTATTTTGTAGAGGACCCATACCTTTCCCAGTAGGAGGGTTCAACTCTAGTGGTCGATGACCCATGCCCTGATACCACAGAAGGGTACCACTCGGATATAAGATAGAGGACTCATGCCCTGCATAGCTGGAGGTTTCCACTTTCTAGTGGTCGAGGAACCATTCACTAACTCCTTAGTTGGGTTCCACTCATTGGATAGGTAAAGGAATCATACCCTATCCTGTTAGGAGGGTTCCACTCAGATCTCTCTGATGATCATGCCTGATCACTACCGTCGTTGAGCATCGCCTAAATAATAATCACACCTGTAACATCTCGCATCGTATCTCAAAATACAATATAAAGGCTACCATTGTATTCTATGTGGAAAAACACTCAGTATAGGATACTCATGGGCCAAAATATGAGTTAAAACAATGGAGATATGATAGGTATAAGTTCCATAAAAAGGAAGATAGGGGTATACAATGTGTAAGGGGACCCACATGGTGTGTGGTCCTGCTCCACTATCTGGTCGTATCCCTTATGGTACATGGATCACTTCTCATGTATCCCTACATAGTGTTTATAAAGACTACACGATGTGTCTCAACCACCCGGGGTCCTTCCCATGCTCCTGGGCATGATTGTGTAACCTTTCCTATGTCTATATATAACGACCCAAACTTTGGTTAATGAGAATCCCTCTTGATCTAATTAAATGCCTTAGTATGTGAAATGGTCATACAGCATATGAACTTATTTTTTTTATGTTTTTGGATTTTAAAATACCATTAAGAATTGGGACCATTGCTAATATATTCGTTGAATATTGATCAAATGATTAGTATAAATATGGGCTTTGACAATCTAATTTACTCAGACAAAGGAATCGATGGCCTCATCCAGTAGAATTGCTCCATATGAAGCCCATTTATCGGAGCTTGGAAAGGAGGTGGCATCATTGGGCTTCACCCTTGACCAAGCCCAAGCTGAGCTTCAACAGGTTAAGCTCGAACGGAACCATCTACGGGAGAAGTGGAAGTTGATAGAGATCACCATGCGTGTAATGTTATCCGAGCCACCCCAAGAGTCTGTCACCATCGCGCACCTCACCCTTTAGTCTTATGCGGGTGTTTTGAGGGGTTATTTAACAAGACCCTAGTATTATGTTTATGTACATTATTTTTGTATATAATAATGAATATACTTTCATTTTATTATTGTTACCTTGTAAATAATTTTTAAAGCACAAATAGTATTTTTAGTTAATGTTCAACTAAGAAATCTATTTTGATGAATTAATGGATTTTTTTGAATTAAATAATTTTTTAATAAAATATTATTATTATTATTAAATTAATTTTTATTAAATATAAATTATAGTGTAATTCTATGAATGCAATTGTAATTTTTATTAAGGTTTGAAAGCCTTTTTTGTCAAAACCCATGAATTTTCGATAAATGCCGGTTTTTATTTTAAAAGTAAAAATTAACATATTTAGAGAATTATTTAGATAAAATTAATATTATTTCTAGAATCAGGACATCGAAATTATCCAACAGTGAATTTTTCATAATTTTCTGAGACAGTCAAATTTTTGGGTAAAAATTAAATACCGTTTAAATATATAATATGTTTTATGACATCATAATGACCCAATAGTTATGTAATAAAATACTATAATCCTTATTTTCGGACAATATATGTTTTACCATTAAAATAATGTTATTTTGGGTTTGTTTTACTTATTTTACGAAGCATTAATGGACCCTTCAAGACTTATTAAACATCTTGTCTTTTTAAATTGTTTTCCTTGGGAGTGTGACTCACCTCCACATAAGTAACCCCATTATTTTAATAATTTAGGACTTTGGAATTATAAAATATTGTTTTCCACTTCCCTTTTCCAAAAACCATGGTCAAAAACCATGGGATGATTTGTGGTTTTTATTAGTTTAATGTGAGGATCCCAAACCTAAATAATAAAGAATTCCCTCACCTTTCCTATATAATCCCACCCAAGATCCCAATTCCTCCTCACTCAAACCCTTTTTATTTTATCCAAACTCTGACCTACTATCTATAGAATCCTCCCAATGTGCCCTAAGCTTCCAATAAGCCTCTCTCAAGCCTCTCTCAAGCCTTTGGAATCATACTTACAAGTAAGGGTTTTTTCTTCTTTTCTTATTTTTGTCCAATTTTCTTAATGTTGTTATGCCCTTTTAATTTCAATTATAAATGTTAGGGTATAGTTATGAATCTCTCCCATACTTCCCTCTTTATGTTTTAATAATTTGAGACCCCTTTCTCTCTCATTAAATGCCTCCCATGTACACCCGTTACTATGCCGAAATTCCGAAAGGAATTTCTCTCTCCTCATTTACATTCAAGCAATTCTTTTGTATCATGAATCTAATTTCCTTTACATTTGTTGGAACATGTATTTATATTAAACCCTTATTTTCCATGTCATTTAAATATGATGAGACACCTCTTTCTCTCTCATCAACCTTTTTTATGAATTCTTACGTCATGCTGTTATGCTGCCGAAATTGCACCGATTTTCCAAGCCAATGCCATTGTGTAGTGAATACCATGCCCATTTCTCTATCAAGGGTATTCACCTTTATGCACATTTACTTATTGATTATAAATTTTCATGTATTAATTCCACATTCCTTTATTATGGAATAAATGATGATGTTTTATGAATCCATGTTATATGATCCATGTGGAACACTTATACATGAAATGAAATGTTTAAGAAGGGTGCGCCATTATAGTGCTCCAATGAATTGGGTAAAGTATAGTATCATGATACATTATGTAAAATGGTTGTTTACTCATGCTAATACAAGTGAAACAAGGGTTTACTTGTGCTTCATGTGCAATGAGGTTTTACTCATGCTCTATGTGCAATGAGCCTTGGCTCATGCTAATTCCATGTTAAGTGTTGTTGCCACATTTCCATGTTATGATTATCATGCTTTATCATGTATTTAAGTTTATGCTTACCTTGTGCTCTATTGAGATGCCTATTGTCTAACATGTATTGTATTCCTCATGTTATTCCATGTTTATTCCCTTACTAGGCTTTATATCTCACCTTTTACTTATGCATGTCCTCAGGTTATCCCATGCAATGCTAAGTATGAGGGAATGTAGTGATCATGTAAAGGAAATTTTCAATAAGTATGTTGTATTTCATGTTTTAAGTTATTATGTAATGATCCTAAGCACCAAATACACTAAACCTATAGATCTTCTATGTTGTATCAAGTGAAGTTTATGTAATAAATCATGTTTAAGTTTGTAATAAAAAGCAGGGTTGTCATAGTTTGTATCAGAGGGAGGTTTAGTTATTTTTTGGGATTAGGATTAGAAAACCCTAGGGAAGCCTTATAGATAAGACTAATAAAAACATCCTTATATTTTGGTGAGTATTGAGTAAGTGTTTTATCAAGAAAATACATCCCTGTCTGGATACAAGCAGGTAGAGGTGGATCTGGCATAGATTTATCCTAAGGGTAAAACCTGAAAACACTGCTTTGAGCTAGACTCAAATAGGAACTGGTGCATGAAAACGGGTCTTGATGCACTATTGGTTATGACACTCCTAGGGGATATGATTTGTTAGATTCATGAGCTTAGTACAAACTGTTATTGAGGGATAAAAAATCCCATAAGAATATAAGTTAAGAAATAGATTGAGGATAACCTAGATCACAAGATAGGATATACTTCTTCTTTATAATTTTATACTTTTATGTTCAAAGTTTCTTTTTTTCTAAGTATTAAAGATCTCTAATTATACACCCTTTTTCTTAGTTAATGGAAGGAAATAGAAGGACACATTCCAACAATCAATGTGATAGGCAATGTGAATATTTCCCTAATGATATGCCTGATATGACAGGAGTGGGTACTCAAAACTTCATGACAGTAATTGCTCAAATAGCTCAAGTTATGAATAATAACTTGAATCAAGAGGAACTCTTTCCTCCTCTACAGAAAGAGCAATTTTATGTATAATCCTTCATGCATCAAATGCCTCCCATGTTTAGTGGATCTTTCGATCCCATCCTTGCAAAATAATGGATTAACTCCATTGAGAAGATATTCTCTGTCCTCCAGTGCTCTAAAGAGGAAAAAGTTGTACTGGTGGTCTATCATTTTGATGGGGAAGCTGATCAGTGGTGGACACTGATCAAGAATACAAATTCCCTATAGGAAATTGATTCCATGATTTGGAAGGAATTCAAGAGGATGTTTTTCAACAAATATTTTCCTCAAACCCTCCATCTCAAGATGGAAAGAGAGTTCCTCGGACTCAAGTAGAAGGAAGATGAGACCATCGGGGCGTATGAAGAAAAATTTACAAGGATTGCAAGGTACGCCTCTGGCTTTGTCATGAACACCAAAAGCAAGGTGGATCACTTATTTAGTGGACTAAAGCCAAGTCTACGAAAAGCATTAGTAATTCAATACTTCGACAGTTATGAGGATATTGTTCATTGTGCCCTCAAGGTTGAAATGGAGATTGGAGAGTCTCATTGGTCTCGTGGGCCCAGTGACAAGAACCAGAAAATAGAGAACAACATGGGTGGTCCATTAAACAAATCCCATTATGGAAAGAAGCCTGACTTTTTCCCTTGAAAAAAATGTGGGAAGAAACATCCTGGTAACTGTCTCAAGGGAACCCAGAATTGCTTCAAATGCGGAAAGTTTGGTAATCTAGCCAAGAACTGCCAAAGGGATATGAAAAATCCTGATAATGTTGAAGAATAAAGGAAGGTTCAGATCAACACTCAGATGGAAGTGTAGTGTTACAACTGCAGGGATCTTGGGAATTATGCAAACAATTTCCCTAAGCCGAGGGTTGTCGGAGGCAACCAAAAACAACCTCTAAGGCAACAAGGAAGGGCTTATGCTATCACTACCACTGAGGTGGGGTCGGAAAATGATGTGGTGATAGGTATGCTAGTTATTCATTCAAGAATAGCAAAGGTACTATTTGATATTGGTTCTACGCATTCTTTCATATCCTACAAATTTAGTAGAACAATTCAAACACCCCCTCAAAATTTGGTGTAAAATTTATCTGTGAGAATAGTGAATGGAGAAATATTTGCGTCCATGGTTCATAATTCCTCCCCTGTTAATGTTTGTGGACTGAACCTCCCAGAAAATCTCATCATACTTCCCTTATTAGAGTTTGATTCTATCTTGGGCATGGATTGAATGTCTTTATACAAATTCAATATCAACTACTGGGAAAGGGAGATCACTCTTCACATCCCGAAGAATTATATAATTCTTTACAAATGCAAGGAGGAAGATGGATCTCCTTTCGAATCATCTTCTCAAGTATGGATATTTCTGCCTTATGATCAAGCATATCTAGGTCAAATTATTGAGACAAAGGAGAGAATCATGCTTGAAGACATTCCCATCGTGAGGGATTACACTGATGTATTCCCTGAAGAGTTTCCTGGTATTCCTCCGGACCGAGAGGTTGAGTTCTCAATTGAACTTATCCCTGGATCTCTACCAAACTCAAAGACACCTTACAGAATGGCCACCATAGAGCTAGAAGAGTTGAAGAAGAAGTTACAGGAGAATATGGAGAAGGGTTTTATACACCTGAGTGCTTCACTGTGGGGTGCACTAGTCCTCTTCGTCAAGAAGAAGGATGGATCAATGCACTTATGCATTGATTATTGTGATCTCAACAAAATCACAATAAAGAACAAGTATCCTCTACCACGGATTGATGACTTGTTCGATCAGCTGCATGGAGCACAATACTTCTCCAAGGTAGACTTGGGTCGGGATATTATCAAGTAAGGGTGAAGAAGGAAGATGTCCCCAATACTGCTTTTCATACAAGATACGGGCACTATGAATTCATAGTAATGCCTTTAGGACTCACTAATTCTCTAGAAATATTCATGGAATTGATTAATAGAGTCTTTAGAGATTACCTCGACAAATTTGTGGTAGTATTTATAGATGATATTCTGATATACTCCAAAACCAAGGAGGATCATGAGGAGAATCTAAGAACTGTACTAGAGACCTTGCGGAAGGAGAATCTCTATGAAAAGTATAGCAAGTGTGAGTTATGGTTGAAGGATATCTCATTCTTGGGCCATATCATCATAAGCAATGGGATATATAGGGATCCCTCAAAGACAGTTGCAATAGAGGGATGGTCGAGGCCAACATCGGTAATGGATATCCGTAGCTTCTCGGGGTTAGTTAGATATTATCGACGATTTGTGAGAAACTTCTCAGGATTTTCCAACCCTCTTACCAAGATAAATAGGAAGGGAGTAAAGTTTTCTTGGAGTAATGAATGCGAAGAAAGCTTCAAGGAGTTAAAAAGAGGATTATCACTGCACCTGTTCTCCCTTTACCCACAAGTGGATAAATTTTTGTGGTATTTAGTGATGCTTCGAAGAAGGGATTGGGATGTTTGTTGATGCAAAATGAAAAATTCATTGCCTATGCTTTAAGGAAATTGAAATTTCATGAATAGAACCATCCAACACATGTCCTTGATTTGGCTGTAGTGATCTTCGCTTTGAAAATTTGGCGACATTATCTCTTTGGGTAGAAGTGTGAAATATATACGGACCACAAAAGCCTCAAGTATATATTCACACAGAAAGAGTTGAACATGCACCAAAAAATATGGTTAGAGATGATCAAAGACTATGACTGCTCAATCCACTACCATCCCGGAAAGGCAAACAAGGTGGAAGATGCTCTAAGTAGAAAGGATCCTGCATGTTTATCAATAATAAGAATTGAAAAGGATCCAATATTCTTATATTTTCAAAGGATAGACATGGGAATCATTAAGGTAGGAACATCATCAATCCTTTCTCAAATGATTGCTCAACCATCCCTCTTGGAGAGAATAAAGTATGCTCAAATAAAAGATGTGGAAATTTAGAAAAGGGTGGGAGCTATTAGAAATGGGAAATCCTTTGATTTCAAATTTGATGAGGAAGGAGTTGTAAGATTTGGGATACAATTATGTGTACCATCCGATCCAGAGATAAAGAAGGAGATATTGAATGATGCACATAGCTCGACCTTCTTTATCTACCCATGGATCACAAAGATGTACCGAGATCTCCGAGAAAACTTTTGGTGGGATAATATGAAAAGGGAGATTGCCGAATATACATCAAAGTGTCTGGTATGTCATCAAGTTAAGGTAGAGAGGCATAAGTCTAAGGGGATGATGCAACCATTGCCCATACTAGAATGGAAATGGGAGAACATCACCATAAACTTTGTCACTAGACTTCTGAAGACATCCAAGGGCAAAAATGCAATCTGGGTTGTTGTGGATCATCTTACAAAAGCTGTACACTTCATTTTTATTCAGGAGGATTTCTCATTGGATCAACTGGCATGGATATATATCAGGGAAGTCGTAAATCTGCATAGAGTACCACTATTTATCATGTCCGATCGAGATCCAAGATTCACCTCTAAGTTTTGGAAGAGTCTTCAACATGCTCTGAGTACTAAACTGAACTTTAGTACGGCCTATCATCTTCAAACTGATGGCCAATCCGAGCGGACTATCCAAAAACTTGAGGACATGTTGAGAGCGTGCTCAATGGGCTTCAAAGGAGGATGGGATCAACATCTTCCTCTGGTTTAGTTCTCATATAACAACAGTTTCCACTCGAGCATCCAAATGGCACCATATGAAGGCCTTTATAGGAAAAGGTGCATAACACTGGTGTCTTGGGATGAGGCCAGTGAGCGTAAGTAGCTTGGACCAGAAATGGTCTAAGAAATGGTGGAGAAGGTAAAAACCATTCAGCAGTATATCAAAGTATCCTAGAGTTGACAAAAGAGTTATACAGATAACCGTCGATGAGACCTTGAGTTTAAAGTTGGAAACATGGTATTTCTATGCATATCTCTGTGGAAGAAGGTCATGAGGTTTGGAAAGAAAGGGAATTTAATTCTAAGGTACATCAGCCCCTTCATGGTTCTTGATCGTGTTGGGGTTGTGGCCTATATACTAGCACTTCCACCTACCATGGCCAAAGTACATGATGTCTTTCATGTATCCCTCTTAAGTAAGTACATACTGGACTCTTCACATGTACTCTCTTCTGAGGTGGTACAGCTGGAGGATGATCTTTCCTATGAGGAGCAGCTAATGAAGATCTTGGATTGTAGAGGCAAAGTTCTACGTAACAAGACTACTCATTTGGTCAAGGTACTTTGGTGAAACCATAAGTACGAAGAAACAACATGGGAACTGGAGGAAGCAATGAATAAAAAGTACCCGCATCTGTTTTTGGACTAGAATTTATAATGAAATTTCGACGGCTAAATTTATTAAGGGGGAAATATTGTAACGACCCAAACTTTGGTTAATGAAAATCCATCTTGATCTAATTAAATGTCTTAATATGTGAAATGTTCATACAACATATGAACTTATTTTGTTTTATGTTTTTGGATTTTAAAATACCATTAAGAATTGTGATCATTTCTAATATAGTCGTTGAACAGTGATCACATGATTAGTATAAATATGGTCTTTAACAATCTAATTTACTCAGACAAAGGAAGTGATGGCCTCATCCAGTAAAATTTCTCCATACGAAGCCCATTTTTCAGAGCTCAAGAAAGGAGGTGGCGTCATTGGGCTTCGCTCTTGACCAAGCCCAAGCCAAGCTTCAATAGGTTAAGCTCGAATGGAACTGTCTACGGGAGAAGTGGAAGTTGATAGAGATCACCACGCATGTAATGTTATCCAAGCCACCCCAAGAGTCTGTCACCATCGCCCACCTCACCTTTCGGTCTTATGCGGGTGTTTTCATGGGCTATTTAACAAGACCCTAGTACTATGTCTATGTACATTATTTTTGTATATAATAATGAATATACTTTCATTTTATTATTGTTACCTTGTAAATAATTTTTAAAGCACAAATAGTATTTTTAGTTAATATTTAACTAAGAAATATATTTTGATGAATTAATGAATTTTTTTGAATTAAATAATTTTTTAATAAAATATTATTATTATTATTAAATTAATTTTTATTAAATATAAATTATTGTGTAATTTTATGATGTAATTTTAATTTTTATTAAGGTTTGAAAGCCTTTTTTGTCAAAACCCATGAATTTTCGATAAATGTAATTTTTTTAAAATTGAAAATTAACATATTTAGAAAATTATTTAGATAAAATTAATATTATTTATGGAATCAGGATGTTGAAATTATCCAATGGTGAATTTTTCATAATTTTCTGAGACAGTCAAATTTTTGGGTAAAAATTAAATACCGTTTAAATATATAATATGTTTTATGACATCATAATGACCCAATAGTGATGTAATAAAATACTATAATCCTTATGTTAGGCCAATATATGTTTTAAAATTAAAATAATGTGATTTTGGGTTTGTTTGAATTATTTTACAAAGCATTAATGGACCCTTCAAGACTTATTAAACATCTTGTCTTTTTAAATTGTTTTCCTTGGGAGTGTGACTCACCTCCACATAAGCAACCCCATTATTTTAAGAATTTTGGACTTTGGCCTAATAAAATATTTTTTTCCACTTCCCTTTTCCAAAAACCATGGGACGGTTTGTGGTTTGGATTAGTTTAATGTAAGGGTCCCAAACCTAAATAATAAAGAATTCCCTCAACTTTTCTATATAAACCCACCCAAGATCCCACTTCCTCCTCACTCAAAGCCTTTGGAGTTTGTCCAAACTCTGCTCTACTCTCTCTATAATTCTCCCAAGGTGCCACAAGCTTCCAATAATCCTCTCTCAAGCCTCTCTCAATCCTTTGGAAGCATACTTCCAAGTAAGGGTTTTTTCTTCCTTTCTCATTTTTGTCCAATTTTATTAATGTTGTTATGACCTTTTAATTTCAATTATAAATGTTGGGGTATATTTTCACACATCCCCCATACTTCCCTCTTGATGTTTTAATGATGTGAGACCTCTTTCTCTCTCATTAAATTCCTCCCATGTACACCCGTTACTATGCCAAAATTCTGAAAGGAATTTCTCTCTCCTCATTTACATTCAAGCAATTCTTTTGTATCATGAATCTAATTTCATTTACATTTTATGGGACATGTATATATATAAACCCCTTAATTTCCATGTCATGTAAATATTATGAGACACCCCTTTCTCTCTCATCAACCTTTTTTATGAATTCTTACATCATGTCGTTACGCTGTCGAAATTGCACCGATTTTCCAAGCCAATGCCATTATGTAGTGAATACCATGCCCATTTCTCTATCAAGGGTATTCACCTTTATTCACATTTACTTATTGATTATAAAGTTTTATGTATTAATTCCACATTACTTTATCGTGGAATAAATTATGATGTTTTATGAATCCATGTTATATAATCCATGTGGCACACTTATGCATGAAATGAAATGTTTAAGAAGGGTGCACCCTTATAACACTTCAATGCATTGGGTAAAGTATATTATCATGATACTTTATGTGCAATGGGTGTTTACTCATGATAATACAAGTGCAATTATGGTTTACTCATGCTTCATGTGCAATGAGGGTTTACTCATGCTCTATGTGCAATGAGTCGTGGCTCATGCTAATTCCATGTTAAGTGTTGTTTCCACATTTCCATGTTATGATTATCATGCTTTATCATTCCTTTAAGTTTATGCTTCCCTTGTGCTCTATTGAGATGCCTATTTTCTAACATGTATTGTATTCCTCATGTTATTTCATCTTTATTCCATTACTAGGCTTTATAGCTCACCCTTTCCTTATGCATGTCCTTAGGTTATCCCATGAAATGCTAAGTACGAGGGAATGTAGTGGTCATGTAAAGGAAGTTTTCAATAAGGATGTTGTATTTCATGTTTTAAGTTGTTATGTAATGATCCTAAGCCCAAAATACACTAAACCTCTTGATCTTCTATGTTGTATCAAGTGAATTTTATGTAATAAATCATGTTTAATTTTGTAATAAAAAGTAGGGTTGTCATACTATATACTTTGGAACACGGTGTGTACCTGACTGTTCATGTGTTTGCGTACTCCCAGAGTACACAGTGGATCTCCAACACTAGTTCACATGGTGTGTGGGGGTCCCATATGGCGTGTGATACTTATAACTCACCTGAAACGCTAGTTGCTACTGTCAAGTCCCTATATGGCGTGTGTTCATCCCAGTACATGTTGTGTAGTTTTGATTTTCATAAAAACTCAGATCCATTCTTTATATCCCTAATCCACCTTCACTGCTTCAAATCTAGCCTCCAAGCCACCCGAAATTGGTGGATATTTCCTCCATCCGTCATTTTTTCCATCCGGTGGTTGTACAATGGATTTATGTTGATCTATACGAATCCCGCATGATCCACCTTGTATCGTCATTCCTTCGTTCATCTCCCATCACCTCATAGATAATCTAGTCCTATATGGAATCACACATATCCCATGAATCTTATGAATCCATCCATGATTCATTGTTTTGTTCATCTCATGAAAATCCACCGTGATTACAGGGGTCTAATCGGGCTTGATCTTGGCCAACAATATATAACAGAGACCCCATGGGCCAATCATTGAAGAATTATTGAGATAAATTCACAATAATAAGAGTGAAAAAATAATTGGATAATATTGCTTGGATAATGAGTACAAATTAGGATATCCAAGGTGAGAAATAGATGAATAAATAATTTATATCAAATGCACGAGCATATGGAGAGGCTAAAATTGAACACAAATCATGAAACAATATGATCATGTTAAACTTATTTAATAAATTGGGGAATAAAAAAAATTGATGAGACTTACCTCGAATCAGATTTTTCCTTGATGAATAACATGCTCACCAATGAAAGAGAGAAGTTGTTGCATTCGTTGTGACTTGATCTACCCAGATCTGAAGTTTCGCCATTGTTGGATCTTTATTCACCAATGAGAGGTGGAAGAAGATCCTCTCAATGATCTAAGGGTTATGTAGCCAACCCTAGTGATCCATCATAATGGTTTATTTAAAGAGAATTCTATTTAGTTCATTAAAATTAAATAATTTAATTAATTAATTAATTAATTTAAACGCACCCTCCAATGATTGTTTTATTTTAATGTCCTGCGCCAACCCATTTGAAGTCACACCTAGGGTAAACCTCACATTCTGGACTCAACTTTGGTCTCATATTTTTTATCCAAAACTATGTTTAATAGTTATCTCGCTTTATTTAATAAATCGTGTGTGCGTGATATAAAATATTTTTAATATTTTTATAAAATTAATTTAGGGTCTCAGAGCCACACATCCTCTCAGCGTCTGGCTCCAAAAATATTTCTAGATATACCCCAAAGTGTTATAAGGAAAAAACAGATCCTCTATATGCTGACTCTTAATGATATACATGACACCACCTTTGAGATTCATCCACATAGCATAGATGAAGCACATTTTAAAGCTCTGAACTCATGCTTCTGGATTTAGTATATAAAAAAATGGTCTGTATTTTTTTTTGTTTTTTTATATAAAGACAGACACAAAACATTTTAAACTTTGTGACCTTTTCTGATCTAGGTTTTGGATAATTAGATAATTTCATTACCACTTATCAAATTAATACAAAAAAATTATACAATTGTCTTCATGTGTGTTGTATCCTTATATGAAAAAAACATCAATTGAATTTATACTAAGCCTGTAAAAAATATTTTAAAACATAGGGTGAGCATAAATTTTCCCAGTAATGGGTTTTAAAATCATTTGGAAATATTTATCTTTGAAATCCATATATCTCTTTGGAAAATTTTATCAAATAAATCATTTGATAAAATCATTAATTAGAAAAGGGTTATCACACATTGAAACATTTTTCTAAATATCCTTAAATAGTGTATACTACTTTGAAAACTATATATTTTCAAAATAATAATTCTTTTGAAATACTTCTTTGTATTTCTCCATTTTTAAATTGATAACTTTTATGGATTATTTATGATACGTAGAAAACCATAAGAAAACCATAAGGCCACTTAACTATATCACATGTAAGACAATGTCCCCTTGAGTTCATAAGTTTACTCCTTATACCATAACTTATCATTCAATACTCTAGTGTCAATTTCAAGAAAACATTTTAATGGTCCCATATTTCTCACTCTTAACCCAAAAACATTTCAAAACCATACGTAAATTATTTTCATAGAAGAAAATAATCTTACAAATTTATTTACATGACACAATATTATTTTTAAGAATTTATAAAAATAACTAGGATAAATCTATACTTAGAGAGAATTTATCTTATTTAAAAGACATAAATATAACTTCTTAATAAATTAATAGAATTCTTGAATTAAAGTGAATGGAATTTCAACAATATCTTAAATGATGGTCGTATTTAATGTTATAAATGGAATTCATGTACATGTAAAAACAATTCACACATAAAATGATAAATTTATCATTTAAAACTTGTCATAAATGGATGGTACACATAAAATGATAGCCTATATAGAATATATAAAATAATAATTTTTCTTATATAAATTTATTTTGAAAAGAAGAAATTTAAATATAACAATAAAAAAACAAAGTTTTATTATTGTCCTAAAATAGATTATTTAAAACCATGGAATAATTATTTATAACATTAATAAATATATATAGAGTTTTTTGAAAATAAATAAATAGATGATTGGATTTCAAATGCTTCCCTTAGAAGGGTTATAATTAAAATAAAATCTTGAAAACAAAATAGAGACTTTGTTTTCTAAAAAATAAATTTGATAGAATTTTTTGAAGTACTAACATCCTTATATCATAAAATTTAAATGTGTGTGTGTGTGTGAATTTGTAAATCAAATATATCCCTTACCTTAAAAGAGAATGAACCTGAGTCTGTTGGATTATGGACACTGAGAAAATGAAATAAAATGAGTTTGGGTAGGATAATTTGGGTCTTTTGGGTGTGAAAAAATGAGGGTTTTATATAGAAAGATTGTATATTTTAATTATATCAATCATTATTGGAGATAAGTTGCAGTTGAATATTGCGTATTTGGAAAAAAATCTTTTGAGGGTTTTCTTATTTGGAAAAGTATTCAGTTTACCTCATTTGATGATAAATATAATATATATATATATTATGTTTCTTCCCTTATTTTGAAAATATGAAAAGGAGGTTTTGAAAATTGACTGAATCATAATGAACAATGGTGTTCATTAATCTTTTATGGTACTCATAAAATTGATTATTTGGATTATTTGAAAAGATAGGCAATATATATATATATATAACTTCCTTCAAAAATTAGGGGAGGGAAAGATAAAAATTTGATTTCCTTTCTCTTGGTCAAGAGTTTGGTTTACACTTTATAAATTGTTTATGCTATTTTTAGGAGAATCATAGATGATTTGGGCCATGGTTGAAGAAGACTGTGATGGTGGAGAAGAAGAACACGTTGATGCCAAGGTTTTATGGTTTAGAAATGTGAGGAAGAAGAACCAGTGAAGAAGACAACTGGAAAAAGAGTGAACGACTCTGATGATCCCGATCTCGAATGGACGGCTGAGATTAAATCTCATGGTTTTAATACTTGTCCCACATCAAAACGGGGAGGGTCTAGGTGGATCTTTATAATACAAGATGTGGTTGATCCATCTTGAAAACACAAGAACACGCACAAATGGCCTTACACATGGGTTGAGCAGGCTTTGGCCCAACCCCTCTGCGGAATCTCAAGGCTCTATACATAGGTCATGCCTGACCCTGATAGGCACTATGCTCGTGCCTACTGGCTCGTTGGATTACAAACCTAGTTGCACTATGTACTCCCCACTTTGCTAAAGTCTTGGCCGATGCCTACCTAAGCAGTGGTTTCACTGGCTACCTTTAGTGGTGGGTATGTACCAATTCTTTTTTAGTAAAATTTTCTATTAAAAAACAATGTAATGAAAAATAATTATCAAAGTAACATTTTTTTTCTTTTTTACATTAGATCGGTTACACCATTTATATTACTATTATTTATATTCTTATTTGAAACTATATTTTAAATTTATTACATTTTCTAATTCTCAAATGTATATTACAAAATTTTAAAATTTTTACTTGTTATTAAAACATTTTCATTAAGTGATAACATTTTAAATATTATATTATTATTTTGATTTTGAAACTATCATTTTAAATTCATTTTAAATTTCCTTTTAAGTCACATAATGACTACTTAGACCCCAACAGTTATATTTCCAATGGTTAAAATAAATATTCTTATAAATACCTATGTTTAAAGGTATTCAAAAAAATTGAATTTCATTCCTTACTTCCAAAAATAGAACTCTACTTCCCTATTATTATTAATATTTTTCTATTCTTATTTCTATCACTTTTATAATTATGGGAGATTTAAGGGTAGTGGGCTACATATTTGGAATTATTTTGTTAATAGGAGGTGTTTTAGTTCTATTTCTAGTGTTTATTGTGATATTATTGAATTAGTCATGGTTTTCTAGTTTTGTAAAGATGTAATGAAATCAGTGATTTATTAATCAAATATTCCTTGGTTGTTCTTAAGTTTTGTATTATTCTGCATTGACATAATTTATTAAAAATACAAAATACATCATAGATTTTGGATTTGACACACATTCTTAGGTACCTCCTCTAATAGATAACAACATTGAACACCCATAAGGAGGATATAATTGACGTAGGATTGTTTTTTTAGCTTCACCTATTCCACCAAGAGATGTGATATCTTCTATATATGAGGCTCATCCTACTGCTTATGTACCTCAGCAATCATGGGATCCATGTTTTCACTTTATATATCCGTAGTATATGCTAGTTCACCAAACCTTATCTCTTACAAGTTTTTATTTTCCATTTTATCATTATTTACGAAAAAAACTTTCACAAACTGAGTGGATTCCTTATGAGATGTTATATTCTTCCATTTTTATGGTGGAATAAATATCTGGTCATCCATCTTCATAACTCAATACCCCAAATCTTCCTCCTCCTAATGAATAATGGATAGAGGCACCACCAACGGTTGAAGTTTTTGCACAAGAGGAAGAGCTATTTCCAGTCCATCAAAGTCTACCATGTCCCTGACATAGATAAACTCGATACATCCATTACATTTACTCTTGACAGTAGGACCAATCCCTCTCCAAATAATGATTATTTTTTATTTAAGTGAATAAATAAGCGGTTTTAAGTGAATAAATAATGATTATTGCGTACAAAGTGTTTAAAGACTTGAACATAACATCATTTTTAACCCACGAAAAGTGAATATGGGTTTCATATATGTAAATCCCCAAATCAATAATACATGTTTACATCTAGGTGAATACCCATGGAAATAGAAGAGGTTTGGGTATTCAAAATATGAGAATTTTTTATGTAGAAAAGAGAAATTCAAGAAATGAATTCGACAGCATGACGGTATACATTGTGGCTTATAAAAAGTGAATAATGGGACAGAACTAAGGTCTCCCATTGATAAAACAAAATTTTTTCAGTAAGGGTAATATTAAAATTATAAGGAAATAATTTTGATTAACATTTAGAAGGTATTCACAAAATGGGGACTTGAATGAAAAATGAGAAGATGAGAACTCCCTTACCTTGGAGATTTGCTTCTTAAAACATGAGGGTGGAACCTTAAAATCTTGAGGGAACCTTCACTATGCTAAATTTTGTATTTAGCGGTGGTTTAAACCGCCGCTAAATCATTCTACGGCAGTTTTGGAAAACCGTCGCTAAATCATTTTTAATTTTTTTTATTTTTTTATTTTATTTATTTATTTATTTATTTATTTATTTATTTATTTATTTATTACTATGCTCATGCTCATCTTCATGCACAAGTCTATGTTCATGCACATGTCCATGCAATATATAGAAATTTTGTGTTGGGTGAGATTTGAATCTCTTACCTCTTTCTTATTCTCCAAAGACTTCACCACTCTAGCAGGCTTTTCATGTGGTCAATAAATTGAATTTAATATACTTATATGTGTGTGTGTGTGTGTGTCTTAATCAGAAAAAAAAATAACAAATAGATACACACTGAATAATTATTAATCAATAATTATTAATCAATAATGATTCATCAATAATTAATAATTAATAAGTAATAAGTAATAAGTAATATTTAATAATTACTAATTATAAATTACTAATTAATAAATATAATATAAATGAATAATAAATAAAGAAATATATAATATGAAAATAAATAGTAAATAAAAAATAGTAAATAAAAAATAGTAAATAAAAAATAGTAAATAAAAAATAGTAAATAAAAAATAGTAAATAAAAAATAGTAAATAATAAATAATAAATAGTAAATAATAAATAGTAAATAGTAAATAGTAACTTGTAAATAATAAATACTAAATAATATATAATATATAATATATAATATATAATATATAATACATAATATATGATATATAATACATAATACATAATACATAATACATAATAGATAATGCATAATAAATAATACATAATATATAATACATAATATATAATACATAATATATAATACATAGTATATAATACATAATACATAATACATGGTATATAATACATAATATATAATAAATAATAAATAACAGATAATATACAATATATAATATAGAATATAGAATATAGAATAGATAATATATAATATATAATATATAACATATAATATATAATATATAACATATAATATATAAGTAATGTATAAATAATAAATTAATTAAAAAATAATTTAATATATGCTAAATAAATAACAAATTAATAAATAATAGATAAATAAATAAATAATAAATAATGAATATTGAATAATAAAGAATAAATAATAAATAAATTATTATTATTAATAAAAAATAAATAAAAATTGATCATTAAGAATTAATAATTCATAATTATTAATTGATATTCATAAATTTATAAATAATAATAAATTATTAAGAAATTTTTAATAAATAAATAATTAATAATTAATGAATATTGAATATTGAATAAATAAATAATAAATAAATAAATAATGAGTAATAAACTAATAATAAATTAATATTTAGTAAATTAAAAATAAATTAATAAATAATAAATAATAAATAATAAATAACAAATAATGAAGAATAAATAATAAATAAATAAATACATAAATAAGTAAAAAATAAAAAATTAATAATTAATAATTAATAATTAATAATTAATAATAGCTAATAATTAATATTTGATAATTATTAATTATTAATTAATAATTAATAATTAATAATTAATATTTAATATTTAATATTCAATATTAATATTTAATAATTAATTAATAATTAATTAATAATTAATTAATAATTAATTAACTAATAAATAATAAATAAATAATTGATAATTAATTGATAAATAAAAATTAAATTTTTAATTAATGTGTGCATAATAACTAAATAATAAATAAATAAATAAATACATATTAAATATTAAATAAATAAATAAATAATAGATAATAGATAATAGATAAATAAATAAATAAATATTATTAATAATAAATAAATAAATAAATATTAAATAAATAAATAAATAACAAATATATATATATATATATATATTATAAAATGTTAAGAACCTCTAAAAACCCTAAAAACACTGAAATGACAATAAAATATTATATGGGACTCCTTTTTCAACATCACAACTAGTCAAATCAAAGATCATGAAATGAACTTCGATATGATATGTGGTACAATCCGAATGAACATCTGGATCAAAATTTATAACCATTTGAATTTTAAGAAATCGGGGTTTGCAACTAAAACCTCTATTTCAGAGGCCTTTTGGGCCTTTTTGGTGAAATAAAAAGAGGCAAAATACTCAAAGAGTTGTTACCAGGCCTAAACAGTGTAGAGATCATCGCAAGATTCGATTTAATATGTGGTAAAGCCCAAACAAACACCCGGATTAAAAGTTATGGTCGTTTGAAGTTTGAGTTCAATTTTCGACTTTTGAAATTTGAATATATATTTTTCCTTTAATTATCACATGATTTAAATATCACTTGGTTTTGGTTCATTTGATAAGATTTAATTTGACTAGTTGTGGAGCTGAAATGGACTCTCAGATCAGATGTTATAGGTTATAGCCACGGTTTACTCAACAGTGGCTGGTATTGGCATGGCTATAGGGTAAATCCTATAGCCACGGTTTGAACCGTGGCTAAAACCCTATAGCCACAGTTAAAAACCATTGCAGAGGATAAAATTAGTCATCATCTATAGCAGCAGTTTAAATCATGGCTATAGACATATAACCACGGTTTAAAACTGTGGCTATAGGTCTTTACAGCATCTAAAAATAGCATCGTTCAGCTGGTGTTGGCCCCTTACACCCCCTACACCCCCCCCCCTGGTCCCCTTGCACACCCCTTTCCCCCCTACTGGACCCCCCTTGCACCACCCCTACTGGACACCCCCCCCCCCACCCCCACCCCCACTCCTGGACACCCCCTAGATAGACCCCCCTTCTCCCCCTAGACAGACACCCCCTTAAACAGCAGCACCCTCCTGGACAACCCCCCCCCCCCTCTTGGATAGACCCCCCCCTCTGGACAGACACCCTCTAGACAGCAGCCCCCCCACCCCCTACACAGCCCCCCTTGCACCCCCCCCCCCCCTCATGCATCTCTTACACCCCCTGAACACCCCACTTCACACCCCTTTCCCCCTACTGGACACCCCCCCCCCCCCGGGACAACACCCCCATGCTCCTGGATAGCATCCCCACCCCCACCCCTTGGACAGACCCCCCTGCACAGCCTCCCTTGCACCCCCCCCCCCCACACACACACATCCCTTACAACCCCTACACACCCCCCGGTCCCCTTTCACACCCTTTCCCCCCCTGATGGACCCCCCTTGCACCACCCCTACTGGACACTCCCCCCCCCCCCCCCGATAGCACCCCCATTCCCCTGGACAGCAGCCCCCCCCCCCCACCCCTGCACAGCCCCCCTTGTCCCCTTGCACACACACCCCTGAACACCCCTGATGGAAACCTCTTGCACCACCCCTACTGGACACCCCCCTGCACCAACCCTACTGGACACCCCCTTGTACAGCCCCCCTTGCACACACCCCCTTGCACACCTGCACACCACTGCTGGACACCCCCCTTGCACCCCCCTTGCTGGACACCCCCCCCCTACACCACCCCTGCTGGACCCCCCTTGCACCACCCCTGCTTCCCCCCTACACATCCCCCCTTGCACCCCTTTTCCCCTTGTGCACACACCCCTACACACCCCTGCTGGACCCCCCCTCCCCCCCACACCACCCCTGCTGGACACCCCTTGTACCACCCCTGCTGGACACCCCTTTCACCAACCCTGCTGGACACCCCCTACTAGACACCCCCCTGCACATCCCCCCTTAAAAATCCCTTGCACCCCCTCCCTGTCCCCTTGCACACACACCCTTGCACCCCCCCCCCCCTGTTGGACACCCCCACTGCACACCCCTGTCCCCTTGCACACCCCCTTGCACCACCCCTGCTAGACCCCCCTTACACCAACCCTACTAGACACCCCCACTACACCCCCCCCCTCCAAGACAGCACCCCCATTCCCTTGGACAACACCCCCACCCACCCCCACCCCCTGGACAGACACCCCCTGCACAACCCCCTTGCACCCCCCCCCCCCCTCTGCATCTCTTGCACCCCCTACACACCCCCCAGTCCCATTGCACACCCTCCCCCCTGCTGGACCCCCTTGCACCACCCCTACTAGACCCCCCCCCCCGGATAACACCCCCATGCCCCTAGACAATAGCCCCCCACCCCCTGGACAGACCCCCCCCCCCCCCCCGGATAGACACCCCCCACACCCACCCCCCTGCACAGCCCCCTTGCACCCCCCCACCCCCACATATCCCTTGCCCCCTGCACACCCCCCAGTCCCCTTGCACACCCCCTTGCCCTTTGTTGGACCCCTCGTGCACCACCCCTGCTGGACACCCCCCCCCCCAGACAACACCCCCATGCCCCTGGACAACACCCCCCACCCCACTCCCACTCCCTGGAGAGACACCCCTGGACAGCAGCCCCCCTGGACAGACACCCCCCCCCCCCCCCCGTACAGCCCCCTTGCACCCCTACACCCCCTTGCACACACACCCCTACACCCCTACACCCCCTGATGGATACCCCTTGCACCACCCCTACTGAACACCCCCTACTAGACCCCCCCCCCCTCACACCAGCCCTGATGGACACCCCCCTACACATCCCCCCCTTGCACACGCACCCCTACATACCTGCACACCCCTGATGGACACCCCCCTTGCACCACCCCTGCTGGACCCCCCCCCCCCCCCACACACACACACACAAACACACACACACAGCCCCCCTTGCACCCCCTATCCCCTTGCACACACCCCATGCACACCTGCACACCCCTACTGGACCCCCCTGCACAGCCCCCCTTAAACATCCCCTGCACCCCCCTCCCTTTCCCCTTCCACACACACCCCTGCACCCCCCTGATGGACACCCCCACTGCACACCCCTGTCCCCTTGCACACCCCCTTGCACCACCCCTGTTGGACCCGCCTTGCACTAACCCTACTGAACACCCCCACTGCACACCCCCCTCCTAGACAGTACCCCCATACCCCTGGACAACAGCCCCTCCCCCCCCCCCACCCTTGCACAACTCCCCTTGCACCCCCCCCCCCCCCCACGCATCCCTTGCATCCCCCCTGTGCACCCCTGGTCCCCTTGCACACCCCTTGCTCCACCTGTTGGACCCCCTGCTAGACACCCCCCCCCCCCGGAAAGCACTCCCATGCCCCTGGATAGCAGCCCCCCACCCCCTGGACAGACACCCCCGAACAATATCCCCCCCCCTGACAGACACCCCCCTGTACATCCCCCTCCCCCCCCCCCCACCAACACATCCCTTTCCCCCCTGCACACCGCTTTACCCCCTGCTAGACCCCCCGTGCACCACCCCTGCTAGACACCCCCCCGGACAGCACCCCCATTCCATGAACAACAACCCCCCACCCCCAGGACAGACACCCCCTACACATCCCCCCTTTCACCCCCTGTCCCCTTGCACACACACCCCTGCACACCCCTGATGGACACCCCTTTCACCACCCCCGCTGGACACCACCCCATACTGGACCCCCTGCACCAGCCCTTCTGGACCCCCCCCCCCCCCCCCGCACAACTGCACACCCCTGCTGGGAACCCCCTTTCACCACCCCGACTAGACACCCCATGCACCACCCCTGCTGGACCCCCCTTGCACCACCCCTGTTGGACACCCCTTTCACCACCCCTATTGGACCCCCCCTGCACATCCCCCTTGCACCCCCCTGCACTACCCCTATTAGACACCCCTTTCACCACCCCTGCTGGACCCCCTTTGCACCACCCCTGGTGGACACCCCTTTCACCACCCCTACTGAACACCCCCCCTACACAGCCCCCCTTAAACATCCCTTGCCCCCCCTCCCCGTCCCCTTGCACACACACCCTTGCACCCCCTGCTGGACACCCCCACTGCACACCCTTTTCCCATTGCACACCCCCTTGCACCGCCCCTGCTAAACCCCCCTTGCACCAACCCTACTGGACACGCCCACTTCACCCCCCCCCCCCCCCTCCGGGACAGACCACCCCCTCCCCCTGGATATGTATGAACCCGGATCTTCTTTTCAGGTACGTTTTTTCTTTTTCTGGAGTTTTTGAGAAAAAATAAATTTTTATGGAAATTTTTGAAGTACACGTCGTGTACTTTCTGGGCACACGCCGTGTACTTTCTGGGTACACGCCGTGTACTTTTTCCTGGCTCGAAGCCATCTGTTGGTCGCGTCGGGCCACACACATGGTGTGTAAGGCTGAGGTGGAGGCCGGTTAATTCGGAGTACAGAAAATTGAAGTACACGTCATGTACTCAAGAAGTACACGCCGTGTACTTTATTTTTTTTCATTAAATGGATAGGGGTCGCACCTAACCCCCAAAATCATCTTCTTCTCCAGTTTTCGTCTGCCCGAGAGCGACCGTACAGCCGGACCTTTGACGAACTCCTACCTATCCATCCGTTCTCCTATTCGAGCACGGTCAGTTGTGTTGGAATCGCAGCGGTGAGTTCTTCCTTCTGCTTGAGTCTTGTTTCTGGATTCCTCCTCTTTTCCAAGTTATCGTGGGATGAACATTTTGTGCATTTTCTCAGATCTACGTCGTTCCAAGGGGAATCTGTCGTCGTGGTTCACCTATATCGATCTCCTAGGATCGAGGTAGGTGGTTTGTTCCTTTCCATAGAAAGTTGATGAGTATTTTGTGCAAATTCCAAAAATTCCCTTGGGTGGGGAATTTTGGGTTTCCTGTTTTTCCCCTGTTGTTTGCCTGCTTTGCTTGATTGTTGTAGTAGAGGTTTATGCTTGTGAGTGGAGTAATTTATTTTGGGATCAGGTTGATTTTCCATACTTGTTGTGTTGTTTAGCGTTTCCAGTTTTCATGCCTAGTTGTAGGATAGTGGAACTGTTGTTTTATGATTGTTGTTGAGACTTAGAATGATATCCAAGTAGTTATTGAGGTTTACTTGGACAATGTACACACGCGCTGAGCATGTTTTACTTTTCCACACAGGACTGTGAGAGCCTAGTGTAGTAGACCATAGGGAGAATTGACGTAAGGTCTTCTCCAAAGTGTCTTTTAATATGATGCGAGACCACAGGGGGAATTGATGATGAGTGCTTCCTCAGAGAGTCTGTAGTTCCTCGACACAGGTCACAGGGGGAATGAGACATTGAGTGCTTCCCCAGAGATCCTTTAGTACGATACGAGACTATAGGGAAAATTGACGGTGAGTGCTTCCCCAGAGAGTCTACTTTTAGCTAAACCAGAGGGGTGAGACTGTGTGTGCCTCCTAGAGGGTTGCTAGTGCTTTTTAGGTTGAACCATAGGGGTTAGGCTGTGAGAGATACCCATAGGGTTACCTGTTTACTTTTGTTACTGGTTGTTCACTTGAGTACCTTATATGTTAGAACTGTGGATTGTAGATGCTTGTGATTTCCTATTTAATGCTTCTTGTTTATTTACTGTCATGTATTCATTGACTGTTAGGCACAAATCTTTGGGTGATTGCCAACTGGGATTGTATCTCACACCCTGTTTGGGCCCAAGTAGACTATGTTGCTACAGGTATAGATAAGGGAAAACACCCTTCTACTTCAGGATCATGATTGCACCAGGAGCTGAGGAGCATGGGACCGAGCCGTGGCTCGCGATGCTGAGGAGTCTACTTTGTTTTTTCTTTGCACTTGGTTTCAGTTTTATTTCAGCACGTTGTTGTGTTTACTACTTTCCTTAGATACTTTTACCTGCTGCATCATTGTCATCGTTGCTATATATATTCATTGCTTCCGCTGTTTGGTTTCTGTTGTTATGCATGTTGTACTGCTTCCGCTGTTGACTGTTGTTTTTCCCCTATATACCTTACCAAATGAGGGTATAGTTTCCCCACCGACTCACCAAGGCCCTCACTGCTAGTCGACAGCCTCTGGAATTCGGGGAAACACGCTTGAGGTCATGTGGCGAACTGGGTACGGGGCACCAGTGGAGGGGCTCCGGATTCGGGTCGTTACAAAGTGGTATCAGAGGGGTTCTTTTCTCTTGCTTTCTATTTGGAGACTTTATCCAGATATAGGATGGATTTGGTACTTGGCATTAAGGTTCTTAGGAGTAGCTAACCCATGTATAGGGAAAATCCATACTACCTCGTTAATTACAGTTTTCTGGTTTTGAGGTTTTATGATTGATCTAATTTCACCTAGAGTGATTCACTTAACTTTTGTTATTATTGTTTTGATATTTCGGTTCAATTCCTATCACAATCCGATGAGATGAGGTTATGCCATCTCATGCATCATATAGTCACTTGTAGAAGTCACATGTCATGCATTCTTGCCATGCCATCTAGGGTGCATTAGCGATTGCATGCTGTTGTGATAGACTCGGTGTAGATTATGCATGCTGTTGTGATAGATGCTTGATAGATTCTCTGCTGACATGTTAGAAAACTATTTGTTTTGTTCTTTGCTTAAAATGAACGCCAAATTTTGGTTCTTGAGGTGTTATGGGCCCTCACGGATCAAAACTTGGTACCTTTTCCCTTATTTTTAGTGTTTCTGGAATTCTGCGTAGTTTCTGAGCTACTGCCCAGAAAAACCCAGAATACACGGCATGTACTTTTTGGATACATGTCGTGTAGTGTTCAGGTCATGTCACTGACCGTGTGGGCAGAACACGGTGTCGTGGGAGTAACTTAGGGAATACGCCATGTATGCCAGGTACACGCCATGTGAGTGCGGAGCCTTGTACCCGGCCGTGTCACTAACAACACGGGTCGGGGAAGCTTGGGTAGAACACGCTGTGTCCATAGGGAACACGCCATGTAGTCCTATCCAGGCACCCGGCCGTGTCACGAACAACACGGGCCAGCGTTAGCTTCTTTTCCACACGCCGTGTTGTTCGGAACACGCCGTGTAGTCTTGTCCAAGTACCCGACCGTGTCACGAACAACACAGGACGGTGTCACCCTCGCCTATACACGCCGTGTTTGTTCGGAGCATACCGTGTAAGCTTAAGCCGTGTAGACGGCTGTGTTCTTAACAACACGGGCCGCCGAAGCCATGTTTAGTACACACTGTGTAGTCTCGAGTTGAGTTGGACCGTGTGGGTTAGCCGTGTAAAGAGACTCGGGTAGGGGACTAGTTTTCAAGTACACGCCATGTGTTGGGATCAACACGCCGTGTAGTTGAGGTGTTACACGACTTGTAGGGCAGGAGTACACCCCCATGTCTGTGGTTTAAGAAGACATGCCGTGTAGTTTTTATACACGTTGTGTAGTTGAGTTTTGTAAACTTTTGTGTTTTTATTCCCATGTTTCCATTTTGTACTCTTGTGTTATCTGTCCTTGTTTTCCTGATCTAAGGCGTGTTATTGATCTTTCAGAGCTATGCCTCCGAGACATCCTCCGGTCGTACGTCTGTCGTCAGGCAGTGATCAGATGCCAGACAGGGCTGATCAGGGACTTCCTATCGATCCTCCAGTCGGGCCAGCTTTGGCACCAGCTGTTATACCAGTTGCAGGCGCTAATGTGCAGTTCAGGGAAGGTTTCATGAGGATGATGCAGGCCTTCTAGGGAGCGCCGCCTCCTGCCACGTCTATGGCAGACTTGATGCGGGTTTTCCAGCAGCAGAATCCTCCCACGTTCTCAGGGGAGGGAGGACCTCAGGCTGCAGAGTCATGGATGGAAGCCATGCTGACTATCTTCGAGCATCTGGAGACGCCTCCAGAGAGGTGGGTCAAGCTCTCCACCTACATGCTCCGAGACTCCGCCAAGAGGTGGTGGGATGTGATCTCACAGGCGGGTCAATAACAGGCTATGACTTGGGAGGAGTTCCAGCGCATGTTCTGTGACTACTTTTACCTAGAGACTCTAAGAGTCGATCGAGCCCGGGAGTTCATGAGCTTAGAGTAGGGTACTCTATCTGTCATGGAGTATTCCTCTCGTTTCACTGAGCTGCAGCATTTTACACCCCTTCAAGATGGGATTGGGGTGTTCTTGGCAAGGAATTTTGAGGAGGGACTCATGCGAGAGATCCGCTTGCAAGTGAACATCTTCCAGTTGACTTCCATCACTTCCATCGTCAACCAGGCACTGATTACAGAGCGCAATCAGAGGGACTCCGGAGCTGTGAGCCAGGTCGGTTCTACTTCCATAGTTATCTTTCCTCCATATGATAGCAAGAAGCGCCATAGGGAGTCTACACATGGTGATTCGAGGAAGTGAGACGCATCATCAGGCAGCCAGGTGACATGCTACCAGTGTGGCCAGAGAGGGCACACGAGGCCGCAGTGCTAGAGAGACCATGTGGAGTGCCGATCTTGCGGCAAGATGGGCCACCTTCAGCGTTTCTATCAGGTTTTCTCACCATCAGCTGGTGACCGGGGTTCTTCCATGAATCCTCGTTCAGGAGCAGCACCTCCAGTCTCCCACCAGTCAGGGAATTGGGGTTCTTCTGGCCGTTCGGGCCAAGGTCGAGGTCGAGGCCGTGGCGGTCAGCCACCAGTCCCTCAGCACCAGCAGGGAGGTTCATCTCAGAGTGGTTAGTCAGGGGCGCATGGTTGCGGTGCAGGCCAGTCCTTCGTCGTGGAGCAGACTTATCAGGAGTAGGATCCCGGCCCTTCTACTGTTCGAGGTACGATTTCAGTAGCCTCAGTTTTATCTTCAACCCTTTTCGATACTAGTGCTACACATAGCTTTATCTTCGTTGATGTTGTGGAGAGCCTTGGACTCTGCTTATTTTCTTCTTCCGACTCGTTGACACTAGACAAACCTTTGGGGACGAGTACATCTAGTGTATTCCAGTGTAGAGAGTGCCCTCTCGAGGTTCAGGGTATCGCTTCTTATGGGATCTCTATTTCCTAGAGATGACAGGCTATGATGTCATCCTTGGCATGGACTAGTTGATTCCCTTCCAGGCAGTCGTCTACTGCTATCACCGCAGAGTGAGTTTCATCTCACTAGAGGGTGAATCTTTTCTTCATAGAGGTGAATGGGACGTTCGGGCAAGTCGGGCGGGACTCGAGCATCTTGGGCTAGGAGGGGTGACAGCCCAGATTGCTAGTCTTTATCTGGATGATCAGGGGACTCCACCGTTGGACTTTCCTCTAGTGGTGGATCGCTTCAGGGATGTCTTTCCATAGGACTTTTCGGGTTTGCCTCTGAAGCATGAGGTAGACTTCTCTATTGAGCTCGTGTCAGGAGCGGCACCGGTGTCCATTCCTCCCTATAGGATGACCACACCTGAGTTGCAGGAGCTCAAGAAGCAGTTGGAGGAGATACAAGCTAAGGGTTTCATCCAACCCAGTACTTCTCCTTGGGGTTCGCCTGTTCTGTTTGCGAAGAAGGAAGATGGTACCCTTTGGCTTTGTGTGGATTATCGGAAGCTGAACCAGTTGACGGTCAAAAAATGATATCCCTTTCCGCGGATTGATGACCTTTTCGATCAGCTTCGAGGAGCCCGGGTGTTCTCGAAGATCGACTTGAGGTCTGGTTATCATCAGTTGCACATTAAACCATCAGATATACCTCTGACAGCCTTCAGGAGCAGGTATGGTCTATACGAGTATACTGTCATGTCGTTCGGTCTCACAAACGCACCTACAGTTTTCATGGAACTGATGAACCGAGTGTTTCATCCTTATTTGGACTCTTTTTTCATGGTCTTCATGGACGATATCTTGGTGTACTCTCACACTCGACACGACCATGCCACACATCTTGAGATCGTTCTGAGTACACTGAGAGAGCATCGATTTTATGCTAAAATCTCGAAATTCCACTTTTGAATGGATCATATTCACTTCTTGGGTCACGTCATCTCAGAGGCAGGAGTATCTGTGGACCTAGAGAAAGTGAGAGTTGTAGTCTCCTGGGGGAATCTGAAGAACATCTTTGAGTTACAGAGTTTCCTAGGGTTGGCTGGATACTACAAATGCTTCATTCAGAACTTTTCTCGTTTAGCATCACCTTTGACAGGTCTGACCAAAAAGGGGTCGAAGTTCTTATGTTCAGATTCTTGTGAGTCATCTTTTCAGGAGCTGAAAGGGAGGTTGACATCAGCACCGATACTAGTCTTGCCAGAGCCAGGCAAGAGCTATACAGTCTACTGTGATGCTTCAGGTATCGGGCTGGGAGATGTGCTTATGCAGGGAGATGGAGTCATTGCGTATGGGTCTCAGCAGCTGAGGCCACATGAGAGGAACTACCCTACGCACGATCTGGAGTTGGCAGTTGTTGTTCATGCCTTGCTCTGTTGGAGACACTATCTTCTGGGAGATCACTTTGTGGTCTTCACTGACCACAAGAGTCTCAAGTATATCTTCACCCAGCATGACCTGAATCTGAGGCAGCGCAGGTGGGTTGAGTATCTACAGTCTTTTGACTTCGAGATCACCTATACGCCGAGAAAGGGAAACACCGTAGAATATTCCTTGAGCAGGATAACTCGGATTCAGGCAGTTCAAGAGTCCGGTAGTGAGTGGAAGCTTATGGATTTGTTCTCTGAGATGCATCTGGAGGTGCATGACAGATAGGGACAGACCTTCCTATCTTCCGTAGCTGTTACCTCTACACTACTTGATCAGGTATGGATGAGGCAACTATCAGACTCGGAAGGCTTAGTCCTACGGGAGAGTGTGTCAGGAGAGGACCCTCCTCCTGGATGGACAGTGGTTGAGGATGAGATCTTGTGTTTTCAGGGATGCGTATGGGTGCCAGCAGAAATACGCGAGGAGCTGATGCGGGGTTTCCATTCCTCATTTTGGGCAGTTCATCCTGGCATCACCAAGATGTATCGGGACCTTCATCGCCAATACTGGTGGCCAGGTATGAAGAAGGGTGTTTTTGGTTTTGTCTTGAGATGTTCTACTTTTCATCAGGTGAAAGCAGAGCATCAGTGACCATCGGGGCTTCTGCAGCAGTTTCCCATTCCGGAGTGGAAGTGGAACGATGTCGCAATGGACTTTGTGACCGGGTTTCCGAGGTCGCATCGAGGGAACGATGCTGTTTGGGTTTTCGTCGACAGGCTTACGAAGGTTGCTCACTTCTTTCCAATCAAGGAGACCTTCAGTGTCAATGAACTGGGATGAATTTACATCAGAGAGATCGTTCATCTGCATGGAGTTCCACGCTCTATTGTTTCAGACAGAGATGTGTGCTTTACCTCTTGGTTCTGGAAGGGACTTCAAAAGGCCTTGGGTACACAGGTACTTTTGAGTACATCATACCATCTCCAGACTAATGGCCAGTCCGAGCGCACGATCCAGGTGCTTGAGGATATGCTTCGGGCTTGCATCCTTGACTTTGGCGGTTCTTGGTAGAATCATATTCCTCTTGTGGAGTTTGCCTACAACAACAGTTTCCAAGAGACCATTCAGATGGCACCATACGAGGCTTTGTATGGTAGTCCATGCCGATCACCCTTATGCTAGCTGGAGGCAAGAGAGGCAGCTTTGCTGGGACCTCGTCTTGTTCAGGAGACTTCAAAGCAGATAGAGCTGATTCGGAAGTGGATGGCTACAGCGCAGTCTTGACAGAAGTCTTATGCTGATCAGCGGAGATGACCTCTGGAGTTCGAGGTCGGTGATCAAGTCTTCCTACGTGTTGCACCGAGGTTGGGACACAAGAGGATTCGGAGATAGGGTAAGCTTTCACCGTGGTATGTCGTACCTTTTGAGGTCATGGAGAGAGTGGGACAGGTCGCCTATCGGTTGCGGCTGCCTCAGAGGTATCGGGCCATGCACGACATCTTCCACGTCTCTCAGCTCCGACGTTACTTCTCAGACCCGTCTCACGCCTTTCAGCCTGAGGAAGTCGATCTTGAAGCGGATGTGTCATTCGGGGAGCATCATATCCGGATTGTAGATCGCAGTACGAAGGTTCTCTGTGGGCGGTCTTTTCCTCTGGTATGAGTGATATGGCAGCACAGGTGAGTATAGGACGAGACCTGGGAGAGGGAGACCGATGTACGATCACAGTGGCCGGAGCTGTTCGGGGTTTCTCCTTCTCTGCCTCGTTAGGGAAATTCGGGGACGAATTTCTTTAAGGGGGGAAGTTTGTAAGAACCCGGATCTTCTTTTCAGGTACGTTTTTCCTTTTTCTGGAGTTTTTGAGAAAAAATGAATTTTTCTGGAAATTTATGAAGTACACGTCGTGTACTTTCTGGGTACACGCCGTGTACTTTTTCCCGGCTCGAAGCCGTGTGCTGGCCGTGCTGGGCCACACACACGGTGTGTAAGGCTGAGGTGGAGGCTGGTTAATTCGGAGTATGGAAAATTGAAGTACACACCGTGTACTTTCTTTTTTTCATTAAACGGACCGGGGTCACGCCTAACCCCCAAAATCATCTTCTTCTCCAGTTTTCGTCTTCCCGAGAGCGACTGTATGGCCGGACCTTCGACGAACTCCCACCTCGCCGTCCGTTCTCCGATTCGAGCATAGTTAGTTGCGTTGGAATCGCAGCGGTGAGTTATTCCTTCTGCTTGAGTCTTGTTTCTAGATTCCTCCTCTTTTACAAGTTATCGTGGGATGAACGTTTTGTGAATTTTCTCAGATCTACGTCGTTCCAAGGGGAATTTGTCGTCGTGGTTCACCTATATCAATCTCCTAGGATTGAGGTAGGTGGTTTGTGACTTTCCGTAGAAATTTGATGAGTATTTTGTGCAAATTCCACAAATTCCCTTGGGTGGGGAATTGTGGGTTTCCTGTTTTTCCCCTGTTGTTTGTCTGCTTTGCTTGATTGCTATAGTAAAGGTTTATGCTTGTGAGTAGAGTAATTTATTTTGGTCTCAAGTTGATTTTCCATACTTGTTGTGTTGTTTAGCGTTGCTAGTTGTCATTCCTAGTTTTAGGATAGTGGAACTGTTGTTTTATGATTGTTGTTGAGCCTTAGAATGATATCCAAGTAGTTCTTGAGGTTTACTTGGACAATGTACACGCACGCTGAGCATGTTTTACTTTTCCACACAGGACTGTGAGAGCCTAGTGTAGTAGACCATAGGGAGAATTGACGTAAGGGCTTCTCCAGAGTGTCTTTTAATACGATGTGAGACCATAGGGGGAATTGACGATGAGTGCTTCCTCAGAGAGTCTGTAGTTCCTCGACGCGGGCCACAGGGGGAATGAGACGTTGAGTGCTTCCCCAGAGAGCCTTTAGTACGATATGAGACTATAAGGGGAATTGATGGTGAGTGCTTCCCCAGAGAGTCTACTTTTAGCTGAACCAGAGGGGTGAGACTGTGTGTGCCTCCCAGAGGGTTTCTAGTGATTTGTAGGTTGAACCATAGGGGTTAGGCTGTGAGAGCTGCCCAGAGGGTTACCTGTTTACTTTTGTTACTGGTTGTTCACTTGAGTACCTTATATGTTAGAACTGTGGATTATAGCTGCTTGTGCTTTCCTGTTTACTGCTTCTTGTTTATTTACTTCCATGTATTCATTGACTATTAGGCACAAATATTTGGGTGATTGCCTACTGGGATTGTATCCCACACCCTGTTTGGGCCATGATTTTGGGCCTAAGAAGACTATGTTTCTGCAGGTATAGATAAGGGCAAGCGCCCTTCTACTTTAGGATCTTGATTGCACCAGGAGCTCGGGAGCATGGGACCGAGCCGTGGCTTGCAATGCTGAGGAGTTTACTTTGTTTTTCCTTTGCACTTGATTTCAGTTGTATTTCATCACGTTGTTGTGTTTTCTGGTTTCCTTAGATACTTGTACCTGCTGCATCATTGTCATAATTGCTATATATATTCATTGCTTCCGTTGTTTGGTTTCTGTTGTTATGCATGTTGTACTGCTTCTGCTGTTGACTGTTGTTTTTCTGCTGTATACCTTACCAAATGAGGTCATAGTTTCCCCACCGACTCACCAAGGCCCTCGCTGCTAGTCGGCAGCGTCTGGAGTTCGTGGAAACGTGCTTGAGGTCATGTGTCGAACCGGGTACGGGGCACTAGTGGAGGGGCTCTGGATTCGGGTCGTTACAGGATAGACCCCCCTCCCCCTAGTAGATTCAAGATCTCATTCATATAGTGTTGGAGGATAATTAACAGTGGCATAATGGCCACAATAGTTAGAGTTTTTATCTACTCACACAATAGATTAAATCAACAATCCATTCAAAAATGGTGTCTGGTGTGTGGTTACACTTGATTGGAAGAACAGAGGAAAATTTATCAAACTGAAAAACACAGGAAATAATGAAGTTATTGATGGAAGAATTAATTATACATGGAATTACTTGGGTTTTTTGTTTCTTTTTTGAATTGAAAAAGAATGGGCCTACCTGGATTCACTTCATAGTAGTGTCGATTAAGAGATTTGGAGGTGTGGTGGTGTGGTAGTAACTACTCTAAGAATCCAGATATAAATTTGTTTGATTATAGTGGTGATTTAAACAATAAATACAAGAAAGTGAATATCCTTTCTAAAAATAAGGTTGTTAAGGGAAGTGATTCAAAATAGGTCGGTCTAGTTTTTTAGCTTTGGTAAACCACTGTTCAAAACCACAGAGCTAGAAAGAAAGCTAGGAAATAAAAAATAGAATATGCCTCATTGGGAATTCTATTTTGAAAAATAACATGGTGCACACATATTAGAAATCTCTAATAATTTGGGAATAACCTTTTCACACTTCCCTGCCACCCCCTACCCACCCCATGCACCCCCTGCACACCCCCCCCACACACACCCCCAGCATAGCCCCCTGCCCCCTGCACACCCCCAGCACCCCCCTGCACACCCCCAGCACCCCCCTGCCCCCTGCACCCCCCCCCAGCCCACCTCCCCTTCCCACCCCACAACCCCTTACCCACCCCATGAAAATTTCACTTCAACCACTTAATGTAAGGAAAATCATAGAAAAACACTCAGAAACATGTCAGTTAATATAATCATAACTATTCATGTTATTCTAACAAGGTCCTCTCAATTTAAACACCCAAGGAAAGGATTTCCTCCATGAAAAGTCATTCCATCCAAATCATGTTATTCACTTAGTGGTGACTTGGTCATTACATCACTTTCCTACTTGGGAAATTCCATCTTAAAATTCTAACGGCGCTTAAAGGGTGTTTTGGTTCAAACAAATTTTTTAATAAAAAGAGGGCACCCTCCCCCTGCCCTTGCAAAATAACCCAGAACACCAGTGAAGGACTTAGAACCTAAGTGGAAGGTTCTCTGCAAGTTTTTTCAAACTAGGATAGCCAAAAGAGTATAAGATATGGATAAAGTCCTTTTTCAGGATATGTATGTGTTATATATTTTGATTAATAATATGAAGTTCAACCTTCCAAGGTAAATGATTTGTTTCATGGATCACTGCTGAAAAGGGAAAGCTAATCTGAATTAATATCCTTATGGTAGGATGATCTCACTAGTTTTAATGAATATGGAAGTTGATTTAAATGAGGGAGAGGTAGTGAGATTCCATAAGAGTAATACCCTATCTTAAATTCTTTTATAGACCATTGGGTACTTCTAAGATACCAACTCAAATTCCTTGAAGCTAGTTATTTGGGAAGGAGTGGCTCAAAATTGAATTATTTATTCTTACAAATTCAATCCCTATAGTGTGATATGTTCACACCATTCCTTATGCAAGATTTCAAGAGGAATATTATGGGTGAGTTCCATGATACTAGATAAGATGTAAGGAAGTTTGGTATTAGAACTAATAGATCCTTAAATTAAGTCGTGGTCTTTTATGATGAATTTAATGGGAAGTTTAATGGGATCATGAATGTATCTATGGATGATCAATGTATGGTTTTTAGATCTCTTGTTCTAGTATCTAGAAACTAATAGCATTTTTTAACCTCTTTGAAAGAGTTCTATAAATAAGTTCAAGGGATATATTCATATTCTTCCTTGACAAAGCTAGTGGTTATTAGAAAACCATTTTGTAAAACAATAAAGAAATTATGGAAACAAGTTTTTAAAATAATCAGGCAATTATAGAATTCAAAATTAAAGGTTTAGCCAGAGGGAACCTACCTCAAACTCAAGATGTGTTGCTTTTGACAACAACAACTCGAATCTTCTTTTTTTCCGCTTGCACGCATATGAAAATTCACATATATATAAGGACACCTAGTCCCTATGTACATATTTTCATGGCCAAATATGCACAAGGGGGTCCTTAGATATATGTTTATACTTGAATATACCCCTTTACACTTACACATGTATGCATTTTTCATATCTATATATAAGCACACCTAGCCCCAATACATATATTCATACTGCCATGAGTGAATATATATAAATAGGGAACTTATATATGTATATGCCTACCTATGCATACACATATAAGCCTTCGTCAATGGAGACTCGAATTCACCTCAACGAAATCCAAAGCACACTACAAAAATATAAGGAAACCAAAAATCAAAAAAATCCCTAATTAAAATTGGGCCAAAGAATAAAAATAGAATAAACCTTACCCAAATCTGATGTTGAATTCACTGTCTTCGATGGTGGTGGATAGAACTAGCCTCATCATAAGAAACCACCTATAAGAAAATAGTGGAAAAAGAAATGAGATATAATGACTTCTTATATATATGTGATCAGTGTGTCGATTTTACATGATAAATAATACATGAATCCATAACCAACAATGAAAAAATAATATTTAGATTGATATGTACGTCCCAATACTAAATAACATGATCATTAATAAAGCTCTTTATTTTTCAAACATCACCTTCAATTGCCTATTAAAAAATCAAAAATCACCAAAATATGGGAATAAAGTAAACTTCCATCAGCACTTAAAAGTGAGAAATAAGGATTATACATTGTTCTTAACCTAGAAAATCCATTACTTGAATGTATAAAATACCTAAAACTCTTCATGCCTATATCCTTATTAAATTTCTAGATTGAAACCTCATTTTTTAGAATGTTATTCTTATAGAATTAACCTTTATTATTAGTTTGTATAGGTTTATAAATTTTATAAAGTAGATAATTTTTCTTCTTTTATTCTTACTCAATACACTTGGATTTTTCAAACCAGTTTGCTAAAATGATTAGACAATCTTTTGGTGCATGATCTTCCTTCTTCTTGATTGTATATTCCTTCTTTGTAGAAACTATTTTTGAACATGCGATAATTGGTTCTTTCCTTTTATTTTTTAATAATTATTATTTTTATGTAATCTATGTCATAAATTCTTAACAATTTGGACTACTTGGTTTCCCTTCCACACACACTTTCAACTGCCTTTAGAGTACCCTTTTTAGGCTCCCTTTCAAACTTCACACTAGAATTTTCAAGCAGTATCCCACTACAATATCAAATATTGATACTTAACCCAACACATTGATCTAAATGACATCTTAGAAATAAAGAATCTCTAAATAGCCTATTTACCAATATAAACTCCTCATAATTAACTGAACATGCTGACTATACCAACCACTATAGGTAAATCATTAATTTTTGTGTGGTCTTGGAACCAAATATGGTTCATCCAACATCCATCTCCAAACACTAAATTCATCCATTTAATGTCTAAGTTCATACATTTCACAACCTTGATAATGATCACCATCCCTTGATATAGATTTCACTCAAAAAAGACGAGTATGAATCTCCCCACTATAGTATTATCGATACCATCATCAATCCTACATACACATGTCTAATGCCTCATATCACATTATGATCACTATATAAGATCTTGGCCCAATAATCTCAACAAAATTTCTTCATTTAAAAACTATCATCTTTTAAACACACATTATATCCAACAAAAATAATACATTAAAAGATATTAGATAGATAAATCCAAATTATAGGAAAAAAATTAACTTTAGGAATACCTCAAAAAGTATGGTACTAAAAGCCCCCTCACCTAGGATGGCTTATCCCAATAGAATAATATCTATAGAAATCCACATCTCGACACATACATGAAACCTATTTTTCCCATCCCAATACTAAGGGAATGCACGCACATTCTTGATACATGAGAAATAGACCAATGTTCATTTATTTTTCTAATATTGAGCTGAGATATTACTCCTTCAATTTACTCTATCACTCTCATAGTGAGGCTCACCAACTAACATTCATTCCTACCCGGTTTCCATACTTCTCCATGCACCTTCCTATGCAATGGATGTATCTACATAGATAGCTCAATGTTTCTTGAATATCTCCAAGTAGGTGTCCAGATAAAAGGAAGCTACTCATACCCATAATGAGTACATATGACCATTTAAAAAATAGAATTCATTTATGAATAAATTGCATTTGAAGGATGGAATGAAATGAATAAACCTTTCAAATTTAGTGGCATACTCCATTACTGATTCCCATAATGATATAGCTCCATGAATTCCCAAAACATGTTCTTATTCTGTAAATCTACCATAGCCTCTCATAGAAGAGGGAATGAAACTCAATCCATAAAACCTCCTCATTCCTTCTTTTATGGTCAAATGTATTTATCCATTCTGATTCATCTCCTTTGAATTTAGAAACTTCTAGTTTCACCCATATATCCTATAGAGTTCCAATCCTTTCAAATAAGAACTAAACTTTATTCAACATATTCTAAACATCCTACGATCCCATGTCACTGTTGAAAATTAGATAACGCTACTCCTGGAACTCATGGATAACTTAGAAAACCATTGTTTTTTCTTTTCGAAGGCCTTGATCAATGGATCAAAGTAGTTGTAACATAATATGAGGGAAACAACCACTTGAGAAAATTTCCCATGAGAACACAATGTCATCCTAATTAGATGCTTTTTTGATGAATTTTGACTCAACATCATCTGGTAATAACAACATTACTAATTAGAAACCCATCACGCCACAATCCTAAGCATGGATTATTACCATAAAATCATGAAACTACCTTTAATCCATACTTCATAACAAAATATCATTTCCAAAACACCAAACCCTAAGGTTTATCATAATAATCTAAGGGTTACTCTCCTACACGCTAAGCATAACAACCAAACCCCACATATTCACCCCTGATAATAAGAAACCAGCCACCCCTTAACTGATCTAACAAGAAACTTCCTAATAAAAATACAAAATCAAATCACCCAGAAATCACCAAAATTCCCTATACCGAGAGTTTTACATCAAAACATCAAGAAAAATCCCAACAAGATCCACCAACTTGAGGGATTTCCACCAACCCAAACCCCCAAAGACAAATCCAAACCATACCCAATACATAGCCATCATACTCCAAACTACTAGGAATCTAATATCCTAACAAACCAACTAAAGGTTTTCATCTACCATATAAACATGATTAAGATATCATAAATCAAATAAAAACACATGAAAACCACTATTTTAGATTCTATTAATTAATACACCGTCAATAGGTTATTATAGAAAACACCAATTCATATATTATTGATGTTTTAATTAATCAAAACCACTTTAAAATTAATTTTCCAAAAACATGAGCACAAATATTACTTTCTCAAAACCACTTTATAAACAAACTTTACTTTTTTAAAACTATTTTTCATAGACAAGTATTCATGAACATGTAGAAAAATCCCTATATTTCAAGTACGATTCATGAACTTGGATTCTATTTCCACCCCATGCCAAGAGTCAAACAAAAAATAACAATCTCAACCCAAAAATAATACTTGAATAAATATCTCAATGATAACAGTGTAAATCTATAATGGAAAACAACACCCTTGGTGACTTGGGTTTCCACTGTATAGGTGTTCTTGATTCATATAACCGATGTACATCCTAATATCCAACCACTCACTACTACAAATACGGCTTTTATTGGCGCTAAAAATGGCCTTTATCAGTTCTAGAAAAAGCGCTGATAAAGCCGGCGAAGATAAAGGGGGGGTCCCCTTTATCAGCGCTAAAACAAAGCGCTGATAAAAGGGTCCTTTATCAGTGCTTTGTTTTAGCGCTGATAAAAGACCCCTATATTAGCGCTTCCTTTATCAGCGCTTTTTTAAAAGCGCTGATAAAAGGTAAAAAAAATTTAAAAAAAAATTAAAAATTTAAAAAATACTGCCAATCGGGGGGGCTTTTATAGCACTTGAGCCCCCCCCCCCCCCTTTTACAGCTCTTTTCTACCCTTGTACAGCGCCCCCACGCACCCCCTTCACCCTTTAACAGTGCTTGCTGCTATATTCCTCCATGCGCGCGTGCCCCTGCCTCCACCAGGATTTGAACTCGAGACCCCCCCCCCCCCCGTGCGCCTAAGCCTTTACCACTACTCTATTTTGATTTGTCTTCCAATTCATGATATCTCTATATATATATATATTTATATATTTAGTTATATTTATTCGTATAGTAATATATATTTATATTAATATATATATATAGTTATATTATAATATATATATATATAGTTATATTATAATATATATATATATATATATATATATATATAGTTATATTAATATATATATAGTTATATTAATATATATATATAGTTATATTAATATATATATATATATATTTAGTTATATTTATTCATATAGTAATATATATTTATATTAATATATATATATATAGTTATATTATAATATATATATATATAGTTATATTAATATATATATAGTTATGTTAATATATATATATAGTTATATTTATTCATATAGTAATATATATATATATAGTTATATTAACATATATATAGTTATATTAACATATATAGAGTTATATTAATATAGATATATATAGTTATATTAATATATATATAGTGATATTAATATATATATTTATAGTGCTATTAATATATATATTTATAGTAATACTAATATATATATGTAGTTATATCAATATATATATAGTTATTAGATTAATATATATATAGATAGATTAATATATATATAGTTAGATTAATATATAGGTATATAAATATTCATATATTTGTATTTTAAATAAAATGGATGTTAGTTATTATTTATATAAAGCTAATATATTTTATATATAAATATATTTTATTATTTATATTTATAATTAAATTTTTAGGTGTGAATATATAAAAAATGTAAAGATATTGTTATATATTTGATTATAAATAGCAGTGCATTATAAAAAATGATGAAATTTCAAATACATAATATCAATATGAATGTAATACCTTGGAATAAATTCAGAACCCACTAAAAAATCCAATAATACCCCCTTAAACGAGGCTGAAAATCCACAAAATGTTAAAAAATCGGGGTACCCCGACTAAAAACTCAATTTTGGAGGCCTTCTGGGCCTCTTTTGGCCTTGAAAATCCCTTGATCGTGGTTTCCCCAAATCACAATGACGTAGAGCTCGTCGTAGGCTTCGATTTGATATGTGGTAGAGCTCAAACGGACACCCGGATCAAAAGTTATGGTCGTTTGAAGTTTGAGTTGCGTTTTCAACATATTTTAGATCTTTTTTAATTTTTTTAATTTTTTTAGTCTTCAAATTGTTATTAAATGACTATTACTCCATAATAATTAGCAAATTATTAATTAAAAATATTTTTTTAATTTTTTTAGAAGCCATTTTCACTAAATATCTTATATATTAAGTATATTAAGTGTAAATGTACATTTATACTTATCTAAAATATATTTAAAAATTATATATTATATTTATATATCAATATAACTATATTTATATATTAATATATTAATATTTTTTTTTAAAAAAAAAATTGAAGTCGACCCTTTATCAGCGCTTTTAAAAAAAGCGCTGATAAGGCCCCCCCTTTATCAGCGCTACTAAACAAGCGCTGATAAAGGGGGGGTCCCTTTATCAGTGCTGATAAAAGTGTGCTTTTGTCAGAGATTTTTTGAGTGCTGATAAAGGCACCCCCCTTTATCAGTGCTTTTTCGTTAGCGCTGATAAAGGGGGCGCTGCGAAAAACTGTTTTTGTGGTAGTGATTGGAGAAAATACACATGAGTGAAATTTGAGGGGTTAAAACCCTAAATACCTTCGGTGGGTAATCAGGAGGTCTGATCGGCCAAGGAGGAGGATGATCCACGGAGGTGGGGTAGCCAGGTCGAAGGTGCGCCAGAGGAGGAGGAGGTGGGGCTATTTCGGAGCAGCATTTGCGGGGTGGTAGAATTGGGTGGCAGAGTCGAGGGAGGACTCTGCGGTGAGGATTCCTCAATGAATAGCGTGAGAGGTCGACGATTCAGAGAGGAGGGTCGCGGTAAGAGAGGTCGACAGCAGCATAGAGGGAGTTGATAGTAAGTGTCGGGAGGTGGGCGCCACAGTGAGAGATGTAGACGGAGAGGAGAGGAGGGTCGCAGTGGATTGGGAGAGGAGGAGAGGAGAGCACGACGCGGATTGCAAAAAAAAATAAGAATAGGAAAGGAGAGCCCAACTTGGATCGCAAAAAAAATAAGAACCAAGATGTTTAGCCACAGATGGGTAATTAAATTGTGGCTATAAACAACCTATAGCCACATACCTATAAAACCGCGGCTCTAGGTCCGTGGCTATAGCTTAAATTTTTAGTAGTGATACTGCTGTAATTTTTTTTACCACGATAAATTTTTTATGTCTAAAAATGAAATCAACCTTATTACGTAATTTGGAACTTCTAATTACAAATATTAAATCCATCTTAATTGATTCAATTTATAAATGTGATAAAAATCAATTCTGAATATGTTAGGTGATAACTCATAAAAATAGTTTTTTAAAAGGTTAAAATTGTAGTTTTAGAAAATGTTAAGCACATGTTTCTAAATGTAACAAATTATGTATTATGTTGTTCCTTTAATAATTTTTTATTAATAATAAGGATTAAAAATTAAATCTTTATCATATCCTAATTATATCATAAGATTTATCATATTTCGTAAAAATAGTATTTTCACTTTTTAACCCAAAAATCATTTTTTTAGAAAATTACCATAAATTAACCCTAAGCTAATTTCAATGTGTTGAGTCCAAGAAAAAATCATCTCATTAAAACCATTATCTAAGTATGATAATTTTAACTTTTAAATAAATCATTATTTTAATAAAAATTAAACATTTAATAGAAAAATAAACATTCTGACCATTATAAAAATTACTTAGGGCTTCATTCAAATATCTTATCATTTAAAAATAATTTTATGAGGTTATTTAATAAAATAAATTTTTATTTAACACTTCCACATAAAACGTATTTTAATAGAATGTATTTATAATCTCTGAAAAAAATACAATTTTGATTTTATCATTAAATAATTCTGACGATCATTTAAATGCATCGACGTAACTAATAATAATAATGACCAACTATTTTATTAACTAATGGTCATAATGTCGATAAACTGTATTAGTCTACAAACATAAAGATTGATGATCATATTTTCCTATAAATACATCATCATTCTTACTCTTCATCATTCAATTTGATTTGAATCATGGTTTAATATCATTTCCAAAAATGAATATTGTATTACTAACGCTTTGTTACTCTATTATAGTGATGTTCATGGGTAAACTGATTCTAGGGGATCTAAGTGGCATGAATTTTTATATTTCACTTTATTTATCCTCCATTTTTCTTCCCATTGAAATATTTAGTATGATACTGGGTGTTTTTTAGACTAGATGTAATGTTATTAATTAATGAAATAAAGTGTTGATGGTTTCTTGTATGCATTTTCTTTTATTGTTCCTGGTTGTACTAGTTCATATCAACACATGTTGTTCAAAGTTCTTATGAAATTTAAAATTATTTCTATGTGCTTCTATTGTAAAACATAATAAAAAGTTATTAGGAGGAAATAAGTCCATTAATAAAAGAAGAAATTTTTTTGGGTTGTTACACCATCTGTGTGACAGATGATTCGGCGTGACCCATGAATACACTACGGAGAGGGGATGTCCTTTGGATACCCTTGTTAATCTTTATCAACCCATATGATGATGATGAAGATATTTCAAGATCTCTATGGTGTATGGTACACACACACACATATATATATAACAATTCTTCATTCTAGTTTTATCACAGGTTTCATATTTCTTACATGGGTGATCTTGGGAAAGGGATAAAATTGCTTCAATATGTTCTAATAATTGTTATTAGACCCTAACAAATTCCTTCACTGGTTGGGGTCCTGGGGGGTCAGGTTGTAACATCCTCGACCCATAAGCCACTAAATCGGTGCCCCGAGCTGGGTCTCCACATGACCCCAAGCACGGCTCCCTGTACGCCAGAGGTTTCCGACTAGCAGCAAGGGTCTAATAGGATACATGGGGAGACTATACCCTCTTTACCAGAGTAAGCCATAACAGAAAACAATTTAAATAGCATAAACAGTAGGTAACAATCAATAACATGCATAAATAACAAACTCCCAAACTAGATACAAGCCATATCCAATAGTAAACATGTCATGTCATGCTATAGTGCCAAGTAAACAAAACCCAAAAGAATGACAAACAGTGGGATCCCCAAAATGGTCCCAACTCCAAGTCCTGGACATCGTCTGTGCACATACCGAACTCGACTCACTTCCCAGGCATGGGGCCCTTGCCCTTTTCTTGACCCGCAACCATGGAATCTGCTCGAGTACCCAACGGCGGCCCGAGCAGGGTGTGAGTATAATTTAGTAGGACACCACTAACGGTGTCTAAAAAATATACAGTAAAGGAAGATAGTGCATGCAAGTGATAAATAATGGAAAGTAAAGGCAAAAACTTCAATAGGTTATTCTAGGCTATGTTCCTTTAAAGTATACTACCATTGAATCCAGGTTCACTACTTAGCCATCCCTTGGTTTAATCTACCTTTTTCATGTGTTCAAAGGATTAGGCATGTCCAATATTCTCAAGCATATGGGAAATAAAATCAGGTCCTATCTCACTAGGCATCACATTATAATAACCTCATAATCTTCACCTCAAAGCCTTAGTCCGGGTGGAATGCAACCGTTAGGGGAATAAAACTATGTCCCCTTCCCTAACCCGTGCATTTAAGGGTAGAGATAGAACCTCTGTCCAACTCAACCAGTGGGCGTAGAACCTCAAGTCTATACCCCACTCTACCAAGCCATGTGCACACGCTTATTTATCATTCACCACAATTGACCATATCACAACAATCATAACCAATATCATTTGAAACATCACAACAATATCAATAAATGGGAAATTAACATTTTTCCTTAATCCATTAACACATTCATCATTTATATCACTTAACCCTTTATCCCTATTTCCCATTTCCCATGCCTATCTCTCTAAGCATATTCAAGTGTAAACATAATTCCTTATCATATATATTCCCAATAATACCATTTAACCCAATTACATGTCAACCTAAAAATTTCCCAGCCTTTAACCACATTAGAAACAACTAACCACAATCCATTCTAACTCATTACACAAGCCAATTAACCTCTTCACTATGTCTCTACATCACCATGTGTCAATTTCGCACATTATATTTTCATTACCCTTATCAGGAGGGGCAGCACACCCCATGGGTGGCCCTAATTTGGTCAAGTCATCCTCCTTGCATCCCATGGGGATCAAGAGGGGTTCAATTGATCATTTAGACACCCAATACACCACACCTTGCTAATGGCATCAACAGCACATCAAGAAGGGAACAAGAATGAAACCCTACATGCACGAATCTACAATAAAACCAAGGGATGTAACTTATAGACCACCTACCTTGAATCCATTGGTGAACGCACTCCTAATCGAGGCCTTAGATCCCGATTCAACCACCCTTTGAAGCCTCGACCCGAATCTTCAATCTGCAACTGATGTCACTCTAAATGACCTAGGATTGAAGGAGAATCACCTCTTGGAAGATCTTGGAAGCTTGAATCGTCACTAGGGTTGAGGGAGGAAGAAGGTGGAGAAATCTTGAGTTGGAACTTAAAATACCGTAATGGAATTTTTGTAATTTTCTCAAAGTTACTAGGCCGCACGGTTTACCCGCACGGTTTGTCAAACCATGCGAGAGCTACTATCCCAAATCCCCCTTTCGCATGGTTTCCTGGGAATTCTGCATGGTTAGATTAACCGTGCGGTAACCATTTGAAAGCCTCTGTCCAAGGCTGCATGGTTACTTGGGATGATTTGTACGGTTTTCACTAACCGTGCACAAACCGTGCGGTAACCATGTGAAAGCCTTTGTCCAAGGCTGCATGGTTACTTGGGATGATTTTTACGGTTTTCACTAACCGTGCACAAACCGTACAACATGCCCAAAAACTCCTTTTTCTTCCATTTTTGTGTCCCGAACCCCTGAGACACCCCCGAGCCTTCACAAGAACCTTGGGAAACAATTATTTGACCATAAAAAGGACTTAAATTGAAACATAAACAAAAACATACCTTAATAAAGGTCCCAGATCTTACATAGTGTTGGAGTTGGTGGTCTAGAACCAACTACTTTGTACTTTATTCATTAAATAAAAGCCTTATCACATCTTGATTGTTCTTCTGCGTGACATGTCATGTGATAATGTCCTAAGGACAGCTGTTGCATTAAAGGGTCGTAGTGGATCCCTGCTATGATGAGAACCCGAAAGTGCCATAACACTGTTCTTGAATGTATGTTCTATGGCCGGATGATATTATTTGAGGGACACAAATAATACAGGTCATTAGGGGTGAGGACTCATAAAACTTTGAGGCACCTTCTCATGGTGTGCGCCCTTGGTAATATCTAGGAGGATATTATGAGAATGAGACCCGCCAGTAGGAAATCCACATTTCATAGTGTCATTGGATGTTCCTATCTACGGACGTGTGTATTGATCCTTAGACTTTAAGATTATTATTAATGGGTATTACAACTCGCGCACTTAGATGTATTGACAAAAACTGTGACAACACACTGTTCGTAGCGAGGTAAGATATGTTGGGTGCATCACGAGTAATACCGCATTAATAGATAATGCGAGAAAGGATTTGTCCCTTCCGTTCCATAATAGAAGTAGATATCTCAGGCCCTTTGATGGAATTGATATAGCCAAAATAAATCCATGGCCATGGTAAGGTATGGGCAAGTTCAATTCCGGGAAGTCAAAGAAAGAATAATCAAGCACATGGGTTGATGGCACTAGCATGCAACCCGCTTGATTGGAGATATCGAGACAAAGGGATTATATTACACGGTAAGTGTTCGTATGAGGTGACACGTCATTGCGGCGTTAACTTCTTTCTCTATGGGTGCCTTGGCGTGTTGCTAGACGCTAACCTTGGACTTTAGGCAGGCTCAGCCTAATGCCACTGAGAAAGAGGCCTAGAGGGTCACACACTAAGTGTGTCCATGTATCTCAGTTAAATATTAATTTAACAAGTTAAATAAATATTATTCCCGACTGTGGTTTAATAATTATTTAAGGATGTCTGATCGCATTTATTTTGACACTAGTTATTCGAGAGAATATATTGTGGATAAAATAATATATTTATTAGCGAGTAATGCAGTTACATTTATTTAAGAAATAAATAGTCATTACTCAAGGTATAATAAATGTGGTGGAGAAAAATGGAAAATAAAAGTACACGCCGTGTATATTAAATATACACGCTGTGTAGTTTTATGGAAAACAAGTACACGCCGTGTATTAATTATTACACGCCGTGTAGTTTTTCCAATTGGGGTTTTGAGGATTTAATATTGTTTTATTAAATGATATTTATTATAATCAGCGTGGGCGCATGTCAAGGAATTAATAATTCGACATGGGGGTTTTCAATAAGAGTTAATGAAATAAATAAAACGCGTAACGCGTTTATTTATTGTCATAACTCTATTAGCCTCAAACCTGATTATAAATATCCTCACAACCCCAACATTTTTTTGAGAGCCATTGTTGTGCACAACGGATTTGGAAATACTCTCAAGCCAAGAGAGAATTCCCTTTCCACCAAGAACACCCTCAAGTTACGAGAGCAAGATCCTCCACCGGATCAAGGCGGTCGAATGCGGACATCGCAAGCGAAGGTTCTTCCGCGCTAGCACCCGGAGATCTCTTTGGCGACGTCCGGAGATACGTGACACACGTGTGGATCACCACTAGAGTAATCCTACACTTGGATTCTACGACGCAATGACAGATCACCGAATCATGACCGGACACATCAACGAAGAAAGAATTCCAACGAGGTAATTCTTATGCATTAATTAAATTAATTATAATCAACATATGATGATCCTCCTCAAGGGTTCCGGGACTCATCTTTTCTTTTCGTTCTTCGTTCTATTCTGAAGATTCGGCGTTTTATATCATGACGGATCTCGGATTGAACATTGTTTAACAAAAAATTAAGTTGGGCAAACCCACCAACGCGCTTTCGCTGTGCCTGGAACCTACAAGTGGTATCAAAGGGGGTCATATCGTTGGTTATAATTATTTAGTTTTTTGTTGGTGATTTACGCATTTAATAATTTAGTTATTTCAATTCATGTTTAATCGTTCTGGAAATCTGAATATCGAGATCTGTTCCTCCTCTCTCATTTCTCGTTCACCTCACAGAAACAGATTTTTCTTTTAATTTTGATTAAAATAAAATAGAGGAACTCATCCGGAGGAGCCAAATGTTTCTGGTCGTATAACACCAGAATACATGGCGTGTATTCGGAAGTACACACCGTGTAGTCTAGGTTCAATGCATTGACTGATCCGCCAAATTAGGCCATGTATTGGATTCTTTCTAAGAATTTAAGACACCGTGTGTTGACCAGAAACAGGTGGCACACGGTTTCTGGAATACATACCGTGTGGTCCAATGAACACGGTGTGTAGTCCCTTCGGGTTAGGGTTGGGTCGTGTACTCCGTACATAGCCTGTCCGGATGGAAACCGTGTAACGTGGAAACTACACGGCGTGTGTCCCACTATACACGTCGTGTACTCCGAAAATTTCTGAAGTACATTAACACGCCCTATCCCCGGGCGTGTACTTCGGATGGACGGTGAAGAAAAAGTACACGCCGTGTAGTCGGAACTACACACCGTGTACTCACCCAAATTACGCAGATTTATTAAAATTTATTATTATATTATACAAACCCTTGAGACGTGTACCATGGTGCAGGCGTAAAGCTGAGGCACAACACGTGATAGGTGTTTTATATATATGTGTTTAATTTAACATCTTCGTAATAAATGGGAATTCGCCGGGTTGCCTCCAAGGTACAAGTTGTGTACAAGGATAATTTTAAATGAATTTATTTGTTTAAAATTATGATGGATGAGAATCTCAAGGAAATTCAGAAAATGGATTTAAGATAAAAGGATTGATTAATTAAAGATAATTAATTGATTCGAGCGTGATTTATCTTAAACAAGAACGATTAAAGAATTGAATGCTAGTTTTATTTATGCGTAAATATCGTTGCATGTATGGATGATCATGAGCTAGACCGAGACCTTTGTATGTGAATGGTTTCTTTTAATTTATTTATTTAAATTAAATTTGTTGGCCTGCGAGCCATCTCCTCATTAATATGTAGGGCCTGCGCGCCCAAGGATTCTTTTATGTAAAAACCCCTTTTTTTCCCTCACCTACGTGTGAGATAAATGCATATGTAATTGATGGAGCTCCCAAGCTAGTGGAGGTGGCTCAAGTCAGGAGCCAAGATGAAACCAATCCAAGGAGATACAAAGGTGGACAGGTGGAAAGCTGTAAACATGAACCTGAAAGGTTCAAGGTGTTTCTCCCCTAGGTCTTGGGTTAGTTTATCAACCGCTAGATAAACTAACCAATAGAAAAGCTCATGATCATACCATTTATTTTATTTCTGTCAGTTTCATGGTTTATTTATTGTGGGTGTGTTGTCACGATCACACAATTAATGAATTAAACGAGCATGCAAGATGGAACTAAAATAAAATTGGCTTATACGTAAATATTATCTTAGACATGGTTAATCACTTAAGTATATCCCACTTAATATTAACAAGCATGTAATCAAAGATAATAAAATGGCAATTTACGTATAAGGATAAAATCCCTCAAAATAAATATTAAGTCGGCATAGCCTTCCATAATCTTGGTTAGAATCGAACCATAGTTCAAAGTGCTTGACCAACCCTAGTTGGGGTGCTTTCAATTATCGGGGAATTCTAATTCAAGGTTTTGGGTTGACTTGACTTGGTTCGCATCAAGGGTTGACTGCCACAGCAGGACTTAGTGTGACCAAGAGGCAAAGTTTGAGGAAATCCAAAAAGGATTTCAGGATTGGGGAGTCCACTCAGCGGATCAAGGAACTGCGAGTTAATGCAGTTGGCATTGGGAATGCCTACCTAAAACCCTTCAAGTTGCTTGACCAACCCTAGTTGGGGTAATGCGAAGGGCAATATGGATCCTTGCCACTAGAATATTCACGCAATATAATATTCCAAAGTCAATGGTGAGGGCTATTGGATTTCGATAAAATAGTGGGAGACTAATAAGTATTAATTTATTTATTTGTCTCATTTTTTATAATAAAGTACTAAACCTTTGCTCATCTTAAATTGTAGAAACGGCAAGAAAATGACTTCAAACATATCATTGCGCACCATACTCGAAAAAGAAAACCTTCTCACCAGCACCAATTTCCAAGAGTGGCAGAGGCGTTTACGCGTCGTCCTTCGCCACGAAAGGAAATTATATGTGCTGGAAGAGCCTATTCCAGTTGCGCTTGGGAAAGAGGCTAGTGATGAGGAATTATCTCTCTACATGAAACACATGGATGATGCCACAGATGTCCAGTGTTTCATGCTATCGGCCATGTCTAATGAGCTCTTGAAGCAACATGAAAACATGGATGCGTATAGCATGATGTCTCACCTTAAAGATCTCTACCAAGAGAAGGCGAGACAGGAGAGGTATGAGATCTCCAATGCTTTGTTTACCACGAAGCTTGGAGAGTCTACGCCAGCTGGGCCTCATGTGGTCAAGCTTATTGGCTACATTGAACGCTTGGACATCTTAGGGATTAAATTCTCAGATGAGTTGCGTACAGATCTCATCCTATCATCATTGCCTAAGACCTTCTCTAGCTTCATTGTCAACTATAACATGAGCGGCAATGAGAAGAGTCTATCGGAGCTTCTGACCTTGATTCTCCAGGTAGATAAGGACATGGGGCGTGACAAACTCGCGGTCCTTATGGTGAACAAGAAAAGGAAGGACAAGGCAAAGGGGCCAAAGACTTATAAACGGTCTGAAGCCCCCGAACACCATCCCTCCAAGAAGGGGAAGATCCAGAGGCAGGGCAAGGAATGGGAAGCAGTGTGTTTTGCATGTGGCAAGCAGGGCCACTGGAAGAGGAACTGCACCCAGAAGCATGGGGACGCTAAAGGTGCATTCGTTATCGAGTGCAATCTTTCTATTTCTACACATTGGGTATTAGATATAGCTTGTGGGTCTCACATCTGTATTTAAATGTAGAAACCAAGTAGATTTAGAAAGATCGCCAGAGGAGAGGTGGATCTTCGAGCTGCTAATGGCGCAAGGCTGGCTGCATTGGCTATTGGCGACTATCACCTCTCATTGCCAACTGGCATGATTTTGGTTTTACAAAACTGTTATTTTGTGCCTAGTGTTACCAAGAACATAATTTTTGTATCTTGTTTGGATATGGATGGATTTATTTTCAAGTTTGGAAATAAGGGTTGTCTCTTTTATAAGAACAATGTATGTTATGGTATGGCACATTTGAATAATGGTTTGTATGTATTAAATTACGAAAACCAAGTGTTGGCAATCGATAACGAAACAAACTCACATGACTCATACATCACCCAGTTATGGCATCACCGCCTTGGTCATGTGAACGAGAAGCGCTTGACAAAGCTCTGCCAAGATGGCTATTTAGACTCTATTGAGCTAAAACCACTTGATAGATGTCACGCTTGTTTACAAGGAAAAACGACCAAGCCGTCTTTTGGTGGACAAGGTGAAAGGGCCACAGAGCTTCTAGGATTGGTACACACAGATGTGTGTGGACCATTTCCAGTAGAAGCTAGAGGTGGATATTCTTACTTTATTACTTTTACTGATGATTTGAGTAGATATGGCTATGTCTACTTAATGAGGTATAAGTCAGAGTCCTTAGAGAAATTTAAGGAATTCAAGAATGAAGTAGAGAATCAACTTGGTAAGAAGATAAAGAAGCTTCGATTGGATCGAGGTGGAGAATATCTGAACCAAGAGTTCATCGATCTTCTACGGGAGTCTGGGATTCTATCTCAGCTCACTCCTCCTTATACACCACAGTGGAATGGTGTTAGTGAAAGGAGGAACCACACCTTGTTGGACATGGTGAGGTCGATGATGAGTCATGCGGATCTTCCATTATCCTTTTGGGGATATGCATTACAAACTGCAGCATACACATTAAACCGAGTACCAACTAAGGCGGAAAATGGAATTCCATCCGAGTTATGGAATGGAAGGAAACCCACTTTGTCGCACACACGTGTATGGGGATGTGAGGCGTTTGTTAAGGCCTTCTCAAGCAACAAACTAGCACCCCGGGGCACGAAGTGTATCTTTATAGGATATCTCAAGGAAACAAAAGGATATTACCTATATAACCCCCAAGACAAGAAAGTGATTGTCGCCAGACAAGCCGTCTTTCTTGAGAGGGAGCACATCCTCAAGAAGGATAGTGGGAGCAAGATTGACTTCGACAAAGTTGATGCTCAAGATACACAGGAGTTGGTACAGGAACAAGTTCCATAGGTCCCCGTGGAAGAGGTTCCAGAAACACAAGTACTGCGTAGGAGCTCAAGAGAGGTAAGGGAACCAGAGAGATTTGGTTTCCTAGTCACCGAGGATGGTGAATCATTATTGTTGGACAATGATGAACCTCTCTCCTACAAGGAAGCAGTAGAAAGATCAGAAGCTGCAAGATGGCTAGAAGCTATGAATTCTGAGATGGATTCCATGTATCAGAACCAAGTTTGGGTTCTGGTCGATGAGCCAGTTGATGTAAAGCCTGTTGGATGCAAATGGGTATTCAAAAGAAAGCAAGACATGGAAGGTCAAGTTAGCACCTATAAAGCAAGGCTAGTGGCTAAAGGATTCAGACAGCGTCAAGGAATTGACTATGATGAAACCTTATTGCTAGTTTCCATGTTTAAATCCATAAGAATCATACTTGCCATAGCAGCTTACCATGACTACGAGATTTGGCAGATGGATGTCAAAACAGCATTCCTTAACGGGAACCTTCAGGAAGATGTCTATATGACACAACCAGAAGGGTTTGTGACACCAGGTGAAGCCAAACGGGTTTGCAAGTTGCAGAAATCCATTTATGGATTAAAGCAAGCATCCAGGTCATGGAACATTCAATTTGATGAAGCCATAAAGGAATTTGGTTTCATTAAGAACGAATGTGAGCCATGTGTTTATAAGCGGTTTAATGGGAATGCGATCGTCATCCTAGTGGTATATGTTGATGACATATTGATTATTGGAAACGACGTACCAGCCTTACAGTCAGTTAAGGACTAGTTGAACAAGTGTTTCTCCATGAAGGACTTAGGAGAAGCAGCCTACATTCTAGGGATCAAGATCATTCGTGATAGATCCAAGAGGCTGCTTGGACTAAGTCAGGGTACATACATTGACCAGATACTAAAGAGATTTAGTATGGAAAAATCCAAGAGGGGATTGGTTCCAGTGTCACATGGCTTACATCTTTCTAAGAAAATGTGTCCCCAGACACAACAGGAGAAAGATAGGATGAGCAAGATCCCATACGCTTCGGCTATAGGATCCATCATGTATGCCATGTTATGTACCAGGCTTGATGTTGCCTATGCATTGAGCATGGTAGGCAGATATCAAGCAGATCCAGGAGAACAGCATTGGACTGCTGTTAAGACTATCCTTAAGTATCTGAGAATAACTAAGGATATGTTCCTGGTGTATGGAGGAGACGAGGAGCTTGTCATCAGAGGGTATGCTGATGCTGGTTTTCAAACAGATCAGAATGATATGAAGTCGCAATCTGGATATGTTTTCTGTCTCAATGGAGGATCTGTGAGCTGGAAGAGTTCAAAGCAGCCAGTTGTCGCCGATTCTACAGCGGAGTCCGAGTATATAGCGGCTTCTGATGCAGCCAAAGAAGCCATTTGGATTCGGAACTTTGTCCAGGAGCTTGATGTGGTGCCTAGCAGTAAAGATCCCATTACATTGTATTGTGATAATACTGCAGCGGTGGCTCTTGCAAAAGAACCAAGGTCACATCAACGGACAAAGCACATACTCTGGAAGTATCACCTCTTGAAGGATTTCTATCAAAGGGGTGAAGTTGCAGTGAGCAGAGTGTCCACGGAAGAGAACGTGGTGGACCCCATGACTAAAGGCCTATCTCAGCAGAAGCATGAATATCATGTGAGAGCTAGCGGGTTAAAGGTTGTTAGCAGTTGGCTCTAGTCCAAGTGGGAGTCTATTGGATTTGGTGGTCTAGAACCAACTACTTTGTACTTTATTCATTAAATAAAAGCCTTATCACATCTCGATTGTTCTTCTGCGTGACATGTCATGTGATAATGTTCTAAGGATAACTATTGCATTAAAAGGTCGTAGCGGATCCCTGCTATGATGAGAACCCGAAAGTGCCATAACACTGTTCTTGAATGTATGTTCTATGGCCGGATGATATTATTTGAGGGACACAAATAATACAGGTCATTAGGGGTGAGGACTCATAAAACTTTGAGGCACCTTCTCCTGGTGTGCGCCCTTGGTAATATCCAGGAGGATATTATGAGAACGAGACCCGCCAGTAGGAAATCCACATTTCATAGTGTCATTGGATGTTCCTATCTACGGACGTGTGTATTGATCCTTAGACTTTAAGATTATTATTAATGGGTATTACAACTCGCGCACTTAGATGTATTGACGAAAACTGTGATGACACACTATTCGCAGCGAGGTAGGATACATTGGGTGCGTCACGAGTAATACCGCATTAATAGATAATGCGAGAAAGGATTTGTCCCTTCCGTTCCATAACGGAAGTAGATATCTCAGGCCCTTTGATGGAATTGATATAGCCTAAATAAATCCATGGCCATGGTAAGGTATGGGCAAGTTCAATTCCGGGAAGTCAAAGAAAGAATAATCAAGCACATGGGTTGATGGCACTAGCATGCAACCCGCTTGATTAGAGATATCGAGACAAAGGGATTATATTACACGGAAAGCGTTCGTAGGAGGTGACACGTCATTGCGGCGTTAACTTCTTTCTCTATGGGTGCCTTGGCGTGTTGCTAGACGCTAACCTTGGACTTTAGGCAGGCTCAGCCTAATGCCACTGAGAAAGAGGCCTAGAGGGTCACACACTAAGTGTATCCACGTATCTCAGTTAAATATTAATTTAACAAGTTAAATAAATATTATTCCCAACTGTGGTTTAATAATTATTTAAGGATGTCTGATCGCATTTTTTTTTGACACTAGTTATTCGAGAGAATATACTGTGGATAAAATAATATATTTATTAGCGAGTAATGCAGTTACATTTATTTAAGAAATAAATAGTCATTACTCAAGGTCTAATAAATGTGGTGGAGAAAAATGGAAAATAAAAGTACACGCCGTGTATATTAAATATACACGCCGTGTAGTTTTATGGAAAACAAGTACACGCCATGTATTAATTATTACACGCCGTGTAGTTTTTCCAATTGGGATTTTGAGGATTTAATATTGTTTTATTAAATGATATTTATTATAATCAGCGTGGGTGCATGTCAAGGAATTAATAATTCGACATGAGGGTTTTCAATAAGAGTTAATGAAATAAATAAAACGCGTAACGCGTTTATTTATTGTCATAACTCTATTAACCTCAAACCTGATTATAAATATCCTCACAACCCCAACATTTTTTTGAGAGCCATTGTTGTGCACAATGGATTTGGAAATACTCTCAAGCCAAGAGAGAATTCCCTTTCCACCAAGAACGCCCTCAAGTTACGAGAGCAAGATCCTCCACCGGATCAAAGCGGTCGAAGGCGGACATCGCAAGCGAAGGTTCTTACGCGCTAGCACCCAGAGATCTTTTCGGCGACGTCCGGAGATACGTGACACACGTGTGGATCACCGCTAGAGGAATCCTACACTTGGATTCTACGACGCAACGATGGATCACCGAATCGTGATCGGACACATCAACGAAGAAAAAATTCCAACGAGGTAATTCTTATGCATTAATTAAATTAATTATAATCAACATATGATGATCCTCCTCAAGGGTTTCAGGACTCATCTTTTCTTTTCGTTCATCGTTCTATTCCGAAGATTCGGCGTTTTATATCGTGACGGGTCTCGGATTGAACATTTTTTAACGAAAAATTAAGTTGGGCAAACCCACCAACGCGCTTCCGCTGCGCCCGGAACCTACACATAGGTCATGCCAACCAACCAAGGAGGGGTTCTAGAAGGGACATGTCACGACATTCCACTTGTTTGAGGTGGAGATAACCATCACCTTAGAGGATGTGGAAAATATGTTAGGTCTCCTTATTCATGGTGATACAGTTGCAAGGGCCACCTGAGATTGGTCTAAGATTGTATGTTGAATACTTATCCTTGACATCAAAGGAGATGATATTACCTTAGATGGCGGTCAGGTATGTATGGGATGGCTTGGCATGCACTTCACAAAGTTACTTGAGGAAGTTGATGAGCTAATAGTTATGCTCTTTGCACCTGGATATATCTTACAAATCATTAGAGAGAAAATGTGTATTAATCACTCAGACACGTTTTTTTCGCATGATGTATATTGGGGTACTCAGGACTTTGATCAGTCTAGGATATACAATTGGTCCACTATGTGCTTTGCATATACGCATAGAGCATTATGCAAGGTGTGTCGATCAGACCATGATAATATTGGTTGTTGTGTCATTCTCATTTAGATATGGGCATTGGAGAACATCCCTTGCCTAACCCCTATTGTTATGAGTACATAGCTTCCCATGGAGCTATTTTACGACAACCTACATAGATGATATGTTTACATTTTAAATGTTACTTGATGTTACAATGAATTATATTACAGATAGTTGTTTATCATTTATCATTTTCATATTGTATATTACAGGTGGAGTCAGACACACCATTATATCACGATGTCGAGACATAATTTGGCAGCACATCGACTCATGTTAGACAATATACTACTTGACGATGTATGCATATACTTATTTTTTGTTATTATAATTTTGAAATTGTATAGTTTTTAAAAACTTATATACATTTTTTTTATTTAATATTTTCTTATCATTCAGGGTTTTATGGATGTCGTGCTGGTTCTCTTTGACCAAATGTCTTGATACTGTACTGTTGGGATTGAGGATTTCATGGTTTTGGTGTCTCTCATTCACTTTCATATTATCGAGTGTCACCACACCGATAGAGTCATGTGCCGGTTTGGATATGTCTAGCATATTCTCTTGGCACCAATGTAGTTATCGTTGCTTCATGTCGTGAAGTTGGCAGTAGTACAAGCATGTGACATTTCGTATAAATAACACCCCTACAACACCTTTATTTATTACAGTAGGTTGAGTATAAAGCATGATATAAACTTAAATCTATATTGTATCTTATGCTTCACAGTAGAGGGATACAAGAGCTAGTGATTCAACAACTTTAAATTATTACATTAATTTTAGACTTTGCTTTGAGTTTATCCGTTATTTTTTTACAGACTAGTCATGTGTGTCATATCATCCACATGTCGGGTCCTAATATGTAGTATTCAGTCAGTCAGTGTACCATTCTGCAGAGCATGACCTCTTACCGACTCTTCATGATATACATGACATCACCTTTGAGAGTCATCCACGTAAAATAGATGATGCAAATGCTTGGGTACCTCCTTTAATAGATGGCGATGTTGACCACCCATGAAGAGGATATAGTCAACATAGGGCTGCTTGTGCAGCCACACCTATTCCACCTACAGATGTGACATCTCCTATATACGAGCCTCAACCTGTTGCTTGTGTGTCTCAATAGTCATGGGATCCATGTCTCCGATTTAGATATCCACAGTATATGCCAGTTCACCAAATCTTAGCTCTTACTAGCTATTATTTCCCATTTTATCATTATTTGCGACAAAGCTTTCCCAAACTTAGGGGATTCCTTATGAGATGTTGTATTCTTCCACTTTTATGGTGGAAGAAAGATCTGGTCAGCCATCGTCGTGTCTCAATACCCCGGAGCCACCTCCTCCCAATGAATCATGGATAGAGGCACCGATGACGGTTGGAGTTTTTGCACAAGAGGAAGAGCCCTTTCCAGTCTATTAGAGTCTACCATGCTCCTGATGTAGATAAACTCGATACATCCATGATATTCGCCCTTGATAGTAGGACACAGTCTTATCAGAGACATATATGAAATTTAACACATTTCAATGAAAATAAACATGTTAACGCATTTGCCCTTTGATGCAACTTGGTGGTAGCTGCTCCTGTGGGTCTCGATAAAGTCTTGAGTTTGAGTCTCACCGAGTACATCTTTGCATTCTATGTTGTCGGTTTATCTCTGTAATGTAGCCACTTTACTCGAATAAATTGAGGCTTCGCCGTCAACAGGAAAAAAAATGTTAACGCATTTTTTCAAACCCAAAAATAAATTAAGTTTAAGGCTAAACCTACTAAATTAAATTGTTTTTTTTAATCTATTAAAAAAACAACAACAACAGTATCATGGGGACCATATGTACCTTAGGTTTATCCACGATCGAATTCTGAGTTTTGGGTCAGGATGTTCTCCGTTTGGTTTGTTCGAAAGTCGTGCGACTCATGATCCCTTCGTAATCGTTTTTCCATGGCGTTGAGATCCAGAGGGAAGAAGGTTTCGTTCGAGATTCTCAGCGCTATGGGTTCCTTCGAAGACGATTATGCCGCACTCCAGGGATCGAGCTTCGAACCACTCGGAGAAAAAAATGGAGATGAACAAGCCCCATCTTCCCCTGTCAAGCGTCATAAGCGAAAGCGGAAGAACAGAGGCTCAAGGAATAAAAAGACGGAGGAATTATTGATATCCAAAGATCCGATCTTAGAAGGTTCCGGGCGTTCTGTTTCAGATGACCCGAATCGAGAATTTTCTGATAGAAGCTCTTGTGCAGTTGCTTCGGATTTGAATGTTCAGAACTGCAGCGTTCAATCCGTTGTTTGCGAGGAAAGAACGGTTGTGGGGAGTGGGGGTGTGAGGAGGGTCTACCAAGTTATGGAGCCGGAATTTCAGAACGGCTGTGTTACTGGAGAATTGAGACAGAGAAATGTGAACGGGACTTGTAATGGAGAAGAGATGGAAACAGGGGTTCCGGGCAATGATGAAGAGGGTCGAAGTGCAGTGGGAAATTCGTTGGTCACGCCGAGGATTGAGCCCAATGGGAGTCTCCATAAGAAATTGGAACCTGCAGAGTCGTTGGATTGGAAACAACTGATGGAAGATGACCCTAATTACACCTCTCCGGTGGAGAAGTCGCTGATTAAAAACTTCCTGGAAGAAATATATGGTGGAAATTCACTGCGAAGCACTACGACTACTGCTAATGAGAAGGAAAGGGAGCGAGTATATGATACTATCTTCCGGTTGCCATGGAGATGTGAGCTGCTTATTAATGTGGGCTTCCTTGTCTGCTTGGATTCATTTCTGTCCTTGCTTACTATAATGCCAGCTCGGCTTATGATGTTCTTCTGGAGGCTTGCAACTACGAGGCAATTTAAAAGGCCTTCTGCTGCAGAGATTTGTGATTTTGGGTGTTTTATTGTGCTAACATGCGGGGTTACACTTTTAGAGCAAACAGATATCAGTTTAATATATCACATGATTCGAGGTCAAGGAACAGTTAAACTGTATGTCGTTTACAATGTGTTGGAGATATTTGATAGACTTTTCCAAAGTTTCTGTGGTGACATAATGCAAACTCTTTTCAATTCAGCGGAGGGGATTGCAAGCTGTCCAATGGATAGTGTATACTTTTGGTTATGGAGGTTCATTTCTGATCAAGCAGTAGCTGTGGTTGCCTTAATTTTTCATTCATTCATCCTATTAGCTCAGGCAATTACCTTGTCAACTTGTATAGTCGCCCACAATAATGCTCTGCTGGCTCTTCTGGTCTCTAATAACTTTGCTGAAATCAAAAGCAGTGTATTTAAGCGCTTCGACAAGGACAACATCCACAGTCTTGTGTATCTTGATTCGGTGGAGCGGTTTCATATTTCGGCATTTCTTTTATTTGTTCTTGCTCAGAATATCCTGGAGGCTGAGGGTCAATGGCTTCATAGTTTTGTTCTTAATGCTCTCCTCGTTTGTATATGTGAAATGGCTATTGATATCATTAAGCATTCATTTCTTGCTAAATTCAACAACATAAAGCCTATTGCATACTCTGAGTTTCTGGAGGAACTTTGCAAACAGACACTGAATCTTCAAACCGAGGACGGGAAGAAAACCCTCACTTTTGTTCCTTTGGCACCTGCTTGTGTGGTGATCCGTGTGATGACCCCAATATATGGTGCCCATCTCCCGTATGGTCCCCTTCCATGGTGGGTGTTCTGGATCTTCGTTCTATCGAGCGCGACGTATGTGATGCTCGCCAGCCTCAAGGTGATAGTGGGCATGATCCTCCGAAAATTCGCATCCTGGTACATCAACAGGTGCTGCAGGAGAAGAAACCATCTGCACTACGACTGAGCGACTGACGCAAAGCAAGATGAATGTTCTTTGCATGGCTTCTTTGATTGTCAAACCCATCCATGGCAGATCCTGGTGTTCGATTGGGTTCGATTTCTGTCATCTGCATGAGCTTTATATTCCTGAGTTTCAGGTCAGAGGTCATGATGCTTCTTAAGTCTTTGCATTCATTATGGGCTCTGAAGCTGCAATTCCAGGCATCTTCACTGTATTTTCCCGTTTGTCATTCATATGTGATTGATTTGAAGTGTTATTTTTTAAATTTTAAAGACGACCCAATATCATCAGTCAGCCCTGTTTTAATTTAAAAAAATAACCGATATAATTTTATTTCGGACCCAAGTTCCCATGTTGTGGTTCTAGTCTTTGGAAATGGTTGTTAATGTTATTGGTTTTATGTTTGGATGGTTTTGGTTTTAGGCTCATGGATGTAGACATGCTCACATGTAAGAGCCCTTGGATGAGTTTATTCAAGTGATGTCTCATGCATCATTTAGTAACGCATATTCTTTTTTTGGACATGAAGGAGATTGCTTGTGACATTTTTTTTTCTATGATTTGAGAAGATTACTTTTGTTTGATGTTTTGATTTAATCACTTTCTTATATGTTCAGTTGCTTCTTATGGTTTGGGACATGTTTGTTGAGTTGCAAAGTGGTATGAAGCATGTTCAAGTAGTTTTTGGGTAATTAGAATTTTTTTGAAAGGAATTTGAGTGGGGTTGACAACTTTGAGCATGTATTCCATCTAGTTGTTCTACGCATATTTTAATTTCAAATAGAAAATCATAGATAGGAACGCATCATGCCTGTCAACATGTTGGGTTTGAACTTCTACATAGCAGAAAAACATGACTTAGAATCACACCATGTGTGTTAGTATGCGTGCTAAAAACTATTAACCAGAGTATTCGGGATAGAGCATGACCTTAGACACATCATTCCAAACTGAATGTGCCTAACTAGGGATACTTACTACAAGCTAAATCATTTCATGTTAGATATTGGCTTGTTGGGCTTAGTAGGATAGTTAAATTGGCAAATAAGTTACGCATCACTAAGTGGCACATTTTGAATCCTTCCTGTTCTAATATGGGATTCGGAGCATGAATATTCGGCGATGGAGTTACGACGTGACACGGGAACACACCTTACTGGGTGAATGTTCATCAAAGATAGTTTCCTAAAATTTTGGCATGTCATATTATGAATGAAGCACATTGTGTGAAGTTTTTTATACAGTATGAGTGTTCATGAATTCAATCACAACCATCTGTGTGTTCATGATTATCAAAAAACCCTATCTTGATTTCAATTGAACCTCTATCCATTCCTTTGTTAAAATTCTCGGGATACGATGATAACCACTTCGAAACTAGATTAGTCTTCAACATAAATTATATTTTGGAAACACTTTTTCATTCCTCCTTGGAAGCCCTGTGGTGGTTATTTTAAGTCAGTGTAGTCCTTATGGGAGTGGGTCTTGATGGTTAATAAGGTGCTCATTTTGTACCTTCTTGTGTCTTTTTTGGGGCAGAAGTGGAATTAATTATTTTCTTGACTTCTTTCTTCTCACAGTATGTTCAAAAATCCCTAACAACTAGGAGTTGTTTTTAATCATTATTATTTATCAATCCACCAAGTGTTCTTGTAACATGTATGCTTCTAGGAAATTTGCTGGGGAGGGAGTTGAACTGTTGTAACATAGAGTTACTCTTCACCCTTTCCTTGCTGATAATTGTTAAGTGAACATTGCAATGAGGGAAAGTATTCTGGTAATGTAGTTTATGCATTTTGAAGTTTTTTGATTTTAATAAATGAATATTGTTTGAAAATTTAATATATTGATAACTGAAGAGATGATCGTTTTTTATCTGGTTCTTCGTGGAGGTTTCTCTCAATATAGCAAAATAATTGATTGTAGCCCAGTAATGAATAGATTCATGCATCAATTAAGAATCCCTATATATCATCATTTAATTGAAGAACATGTTTCATGAGAAAGTCAATAAATATCATGATACGTAATACGCAAGTAATAATGAAGCAAATGAATCTAAAATATTGTAGCAAATGAATGTACGACATAAATATGGTACCATAATGATATGGTATCATGCAAGGTACCATAATTTTGAAGTTATTAGCAATTGGCATTACCCATAATGATATGGTATCATGTAAGGTACCATATTTTTGAGTCCATCCTTCATATATCTTATCCGGAAATCAATTTAAAACATTGAAGCAAATGAATGTATGACATAAATATTTTCATGGACTATAAAGATTAATTCAAATGTTTTTTTCAATAACTTTAATGAAAACGTAATGAAATAACATCAATTAATGAAACATTTGTGGATATAAAACATAATAACACACATGAAAGATATAAGAGTATATTTGTGTATTCGAGGATGTTAGCAACATACGAATGCAATGAAAATATGAACCAAATTCAATGGAAAATTGATCAGATTAATAAATCAATGAATTAATAATCAAAATCAAACTTATAACCATTAATTAGGACTTTAAAACATTACCGCAACTTCATGAAGAGAGATCTTTTCTAAGGGCTAAGGGAGATCTTTTCCAAGGGTTATGCAAAATGTAAGGTAAACTTTTACTTTACAATTTTTTTGTATAAAAATACCTATACTTAATCATTTTACAGAAATCAAATGCATATCATAGAAATTTTCTAGGCCCAATCCTCCAAATTAAAGGAGCTGGTTCGAGATAAGGTGAGCAGTTAGAAAGACCATCACAACACTTAAATGTGTATAAAATTTGAGAATCAGGAATGCTCGAAAGAATTAGAAGATAAAAACAAAATGTGTCTCAAAAGAAAAGGAGAAAACCATTTCTAAAAGCTCAGATGACCAAGCAATAGAAAGTTCATAAAGAACTTGACAAAGAAAGCATGAAGGATGAGATAAATGAAGAGACAAATTAAGTTAAGAGAGTTTGGAAATATTTGCAAAGAATTTCAAATATTTCTAAAAACAAAACTGCAGTATATATAATCTGGTTCAGAAAGGTAAGGATAATTAGATATTTAAAAGAGGTATGGATCATGTTCCAAACTTGAGGAATTCAGAAAACTTGAAGATTGATCGGGGTATGATTAATATAATCATTACTGAAGAGATTTGGTTGAAGGTTCATGTTTCTAATCTTGTCAAAGTTAAAAATATCAAGGAAACATGCACAAAAGAATCTCCATTCTTGAATAGGTTTTTGAGGATGTTAGGAATTGGGATTCTGAAATTCCATATACCCAATACGGACTTGGAATCATAAGAGTTCATCAAGTGCCAAAAAACTTTTAGAATGTGAGTAGTTTAATTTTTGGGATTTAAGAAGATAAATTTCACTTGTAATTGGGTATTGTATATGATAAAAACGGTTCTGAATAATGCATATCTAAGTTTTTATGGTGGGTTGTGTACATTGAAACTATCAGATTATAATTGACATATTGGTTATGTTATGGAGTATGTACCCAGGTCACTGGACTGAAGGAACTGTCTAGAAAGCATTTGAAAAAATCTCATTTCAGTAATGAAGATTGACTAAAGTTTAGTTTGAATAGATGTCATTATGAACAAATCCAAATAACTTGGCATATCTATTTGATTGAATCTAAATCAGCAAATAAAGATTGCATGTTCTTTACTGGAGATAATGTGATAGTCTCTATCAATTCGAGTGATATGCATAAGACAAAGATGACACATCTGACAGACTTTGCAGTGGAAGCAGCCACGATCCTTGAAGATCTCAAGGCATGCAAATGATATAAATAAGATATCTTTATTGTCAGAAAAAAGACCCAACACGCTATCAAAGAATTGATGAAGATGAATGAGTTAGGGAAAGAGGTCTTAGTTGACGACATGATTGATGCCCTGTATGATTTGCAAGGATTCTAGGTGCTGATCCTGATATGTGTTATATTCGACATGGGTGATTAGATTGAATTGGACATGACAATTATCTTATTTGTCTTTTTTGAGTTTGGTGTATGGTGAAAGATTCATGGTTGTACACTTCACCTTTTTCTTTTGAGTTTTCTTTTAGTTTTGTCAGAAGTGTGCGTTGTATGATTCCACTTTATATCGAGTCTTATAGTGGAAGCGTGAGTCAGCTTCTTAGGCATGATGTGCCCAGAGGCCCATATAAGGGGATTTATGGCCCATTGTTTGGAGAGGTTATTTTGGAATCAAAATTAGTATGATTTCACACACACACACACACACACACACACACTCTCTCTCTCTCTCTCTCTCTCTCTCTCTCTCTCTCTACACACACACACACACAGATATATATATATATATATATCTTCATTCTTTCTCTATCATTTGTGTTCTTTGTGCGAAACAATTTTCAAGAGTGATCCTATGAGTTGATGATAGGTAGTTCTTTTATACTCTTCTGGATATCGTTGTGATGCCTTTCTTGTGAGCGTTTTTGTGGTATTTCTGGATTCCTTAAGCAGAAGTCTCAGATTCCTCGTCATAAGTTCATCTATTACTGGTATCAGAGTGTGTGGAGGAAGAGGAGGAAACCAGCTAGAACTCTGCTTCAACGAAGCTAGTAGAATGCTGCTTTAGATTCCACGGTTAAAGGTCTGTACCCATAGTGAGCACATTTAAAATCTAAACTCAAGTATTAAGAGAACGAAAACAATTATATTTGACTTAGAAAGTATTGTTAAATACCTGAATCCATATTATCTGATGAAAACGAGCCTGAAGTAATCGAGTTAGGGCATAAAGCCCAACAAACTCAAGGGAAGTTTGAAACGCTAAAGGTGGAAATTAGGAAAACTGAATCTCAACTTCACTATGTGAGGTGGCTAGTCAGAAACCTAGAGAGAACTCTAGGAGATCTTGGTGGTGATTATGATATAATTTTCTTAGAAAAGTAAATACATCATGGCTGGAAGAAGATCTTGCGTTTGACCAAATATTCAAGATATTTGGCAGAGGCTTGAAGGTAAAGCTTCAGGTAAAGCTTCCAATCAATTAGGAGCCGTTGTTTTAGATATGAATCCACATAGAGATACATAAAGGGAAAGTATATCAGGAGGATATACTATAGAAGATTATGCATGGCCTTTACCAGAAGAAGCATGAGAGTATCGGGAAGAGGTTTCAAGTATTCCTCAGAGTATCCAAGAGTACTAGAAATATTTATATGATATTATCACTCATGAAAAATGGGAGCTTAGAGATATAGAATTTTTCTCCAAAGACCTAAATGAAAATATCAAGAAAGCATAAGACCTACAAGCCAAACATGAAGAGAAGAAGAAGAGGAAAGAAGAAATTTCACATTCTATCGAAGGAATCGACGTGAATCCTTGGTATGCTGGGCCAATATGGCCAACGATCTCATAGAAATTAACTCATTGGGAAAGATAGAGTGGTTCGTTGAATGAATTGTTTCAGAAGATCAATTAGGAAGCAAACCCCACTTATCATAGCTATATTCCATATGAATATAGACCTAATAAGACACATCCAGAAGGGGTGCCACAACATGGTATAATCCTTAAGTTAAACTGTGAAAAGAATCACAGAGTAGCCATAAATGAATGAGTTTTGGACCTTTGATATTATATGATATCAGCTGGTTTACAATCATGGAACATAGATAGTGCACTCAATTTCATAGGAGAATCCCTAAGGGGTAATGCAGGGGGATTTGGGATATAATGTTAAGACACTCAGAAGTGAGAACGACTATCCAGGAGCACGCCACTTCCCCAATCAAGGATACACCGACAATAGTTGATTTCCTCAAATAGGAGTTTGCTAGAAATTCACTAGCCAATCGAGATAGAGCATTGGTACAAAAGGATAAAATAACTTTTAATAAGATCTAGATCCGTGACATTTACTATCTAGAAATTCGCATGGTTCACGTGGTCTCCAGCGATCACCCATTCATGCTCCTATCGAGTGTGTGACAGAAGCATGTGATGTAGGGAAATTAAAAAAATTTACACTGCGAACAACATTTTAACATCATCATTGGCTATGTTCCACCTAATTGATAACCTGAGTATCCCATGTGATTTAATTAATCATGAAAAATTAAAATTGAAACCGTACCCCATTTGATTTTGATCAAACATGTGTTTGCTCACTATCAGTGATCGTCGCTTGAAGGAACTAATGTTAGATCCCTCTAGAGCATCTACACTTGCTTAAAAAACTTGTTTGATCATCGTCCTTCGTGATCTGGGTGCTAGCGCAGAGAATCTAAGGCATCTTCAATGTCGATACAATCACAGGAATACTACTACTTCAATTTGGGAATCCGTTCTTGGATCGAAGTGCCCCTAAGATCAATTTCTCTCTCTTGGAGGTGAGAGGGAGGAGAGTGGAGCTCTCGAATTTGAGGGACGAATAGTCCTTTGAATTTGGGTTTTCTCCTGGCTTAAATAAGCTAGTTTAAACTCATAGAAATTTCACTTTGGCCTCTGAATGAGTTTAACCTTCTAAACAATCCCCAAAACATCACCAATGACACTTAAAACTTGTTGTAAATGTGGTGATTTTTTTACCACTCAATTATAACATCAATACAATGATATTTGATAAGATCTGCGTCATTAACTCGACCCATCTCTCCCATAAATATTAAACAAATAAATAAATAGATAAATAAATAAATATTCATTCATTAAATATTTTCCTTGCATTCACTTAACATCATGTGAATACTCCTAGTTAATAAATTCAATCTTATTATTCTAAACTTCAATAATATTGAATTTATTCATTTCTTATGATCGTTCAAACTCGAACATAACCCGACCCTACCATGGGGCCCACCATGTCTTAAATTCCAATTCATAAGAACTCACCAAGATTTTGAATATGATTTGTGTGCGAGTGATGAGATACAATATTTCCCTAATTTTGAATAGTCTTTCAATGGAATTTTTTTGAGTAAAATAAGGATTCATTAAAAATGGATTCATTAAAAACAGAGATCAGCGGAAGTACAAATGCGAAGCCATGACGGAAAGTGGTCCAGCCAGAGCTGGTCGTCATCAATAGGCCCAGAGGCCGCCAGCTGATGGGCAGCATTGTTCCCTTCCCTTCTGATGAAGGTGAAGGTGCAGGATGTGAAACAGTGACGGAGAGAGTGGATTTTCCAGATGAGGGGGCCAAAAGATTGAAGACCATCGTCGTTGCGGTTGATGGCATTGATAATAGTGAGACAGTCTGACTCAAGGTGGATTTTATCACATCCACGATCTTTGGCAAACATCAGCCCGACGAGGATGGAAGCGGCTTCGGCAACAACGGGCTCCCAAAGAGTGCGATGAGATTCATGTTTGGATGCAATGATTTGACCCAAATGATCCCGAGCCAGTAGACCAAGGCCGACAGGACCATCCTTGGGGAGAGACGCATCCACATTAATCTTGAGGATCCCTTCCGGTGGTAGACACCAATGGGAAGAAGGGGAAAGGGATCCAAAGGGCTTCTGTTGTCCAGAGTGATGCTGCCAGCCCTCAATCCAGGATGATGCCCGTTCAATCCAAAAATCAGGAGGCTTGATGACATGGTTGAACACAACATCGTTATGTTGAACCCAAATGATCCAGGCCATGATGCAAAGTGAGCCCGCAATGGTCGGCAAAGAGGAAGAGCACCAATGCCTCAGGAGTGAGGGGAGGTCAGAGGCCAAATCCAGAGAATTATTTGCGAATGAGCCCGATTTGTTCCAAATCTCCTTTTCCCCCGGACATTGGATGATAGCGTAGAGGGGAGATTCTGGGATGTCCGGGCAGAAGGGGCAGAACATGTCACTTGAAAAATGTCGGAAGTCAAGGAGGCTCATGGTAGGGAGGATGCCCGAGCACACCTGCCACCAGAAGTGGCGGATTTTTGGGGGGACGTTGAGCTTCCACAGAGAATCCCATGGCCCCCCTTCCCTTTCGTCTGACTGAGTACAAAGAGCGAGCTGATAGCCGGGTTTCACCGTATAGGCTCCCGAGATGTCATTGATCCAGAATAGGTGGTCGGGGCCTGCATTCGAAACATAGGGGATACTCTGGATAATCCTTCTGTCTCTTTCATTGAACCAAGAGTGAAGCTTTTCCAAGCACCACCCATTCCCATGATCAACAAAAGGCACCAGACGGTGGTACCTTCGAGACCTGGTTGGAATGGGGATGAATCCCACATGCCGTCCTTATCAATCAGCCATGGATCCGTCCAGATACAAACAGAAGACCCATTCCTAATCCTCCAACCCATCCCTATCACCAGAAGGCTTCGGGAACCCCAGATACTTCTCCAGAGGAAGCTGGGTCGGGGGCCAAGAGAGGAATCCTGGAAATCCTTGTAGGGAAAGTATTTAGCATGGAGAACTCACGCATAGAGATAGGACGGGTGGTTAATAAGGTGCCATCCTTGCTTTTCCAATAGTGCATCATTAAAGTGAAAGAGGTCCCAGAAACCCATTCCTCCCTCAGATTTTGGCCAGCAGAGACTTTTCCAGGTGATCCAGTGGGTTTTATTCCTTCCATTATTATGTCCCCACTAGAAGTTTGCTGTGCATGAGTGGATCTGGTTGACAACAACAGTAGGGAGCTTAAACAGGGACATAATGTAGCTGGGAATAGATTGTAGGGCAGCCTTTATGAGGGTTTCCTTGCCGGCTTTGGAGATTATTTATGGGGTCCATCCTTGGATTTTTTTCTCTATCCTATCAAGCAAAGATGCAAAGATTTCTTTTTTGGATCGGCCGATTACCATGGGTAGCCCGAGGTACTTCTGATGCTTCTCGACCATATGAATGCCTGCAATGACACAAAGCTCTTCTCTCTTGGCAAGTGGGACCCCAGAGCTGAAGGATACTTCCGACTTTCCATGATTGATTGTTTTCCCAGAGGCCCTCTCATACTGTTGGATCACGTGGCCTATAGCGAGGCACTCATTATGGGTTGCTCTGGAGAAAAGAAAGCAGTCATCGGCAAAAAAAAGGTGTGAAACTGGTGGTCTTGCATGACAGAACTTTGCCCCATGAATTGAATGAGAGGAAGCTGCCCTGAACATGAGATTAGAAAAAACATCATCCACCAAGATAAAAAGAAATGAGGAAAGAGGGTCTCCCTGGTGAAGGCCTCGGGTTGGGGAGAAGCCATGGGTGAGCACCCCATTGACATTAATTCGGAAGGATACAGACGAGACACAATGCATGATCATCTCTGTCCATTAAGAGAAGAATCCCATTTTCAACATCACAAATTTGAGGAAATGCCATTCCACTTTATCGTAGGCCTTGTTCATGTCCAGTTTCCACGCCATGGTTCCTCTTTTCACGGTGGAGCGTGTTTTCATTGAGTGGAACACTTCATGGGCCACTATGGCATTATCAGTAATTGGTCTCTTAGCCACGAAGGCACTTTGATTCTCCGAGATGATATCAGGAAACCATGAGCACAACCGATTAACGAGGATATTTGAGAAGATATTGTAAGAGACATTGCAGAGGCTGATAGGTCTGAAGTCAGGGACCACGAGGGGTTTCTTGATTTTGGGGATGAGGATGAGGGTAGTTTCGTTAATGTCGGAAATGCTTGTTTTCCTAGCCCAGATATTCTTCATTCGATTGCAGATGTTAGGACCAATAATGTGCTAATATTGTTTGTAGAAGAGGGCATGGAAGCCGTCCGGGCCCGGGGCCTTAGTAGGGTGGATATGTTTCAGGGCCAAATGAATCTCATCGTCCATCACATCTTTGGTAAGTTGCTTGTTAATTTCTTCAGTGATCACAGGTCTGATGCAGTCCTCCACTTCAGCAGAGATGTTAAGACTTCCTGCCGAAAAGAGATTCTGGAAATAATTGGAGATATCGTCTTGGATTCCATCGTTGTCGAAGGCTTTGGTACCATCCGGATGCGAGATGCAAGAGATAAAATTTTTTCGGCGCCTAGCTGAGGCTTTCAGATGAAAATAACGGGTGTTAGCATCCCCTTCTTTAATGTGGGTATCACATGCCCGCATAGCCCAGAAGCTTTCCTTGATTCGCAGGGCTGCATCCAAATCCATTTGAATGGCGCTGATTTTGGAAATGGTGCAATTGGATGGGGGTTGGCTGAGAAGTTTGCACAGTTTTCTTTCGAGGAAATCACAGTGCCTGTCAGGTTGACGGAATTTGTTATTGCTCCACATCCTCAGATCGGATGCTATCTGTTGGAGATTGGACCCAATGTCTGCATATCAACTCCACTCTTCCATCCTGAACGGATAACATCTTCGCATTCGCGTTCTTTAGACCAGAAGATTTCAAATCTAAAGGGTCTTCTGACTTTATTGTTGCGGTCTCCTTGGGTGCATTCAATAACAATCAGACAGTGGTCTGAGCAATTGAGCAACAGGTGATCAATGTGAAACATTCTAAAAACATTTATCCAATCCGTTGAGACCATAAATCTATCGAGGCGCTCCGCAATACGGGTTTCATCCGTATTGCCTCGAAACCAAGTGAATGGATTACCCGCGAATCCCAGATCGACCAGATTCGCCCTAGTAATTTCATCCTTAAAGTCATACATCGACGAGGAGGGTCGAAGAGCTCTGCCACTTTTTTCCTTCTGATACAAGATCTCGTTAAAGTCACCTCCAAAGAGAAAAGGGCTTGGCAGATCACGTTGCAGATTGCAAAGAAGATCCCACGACTTCCACTTTTCAGTGTGGGATGGCTAGCCATAGAAACCCACAAAGGTCCACGGCGGGGTTTTGGTGTCATGAATGACCGCCGCCACATGGTGCGAGGAGAAGGATGAGATTATAACATCAACATTCTCCTTCCATAGGAGACAGAGACCCCCTGAGTGGCTTTGTCGGGGAACCGGGAGGCAGCCCTGGAAGTCGCATTTCAGTGCAAGGCCAGTGGTGTCCTTGTTTTCCAATATGGTTTCGGACAGGAAAACCATATCAGGGCAACTTTGAGCGCAATGGCGCTGGAGCATTCAAACCGTTCATGGGTTTCCAAGCCCACGAAAGTTCCAACATAAAATGATCATTGCTCTAGGCGGGGCTGGGACGTACCCGCCTCCACCTTTGATTCCTCCGGGATCATTTTGTCACCCGCCGCTTTCCATCTTTTTGGGCTGTTTTCCACCGACATACTCATTTCAACTTGTAGTTTCACCTCCCTAGGTTTTGGATTAACTATTTTTCCTTCTCTGTTATCACAATGCGTCCTTTTCCAAGTTCGATGAGTAACAGGGTCTGGTGCCGTTAAACCTGTCATCCTAGAGTCACCTTGTAGAAAGATGTCTGACGTAACCATTTCTGGATCAGGGTCGGGATCTGGTGGTTCAGTGCACATTTACTTTGGGTTCAAGCTTGGTTCTGGTGGGTTCTTCGGTTTCGGCAATTACTCTATTGATGTTGGGAAAGTGTCTTTCAGGGGGGTAGAATCTGTGCCTGATTCGATGTCTTGCTTCTTCGTTCGACTCTCCTGGAAAACCTCATTATTGTACGTGGTGATTATGATCTGGGAAGGTCTACCAGCTTCCCTTTGGAAAATTGGGCTGTCTTCAGGGAACTCTGGAGGTCCAAGTATGATGACGTTAGTGTGTTCAGTTTCTGCCCACCTCACGTGAGTCATCGTGAGATGATCTCGATCCTTTTGTTTTTCCACCTCAGGGATAAAGGCAATTTTTGACGTTTTGGCTCGTAGTCAGGGACCATATTGTAAAATGATATTGCCTGATTTGTTCCTTTTCTTTGCATCACATGTTCTCTCCAGATGGCCAATACGTCCACAGAAGAAGCAGAAAATTGGGAGTTTCTCAAAATCGAATGAGATCCAAATGTCGGCGTCATCGAGCTTCAAAAATATGCCCCTCATCAGAGGCTCTGACACTTCGACCTCGACTTTAATCCGAACCATGGGTCCCCATTGGATTGGGTCCGAACAGTCTCACTCAATGAATTGGCCAATGCGATCACCAATTTATCTCAGAACCCATTTCGTTCTCCCATGAAAAGGGATTCCTTTAATGCGTATCCAGAAGGGGGATCAGGTAAGATTAATGTGCTGGATATCATCCCCACCTTTAAATTCTTCCTTGAGGAGGAGATGGTTATCAAAGGACCATGGCCTCCCTTTGAGGATTTTATCTCTATCTTTTTCATTGAAGAACTCAAAAACTAGGAGATTGTTCCCCACTTCCCGGATGGCCACTCCCACTTCCAGTTTCCATAAATTCTGAAGAGTGTTTTTTAGGGCCCCCTAGTTGACTGTGATTTTTGCCACAAATCTTCCGACAACCAGCAGTGACATGCGTTTTTCCAGCAGCGTATCTTTATTTCTTTGAGCCTCAATTGACGCTTTTTCTTTGTCCATCAAGGACAACTTCTTCCATTGGTACACTAGATCCGCTTCCATGGTGCGGGTCACGTTGAATCTGAGTTTCAGTTCTGCTCCAAGGATCAGCGACCAGAATGTCCACACGCACCCAATGACAACGACACACCATCCAAGCCCGGCCCAAGGTCCCTTTAGTCTAGGCGTGGCCCAAAAGACCTCTGGCCAGGCGCGGCCTGAGATTCACGAGTTGCAAACTTCGAACACGGCCCGACCACGCAGCCAAAGAACCGCGACCGGTCTTCGCAACGAGGCTTCGCGAAAAAAACCTCCCCGCGACCAGTCCTTCTCGAAGCAGGAGGCGACGACCTCTCGAGCAAGGCCTTTCGCGATCCTGCTTCTCCCCTCACCGACTTCCTGCGAAAATGAACTCGCAAACTAGGTTCGCACTATGCCGGTGGAACAACACCTGTGTCTCCGCGGATCTGGCCGGAAAACCACCGGCATGCGCTGATTCAAGATACAAACTTGAACGATGGCAACAAGACCCAATGAGGTTCATGGATCTGATTTCTGACTCCGCTGTGCAAGATCTGTAACGATGAATCAATTTCAGAATCGTGAATGGGTTGTGGATCTGGTTACCAATGTGCCATATCTGGTTTGCTGTAAGCCAGGTCTTGACGAAATCCATTCCGTGAAGCGGGAATGAAGAACATCCGCCCTTTGAAGCCGCAACTCATATGCCGTTTCCCTTTCCCCTCTGAATTGCAGGCGCCGGGGGAACGAGTTCAAGCTCGAGCTCAGACCCAATGTGTCAGAGTCAGGGGCCACCACGACACCAAGGATCTGGATGCCGATGAAGCCAGTTGATGCCGGGTCCACGGTTGATGGATCGAAAGGTGGAAGAGGGGTCCGTAGCTGAAGCGTGGGATTCTGAGGAGGGTGACAACCATTGTTCCCACTTAGCCACACGCCGCCGTGGTCCGTGCGGGAGGTAGAAACGCAAACCCTAGGAGTTCCCAGGAGAGAAAGCTCTCACAGCGGGAGAGGAAGTCGAGATTTTGGGTGTCTTTCAATGGAAATTAACCCCTTAATCTAGATAAAACCCAAAAAATCATTGATTTTAGTCACTTTGAGAAATATGGACTTTAAATGATTAATGCATTAATATGTGATTTATTAGTGCTTAATCGAATTTTGGGATTAATTAAAAGGATACATTAATCATTGGACTTTGGAATTTCACACATTAAAGGATTGTAATTCCATTCTTAAATGTTTTCATTCATTTCGATCCTAACTATAATAAAGCCTACATTTAATTCTATGTTTTTTATGTGTTGCGTCAAGGTACAAACAATCGACTGTGCCTTCTCTTGATTAATCATGAGACTGAATTGAACGCAATAAGACATTCGGTCGACTGTGTCACACGATTGACCGTGCTATCCGATCAACGATGCTGAAAATTTTACTAAGTCTTGAAGTGACCACAAGTGACGATCTGATTGACTGTGAGATTGGATTGATCACATGTTGATTCTTATCGACCACATGTTCATTCTAATTGACCACGCGACTGAAGCTACTACGCGATTGAATGTGCCTTCTCACGATCAACCGTGACTTTTTTCAAGAAGCCATGTGAGGTTCAAGCGATCATGTGATGGAGTTGTTGCACCACCATGCAGATGATCCAAGAATTAGACAAATTTATGACCGTGGGGATCATAATTCAAAATTTCCAAAATGGATAAGGTTGGCCTAAAATCAAAATTTATTCCCCTAGTTGGGACAAATTGGGATGAGATTCCACAGACAATTCACACGGTGATCATGAAAATGAAGATGGAAGTGGAGATCATGGGAGAATGTTGGGTAAGTCTGGAAAATTCAAGATGCCTAGCTCCATCAATCATGACCCTCAATGTTGTATATTTGGAATTATTCCGAGGAAGGAGAGAAGTTTGATGCTCACAACTTGTGACACCAAACTCGAGAAGTAGGAGGAAGATGACCTCACTATTGCATATAAATATTTCATCCCTACCCATTGAAAAGAATTCAAACCCTAGCCTTTTTCATTATCTAGATTAGGTCTAGTTTTTGTAATTTCTGCAATTAATGTTAATTCATTTCTTTTATTGTTCTTTTGCATTGTTCGTCTCTTCCCCCTTTCTTCGTGTTTCTTCCTTCATGTAATAATGATGATTTTCAAGCTCCCATCAATGATGAGAGGATAATCCTATAACACTCTGAGATTTTATGAAATAGTTCTCTATAAATAAATTTGATTTCTTCAATAGCTTGCATTACATGCAACACTGAGTTTAAATGAACCGTGATATACTATTAAAATATTATTATTGAATGTGATGTTTATCGCATAGCCGTTGGATTGATGGGTATTCATAAGACTAAATAAATTATGAAAAACATATGATTTAAATATGAATAAAAATGACTTCATTGGTTATCAATTAACTAGAAATGAAAATAAAAATCATTAGAAAATAAAGTAGTAGTTTTTTCTGAAAAACTATTTTTATGCGCGCAATATGTTTTTATCTTAATAAATTAAATTGATAACTATTGGTGAATGATTTTAATGAAATTTACATATTATATATTCAATCAAATGTTTTAACTATCATCTTATATTTTTTTAGTTAGGAGATAAGAATAAATCTAATTCTATGCTTAAAAATTTATTTTTTATAAAGAGAAGTTTTCGTCGCATTTATTTTAAAATTAAATTCTACAAATTATTGAAATTGAATTTGATAAAATGGATTCCATATTTGGAACCAATAGGTTCAAATTTTTTAAATAGACCCCTTTTATTCTTAAGCTTTATGAATAGTAAATGTGGTAACATTTATCACCTCGATAAAGGGTTAATCGTGTTAAATTAGGTTAAAACTAAATGTTAAGGTCACTATTTTTCATCTTAGTTCTTATTGTATGAAGGTAATTTGATCCTTATCACCTTAGACTCGAAATTTAATTGTTTAAGGGACACTTGTCCATGAAAATAACCTACATAATAATTAAAGCAAAGAAAAATACAAATTGTTGTTCTCTTACTTTTAAATATCTATTATGTATCCACATAGGGACAAAAACAAGTTATGAATGAATATAAAAGTCTATTTTGAGCATAATGAAACTATTTTTATGATGTAAATTTATTTATAATTTTTAGTAATTATATAATTACCTTAAATGCGTATGCAACACCGACGTAACGATTCTTCAATTAATAGAAAAATAAAATAAATGATTTAAAACATATTAAAAGTAATATAATTTGAATGAGTTACAGTGTTCCACAGATTTTATAAATGAATATAAAATATTAGTGTTGTGTAAAAGGATTAGATTCAAATTTCAACCTTTTCTTTGTCTTAATTCAAATTAAATGAATAGTGTCAAAATTGACATTAATGATATTTTATCAAAACAACATTTTATTAAATTATTTATAAATCATAAAAATATTGAAATTGAATAATGTGGATAATATATGGTCGAAAATTTCACCCCTTGACTATTTATGATCCAATTGTCAATTTATAAGTAAAATTATAACCCTTTAAGAGTGAAAAAGATGTTATCACAATTAAGGTTAAAATATGTTAACTAAGGGGTTAAACCAAAAGATAATGTTTAAAAAACCACTTAAACCCATCCAAATTTTATTGGTTGATGGGATTTCAACCCCATACCACCTTATCTTCGGATCTCTGGCCATTTGGAATCATTTTTCTAGAGAATGTCTTTATTATATTTTATTCCTTTAAGAATTCTTAAGAGTGCCCGTACTCTCAATTGTAAAAGGGTACCCCCTCTCTTCTTCACGCCATTTTGAGCCTCTAGCTTGACCAAACCTTTCCAAATTATCTTATCCACTTCCCTAGACACATTATAGAGGTTTTAGTCTTCCCAAAAGACCAACTATAGGGTCCTTAAGAGGAGATCTAAAGGAGTTGTTTCAAAGAAGAGGTAATCGCCTTAAACGATCATTTTCTTTTTAATTCTTCTTTTAACTCCTATAAATTTGTTATATTCTTCATTAAATAATATTTTCAGTATTCTAAATATATTGAAATTTTATTATGATTATTAATCTACCATTATCCACCCTCTTTCCCATCAAATGAGAAGTGAAAGTATCACTCGTACGTACGTATGACTTACCGTCTCCACATAATGATACAATTCATTTTTTATCACCATATTTTATGGATGAGTATTATAATGGGTTTTTAAAGTTTATATATGATATTTATGACATAATTATTCTTTTTTATTGATATCATATCTACTTTCTTACCTTCCAATCAGTTGGAAAACAATAACGTCGCTCATGCATATGTGTGGACCACCACTTCCACGAAGTGATGTGATTCGTTTTTCATTCCCGTTTTACATGGATGGTAATAAGGATGGATTTTATGAATATATATGATGTATATGATATAATAATAATTTTATAAAAGGTGAATTATTATTTACCTTTCTTTTTTTCCATCTGTCAAAAAATGAAAACAACGTTCATACGTACGTACGACCTACCGTCTTAATGAATGATGCAATTCATTTTTTTATCTATAACTTTTATGGACAAATATAAAAATATATATAATGAATATATATGATATTTTTATTATGATTAAATTTTTTTAAATAATGGAACCATGATCAAAATATAAGGACCAAGACCGCCGAACCGAAACATGCATGCAAAACGAAGCAGTTATCCCCCAGAATAGTGATTTTAATAACATATTGTTAATAAATGGGTGATAAGATATCATAAGTAAATAATACATGGTATGATATATATGAGTATGGTTCTAGAATACATAGAAAATAAATATATATTTATTACATAGGAGGTTCAAATGCGTATAAAGAAAGGCAATACTTGAGGTAAGATATTTATGTTTTAATCCTATTTTAATTTGGGCAGTTTATGCTTGAATTTCCATTGAGGAAATTATATGACCCTTATTTGATAAATCCATTCCATTTTTATTCTTCTTTGGTTAATTATGAATAATTAATTTTTTCATTTCATTTTTCTCACTTTAAGTACTCATGAGATCAAAATAATTTTTTTAAGGAAAAACGACCATGTTTTTCTATTCGATCAAAAATACTTTTTATTAAATATCCATATTTTATAAAAATGTTTTCTAGAATGTTTTTAATATTATCCTATGATTCCATAAAGTAATTTTACCCATGTTTGAATTTTTAAAAATGGTTTAAATGGAGTATTTTTGTTATTTTCCGAACGAGGTACTTTTTGACTTTTTATAAGTGTAAAATGAATGTTTTCTTTTAAATTATATAATATGAAAAATATTTGTCTCCATAATTACCTATAAATGCTTTGAAGATTTATTTATAAGATTTCAAGTTTTTTTTCAAGGAAAATATCTTCCATAATATTTTTTAAATATTTGTATTTTAAATAAGTGATTTCAAAGTGAAAAAGACATTGTCCTCAAGAAATATTCCAGTTATTCTTTTAAAGGATCTTTCATTTATGATAACATCCTTTGATGTTAATTATGATTTACCCAATGTTACCATCCTTATTCTTTATCTGAATGGTTTATGTTTATGTTAATGATATTATTATGAAAGCCATTTATTTTCATGAGTTATGATTTGATGAAATAATGAAATGTTTATGAAACCCATTTTCTTTGCATGAGTTATGACATGATGATATAATGAATGTTTTATGATCTTATGACACACATATGTATAGTTTTCATTATGTGATGAGTGATCCTAGAATTATATAGCCCTATAATGAATTGGGTAAAGTTTTATATCTCACGAGATAACTATGATAAACAAGTTGATGTGCTTGATCCATTTTGAGAAACAAGTCGATGTGATTGGTCCATTACAGGAAACAAGTCAGTGTGCTTGATCCATTATGAGAAACAAGTCAATGTGCTTGATCCACTATGCGAAACAGGTGTTGAGGCCTGGTATGTTATTATTTTATGGTCTTGGTAGTTAACCTTGACATATGAAATGGTTTCTATACCTATGATGGTGCCACACTTTTATGACATGCTTATGGTTCATGATTGATTTTATGAAGATTTATCACTCTTATGATTCTTGTCTTTTGAAATGATAAATTTTTATACAACTCATGTTTAAAATCCATGATAGAATGGGTATGAACTTTTTAAGTTATGTTCATGATCTCATACCCTTATTCTTGTCTTATACTTCATATAATCATCAATTGATATCTCACATATTTACCCTTACTAAGAATCTGAGCTCACCCTTTCTTATGTTTATTTTCCCTAGGTTATAAAGAAAGGTTTAAGTAGGATATATCTATGAAGGGTACCATGTGGAAGGATCTTTGTGGAGATACTAAATATTTTCATGAAATAAGAGGATTATGTATCTTGTCTCCAAAGACACTAAACATTTGCATTCATAGGGAACGTATTTGTGAAATTCATTGAATATTCATTTAAAAAGATGTAATATTTATATATGAAAAATTGGAACCACTTTAAACCTAAGGATCACCCACTGGATAAAAACCAGTGAACTAGAGTCCACACACCAAGCTTGTTTCTTTCTATTTTATTTGTGGAATTTGGGTGTTTGAGGAGCTGAGGAGATGATAATACCTCATGTTCTTCCTTCCCTTATTTTATTTCTCACTAATAAAAATAATTTCCTCTCCTTATGTTTGGATCATTGATAGATCAATGGTTTGGGTAGTGGATGGAATCATGGCCGTGACCCAGTTGAGAGAGTGATAAGTTGATCACTTATGGGATTCTCCTTGAGTGTGATGTTGATTCACATAATTGATGTAGTGAAGTTGTGTGTAGCTGGTTGGAACAACATAGAGCGAGATAGAAAATCAAAGTAGTGAGACAATGAAAGATCATGATGGTTGAATCCAGGGGTGTCTCCTTTCTTGCATTGCATTATATTATGCATTTTTATTTTCCTTTCATGTTGCATGAATCAAATCCCCATCCATCTTTCTTGTTTCACAATCAAGAAAACAAAATAAAACAATAATAAATTTTCATGAAATTAAAACTCCTAGGACCAACTCCTTGAGAGAAGACCTTGATCACCCATTATAATGCATTCCAAGTTTTCATAAATTATGTATGCAAGTACCGTGATAGCCTTTTCATCACTTGCATCATTTTTGGGAGGTTAGTGTTATGTTTTTATTTTATTTATCTTCATTAAAAATGATTTGGATACATGATCAATAATAGTTCAAATCGACTCATTGGTTTTGATCTATAGGTTTAAAGAACTATACTAGCAAGACTCAAGACTCTAAAGATCCCTAAACAAGAGAAAAACACATGCATAACACTTTCCTATTTAGAGACAACCTGCGTCCCACTACCACTTCATATTGTTTGGGTTCATAAATTTGTTTATTGAGGGCCCCATGATAAGACTCTCATCAACCCAGTGTCATTTTTAGGAATGGATGGATCGTTGATTTCCTTTTGGTGTGTGTATTTAAATCTAGGTAGGACAAATATTTTTGATAGGATATTTATTTTTAATAAATGGAATTCATTGTATTGTCTGGGAGTGAAATAATATAAGTGTGGGGGAGTGATGTGATATAATATTTCCCTAATTTTGAAATTATTTTCAATGGAAATTAACCCCATAATCTAGATAAAATCCATGCAAATCATTGATTTTAGTTTCTTTGAGAATTCTGGACTTTAAATGATACATGACTTCATTTGTGATTTTGGAGTGTTTAATAAATTTTGGGGATTAATTGAAAGGCTATATAGATCTTTGAAATTTGGAATTTCACTGATTAAAGGATTTTAATTATTTTTTTAAATGTTTTCATTCATTTTGATCTTAACTAGAATAATGACTACACTAAAACCATGAATTTTCCTATTATAGATCTGAGCTGAAAAATGGAAATGGGAAATTTTGCATGACTTTTCCCAATAATTTCATATGACTTTGTTAATTTTGTATAACTTTTCCTAGGAATTCATATGACTCATTTAGGAGAGACTGTGAGGCTTAAGTGACCGTATATTAATTTAGAGTGACTACGCATTCATCTTGATCGCCTGTAAGAAGAGATATGACTGATCATGATGAAAATTCAGATAATTCCTGAAGTGACCGCATGATGACTCTAACTGACCGTTTTTGGATCGACCGTAAGGACTGGATCATCTACAAGAAGAGATTCAGATCAATTGCATGAAAATTCAAAGTCATTGTAAAGGTTGAAGCTACCACAAGAGTTGAAGCAACCACAAATAAAGATCAACTGAACATGCTTGTCAACCAATTGTGCATGTCAAGCGTTTTCATGACTGATCATGCCAACTAATAGACTATAGGTTGAATCCGATCGATTGTGACTTTCTTTCATGTGATATATCTAGGACTTATCCAAATTTATGGCTATGAGGATCAAATTCAAAATTCATAAAATGGAAAAGGTTGACATAAAATCAAAATCTATTCCTCTAGTTAGGCCAAATCAAGACGATCTCTAACAGATGATCCAAATAGAGATAATCAAAATAAATAAGGAAGTGGATATCATGGGATAATGTCGAGAAATGTTGGAATATTCGAGATTCCCAACTTCGTTAGTCACGACCCTCAATGTTGTACATGTGGATTTAATCTGAGGAAGGAGAGAAGTTCACTGCTCACAGATCACGACATTGAACTTGAGAAGGAGGAGGAATATGACCTCACTACTGTATATAAATATTATTGCCATCACCATTGAAAATAATTTGAACCTTTTCTTTCAACCTCAGCTAGATTATGTTTATTATTTATAATTTCTACAATTAATGTTAATTCATTTTTCATCGTTCTTCTGTATTGTTCTTCACTTCCCCCTTTCTTCATGCTTCTTCATCTATGTAATGATGATGATTCTCAAGCTCCCATAAATGATGAGTGTCTAACCAAGGATCATCCCTGGATGAAAACCAGTGAACCAGATTCCACACACCTAACTTGTTTCTTTCTATTTTATTATAGGAATTTAGGCATTTGAGGAGCTAGGGAGATGACCATACCTCATGTTCTTCCTTCCCTCATTTTCTTTCACACCACTGAAAATAATTTCCCCTACATTTATATAGATGAATGATGTATGAAAGGATCAGTGGTTTGGGTAGTGGATGGACTCATAGTTGCGCCCCATTTAAGAGAGTAATGAGTTTGACACTTAGTCTATTCTCCTTGAGTGTGATGTTCATTAACAAAATTGATGCAGTGAGGCTGTGCAGCTGATTGGAACACATAAAGAGTGAGATAGAAAAACAAAGTAGTGAGATAATGAAAGATCACAATGGCTGAATATGGGGGTGTCTCCTTTCTTACATTGCATTATGTACTACATTTTTATATTTCTTTCCTATTGCATGAATCAAACCCCAATCCCTCTTTTTGGTTTCACAATCAAGAAAAATAAAATAAAAACAATAATAAAGTGTTAGAACAGTGATGATCCTAGGACCAACTCCTTGAGAGATGACCTTAGTCATCAATTGGGATGTATTATAGGTTTTCATAAATTATGTATGCAAGTCCTATGAAAAACTTTAAATTAATGAGCCTATAAGACCTTATCTTGATAGCAGCGAGCATCACTCACAAACATAGAGAAGTATATAACAACACACCATGTCCCATAAGTATATAATGTTTGATCATAACAACAATAAACATCCTATGAACACACACTATGTAATATAATCTCTTTATCTCATGATATCTCATAAAGTAGGAAGCATGCTTTGTGTCATCATACTTTTTCTATTTATTATTTTATAACCTTACATGATGGAATTAACTTGTTCTACCATGATCATGGATTTAATAAAGGTACCACCATCCTAGTCAACTAGGCCTAAGACATATCTTCCTTTTAGAAGCAACAAATCCTATCTTAACCACTCAATCAAAGTCATACTACCAATGATATACCCAATAAAAGATATTTTTTACATTATAAATGTCATGGTTTTCATCTTGCATCAAAGATACAGTCATATGGTACACATTGATAATAATCTCAAGTCAAGAGACCAATACATGTGCTCATAGATAGGAACAACCAATAGCACCTAAAACATATAACGTTCCTATGGAGGGCCAGTCCTCATGATCTATACTACTTGAGATCACTAAGTGTGAACTTCATAAGGCCAACGAGCCCGTACCCAAGTGGTAAGGGCTCCTGCTTGGCATCCAATAGACCCGGGTTCAAAACCAGGTGGTGGCGAATTTCTGGGGTATTGTATCAGTCATTGTAGCAGTACTGTAGCAGTTACTATTCGGCACTGTAGCAGCCAGAACTATTCACCTGATTTGGGCCTTCGGGCCACCGGTTTGAACCTATGGGTCTCCAGGGCCTTTGGGTCATCAAAGGCCATCAGGCCATAGGGCCTTTGAGTCATGTAGACCATGTAGTAGCCCAGTTCACACAGAACATGCCCCAAAAGAGGATCAGAGCAACAGGAGTAGCAACCACCAGATGCAGAGCTAACCAGATTGGAATAATGAGAGGGTATGGCAGCCGCCATCGGGACCAGGCACCGTGCAACTTTTTATGGGGCAATGCTAGCCAATAAGCAATGCAAGGTGGGCAACTAAGGCAATCAATGATGCAAGACGCTGGGGAGGGGCAGTTCTAGTGGGCTGGGCCTACGGGTCATGTAATGGGCATGGTATGCCTCTGGGCCTTCGGGTCATGTATTGCGGTTCATGTCGGGCCTTGTGCCTTGTGCCTATGGGTCATGTATGGGTTCCCCTTCAACCCTTAAAAGGGGGATTATCTATAATAAAATAAAAAGAAGGCCTTCGGGCCATTCAGTCAAGTGTGAACTTCATAAGAAGAAGTCTCCATGATTATGAGCCCCTAATATCTGATAATAAAATATCATCTATGTCCCATTAGTATGATGTATCTAGACCATACGACACATGTTTAAGATTATTATCATAGAATCTCAAGGTTCTAGTTATAGCTGGAAACTACTATAACCTATTCATACAATAAATAATCTATGAAAATTACCATGTAAATAGTGGATACACAAGTATCAATACTATTGTGGTAAGAATACATCATGCATAACTCACTATATACATGATATGGTAATCAAAATGTATTGTTTAAGTTGGGTCTAGGGAACCCACTTTCCTAACACTCCCACATTCACTAGATCCAACTTACTAACCATCAATCTGTTAGTTCTCACATGATAAAATCATGTTTCAAATGAGTAATGACTTTAGTCATTAGACCTACTATGTCTTCTGGTTGGATACTCTGTTGTCTTAAAATTCACCCCTCTATGTAAAACCCATCAAAAGTTGATATCCCCAAGTATATCCCTTTTTTCCTTTATCATAAACTTGACATCTTAGATAATACCTCTATTGTAAATTTAATCATAATGATAATACTTTACTTTCTGGGTACGATTCTAGGAACTTGAACAAATTTCTGTATATTTAATACTTCTTCTATAACTATATCAAAATCCGAAATATACTCGATATTTGTAGATATAGCTACCAAATAATTTAATGAGTAACTCCTGATCATTTTCTTAGCCAAACCGTGGTGTTGGATTAAATGATCTATAAGAAGACTAGTTTTGTTCCCTTTGTAACTAGTGTTCCTGGAGGTACTGAGCATGCAAAGAAAGCCCCAAAACTTGGTATTTTAAAAAATTTCCACTGATGATTGAAATGACTATGTTGTCAATGGTGAATAGTTACTCGGTATTATCCCATGGATCACCACGTGAATAATTTAAGTACAAAAATAAACTATATAAGTACCTGGTTCGATTTGAAGCTGTGCTCAATGTCTGCTCATTGTCGATGATCATTGTTAGAAAGATTAGAAGTTAAATTCTTCTAGATCATCCACACATGATTTAAAAGTTTTCTAGAACATCTATTGTGCAAATCCAGGTGCTAGCACAGAGTTCCGATGACGCCTTCAACGTCCTGACGATCACCACTGCACTATTCAATCAATTCGTGAAGAAGAACTGTGATTGAGAACCTAAAACTAGAGTGCCTCTCTCTAGGAATCAAGAGATAGAGTAGAGAGAGAATCTCTCACCATTTGAGTAGTGAATAATAATTGGTGAGAGGATCCTTTCTTCTATTTATAGTGAATCAATAAATAGACGGCATAAATATCTGATACCTGAATATTTATTTCTCATTAAATAAATGTTGTATTATGACTACTGAACTGAATCATAAATATCATTTATATTTTTATCACTTTTTTTAATATAATAAATATATTACGTGATAAAACCTAAGCCATTAACTCGACTCGTCATTTTCTCAAATATTAAATGAACCTTGAATATTTTAAACTAATATTCATTCAAATAATATATTTCATAATAAATAAATTCAATAAAAATTATTCTTAACTTAAATAATATGAATTTATTTATTACTTTGGTGATCGTATACCATTGGACAAAAACCCAAACCCCAGTGGTGGGGCCCACCATGTCCAAAATTCATATTCATCACAATAGGGAAGACTTTCGAATACAATATTGTGTGTGGCCCTCTAGGCCCTTATATCGATAGCATTGAATAATATCCATAGACCAAGAGCAGAGTCTAGCAACCCATCAAGGCCCCTAAAGAGATAAGGATATTCATAGTAATGACAACCAACCTACGAACACACACTATGCAATATAATCTCTTTTCCATTAAATATCTCTTAAAACAGGAATCATACCCATGTCATCATCATTTTCTTGATTTATTATTTATTGATCAAACTGGACAGATTTACCTTAGACTACCATGGCCACAAATTTATCAAGGTACTACCATCCTGATCAACCAGGCCTGATATATATAACTTTCTTAACTTGGAAGTGACAAATCCTTTCTTGACCATTCAACCAATGTCATACCACCAATGACGTACCCAATACAAGCTACCTTACCAAGATTTCATTATCATGGTTTTTCCTTGCATCAATGTACGTGATAAAATGGAATACATTGGTAATGATATCAAGCCAGAAGACCAATACAAATGTTTGTAGATAGGAACAACCAATGATACTGGAAAAATGTGGTGTTCCTATTGGTGAGTCTATCCTCATGATCTCACTACTATAGATCACCAAGTATGAACTTAATGAGAAGAAATTTCAATTCTTATGAGCCCCCAACACTTGATAGTCAAACATCTATCATGTCCATTCAGTACAATGTATCTAGACCATAGGAAACATGTTTAAGATTAATTTCATAGTATCTCAAGGTTCTCATTATAGTCTGGGATCTGCTATAAAATTTTGGTACAATAATTAATCTATGGACATTACCATTAAATATTAGATGTAGAAATATTTACATTATAATGGTAAGAATTAATCATGTATATCTATCTGTACACATGATATGGTAATCAAAAGTACTGCATAGTTAGGTCTAGGGTACCCACTATTACAACACTCCCACTTGCACTAGAGCTAAATTTCTAATCAAAATTATTATCTATCACATGATTAAGATCATATTTCTACTAAGTCATGACTTTAGTTGTTGGGTCCACCATGATTCCTCCCTGTAGATATTCTACTATTTGCAACCTCACCTCCTTTAGTAAAAATTCTCAAGATATGGTAACTCTGAGTTTATCCCTTTTGTACACTGTCATAATTTGACATCTTGGAAAGTAATAATATCGTAATTTACATTATGATAATACTTTACCTATTAGGTGCAATTCCAAGAACCAGAAAAAATCATTTCTTTTAACTACTTCTTAGCTACCTTAAAAGATGCAATGTACTCAGTATTTGTAGGTATGACTACTACTGGATTATATAATCATGTCCCGCTCATCACTTTAGCCATGTTGTGATATTAGATCACATGGATCTAAGAAATACTAGTTTGTGTACCTTGAAAAATAGTATCCTTTATTCTCCAATTACCAGGTACATATACTTTGTACTTTCTAAAGTAAAATCAGATAGTTCTGACTACTTTCCTTGTAGTTCTCCTGGATACAATTGATATTTTTCTACTATAAAGTATATCCTGGAAATATCAGTTCTTGTACATACCATTTCATATGCGATTGATCCACTGCTAAAGCATATGGAATTAAAATTTCCATGTTAATGCCCTTTCATGTCCTGAACATGTCAACCTGGAGAGATATATTCCATGTGATATTGGTAACAATTCTCTCTTGAATTGTTCTAGATTGTATTGTTCAATACCATGTCACTATATGTACGATTGAATAGGTCCAAGAAACCATTAGATCTTCCTCAGTAGATCATGTTCCCTAGAACTTAGGTTGATACTTTAAGTCAACCACTGAAGAATAAATTTAATCCTGATCTTAACTAACCATAAGACCAATATTTGTTTTCCATATGTCACCAAACATATTTTACTTGGAAAACATTGAAACTCTCACTAAACTTTGAAACATACATAGAAACATTCATTACAAATGAATATTCTATGATCATGTTTCTTAGTTCAATCATAAACTAGATTTTAGTAACTTGTAACCTTTATTAACATTCTTTAATGTAACCATCTCTTTCTGGTTTCATCATATAGAAACCTTCCATGATTGTTGGTCATGACATCCAATGCTAAATAATAATCATAGAAACAACCACAATAAGTAAAATACTAATGGATTTAATCATAATGAATTTTTATAACCAATCGAGCCTTATTGGTACTAAACTTGTACCATCCATGCATAATATCACTTGAATACCCACCATAGTATTCAAAATAATAATCCCATTTTCACTTTTATACATGGAATTCATTATTGAATTTTAATCGATCTTGTCAATCTTAGCTAATTTACATTTACTTCTTACTTTTAGGAATAATTATTCTGAAATAATAATAGATCACGGACCATGGTGAATACAAAACCATCACTATGGTTTTATCCTTCATACACAATATGTGTTTTTAGAACTTTCCTGTTCCACATGCACTTGTGGAACTAGTTCTGATGCCAACTATATGTGCATCTTAAGCATTGACTAAATCCAAGTCAATCTGGATCAAACTATCTCTAATAGAGATGTGAACCCTTTATAGAAGTGTAGTCCATCACTTAACACTTTTCTATCTTAGGGATTTATGTAATATCCTAAGAAACCATTAGGATAATTACTAAGATTCATAATGTGTTTAACTTGATGCAAGTTTGTTTATATCCTAACAAAATCTTTGCATCTAAACACACGTCTTTTCTAATAATGGATTATTATCATACTATGACTCATATGATATCCATTTTTCATTATAGTTTTCATATGGCTATGATATATCACTATTATTTTCAAATTACATCTTGAAATATAATGGAAGTTTCTACAACTTGCAACATTGATGCTACTTACATCATAACTATGATGTATAAAATGTGTGTTTTGGAATTTCTCCACACTAGTACATTTTGTTGATCAATGTTATATAAGAATTTATCATCGATCCTCCTCATTAACATCAATGTCATGATGTAGATAAGGTAATGTGTATTTAGGAATCACTCCATGCTATGTTATATTGATTGATGATTGTTTGATCAAGATATTATTCGACATGCCAACCCAAAGCATCTTATATCTTCTCACCTTGCATATACTTCAATTTACTATTCCTTAATTTCTTAAAAGAATCTTATGAAGTATATATACCTTTAGATTATACTTGTAATAGTTCATTCTCTCTAGCTGAACTAATTTCGAAAGCTTTGTGGCATACCTCTATTTCTAAAGGTTTCTTTGTCCAAACTAAATATGTCGATAATACCAAAGGTGTTCAGATTTACCAAGCCTAAATACCATGCTGGGTATATACTTGATGTACACTTTTAATTTTACTTGACAAAGAATTATCGTTCCACAACTGGGTATATAAGTCTTACATGTTTTATATTCATCACTTATTTCCTATGATTCTAGTATCACTAAACTATTGATTGAGTATAAGATACCACAAACTACATTTATTCCTAAACCTTGAATAATTTATCTTAGTTTCCAATGGAAACATTAGATAAATGTTTTGGTTATACTCAATTATAGTTTTACAAGAATCATTCTCTTGGTAATAAAGAAGTCATATACTTCTCATCGCTGACTTAGGAATCACCCATTTTCATTCTCTTGGAGAATACACCTTACTTCTAGTAATGTTTATATACTTACTCGGTTACTGTATATCAATACACATATGTGAAATGCATATTGTATTTAAAACCCAAGAAGTATAATCAAAACATTACATTTTAAATTGATGAATATACCTTATGAATAAGTGATAACATGCTTCTTTTATTCAATTTATTTCGTTTAAACTTCCATTATTTTATTTCATGACATGAAATGAAAATAACCTCCTATTAACCAACCTTATTACATTGAAGAACATTGCGGATGTGTTTTTATCATTACTTTCCATTGTCCTTTCCTCCTTTCCTTTCAATTTTTTCACCATAAGAACTGAATATTAATTTGTCTTTTATATTCTTATTTACTTGGTGATCCTTACCTAATTAGGTAATGAAGCATTTAATCAATAATGTTCATTTTGTAACCTAAAACAAGACTTGAGTAAATGAGTGAAAATGATATAATAAAGGCATCCATTGAAATAATGTGATCCATATTTCAATTTACACATGCCTAGTGTAATCATTACCTTATTCATATATTGCTTCACTTTCTCCTTGAAAACTTCTCAAAGATAAGACTATATGTTATATTACCCATGTCCTGATGTAGTGACCGCAACTAGCATTGGACTTTGGTGATAACATTATGAAATAACCATCATATACTTAAAACATGAGTCTAGTGTAAGTATATTTCTCACCCCCACTTTTTGAGGTAGATTAATAGGTATTGGAGAGACTAACACCTTGATTTTTTTTGCACCGTAGTATTGTGCACAAGCGACTGTACTACACTTGGAAACTCATGCCAGTGTGGACATTTACTTTGTACATTATTTATCATAGTATTACTTGTGGTATAACTTTCCATATTTCTACAAAATTAGAATTTTATCATTTTTTACCTTTTAATCTTGATTACTGATTTAGGAATTTTGATTAATTAATTAAATCATTAAATGTATCCCACTATTTTATCAAATTCTATGAACCCTCTATGCTAGAATCAGAATACTATGTCGCTTGATTATTATAGTGGAAAGGATCTTTGAAACTTATCTCATAGTCTATAATCTTTGGCTATGACACTACTTGGAGGGTTCAAGGTAGGTGTTTGACTGACCAACCACATTAACTCATGGTTCCTTGATCTGTTGAGTGAAGTCCCATATTCTCAAATCATTACTTGATTTACTCAAAGTTTTCCTCTAAAATTATATCAAGTTGGATTTTCCTAATCCTTACTAACACTTTAGTTAAGTCAACACACCACTCTCATAATAACTCCCCAGTAGTAAGAGACACCCTCAACTTTGACATGTTGAGAACCTCGAACACCCAGTTTTGTTCAAAGTTGAATGATGGAAGTCAGTTAATAATAAATATTTCTTTGAGGGTTTTATATTTTTATGTGATTAAAGAAATAATTTTATATTTCATAAGCATGTTCTATGTGATCACACTCACAACTGACTATGCAATAAATAGAAAAATCCATTGTGTCACATGCTCATTTTATCTGTGCATACTTGTTTATTATTATATATTATTGCACATAAAATAAACATTCAAAAAATAATAAACCATATAAAAATAAAATGATGATGTGATCATGAGACGATACTAGATATTTATCCATTGAGTGAATAATGTATTAACCTAGACCCTAGGGTTAATACCTTGATCCGCGTTGCTTGTGACTCAAGTTGCAACATCTGCCCGTCCAATGCATCAAGTTCCTATCTAGTGTGTCTCCATAACTCGGTGAAAAGTGTGTCATTTATAGAATTATTTAAAGTCGAATCGCTCTAGATCATCCACACACACTTTGAAATTCCACAGGAACATCGATCGTCTGAATTCAGGTGCAAGCGCAGAGTTATAGCGACGCCTTCAATGTCCTGATGATCACCGCTGCTCTGCTTTGTAAATCCATGAAGAAGAACTATGATTGAGCACTTAGAACCAGAGTGTATCTCTCTAGGAATCATGAGAGAGATTAGAGAGAGAAGCTCTCACCATTCGAGCAGTGAATAGTAATTGGTGAGAGGTTCATTTGTTATATTTATAGTGAATCGATAAACTAATACCCAAATTTTTATTTCTCACTAAATAAATGATATATTATGAATATTGAACTGAATCATAAATATCATTTATATTTTTATCACTTTCTTGTAATATAATAAATAAATTACGTGATAAAACTCGAGCTATTAACTCGACTCATCATTCCCGAAAATATTAAATGAACCTTGAATATTTTAAACTAATATTCATTCAAATAATATATTACATAATAATTAAATTCAATAAAAATTTTTCTTAACTTGAATAATATAAATTTATTTACTCCTTTGGTGATCCTATATCCTTGGACAAAAAACCAGACCCTAGTGGTGGGACCCACCATGTCCAAAATTCCTATTCATTGGAATAGGGCAGACTTCCGAATATGCTATTACGTGTGAACCTCTAAACCCTTATCTCGATAGTAGTGAATAATATCCACAGACTAAGAGTGGAGTCTAGAAATCCACCAAGTCTCCTAAAGAGATAAGGATAGTAATAACAATGACAACCAACCTATGAACACACACTATGTAATATAATATCTTTGTCATTAAATATCTCATAAAGCAAGACATACACCCGTGTCATCGTCCTTTTCTTTCTTTATTATTTGTTGATCTAACTAGATGGATTTACCTTAGACTACCATGTCTATGGATTTATCAAGGTAATACCATCCTGATCAACCAGACCTGAGATATATAGATTCCTTAACTTGGAAGTATAAAATCCTTTTTTTGACCATTCAACCAATTTCATACCACCAATGATGCACCCAACACATGATACCTCACCATGATTTCATTATCATGATTTTTCCTTACATCAAAGTACGCTATTAAATAACATACATTGGTAATGATCTCAAGTCAAGAGACCAATACACATGTCCGTAGATAGGAACAACCAATGGAACCCAAAACATTTGGTGTTCCTATTGATGGGTTTGTCTTTATGATCTCACTACTAGAGATCACCAAGTGAGAACTTCATGAGAAGAAATCTCAATACTTATGATCCCCTATCACCTGATAGTCAAACATCTACTGTGTCCAATCAGTACAGTGTATCTAGACCACATTACATATGTTTAAGATTAATATAATAGTATCTTAAGGTTCTCTTTATAGTCTGGGATCTACTATAACCTTTTGATATGAAAATTGATCTATAAAAATTACCATTAAATAGTAGATACATACATATTTACACTATAATGGTAAGAATTCATCATGTATATCTAACTGTACACATGATATGGTAATTAAAAGTACTGCATAGTTGGGTCTAGGGCACCCACTATTACAACAGTTCCTTCCTCTCTAAGAACTAATTACATATCATTTGTACATTCTCAAGTACTATTGGATAATACCGACTGTTTCCCATATATTTCTCATGGATTGATCTGGTATTTTCCTACTATAATGAATGTGTTTTCATTATCATATATAATACATAACATGACATATGTGATGGATCCATCACATAAGTGTATACTATTCTACTCAACATTTTAATCTCCACATATATCTTATAAATGTCTTCTTTTAGATTTTTATTCCATGTGACCTTGGAAACAATTCTCTCTCAAATTGTTCTAACTTTTATTTTTCAATACCTTGTCAGTATATGTACTTTGACTTGGTCTAAGAAACCCTTAGACCCACCTCAGTAGATCTTGTTCCCTTGGACATGGGTTACTACTTCAAGTCAATTGTTGTTGAGTTTCTTGTTCTATATAGTTTTAATTAACCATAATATTAAAGATCTATTTCCACATGTTTTACCAATATATTTGTCTTGGAAAACTGTGAAACTCCTATTAACTTCTTATTGATACCTGAAAACCATTCGTTTCAAATGAATATTCTATGATCATGATGCTTGTTTAATCCAAAACTAGATCTCTATAACTTGCATCCATTATTGGATTTCTTTGATGCCACCAATCCTTTCTAGTTATGCCATATAGACATATTCCATAAGGTTTATTCCTAAGGAAGGTGGTCTTGACATCCAATAGTCTAATATTATGATCAAAGAAATTTTTCATGAAAAGTCAAATTCAAATGGATTTTGTATGATGATTCGTGAGAATGTATAATCATAGAATATTTTTAGATGTCATAAAACTTCTCAATAACCATTCATGCCTTATTGGTCCTATTCTTGTACCACTCATTTATAGTTTCTATTGAATGACCGCCAATAGCTTTACAACATCTAGAGAAACTAACAAATCATTGAATTGGATTTTGGCATATGGAATCCATTATTGAATTCATACAGACTTTTCAATCATAGAAGGTTACCCATTACTACATTTCTATAGGAATCATTATTCTTAAATAATAATATATCACCCACCATAATGAATATGAAACCATCTCTATAGTTTTAACTTTCCTACACATTATTTTTCTTTAGAACAATTCCTATCAATAAAACTTGTTGATTTTTGTGTTCCTGTGATAACTATCATGCATATGGAGTCTAGAATTCAAGGAAGTCTAAATTTATTCCAATGTATCAAAAGATATGTTCTCCCTCATAAGCCTAGTATGTTTTTTCTAACATTTATAACTTGGGTATGTTAATATCCTCAGTAGCTATAGGATCATTAAATGAGATACACTATGTTTTCTCAATGAAAGATTGTTTATTGAATCATCCTTAACAAACTCTTTGAATCATATCACATAATTACTAACATAATGGATTTATATTATATTATAACTTTTATGATATACATTTTTCATTATAATTGACATGTGGTTAAGGGTTAATTTCATTATTTGTGAATCATGTCTTGAAAAGATTATGGAAGACTTTTTAAGTCATCTAAAATGCATCATTTATCCTCATTTTACTAACATGATGGATCTTATGTGTATAAGGAAATGTGGGTTTAAGAATTACTCCAATCTAAATTTTAATGATCAATGAATGATTGTAAGACTCATCATCGATCCTCCTTTACTGATATCATGACTTTAATGTGTATAAGGAAATGTGAGTTTATAAATAAATCCACTATATATTTTCATGATCTATGAATTTCTGGTTAAGATATTCTTTGGCTCACAGGACCAACGAAACTCATATCTTCTAACCATGCATGTACCTTACTTCACTCTTACATTCCTTAAATTTTTTAAAGTAATCTTGTAAAGTATATGAATTTTCATCTAGATCCCACTTGAAATAGTTCATATATATCATGTTGTACTAGTCCTGGAATCTTTGTGGCTTAGATTTATTTCTAAATGTTTCTTTGTATAAAATATGATAAGTAAGTGTGTCAATAATACCTAAGGTTTTGAGCTTTAAAGAGTCTAAAAACTATACTGGGTACATCTTTGACAACTACTTTTAGTTTTACTTGAAAAACAATTATATTAATACAATCGATTATTACCGAGTCTTACATTTTATATTCATCATTTATTATTACTGAGTCAAGTATTATTAAACTATTAATTGAGCATGAAACACAAAAAATAACATTCATTTCAGAAGGAATAATGTCTCATTGTGTTTTAATGAACAATGAGATAAATATTTTTGTAACTTTAAATACAAAATTATAGCTTCACAAGAATCAATCCACTGGGAAATAAAAAGTTGTATGCTTTTCACCAATGATGTAGGAATCACCCTTTCTCTACCGCTTGGAGAATAAACCTTTAATTCTAGTAATGTTTCTGTACTCACTTGGTTTCTGTATTTAAATACATATATATGATAGAAAAAATTTATTTAATACTCAAGAAGTATAACATAAGTATTAATTTTAATTGATGGATATTCTTGAAGTAGTAGCGACTACTTGCTTCCTCAATTCATTGTAGTTTCTCTTCCTGTGAATTTTCTTGCCACATGTGAAGAAAATAACATCATGCTCAATGATCTCCCTCTTCATATTTAGTTTATTAGAAGGATGTTGTGAGGGTATCTTTGGCACCACACTTGTCATTGTACTTTTCTCTTTGTATTTTTTTTACCATAAGAACTAAAGATCTATCTTTATTTAAGTTCTCATCTTCTCAGCGCACCATACCCAAAAGATATTGAAGTGGTTTCTCCATACTGTTCATTTTATAATGATTAATGAATTTGGAGTAACTAGGTGACAAGAATGAAAGAATAATATTTATTGAATGGTCATGATTAAATATGAATCTATCTTTAAATTTACACTTTTTTAGTGTGATCATAATCTCATTTATTTTTTTCTTCACTTTCTCCTCACAAACTTCTTGGAGAGAAGATAACCTGACTTAATATCCAAGTCCTCAGGTTTCTTACACAACTCATTAGAGATTTACAATAGAAATATGATGTGAACATTATATGTGTGATCCATGAATCTCATGTAAGATTCCTTTTCAACCTCACCTACTTTCTGAGGTGACTTAACAAGAAGTGGGGATTTGAAGTATAAAATTTCCTTTTATCTCATAGTACTATGCACAAGTGCCTGTACTAATTTGGGAAATTTGTGCCAATTAGGAAATGGTCATTGTCCATTATGTTGTTTTGGTTTTACTTTCCATTTTTTGTATAAAATAAGACACTATATGATTAGTACTTTCATCTTGATTATATGTTATTAGATAATATATATTTATTAATCTTAAATGTCACTCACTATTTTATAAAATCTTAGTAACTATCAACTACTAGATTTATAATACCCAGTCTTGAGTATTTGAGTGGAAAGGATCCTTAAAACCTTTCCTCATAGTCCAAGCTATGGCTACACAACTACTCTGAGTGTCTCAAGGTAGACTTTTGGAAGGCCAACCACATTGACTCATATCTCCTTGATCCGTTGAGTGGAGTCTCATCTCCTACAAAGAATAATTTTTTTTACTTAAGGCTTTGCCTCTAAAATTATGCCAAGATAGCTATTCATATTTCTTTGATGTCAATTTTTGTTAAGTCAACCCACTACTTTTGTCAGAACTCCCAAACATCTTACTAAGATTTTTCTCAAACCCAAGTGATGGAATAAATTTCATGACTTTATATTTCCTTTAAAGGTTCTTATTTTTTTCTTGATGAATGAAATCCATTTCTACTTATCATATTTTCTCGATGTGATAGCACTCAAAACATATTCGTACTTTAAAAGAAAAAATTAACTATGAATTATTATTTTATCTATGCATGCTTGTATATTATTTTATGTAATCACATATAAACTATGGAAACATAAAAATAATAAACCATGAATAAATAAAAATAAATGACATGATCATGAGTCGATTCTAATGGTTGATCCATTAAGTGAATAATGAATTAACCTAGACCCTAGGGGTAACTCCTTGAGTCACATCGCTTTCAATTCAAGTTGTAGTACTCTCCCCATACAATGCATCGAACTCCCATTTGGTGTGTCACTATGCCTCATCACAAGCCACATCACCTTTCATCCTCCTCGTTATGCATTAATAATATTCACACATAGGTGAAGGGATCTTGGGAATATGAAATACAAATAAATTATTTTTATCATGGACACAAAAACCCTTATATATATAAAAAATATATAGGAAATGAATAAATTATAATTTATTACATAATTATTAGAAATAATCACATTGAAATAAATAAATGAATGAAAAATTAGATAGATATTGGCTGGTCAATGCTCACGATAAATCACCACACATTAAACTTTTGAAATAAAATAAAATTTTCATTTAATCCTACTCTAGGGAATCTATTATGAATTAAAATAAATTAAACTAACTATAATTCATAAAATACAAGTCACACAATCTCATGAATAATTTTAATAAATACCAATATTTTTTAAAATATTTTGGATTTTTTTTCTGGAAAATTTCAAGCTCTTGGGTATTTATAAACCCCCACAAAAGGGTTTTAAGACCAAATTAGGTCCTAAACAGACCAAGTGGCTTAGGTAGGATAAATCCAGGTTGGGGAGATTTGACTAGGTAGCCATATTATAAGAATGGCACACACCCCAGGGTGCGTAGTGTATTGGTTATGACACAAAACATGACACCCTATTTAAATAGTAGTAATAATAATAATAATAAATTTTTAGTTTTTTTATTAAACTATGAATAGTCCTGTAGGTACTATTATTGGGTTATAGTTAATCCCTAGGTCCTATTCACACACAACCATAATGAATGTTTTTTTTGTTTTTTTAATGGTGCATTGACATCTTTTATAAAGACTCATTCTTGAGTCCTTATTTATTTATTTTTTTAAATTTGAATTTCCTTGTGGAATATTCAATCCTCCCCACCCATTTTATTTTTCCCATAGATGAATAATAACCACATGTTTCTATTCATCTAGAAAAATATATTCATTTTAATTATTTTTATCCAAAAAAATTGTTTTTTCAATCTTTGGATGATCATAACATTCCCATTTGGAATTAGATAAAAGTGTTGTCAGTGGTGTTGAGATCGTATCAATAACCTCTACTTGAATTATTGAAAATTTAATTCTAATTCAGTTTAAGTGATAACATGATTTCTATAATACCAATTATTCCTACATGACACTCGATAGAAGCATGTGATATGGGGAAATTAAATATTTTTATACCGTTAACAATGTTTTAATCTCATCACTGGTGATGCGCCACCCATTTGAAAACCTAAGGATCATGTGTGATTTAATTAAGCATGAATAATTAAAATAAAAAATGTACCTCCTTAGATTTTGATCGAACACTTGTTCACTCACCACCGGTGATCATTTCTTGGGGGAACCGACATCAAATCCCTCTAGATTATACACACACACTTCAAAAACTTACTTGATCATCGATCTTCAAGAGATGGGTGATAGCGTGGAGAATTGAAGGCATCTTCAAAATCAATATTATCCTAAGAACACTGCTACTTCAATCTGGGAAGTATTTCTTGGATTGGGGTTCCCGTAAACTCAGTTTCTCTCTCTAGGATATGGTAGGGGGTAGATAAGAACTCTCAAATTATAGGTATGAATAGTCCCACAAATTTGGGGTTACTCCCAACTTAAATAGGTGGGTTTAAACTCATTAAAATTTCACCTTGGCTCTTAAATGAGTTTAAAATTATGAACAAGCCCAAAAAAATCACCAACAACATGTAAAACTTACCATAAATATGATGATTATTTTATCACTCACTTGTAACATCAATATAATGTTATGTGATAATATTTGATCTATTAACTCGATCTGTCTCTCCCATAAATAACAAATGAATCTTGAATAAATAAATATCCATTTGTAAAATATTTTCCTTGTATTCACTTAACAAATTGTGAATAATCTGCGTTAATAAATTCAATCTTAATATTCTAAACATGAATAATTTTTAATTTATTCATTACTTTCAATCGTTCAAACTCATACATAACCTAAACCCCACCGTAGGGCACACCATGTTCTAAACTCCAATTCCTAAAAATTATCCAAGATTCTGAATACGCTTTGTGTGTGACCAAATGGAATCTTATTGTAACACCCCAATATTTTATGAAATATATTTTTTCAAATAAAATTATTTTTCTTTGATATCTTTCATTACATGAAACACCGAGTTTTAAAGAAACATGACATACTATTAAAATATTATTATTAAATATGATAGTTGTTGCTTAGTTGTTGGAATGAAGGGTATGAATATAATTAACTAAATTATGAAAATACATGGTTTAAACATGTATATAAAATGAATCAATTGGTTACTAATTAATTAAATATGAAAATAAAAACCATTTAAAAATAAAGGAAATCTTTTTTAGAAAAAGTATTTTTATGTGTACAAATGTGTTTTATCTTAATAAATTAAATAAATAAATTTTAGTGAATGATTTTAATTAAATTAATATATTATATATAAATTAAATGTTTTAACATTAATCATATGTTTTATATACATAAGATAAGAATAAATCTAGTTCCACTTAAAAATAGTATTTTTCTAAAAAGGCAGTTTTGTCGCATTTTGCGTGCTTATTTTAAAATTAATTTTTATCACTTATATAAAATTTATTTGAAAAAATGAACTTTATTTTTGAAATCATCATTTAAAAATTATCATATAGTGAATTTTTGAGAAAATTTCAAGAAGATAATTTTTTTGATGAATAGTAAAAAATACTCGTTTTTATTAAAAAATAGTCTTTTATTCAAAAAATTTACAAGATACATTTTATTTTAATATGGATTTTAAAGTAAAATTATTTAAATTATATATATATTAATACAATATATATCATTTTAATCAATTTCATATTGAATTTTGATATAAAAACTTTTTAAACTTTTGAAAATTTTCTTTGGAAAACCATTTTTTGTCGGGTCTGAAGATTTAATTTTAAATTAAAATTTTCCACTTCTGTGAATGGAATTTGAAAAAATGGAATCCATATTTGGAATAATAATAATTAATATTATACAATAAGGTCAACTTATGTTTTTATCCCAATGAATAGTAAAAATAGTAAAAATTAATTAGCACAATTACGGTTAAAATGGGTTTACCAAGCGGTTCAACTAAAAATACAAGGGTAATATTGCCATAAAAACTTTTATAAATCCTATTTTATGCCCGTATTTAAATATTATACTTCCCAAGTTCTAATATAGGGTCATTGTGAAGCTTTTGACATGTGAATGATTTTATCATTTTGGATTCTTTGGGGAAAATTCCAAGTAGTTTCCAAGTGGGTTCGTTTCTCCACTTATAAAAGGGTCTTGCCTCTCCTATCCTCCTCACACTTACAAAAATATTTGGTTTATATAAGACCTTCATAAAACAATTAATTAATTTCCTCCACATGTAACACCCCAAGCTTCCACGGTACGCTTCCTTTTAAATAATTCAATAGCTTACGCTACACGTAACATCGATTTCAAACGCACCATGACTTTTCAAACTAGCCGTTTAAAAAACTATTATGAATAGTATTAATAAAATTATGAAATTTATAATTTTTTTTTTCAAAATAGACTTCATTTTTAAATTTGGAATATCAAAATTATCTTAGAGTTAAATTTTGGTAATTTTCTGAAAAGTTTCAATTTTTGATGAATAGTGAAAAATATTGCATTGTTGTTAAATACAGACTATTTCATTTAAATAATTATTTTATTGTAAATTGATTTTAAAGTCAACATATATAACTAATACACATATTAATATAATATATTTCATTGGAATAATTTTATAATAGAATTAGATATAAAAATTTATTAAACTTTTGAACGTCTCTTTTACTTGCCTATTAGCCACATCTAAGGGATTTGCAATAAATATAATTTTACCACTTCTATAAATTGAATTTCAAAAAATGGATATACATGGTTATAATAATTATGAAAAATGTGGTCTAATAAGATCAAAATAATTTTTGGTGAATAGTAACTTTTGGATTTTATTTACCATGGTTGAAGGTAAATAGGGTAATTAAAGGTAAAATTAATATTATAATAATTTAATATTACCCTAACACTTGTCCTAATTTCATTGGATAATTATGTCTCAACCAAAATCAACCTTATATTCAAATTATGGTCCTTTTTAAGCCACTTGTGTTAGATTAGACATTTATTATATTTTATTTAAAGAAGAGTTAAAAATTCCATATTCAAATTTTATTAACTATATCATTTTAATATGAGGATATATAAGTGATATGGTCGAATATAAATAGTTTTTAGAAAAATAAAATGATTTTATAGATAATGGTATTTTTTTTTATAATTTTAGGAATTAAATAATTAAATAAAATGGTGACATAATAATGATGCAGTAATTGAATTATTAAAGAAAGAATCAATTAAATTTTATTAAAAATATTAAAATAAATATAATTTGACTTAATTAATGAAATAAATTTTTTATAGATAACATAGACATATTAGTGACATATTAGGATATTGGTTCAAAGTTATCATGTTGGTTTGATATTTTTGAAAATTCAAATTTTGAATAGTATCAAAATTGACATAAATTATACTTTAAAATAAATAATATTTAATTGAATGTTATAAAATTCATAAAAATATAAGTTTCAAAACAATAACTAGTATAGTGTTAAATATGTCATAAATGATCCAATTGGGGTTCTTTTTGCATTTTATAGTAACAATATTAACCCTATAGTGTAAAAATACAAGAAGACACTATAAGAGTTAAACCCAAAAGATAAGGTTAATTTTATAACCTAAAATATTCTAAAAATAATTTTATTAGAGGATTTTGAATTATACTCATCATATACTCTAAATAAATTACTTTTGAGCCATTTTAAACTGAAAATAAATTTATTATAAATTAATATTTTAAGATATTCCAAAAGTGCCACTCACCTCTCTTATAAAAGGGCACTTCTACTTCTCTTTAGTTCACACCTCAAAAGCCCTTTGTCTTGGAAAAACCATTCCAAATTCTTCTCCCAACTTCTCTCACTTTATCCTAGAGGCCATACTTTGGCTAGAAAGGGAACCTAAAGAGTCCTTCTATGTAAACCAAAACGAGACACCCGAAAAAGAGGTAATTATTTTATCACCTCTTTCAAAGTTCTTTTCTTCTTCTACTTCCTATTTCTATGTTGTTTACACATAAAAATAATAATTCCAATATCATCCATATACTTAGATGTTATTATAATCATGGGATAACCATATTCCTCATTTTATCCACCATATGAATAAAAATATCATCATGCGTGCGTACGTACGGCTTACCGTCTCCACAACGTGATGTAATTTGTTATTTAACACTAATTTATTTGTATGGGTATAATGATGAATATAATGGATATAAATAATTAATATAAAATTATAATTATTCTGTATAATTAATACACCATCCAATTCCATACCATTTAACCATCAAGAGAATGACATCGTCGCTCGTGCATACGTACGACCTACCGTCTCCACGACGCGGTGAGATTCATTCTCCACATTAACCATTCAAGAATGATTATTAAATTTATACGATGAGTAAAAATAATAATTATGAACTTAATTTCATTCTGGATATGAATAAAATATATCATATTCATAAAAAACATGACTTACATGACAAAAAAAGAATGAAAAAATGAAGCATTTAACACCCAAAACAACGGTAATACTAAAATATTATTACCAAAATGATATAATAGGATCATATATTATATCATAAATTTGGATATGGTTCTGGTATAATTTAATAAAATTTTTTAACCATTATATAGGATGCTAAATTACCCTCGACTAAAGGAAAGTATAAGGTAAGGGTTAATTTCACAATATCTTTATTATTCGAGATTGTTTATATATAAGTATCTAATGGGAAATCCTTATCATACATGTCCATGTTTCTTAAAATGTAATTAAAAATATTATCAACAATTATTTAAAGTCATTTTTACCCATGTTTTACTTTTTACAAAATATTTTTAAAGGAATCTTTTCGTTGTTTTCCAAACGAGGTACTTTATAACCTTTTCAAAAAACTAAGGGAAGAATGTTTTTTTAACTTATACGGTGAAAGTGGATATTTTCTACCATTATGATGCCTTAACATTTTTAAGCTTTAATTAAAATATTATAATGTTATTTTCAAAATAAATATTTTCTTTTATAAATTTTCAGCTTCTAAATGATTTCAAAGTAAAAAGGGGATATTTTCCACAAAGAGTTTTAATGAATTTATTAAATTATTTTCATCTATGTCAGCATCCTTTGTTGGATTTTATACTTATTATAGGTTAACTTATTATGATACAATCTTACATATTGTATTGAAGGGTTTATGATATATTTTATTGTGGATGTTCTATGTTTATACCATTCTTGGTTTATGGTAAAGTATTAACATTTCGTATGCTAGTTTTAATAGGAATGTTTATGTCATGTTTTACCCTTTTCATAAGAGGAATGCATTGGACTTAGTAAGTGATGGGAGGAGCCCTCTATAGCCCCTCAATGCATCGGTAGGTCTAATGAGAGAAACTAGTGTCTTGGAATAAGGCCTTGATAGTATAGTAATGGTCTTGGCATAAGGATTTGACAGTATAGTTATGATGTTCGACACTATGCATTTCCTCATAATGAGATTAGTTATTGATATTGAATGTGATTATTCTACTAGTATAATATCTATGTGAAAGTTTAAATTACATTATTTAATTTATTCTTTCCATATTATGATGAATGTTATTTTTAAAAGACTTGTGTTTTAGTTTTATACATTTCCTTTAAAGTTTATGCTAATTTATGATAGCTTCCACTATATTTTTTATCCTTACCGAGCATCTGAGATCACCCCTTTCTTATGTTTCATTTTTGCCAAGATGCAAAGAATTATATTATGACTGAACTAAAGGGATATTCTAGGGTATATGAGAGTTTTCAAAGGGGATAATATGTTATTTTTCATTTTAGTATGTAATGTAAAACTTATGTTTGTATCTAGTATTTCCAAGTCTACTAAACTGATTATTACTTCGAGATTTGATTTTCTTGTGATTATGAAAATGTAATAAAATAATGCACCGACTTTGGGAAAGTAGGGTTGGGCCGTTATAGTTGGTATCAAAGGATGTTTAATATAAACCTTGGAAAATAGATTTAGAAAAACCTTGATTAGGGAATGTTACCCTAAGATAGACTATGAGGATAAGTATAGAAGAACATCCTAGAATTTTGGTAATGTAGAGATTATGTGGGTATTCATAGAAAATACATCCCTGTCTAGATACTACAAGTGGACTTGGTTCTATAACAAATGTACCTAGAAGTAATAACTCTAAAAAGGTGTTCCAAACAAGACTTTGGGTGACCTAGTACATGACAATGGGCCTTACTATGCACCTGGTTTGACACTCCTAGGGGATATTCTTAGGATAATTTATATTTTCTTTACAAACCATTATGAAGAATTTATGATTAACTATGTCCTCAAAGAAACCATGTTTATGTTTATGGATTAGATAAGTATAATTTTTTCATTTTACGTTAAGTATTTTACTAGTTTGGAATTATAAATTATGACTCATAACCTAATCTAGTGTATTACATTGTTTAGAAATGGCACCTAGTGGAAGAAATAGAAATAATATCAATACACATAATCCATGTTGGTATTTCCCTCTTATGAAAAATAATGACAGTGGACCGGTTGATACAACTAGTGTTGAACAACTTATAACCATACTAGGATAGTTGACTCAGGTTATGAATAATAACCTTACATGTATGGAGCACCTTGATCCACAATGTAGAGGATCAACATTAGACTACTTCATGATACAAAAACCTACAACATTAAATGGGACTATAAATCCATTTTTAGTTGATCAATGGATAAGTTCCTTATAGAAAATATTTCTTACTTTAGGGAGTAACCAAAGAGAAAAGGTTGTATTCTAAGTTTATCATCTCTCAGGAGATGTGTATCAATGGTATTCATTAATTAAAAACAAAAAGGAGGATGAATAAGTAGAAAATATGGAATTTATGGAGTTTAAAGAACTTTTCCTAGAAAAGAACTTTCCTCGTGAAAAATGAGCTGATATGGAAAATCGATTTCTAAGTCTAAGGAAAAAAGAGTATGAGAATGTTGTAAAGTAAGAAGATAACTTCACCAGGTTAGTAAGACATACTGCATACTACATATGTAACCCAAGAAGTTAGATTGATCGATTCTTTGATGGGTTAAAACCATTCCGCCGATGGGAATTAGTCTCACAATTGTTCTCATTTTATGAAGATATAGTCTCATGTTCTATCAAGAAATAAAAGGAATTCTCTAAGTCTTATGACTTTAAAGGGAATCAAGAGAAGAAGAGGACTGCTGAACTCTCTGGGAAAGGAAATAAGAAGAAGAAGGGAAAATATTACTTTCCACCCTACAGTAATTATGGGAAGAAACACCACAGTACTTGCCTAAAGAGGATGGTGGTTTTTTACAAATGTAGAGAAAAAGACCACCAAGATCGTGATTTCAAGGGGAAGAAAGAAACTCTCAATGTTCAATGCTATAATTGTAAATAAATGGTACATTATGAAAATTATTGTCCTAATAATCAAGGAAGCTTGCCTTAGAAAAGTCTAAGAGAGCAAGGCCAAGATTTTGTGATCACAACTATTGAGGTTGAAACTACTAATAATGTTGTGGCAAGTACTATAATCATCTCCTAAAATTTAGGCAAAGATTTATTTGATTTTGGATCCTCACATTCCTTTATATCTTCCTAATTTTCTTTAAAAATTAGATATTTCCAATTCACTTTAATAAGGGAGTTGTCAGTCAAAACCCCTAAGGGAAGTCTCATTGAAACAAAAATGTGTCGAGTAGTTCCCATTATGGAATATGAAGGTGCATTATATACTGAATTTATTATCATACCTATGGTCGACTTTGATATAATCCTTGGTATGGATTGGATATCAAAATATGATGTGAAAATTTATTGCAAGAAGAAATAAGTTACGATTTGTGAGGATGATGTAGAATCCATTATCTTTAGAGAAGAAACTTTATCACCTGATTCTTATCAAAATCCACCCCAATAGATTTACTAAATGAGATTATTGGGTTGGAAGAGGAAATAACATCTAGGGATGAAGAAATAAATATTCAAATTGAGTATGTACCTATTTTAAAGGAATACATTTATGTTTTTCCTAAAGATTTACCTGGACACCCCCAGAGCGTAAAGTTAAGTTTTCTATTGATTTAATCCCTAATGCAAGAGCAATATCAAGGAATCCTTATAGAATGTACACTATGGAATTAGTATAGTTGATGAAACAACTAGAGGAGATGAGTAATAGGGGATTTATTCATCCTAGAGTTTCTCCATGGGTAGCCCTATTTCTTTTTGTTAAGAAGAAAGATGGATCAATGAGAATAAGCATTGAATATTGAGAAATATATGCTATTAAAATAAATAACAAGTATCTCCTACCTCACATTGATGATTTATTTGATCAACTTCATGGATATCAATATTTTTTGAAAATTGACCTTTCTTATGGATATCATTAATCATGTGTAAAAAAGGAAGATATTCCAAAGACAACATTCTGAACAAGGTATGGTCATTACGAATTTATGGTAATTCCATTTGGATTGACTAATGCAACCTATATTTTCATGGATCTAATGAACATAGTATTCAAGGAATACGTTGATGATTTTTTCATAGTATTTATTGATGATATCTTGGTATACTCCAAAATATATGAAGACCATGAGAACCAATTGCACATTATTATGAAGAATCTTAGAAGAAATGAAATATATGTAAAGTTTATCAAGTGTAAATTATGGCATCTAGAAATTTATTTTCTTGTCCATATTTTCTAAAAATATGGAATCTTTGTTGATCCTGAAAAAAAATCAATCCAAGGATGTCTAGTACCATCTAGTAAAACCAAGGTATGTAGTTTTATTGGTTTAACAGGTTACTATCAATATTTTTTCCATAAATTTTTCTGTTTGGAAAACCAATTAACCACAGTCACATGTAGAGGGGTTAAATTCATTTGAAAAAAAGAATATGAATAATATTTTGAAAAATTGAAGATAATATTATTCAATGCTCTTATCTTGAACCTACCATTTTGGAATTATGGGTTTGTGATTTATAGTGATGTATCAAGGAAATAAATTCATTATGTACTTATGAATATTGATAAGGTTATTGCTTATGAATCAAGGAAATTAAAAATTCATGAAAAAAACTATCCAACTCATGATCTTGAGTTATCAGCAGTAATATTTTCTCAGAAGATATAGAGACACTATCTCTATGGTGAAAGATGTGAGATATATACTGATCACAAGAGTTTGAAATATATTTTCTCATAGAAAGAACTCAACATGAGACAAAGAAGATGAATTGAGATACTCAAGGATTATGATTGCACAATACACTACCACCCATGGAACGAAAATAAGATGGAAGATGATTTGAGTAGAAATGACCATGGAGTTCTAAACAAAATGAGTATTAAAAGGGATCCTATGTTTATGGATTTAGTAAAGATAGATATGGTAATTATCATGGAAGGTGAAACATCACTATGTTTTCAAATGGTTGAAAAAACTTCTTTATTATAAAGGATAAAAAACTCTCAGCCTGATGATGAGGAGTTTCAAAAAGTAATTAAAGTTATGAATGATGGGAGACTAATTGACTTTGTATTTGAAGATGATACTTTGAAATTTGGGAAGAGGATTTGTGTTCCTGCTATAACTGAGCTAAAAAGGGAATTACTGGATGATGCTCATAGCTCCAATTTCTCTATACACTCTAGTGTCACTATGATGTATAGAGATTTGAAGGAACATTTTTGGTGGGACAACATGAAGAGGGAGATTGCTGATTATGTGTCAAGATGTTTGGTTTGTTAATAAGTGAAGGCTGGAAGATAACATCCTATAGGTGTCATGCAACCTCTTCCTATACTTATGTGGAAATGGGATGATATTATGATGTACTTTGTTATGGGGATACCAAATTCTCCTAGAAGAAATGATGCAATATGGGTTTTTATTGATCGTCTTACCAAATTAGCACATTTTATTGCTATAAGAGAAGATTTACCACTTGAACGTTTAAAAAGACTATATATTAATGAAGTTGTAAGAATTCATGGTGTACCCCTATTGATTGTTTCTGATTGTGATCCATATTTTAAATCACAATTATAGAAAAGTATTCAGAAGGCCCTAGATACTGAGCTTTGTTTGAGCACTGCCTACCACCATCAAACCAATGGACAACCAGAAAGGACTATTAAAACCTTAGAAGAAATATTGAGATCTTACTATCTTGACTCTCAAGGTATTTGGGATCAATATTTACCTTTGGTAGAATTTTCCTATAACAATAGCTTCTATTCAAGTATAGAGATGACACCATATGAAGCATTATATAGAAATAGATGTCGTACACCGACTTGTTAGGATGATGTTGGTGAAAGAGAACTCGTAGGCCCAAATTGTTTTTGAGGAAACGATGGAAAAGGTAAAACCTATTCAGACCCATATCAAAATAGCTCAAAGTGGGTAAAGAGCTATGCTGATACCCAAAGAAAGGATTCGTAATTTCAAGTGGGAGATCATGTTTTATTGAAGGTATCTCCATGGAAGGGTGTTATATGATTCAGTAAGAAGGGTAAATTAAGACCCAGGTACATCATACCTTTTGAAATTTTGGAACAAATTGGAGCTGTAGCTCACCATTTGGAAATGTTTCCAAGTCTCTCCAAAGTTCATGATGTGTTCCACGTATCAATGTTAAAGAAATACATACCAGACCCAATGCATGTACTCACCTACAAATAAATAGAGCTAGAACCCGATATATCTTACTGTGAAGAGACTATAAAGATTCTTAATACTGATAACAAGTGTTGAGAAATTATACGACTCGACAGGTAAAGGTTCTTTGGAGAAACCATAAAATAGAAGAGGCGACGTGAGAACCTGAAGAAATTATAATGAAGAACCACCCGAATATTCTTATAAAGTGATATTCTAGAAACTTTAAGGAAAAAATTATTTGAAGGATGGAAGAATGTAACACCCCATGCTTCCATGCTATGATTCCTTTTAAATAATTCAGTAGCTTGCGTTGCACGCAATATCGAGTTCGAGCACACCACGACCTTTCAAACTAGCCGTTTAAAAAGAGGTTATGAATAATATTAACAAAATTATGAAAATTATAAATTTTATTTTTCAAAATAGACTTCATTTTTGAATTTGGAATATTAAAATGAGCTAAGAGTGAAATTTTTGGTAATTTTTTGAAAAGTTTCAATTTTTGATGAATAGGAAAAAATAATGCATTATTGTTAAAAACCGACTATTTCATTTAAATAATTATTTTAATATAAATTAATTTTAAAGTAATAATAGATAAATAATAAATATATTAATCTAATATAGTTCATTGGAATTATTTTATAATAGAATTAGATATAAAAATTTATTCAACTTTTGAACGTCTCTTTTACCCGCCTTTTAGCCACATCTACGGGATTTGCATTAAACATAATTTTACCTATTCTATGAATTTAATTTTGAAAAATGGAAATAAATTTTTGTAATAATTATTAAAAATGTGGTCTAATAAGATTAAAATAATTTTTGGTGAATAGTAACTTTTGGATTTTATTTACCACAGTTAAAGGTAAATAGGGCAATTAAAAGTAAAATTAATATTATAATAATATAATATTACCCTAACACTTGTCATAATTTCATTGGATAAGTGTTTTTATATCAAAATCAACCTTAGGTCGAAATTATGATACTTTTTAAGCCACTTGTGTTAGATTAGGACATTTACTATATTTTATTTAAAGAAGAGTTAAAAATGTCATATTCAGATTTTATAAACTATATTATTTTTAATATGAGGATATATAACTAATATGGTTGATTATAAATAGTATTTAGAAATATGAAATTATTTTCTATATAATATTTTTTTTATAATTTTAGGAAATAAATAATTAAATAAAATGGTGACACAATAATGATGTAGTAATTGAATTATTAAAGAAAGAATCAATTAAATGTTATTAAAAATATTAAAATAAATATATTTTGACTTAAATAATGACATAAAATAATTTTATAGATAACATATAAATATTAGTGACATATTAGAAGTATTGGTTTGAAGTTATCACATTGTTTTGATATTTTTAAAAATTCAAATTTTGAATAGTATCAAAATTGACGTAAATGATACTTTGAAATAAATAATACTTAATTAAATATTATAAAATTTATAAAAATATCAGGTTCATCAAAATAACTATTATAGTGTTAAATATTCCATAAATGATCCAATTGGGTTTTTCTGGCATTTTATTGTAATTATATTAACCCTATAGTGTAAAAATACAGGAAGACACGATAAGAGTTAAACTATTTAACTAAGGGTTAAAACCAAAATATAAGGTTAATTTTGTGACCTAAAATTGTCTAAAAAACATTAGATGAGAGTATTTAGACCCATAATTATCTTATACTCTAAATAAATCACTTTGAATCTATTTGAAACCAAAAATTAATTTATAATAAATTAATATTTTAAGATCTTATAAAAGTGCCCCTCACCTCTCTTATAAAAGGGAACTTATACTTCTCTTTAATTCACACCCCAAAGCTATTTTTATCATCTAAAACCTTCCCAATTATTCTCCCAACTTCCCTAAATTTACCATATATGACACACTTTTGGCAAAAATCCAACCTAAGGAGTCCTTTTGTGCAAATGAAAAGGAGACACCTATAAAAGAGGTAATTGTTTTATCACCTATTTCTAAGTTCTTTTCTTATTATACTTTCTCTTTATATGTTTTTTACACATAAAAATAATAAATAAAGTATCATATATATACTTATATGTTATTATAATCATGGTACAACCATATTCCTCATTTTATCCGTCATACAAATAATAATATCACCATGCATGCGTACGTACGACTTACCGTCTCCACGTAGTGGTGTAATTTGTTATTCAAAATTACTTAATTTGGATGGGTATAATTATAATTATAATAGATATAAATAATTAATATAACATGATAATTATTATTTATAATTAATATACCATCCAATTCCATACCATTCAACCATCAAGGGAATGATACCATCGCTCATGCGTACGTACGGTCTACCGTCTTCATGATGCGGTGAGATTCATTCTCCAAGTTAACCATTCAAGAATGATTATAAAATTTATATGATGAGTAAAAATAATAATTATGAACTTAATGTAATTTTGTATATGAATAAGATATATCCTATTCATAACAAACATGACTTACATGAAAAAATAGGAATGGGAAAACAAAGCAGTTATGTAGAGACCCAAATCTTGACGTACATAGACATTACATTACTTTTGCGGAATAATTAATATATAACAAAACCAGACACCAAAGGACCGTAATAGTTTAGTGTCTTTGGAAACTTGGAACATAATCTTTTAATCATGGTGAAATATCTTCAACATCTCCCATAAAGATCTTCCCCTTTTTGTTTTCTTACCTACAAACTTTCTTTAAATCCCGGGGAAAAGAAAACATATAAAAGGGTGAGCTCAAATGATCAGTAAGGGTAAGCATGGATAAAATAAAACAAATCATATAAAATTGAACTTCAAAACATGAACATAATGTTTAAACATCAAAACCTTGAGCAATGAAATAAAACATGGCAGTACATAAGGCATAGATCATAAAGAAACATTAATCATGATAAAATAGCATGGGAATAAAACATGTGACTGTGGAAACCATTAAGCACATGATATAATTTCCATAGTAGCCAAGACATTGCTGCCAAGACCATCTTAGTGGACAAAGTCCCTTTCTGAATCGAGTTCACTCCTCATTCCAGTCCTGTATTACTGAACCAGATTAACTTACCATTCCAGCCATGTCTATCTCATGAGATATAAATCTTTACCCAATTCATTTGAGGGAGATATAGTTCCCAACCATCTCATATTGAAATCAATCTTACGTGTGCCACAAAACAATCATAAATCATTCATTATAACCCAAAGAATAAATTGGGTTTCATAAACATCATTTCATCATAACATAATCCATATAAAACAAATGGATATCATTTCATCATAATAAAACTGAAACCATATAAGTCATAGAGACATTATACTTGAAACATAAACATATGAAATAATGTCATCTTAGATGGAAAATGGTTTTGATAAAGCACTTGAAATGAATTCTTGAGGAAAATATCCTTTCTTCTTCAAAATCATTTTCTTTTCACAAAATGCCATGAAATTTTAAAAAAAAATTATTTTGTTGAAAATAGTCATAAAATATTGTAGAGTAATATTCATGAAAATGAGGCGTTATGAAACTGTAAAAATCCGTTCACTCCATATAAGTTAAAAATAACATTCTTCTTGTTCTTTTGTCGGAAAAGTCAAAAAGTTCCTCGTGTGGTAAAAAAAAGTAAGATTCCTTTCATAACATGTGGTAAATATCACAAATGGGTAAAAAGGACATTAAAAATACATGAAAACATTTTTAGAAAACATGGTCATGGATGATAACAATAACCCTGGTAAATACTTACGAATAACAATCTCAGATAAGAACGAGATTGGAATAGTTATCCCTTACCTTATGTATGATATGATTCGTATGTATCAGAACCTCCTGTATAATGATTTAAATAATGTCATTTAATTATTACAGAATCATATTCATTGTTATTATATCCTATATGGTTCACTTAGGTATTTATATTACCCGTTTATTTGTCAATTCCATGTTAAAGTAGCGTTTTAGGTAAAATTGTTTCATTTATCGTACGCATTTGGACTTGTTGTTCTTGATATTATTATTACTTATATCATGATTTACTTACTTACAGAATGTAAAAAATGATTTATATATCATATATATTCAGTATATATATATATATATATATAATAGATAGATAAGTGAAATGAAACACACCGTTCATGGAGACGGTAGGCCGTACGTATGCATGAACACTATTTTCCTTTCTTTATTGACTTGAATGGAAGTACGTAGATGATATATATATATATACACATAAATCTAGTATCTTTATTATTTCATATATTTCATTATTATTCATTATATATACTTTATAATCATTCTTGAATGGTTAACATGGAGAATGAATCTCATCGCGTTGTGGAGACGGTAGTCCGTACGTACGCACGAGCGATGATATCATTCCCATGATCGTGGAATTATATTGAAGTGTATGTATAATATTTCAGAATCAATACAACTTTACAATAATAATATATGGTTATTTATTTACACCATTATACCCATCTAAGTAAGGTGGTGGTCGAAAACAGATTACACCACGGCGTGGAGACGGTATTCCGTACGTACGCACACGCGGTAATTTTGTTTTCCGTAGGATGGATAGAAGGTGAAATAAGGTTGTTTCATATTTATAATAACATATAAGTATATAAGTAATACTGATGTTATTACTTCATAATGATACAACTAAATAAGAAGAAGTAGAAGAATAAAGAAACTTGAGAGAATCAGAAGAAGAGATTACCTCTTCTTCAACGCACCTCCTTTAAGATTCCTCTTAAGGAAGTAGAGTTGGTCTTTTGAGAAGACCAGATCCTTCAGAATGTTGTTAGGGAAGTGGAGAAGAGAAATGGTCAGGGTTTGGACGTGATTCAAGGCTCAAAAGGGTGTGAAGAGAAGAGGGAGGAGGTGCCCTTTTATAAGGGGGTAGAGGGGCACCTTTGGAAAAACTAAAAATATTATTTTATTATAAAGTAATATTCAGTTTTTAATAGCTCCAAATTAATTTATTTAAAAGCTAAGGTAGGGTTGGGTCGAAATACTCTCATAAAATATAATTTGGAAAAATTTAGGTTACTATTTTAACCTTATCATTTAGATTTAACTTTAAGTTAAATAATTTTACTTTTACTGTGTCTTCTTGTTTTATTACACTATAATGTTAATAAACTTACTATAACAAGCCAAAAAAACCCCAAGTTGTTTTATTATTAATATATATAACCTTATATAAGTCATTTTTCCAAACCTTAGATTTTTAGTAATAAAATAATAATTAATAATATAATATTTGTTTTAAAAACTATTTTATGTCAATTTTGACACTATTTGGTACTTGATTTTTGTGAAAATCATAATAGCATGATTAGTTCAAAAAAAGTTAATTAAATCAATACTAACATGTCATATTAACCTATAAAATTAGTGTAATTCATAAAAAGTCTCAAATTATATTTATTTGGGTATTTATAACATCAATTATGTCAATATTTCATTAATAAGATAATTACTGCATCATCATTGTGTCATAAATAAATTAAATTATTTAATGTCTAAAAATTATAAATAAAATACCATTATGTATGAAATATTTTTATCTTTATAATGAATATTTATAGTCGAATTTATCTTATGTATAACCCTATATTAAAAATGTTTTAGTTATTAAACTTTGATTTTAACTATTTTAACTATTATTTAAATAAAATAATATTAAATGTCCTAATCTAATCCAAGTGGGCCTAAATGGTCATATTTTATTCCTAAGGTTGTTTTTGGTCAAATTAAACTTATCAAATAGAATTAGGACATGTGTTAGGGTAATAATAATATCATTTTTACCCTTAATTACCCTATTTACTTTTAACCGTGGTAAAAAAAAGTAAAAAGTTACTATTCACCAAAAATTATTTTCATCTCATTGAACCACATTTTAGTCCTTGATATTAACCATGTCTCTCGGATTTTTTAAATTCCACTCACAGAAGCGGTAAAATTAAGTTTTATGTAAGTTTGCAAAAATCTCCTAGGAGGTAGGTAAAAAACGGTGAAAAGTTCAATAAAAAAATTTTATATCGAAAATTATTATAAAATGACCCCAATGAATTACATTGAACTTATATAGGTATTATGTATCAATTTTGACCTAAAATAAATTTAAATAAAACAAATAATTATTTAAATAAAAAGTCGGTTTTTAAATAGTAACCCAGTGTTTTCACTATTCATCAAAAATTGAAAGTTTTCAGAAAAATACCAAAAATTCACCCTAGGATAATTTCGATATTCCGAATCAAAAAATGAAGTCCATTTCGAAATATAAAATTTATAAAATTTTAAAAAGTGGATATTACTATTCATAACGGCTAGTTTATATAATATATCGTTGTTTAGTGAAACTCGGTATTGCGTACAACACACGTTATCGTGGAAGGTCGTGATTGCGTGTAATGCAATCCAAGTCAGGAATGCATGTAGTGCAAGATCATTTTGGTGTAGCGTACAAAACAAGACATCAATAAAATTAAAAAGAATAATTTTTATAAAATCTCAGGGTGTTACATTCTACCCCCCTTAAAATGAATTTCACCCTCAAAATTCGTTGGGGTTATAAATGGTTTACTACTCAAAAGTTTCTTTAATAGAAACCCACATCGTAAAAAGGAATACCAAAACCAATCTTTAAAAACTAAAGTATGAAACGTAACGGTTACCCAAATTAACTAATCACTGGGTTTCCACATAGGAGAACATAGGTGAAAATATGGATATGGAAGAAAAATCTAACCATCATGTTCTGATGGAGAGTGGTAGAGGAAATGGCTATGATAAAGCCAACAATAACAAAGCCATAAATTTGTGATGATCTAGATCTGATTCATCAGATATAAGGGCACTAGGACAACATTTTTGGTTTTCAAGATCATTTCCCTAAAGTTGAAGATTTTGAATTAGAAGAAGTACTTACTTTATTTTGGTATAATCTTACCGTTGTTCGTGCCTTGAACAATTTCCAATTCATCTCATTAAGAAATGAAGTAGAATTTTTCTTTCATGAAGTTTTAGAAGATCATGCGATAGAATGATGGTTCATTCCATCTATCTTAAACAAAAGGTTAGAAAAAGTTATCAAAAATACATAAGTCCATCTATAGTGAGAATAATCAGATATGGTTCCAAAATGGACTTATACTTCATCTATCATCCTGCATAATAAAATAAAACTAGTTTCTACTAACTAGGGACTTCCTGTAGGCCAGTGGTAGGTGATAAAGGCCTGTCTCACTTCGGTTGCGGGTTCGATTCCCACAGCCTTGTCCAACACGACGGGTTGTCGCCCATCCTTCAGGTTGTCCTTTTTCTAAAACTACATTATTATAACATTCCATAAATAATATCGAAAAAAAAATTCTAGCCTTAAACAATTCTATTTGATGTCCAACTTAATCCATTCCAACCTTTAAGCTTATCGAAAATACTTCTGTCCAATCTCATAGTGTAAAGAAAATGATTACTTGAGAGGTAACATAACAAGCACGTGAATCCCATCATTTATCCCCCATATATCATATGATATATCTTGTTGGTCACATTCCAAAAATTCGAAGGCCTTAATCATGTATTCTCTTGAAAAATGAATACCCATTGAACCTTAGTGAAAACATGAATACAGTTAAAAGTTTACACTTTCCACATACCAAAATCCTCAAAATTCTATATACTCAAACCATGATATCACTTAGTCCTTATATCAATCATGAGCTCATGAATACTATCAAACAATTTATTTTCTCTTTATCCCTTCATTATGCGCATATCATCTGCTTTCCAAAATATTTGAATCACTTTTCATGGTACCATATTCTTATAGAAAACCTCAATGGACCAATACACAGATATTTCAAAATTCTATGATACTATAAATGAGATTCCATGATACTATTTTGAAATCCCATTACATAAACACCTAATCATTACACAACATCATTGTCATACTCAACATCACAAATAGTTATCGCATGTGAATTCCCTTTTATCTTTTGCCTTAAGAGGTTGCTCACGTTGATTATCATTAACCCCTGGATTAGGGCATTGATTAGAATAATGACCCATTTCCTTGCACTTGAAGCATTGAAGTGTTGGTGGAGTGTTCTATATAGTCTTTTCTCTATTCACATCATTAGCAACCTTTTTCCCATTACTTAGACAATCAACTGCTCGATGACCTTCTTTTCCACACTTAAAACATTTTCTAGTCCCTTTAAGACAATCTCCACCATGCTTCTTTCCACACTTTGAGCATAAAGAAACATTTATCTTCTTTTCACCATTATTCTGAGATTTCTCCTTGAACTCCATCTCTCGTTTCTTGTCAAAACCATGAGACAGATATGTTACAACAACTTCTAGTTCTACCTTGATAGCACAATGCACAATTTCTTCATAGCTACTGAATTATCTTATAGCTAATGCCCTTAGAATACTTGGTTTTAATCCACTGAAGAATTGATCAACTTTACTTTCAGGTTGGATGATAAAGCCAGATTCATACCTTTCAAGTCTTGTAAAATTCACTTCGTATATACCAAAAGATTCATCATCCTTCTGCTTAAGCTCAAGAAACTCCTTTTCCATCTTTGTTCGAAGAATACGAGGTAAGTACTTACTGAAAAACAAGTTCTTTAACTCGTCCCATTCCATGGATTCAATTTCATATTGGGGCCTTGTATTCTTAATTAGAGTCCACCACTAGTCTGCTTCACCTTCTAAATAGTAAACAGCTAAAATGAATTTTTCATGTTCTGAACAGTGAAGTATGGAAAATATATTTTCAATGGTACTGATCCATTGTTCAGCAACAAGTGGATCAGAATACCCATTAAAAGACGGTGGACGTTGCCTCATGAAGGACTCAATAGAATATTGTTCCCTTCTCTGATCATTTGGAAATCTAGAATGATTCATATCTTGTGTAAGTATAGCAATAAGATTTTTCACTCCATCTCCCATCACATTTGGTTGCTCGAGAGGACAATCATTTCATTTTCCATTACATTGATCAACACGGTTCCTTCGGATTCCAGCCATCGTCCAAAACCCAAAAAGAACAGTGTGAGAGGAAAAAATCATGCTAGGAAAACAAAATAATAAAGAGGGAGTACCTTCAATATCTAACATCTTAGGTTTAATTCTAATATCGTTACCATAATTATAGGACTATAACTTATACTTATACTTAACCTTAGGGACATCCCTAGACACACCTTAGAAATATCTCTAGGGATCTCATTAAAGTTTTCGCATCCTAGTTTCCAAAGGTTAACTAAATCTTTTCTCTGATACCAACTGTAGAGACCCAAAGCTTAAAGTACATGGACATTACATTACTTTTTCGAAATACTTAATAGATAACAAAACCAGACACCAAAGGACTGTAATAGTTTAGTGTCTTTGGAAACTCGGAACATAATCTTCTAATCGTGGTGAAAGATCTTCAACATCTCCCATAAAGATCTTCGCCTTTTTGTTTTCTTACCTAAAACCTTTCTTTAAATCCTGGGGAAAAGAACACATATAAAAGGGTGAGTTCAAATGCTCATTAAGGGTAAGCATGGATAAAATAAAACAAATCATATAAAATTGAACTTAAAAACATGAACATAATGTTTAAACATAAAAACCTTGAGCAATGACATAAAACATGGCAGTACATAAGGCATAGATCATAAAGAAACATTAATCATGATAAAATAGCATGGGAGTAAAACATGTGATTGTGGAAACCATTAAGCACATGATATGATTTCCATAGTAGCCAAGGCATTGCTGCCAAGACCATCTTAGTGGACAAAGTCCCTTTCTGAATCGAGTTCACTCCTCATTCCAGTCCTGTATTACTGAACCAGATTAACTTACCGTTCCAGCCATGTCTATATCATGAGATATAAATCTTTACCCAATGCATTTGAGGGAGATATAGGTCCCACCCATCTCATATTGAAATCATTCTTACGTGTGCCACAAAACAATCATAAATCATTCATCATAACCCCATGAATAAATTGGGTTTCATAAACATCATTCCATCATAACATAATTCATATAAAACAAATGGATATCATTTCATCATAAGAAAAGTGAAACCATATAAATCATAGAGACATTATACTTGAAACATACACATATGAAATAATTTCATCTTATATGGAAAATGGTTTTGATAAAGCACTTGAAATGAATTCTTGAGGAAAATATCCTTTCTTCTTCAAAATCATTTTATTTTCACAAAATGCCATGAAATTTTAAAAGAAAATTATTTTTTTTGAAAATATTCATAAAATCTTGTAGAGTAAGCTTCATGAAAATGAGGTGTTATGAAACCGTAAAAATCCGTTCACGCCGTATAAGTTAAAAATAACATTCTTCTCGTTCTTTTGTCGGAAAAGTCAAAAAGTTCCTCATGTGGTAAACAAAAGTAAGATTCCTTTCATAACATGTGGTAAATTTAAAAAATGGGTAAAAAGGACTTTAAAAATACATGAAAACATTTTTAGAAAACATGGGCATGGATGATAATAATAACCTCAGTAAATACTTACGAATAACAATCTCGGATAAGAATGAGATTGGAATAGTTATCCCTTACCTTATGTCCGATATGCTTCGTATGTATCCAAAACTCCTGTATAATGATTTAAATAATTTCATTGACTTATTAAAGAATCGTATTCATTATTATTATATCCTATATGGTTCACTTAGGTATTTATATTACCTTTTTATTTGTCAATTCCATGTTAAAGTAGCGTTTTAGGTAAAATTGTTTCATTTATCGTACGTGTTTGGACTTGTTGTTCTTGATATTATTATTACTTATATCATGATTTAATTAATTCAAGAATGTAAAACATGATTTATATATCATATATATTCAGTATATATATATATATATAATAGATAGATAAGTGAAATTAAACACACCGTTCATGGAGACGGTAGGCTGTACGTACGCATGAACGCTGTTTTCCTTTCTTTATTGACTTGAATGGAAGTAAGTAGATGACATATATATATATATATACATAAATCCAGTAGCTTAATTATGTCATATATTTCATTATTATTCATTATATATACTTTATAATCATTATTGAATGGTTAACATGGAGAATGAATCTCATCGCGTCGTGGAGACGGTAGTCCGTACGTACGCACGACCGATGATATCATTCCCATGATCGTGGAATTGTATTTAAGTGTATGTATAATATTTCAGAATCAATATCAATTTACAATAATCATATATGGTTATTTATTCACACCATTATACCCATCTAAGTAAGGTGGTGGTCGAAAACAGATTACACCACGACGTGGAGACAGTATTCCGTACGTACGCACGTGCGGTGATTTTGTTTTCCATAGGATGGATAGAAGGTGAAATAAGGTTGTTTAATATTTATAATAAAATATCAGTATATAAGTAATACTTATGTTATTACTTCATAATGAGACAACTAAAGAAGAATAAGTAGAAGAAGAAAGAAACTTGAGAGAATCGGAAGAAGAGATTACCTCTTCTTCGACGCACCTCCTTTAAGCTTCCTCTTAAGGAAGTAGAGTTGGTATTTTGAGAAGACCAGAACCTACATAATGTTTCTAGGTAAGTGGAGAAGAGAAATGGGCAGGGTTTGGCCGATATTCAAGGCTCGAAAGGGTGTGAAGAGAAGAGGGAGGAGGTGCCCTTTTATAAGGGGGGAGAGGGGCACCTTTGGAAAAACTAAAAATATTATTTTATTATAAAGTCATATTCGGTTTTTAATAGCTCCAAATTGATTTATTTAGAATCTAAGGTGGGTTTGGATCGAAATAATCTCATCAAATAGAATTTGGACAAGTTTAGGTTACTATTTTAACCTTATCATTTAGATTTAACTTTAAGTTAAATAATTTTACTTTTACCGTGTCTTCTTGTTTTCTTACGCTATAAGGTTAATAAAATTACTATAACAAGCCAAAAGAACCCCAAGTTGTTTATTATTAATATATATAACCTTATCTAAGTCATTTGGCCGAACCTTAGATTTTTAGGAATAAAATATCAATTAATAATATAATATTTGTTTTAAAAACTATTTTATGTCAATTTTGACACTATTTGGTACTTGATTTTTTTAAAAATCATAACAGCATTATTAGTTCAAAAAAAGTTAATTAAATCAATACTAAAATGTCATATTAACCTATAAAATTAGTTTAATTCCTAAAAAGTCTCAAATTACATTTATTTGGGTATTTATAACATCAATTATGTCAATATTTCATTAATAAGATAATTACTGCATCATCATTGTGTCATAAATAAATTAAATTATTTAATGTCTAAAAATTATAAATAAAATACCTTTATGTAGGAAATATTTTTATATTTCTAATGAATATTTATAGTCGAATTTATCTTATGTATAACCCTATATTAAAAATGTTTTAGTTATTAAACTTTGATTTTAACTATTTTAACTATTCTTTAAATAAAATAATATTAAATGTCCTAATCTAATCCAAGTGGGCCTAAATGGTCATATTTTATTTCTAAGGTTGTTTTTGGTCGAATTAAACTTATCCAATAGAATTAGGACATGTGTTAGGGCAATAATAATATCATTTTTACCCTTAATTACCCTATTTACTTTTAACCGTGGTAAAAAAAGTAAAAAGTTACTATTCACCAAAAATTATTTTCATCTCATTGAACTACATTTTAGTACTTTATATTAACCGAATATCTTGGATTTTCTAAATTACACTAACAGAAGCAGTAAAATTAAGTTTTATGTAAGTTTTTAAAAAGCTCCTAGGAGGTAGGTAAAAGACGGTGAAAAGTTCAATAAAAATTTTTTATATCGAAAATTGTTATAAAATGACCCCAATGAATTACATTGAACTTATATAGGTATTATGTATCAATTTTTACCTAAAATAAATTTAAATAAAATAAATAATTATTTAAATAAAAAGTCAGTTTTTAAATAGTAACCTAGTGTTTTCACTATTCATCAAAAATTGAAAGTTTTCAGAAAAATACCAAAAATTCACCCTAGGATAATTTCGATATTACGAATTCAAAAATGAAGTCCATTTCAAAATATAAAATTTATAAAATTTTAAATAGTGGGTATTACTATTCATAATGGCTAGTTTATATAATATATCATTGTTTAGTGAAACTTGGTATTGCATACAACGCACGCTATCGTGGAAGGTCGCGATTGCATGTAATGCAAGCCAAGTCAGGTATGCGTGTAGTGAAAGATCATTTTGGTGTAGTGTACAACATAAGATATCAATAAAATTAAAAAGAATATTTTTCATAAAATCTTGGGGTGTTACAAGTTAACACCCGAAACAACGATAATACTGAAATATTATCACCAAAATGATATAAGGGGATCATATATGATATCATAAATATTTATATGGTCCTAGTATAATTTAATAACATGTTTTAACCCTTATAAAATAGGCTAACTCACCCTCAATTAAAAGAAACTATAAATTAAGGGTTAATTTCACAATCTCTTTATTATCCAAGATTGCTTATACATAAGTATCTACTAGGACATCCTTATCATCCATGCCCATGTTTCTGAAAATATAATTCTAAATATTATTTAAAATTGTTTAAAGTCTTTTTACCTATTTTTTACTTTTTACAAAACATTTTGAAATGAATCTTTCCATCGTTTTCCAAACGAGGCACTTTTTAACCTTTTCGAAAAATTAAGGAAAGAATGTTTTTTAACTTATACGGTGCAAGAAGCTATTTTCCACCATTATGTAACCTTAATATTTTTAATATTTCCTTATAATATTATAAGTTTATTTTCAAAATAAATTTTTTTATAACTGTGTGGCTTTTAAATGATTTCAAAGTAAATAAGGGATATTTCCCTCAAAGAGTTTTAATGAATTTATTAAATTATTATCATATATATAAACATACTTTGTTGGATTTTATGATTATTTGAGGTGGACTTATTATGGTAAAATATTCCATATTTTATTGAAGGGTTTATTATATATTTGATCATGGATGTTCTATGTCCATACCATTCATGGTTTATGGTTAAATTATCAACTTTTTGTATACTATTTTTAATATGAATGTTTATGTTTTGTTTCACCCTTTTCATAAGAGGAATGCATTGGACTTAATAAGTGATGGGTATGTCCCACTATATCTCCTCAATTAATTGGTATTTATCATGAGACAAACCAGTGTCTTGGAACAAGGCCTTTATAGTATGGTAATGGTCTTGGCATGAGTCCTTGATGATATGACTATGATGTTTAGAATTATGCATTTCCTTGATATGAGATTAGTTATTGATATTTCATGTGATTATTCGACTGGTAGAATATCCATGTGAAATTTTAAATGTTATTATTTGATTTATTATTTCCATATTATTCTTAATATTATGTTTAAAAGTTTTATGTTTAATTTTTATACCTTTCCTTAAATGTTTATGCTTATTTATGATAGCTTCTGCTATATTGTTTATCCTTATTGAGCATCTGAGTCACCCCTTTCTTATGTTTTATTTTTCCCCAGGACAAGAAGAAGTATTTTATGATTGAACTGAAGGTATATTATATAGTATATGATAGTTTTTAAAGGGGATAATATGTTGTTTTTCATTTCAATATGTAATGTAAAACTTATGTTTGTATCTAGTTTTTCCAAGGCTACTAAACCGATCAGTCCTTTTGGATTTAATTTTCTTGTGATCATGAAAATGTAATAAAATAATGCACCAAATATGGGAAACTAGGGTTGGGGAATTTCACCCCATGTTCTATAGTCCTTATTTTGATTAGGAAACCCTACTATGAAGGCTTTAGGTATAAACCTAAAGAGCCTCTCTAAATAAGAGGTAAGATTCTTAAACTTTCATTTTTGTTTTATTTATTCCTCCACACCCTTCAAGGATTATTATACCATGATAATATAATATCCTTAGTATCTTCCATCTACTAAGATGTTATTATTTTAAGGTTATTACCTACACCCATCTCCTCTTACCTCAAATGGGAAACAAAACTGTTAATCATTTTTACGACGGACTACCGCCTCACGAACTGATGCAATTCATTTTCCATCACCATTTTTCATTGATTAGTGTAATGATGGATATAAAATATATATATATATATATGATATTTTAAACATAATTATTCTTTATTAATCATGATATCACATATTCCTTCTTACTTTCCATCCCATGAGGATATAATAATGTCGCTCGTGTGTACAACTGACTTCCGTCTCGCGAAGTGATGTGATAAAATTTTCACTTATGATTTATATGGAAGGTAATAAGGATAAAGTTAATGAATATATGTGATATATATGATATCATAATAACTTTTTAAAGGTTATATATTATTTACCTTTATTTCAATCCATCAAGGAAATGGAAACAACGTTCATTCGTACGTATAACCTATCATTTCCATGAATGGTGTAATTCATTTTCTATATTTAACTTTTATGGATTACTATAAATTAATATATAATGAATAATATTATATTTATTTCATGTTTAACATTCTGGATATTATTAAACCATAATCAAAATATAAGGACCAAAAATACCAAATCAAAACATAAATGAAAAACAAAGTAATCATTACCCAAAATGTGATTTTAATAAGGAATTGTTAATAAACATGTAATAAAATGTCATAAGTAAATAATATATGATATTATATATATATAAGTATGGTTATGTAATATATGTATAATAAACCTATATTTATTATACAAGAGTTTTGAACGTGTATGAAGGAAGTCAAAACTTAAGGTAATAGATTTTGTCTCAATTTGCCTTTTTGAAACATATGTTATGTTATACACCTATATTATTTTATAGGGTGTATATACCACCTATTTGACATGTTATATCATAAATATCCTTTTATTAATGATATTTAAAGTTTCATTTGATTTTATTCTTTATTGTTATTATGATTCAAAAGTTACCAAATTGGTAAGGGTTTGATTTTATAATCTCGTTGTTTATCTGGATTGTTTAGGATTAAGTTTCTGATTATGAAATATTATTACCTATATATAAATAAACTAATGAATTTTCTTTTCATATTGTTATTTCATGAAAATACTTATTTTCCCTTCATTTTACTCCCTTTATATACTCAAGATTCCAAAATAAATTTTTAAATAAAACCGACTTCATTTATCTCTTTGGTCAAAACCCCTTTTTATTCTATATCCATGTTTTCTAAAAAAATGTTTTAAATTATGTTTTTTCAACACTACTGTTTCGTTTGGTTTCCGGTTTTTGGCCTCAAAACACCCAACAGCTCCGTATCCGATGATGCGTGGACCTGCTTTCCAAAGGCAGGCGTTCACCGGATGGTTTGACCAGTGATGCTTGAGAACTCACATTGGTCGAGAGGATGGGAAGTCGGGCTCATCACACCCTTTTGGGGGGAATTATTGCCTATTCCGGGACTCTCTTATAGATTTAAGATGTATTCATATGTTCGTGAATCTTTGGTTTATACCCAAACATAGTATCCACGGATTTAACCCTTGATTGGCGATGGTCAACTGGATGCAAGGGATTCAGAATCATTTAGGCCTAAGGTTTACTATCCCTCATTGGATTAATGACCCCATGGAGTTGGAACTCATTGAGGCGGCACTAGGAGTGACTCGGTGAACCGATGTGAAGATAGTCGGATCAACCAGTTGTTGGGCTTGAACCTCGGGGAGGCTTCCTATGTACCCTGCCTAGGAGACAGGGATCAAAGTCCACATAGTTTGAATCGGCTTGGGGCTTACGCTCTGAGGATGCCCATGGCAATAGATTGGGGCTTACACTCTAAGGAGGCCCATGGAGATGGATTGGGGCTTACACTCTGAGGAGGCCCAAGATGTGGATTGGGGCTTACACTCTGAGGAGGCCCAAGATGTTGGTAAACAAACATGAAAGGGGGTCAGAATGACCCGTTATTGGGCTTGAACGTCGGAGAGGCTTCCTACGTACTCTGCCTAGGAGACAGGGATCAAAGTCCACATAGTTCATATCGGCTTGGGACTTATGCTCTGAGGCGGCCCGAAATGATGGATTGAGGCTTACACTCTGAGGAGGCCCATAGGGTGGATTGGGGATTACACTCTGAAGAGGCCCATAAGAGGATGTCATGGTCAATGCTTACTCTAATACCACGTGAGTCATGCACGGTGTGAGAAACAAGATGCAGCAGGGACCAGAGGATCACGTCGCGAAAGGTGCATTTGTGAGAAGTGGAGTGGGGCTTACGCATGAGGGCGGCCCATGGTGATAGATTGGGGCTTACACTCTGAGGAGGCCTATAGTGATAAAGCGCAGTGTGAGAGGGAAAGGGGGTGCTCCTGTCCCCATCTCCTCTCTTGCAGTGCATGAGGGATTCCTTCTGATGGGTATTTTACCATCCCCGGGAAGCCCTTGACAAGTGGAGAGGCAGAAAAGGGATTCTTGAGCTCAGAACCTGCATTACCGTGGGAATGTGAACCCAGACATGCTTCTGGAATCTGCTCAAGGGTCGGGGTAACCCCTTCGCCTCGATTTACTGTGGGTATGTGAACTCAAAATGGCACGCTGATGCGCCTGGGGGTTACACCACACGGGTCCGGTGGCTCTGGTGGAGGCCTCAGCTCGGGGCTGACGAGTAGGCCCGTGAGGAGGTCGTGGAGGATTGGGTCAGATCAGGAGGATCTTATGTGGCTTGGGGAATGGAAACTTCAGAGGTTTTGGTGCCCTTCATGCAGGTAAGTGCTACGCGGCTAGAGGGGTTGTCCGCGAACCAGGGTGGTCCACGGACTGAGCGACCTTCCGCGAACCAGGAGGGTCCGTGGAATGATTGGCCATCTGCGAACCAGGAGGGTCTGTGGACCGATTCGCACCCTGCGAACCAAGATGGTTCGTGGCTCTGGGTTCGATCCGCGAACCAGGGTGGTCCGCGGAGGGTTCCATGCAGGAAGCGGCAGCCAAGGGCGGCGCTAGCCGGAGGCTCGTCGGTCAGGGCTTCGCCCGCATAGGAGGGTGCTATGCGGCGCGGTGGATCGGAAAAGAGGCATAAAATCCCTGGTCCGTGGGGAGTGCATCCGCAGAGGGGCTATGGTTCACAGTCTTCTCTTTTTATGTTATTTTGGGTTCACAGTTCACCAAATTATTATGCATTTTCGGTTCCTTATTAGTTCGTTCCCAGTTTTATACCTACTGTGGTTCGTAAACTGGAACTTTGTTGTTTGAGAAATCCTAAGCCTTCCTTTGAAATACTTCCACCTGAGCTTGATCGCCCTTCTCCTCTTCCGCCTTCAAATCGTCCGAATACGAATCTCCGAACCCCTCCTCTTTTCCCCATTGGTCTCCTTTTATAGAGTGGGGAAAGAGATGTATCTGTGGTCACGCAACACCTTTTGTGGAGGCCCATCACCGAATACCCGGATTATAGCTGACTTGGTCAATCCGCAGTTCACGGTGGGCATTGAATGCTTCCCCCCCCCCCCCCCCGCGAACCAAACTCAGGAAGTGCTTCGTGACCGCGGAGGGTTCCACCTCCATTTCGCGAACGACAACAGATGCGGATTAAACCGGTCGACACGGTCCGCAGTTGGGGTGGTTCATGACGCTAAACTGGATCAACGCCCACCCTGCCTCGCGACCGCGGAGTATCTCCACCTCCATTTCATGAACGACAATGGTTTGCGGAGGGGGTGCTTCACGGGGCCTGGCCATGTCGCGTTTTCATGGGACCGGTCCGCAGACCGGTCCTACTTGTTTCTTCTTTGATTTTTCTCCATTCTTTTCCCCAATTCTTTGGGGGATTTGGGTAGAATCTCCTTTGCGGATTTTTCAGGACCCTACAAATGCCCCCCATCGGAATGGGGTCTGATCAGAATGAAGAGGAGGCCATTCCAATGCCAAGTGGTCCTGAAACTGAGATAGTTTTCGGTAGGGCAGTGGACCCAGTAGGGGACCACGCCTATAAATAGGGGGGGGGCTTCATTTTTACTTTAACAAATTCTTCGCGAAACCAGAGCTCCCTTGACTCTACGCGCTCGTTCCTTCGTGAAGTGCTTCGTCTGCAAACCGGCTGCGACTTCCGTGAACCATTCCACCTTCGCGGTCGCCTTCACCCGTGAACCAATTCCCCATCTGTGAACCATTACTCTTAATTAATTAAATAGTAAGTCACGATGGGCCGTGGAGAAACTTACTTCGCGGTTTTGGTGCTCCGCGGTTTCGATACTCTGCGGTTTCGATGCTCTGCGGTTAAAATCTTTTGAACTTCACAAGTTTCTATGTCTTCGAACTTAATTACTTAAAGTCGGGATTGAAATTCCACATAGCAACTTGGTTCACGATTTCTTGGCCAATGCTCCGCGGGACAGGGTTTCATAGACTGCTTTCGCGAAGGGGCGGTTTGCGGGAAGCTGTCATTGCGAACCATCCTTCGAGGCCTCCTTTCGGACTTTGCTTATGAAGGGTCCTCAACTGATCCTCAGCCATATATCTGGTATTTTTGTCCAAATTTTTTTATTTCAGACTAACCGATTGTTGGCTTTCGTTGTGCAGGGAGAAAATATGGTTCCCCCTCGTTCTGTACCGAGGCCTGCTGCAGAGCCACTCCCAATTGGTTCAGGGAGATGTTTAGCTATTATTAGTAGAGTGGAGAACATCCAAGAGGACCCTAGTCGGTCCATCATTCCTGACAATGATGCCTTGAAAGACTTACTCCCTCCTGAGCTCTTGGATTATCCACTATCGAATCGGCTTCCACTTCATGGATTCGGTCTTCAAGATGATGTCCCTATTACCCCCACTTTCTCAGTTCTTCCTTCTCCTTTATTGGAAGCATCATCCAAGTGTATTCAGGCAAACCTTACCCAATTGGGGGAGGTGGTTTCCGACTCTGACCAGAAAGACGCCTTCATTTTGAGGGGCTCTGTTTGGACCCAAAGTGATCAGCACACCCAAAAATTTTCTCAGAAAGCTGTCTTCAAAAGTTACCCTTCTATTATCAACCTTTCTCAGGTGGATCCCGATGCGGGGTGGGTTCCTAGGTGGGATATTCGATCAGGAGGTCTCTTCTCAAATGACTGGGCTTGGGCTTTCTGGGTCCATCATCACTGCCGGGAGTTTCCTGAATCACTAGAAGCAGTCAATTTATACTCCACAGTGTGGGTCTCCCAATTTTCCATTTACCCACCATCCTTGGTCCTGCCAGACCTACTCATTCGCTGGTGTTCAAACACTAATACTTTCCACCTTGCCCATGGTGAAGTTGGTATTAGCCTATGGGATATCCATCAATTGGGAGGACTCCCGATTATCGGTGAAATGTATGACGAATTTCTTCCTGCTCCTGACGCATGGGATGACGTTGAACAAGTGCCTTTATTGGTGAGGGATCTGTTGGTCATGGAGGACCAGTCACTGGGTCAGGCGTTGCGTGCCCGCTCTCTTATTCCCTATAGCACCTAGATAGGGTTATTTCTGAACACCACTGGTCTAATGATGAAGATCAAGTGCCCAATGACTCATCCTTCTCAACAGTCAGGAACCTCCCCAGGTTCCTACTGGGCGGTTCTGGAGGCGGGCAACTACCTTTCATGGGGTTACAAGGCACGCCCCGGTGTGCCGCCCATGCTTCAGCTGGCAGGTTTGTTTGATATGTTCCTGAGTGGGTGGATATTTCCTTCTCGGGATATTAATCCTGGCGTCAGGGCTTGCACCCTGATGATGACAGTTGAGCTAGCAGAGGGCCGCTTGGTGAATTTGGCTGTGCCCACATTGGCTTGCATTTATGAACTACTGGGTCACATATAGAAGGGTGATTCACCCTTCCATCTGAGTGGGCCATTTCAATTTTTGTACGGCTAGGTAGCGGATCATTGTCACTGCTATGAGTATCATCACAACACGGTCATACCACTTCCTACTTTTCGGCCTACCCTGCTTGATATAGCTGGAGTTCGCCTGAAATCCCTCATCCCTGGTGAAGTCCTCGAGCTTCTGAGCGACTTTTACCAGTTTTCTTTCACTCCTTACCCGCCCCTTCTGGCATCTTAGTTGACAACTGCCGAGGGAGCCTAGAGGAGCTCTCTTACATGATCTCTCTGCGAGACAGATTTCTGTCTGCGCGGATTGGCGGGGTTTCTCTGTGCGAGCTGTGTGTCCCGTATCGTTTTTCTCGCCAGTTTGGGTGCATGCAAGTCCAAGTTTCCATTCCCTCTCCTCAGGCTCGAGGACTGCACCTGGCCACACTTCGTCAATGGTGGTTGATGCTGACGTGGGAGGGATCTGATGTGAGTATTCCCCTGCCTCTTGTGGGGGTAGCCGCCGACCTTTCCATGGAGTATGCAAAGGCATGGGCAAAATACTATCCTAATGGGATCCTAGGGATGGCCATTTGGCAAGTTCCCAAATCAGGAGGTACTGCGGCTGTCGCATCTACAACACCTTCCTCATCAGCTCTAAGGGAGGATCGACTGATGGCTCGTCGATCAAAGCGACTCAGAGGATTTTCCTCCCCCAGTCCTGCGGTGGCCGAAGTTCAGGCGGGTTCATCCTTCTTGGACATGGATGAGGACGACCTTGTGGTTCCCGGTCCTAGTGAGACAATCCTAGATGTTTTTCCAGTCGATACTGGGCTTAGAAACTTGATCCTCAAGCCTAAACCGGGGTTAGATGCTCTAGAATTTCTAGCTTTGGAACCGTCTTCTAGCGTGCACATGCCTGCGCTGGTTGCAATTCCATATTTCGTTCCCGTGCTATCCGGTAAGGACACCAAAGATCCTCGTGCCATGACGGACCACCGGGCGGTGCGCAGGTGGGCCTGGCCTTGAATTTGAGAGATCGTTGCCGAAAATTCTCTAGCTGAGATGGAAACTAAGACCGAAGCTCTTTGACATCTCTTCCTGGGTTTGGGGTCGGGTGGCTTTGACTACTGGCAGTTCCATTATCTTGCTTGCCAAGTTGTCATGGCTCGTGAGGAAGCTGCCACTAGTGAACGCAAACTTTCTCACTTCACTGCTGCTCATTGCGGGACCCGAGCCCTCGAGGAAGCCACAATACAACTCCATCAGCTGATGGAACAGGAGGCGACCTCTCGAGATCAGGCGGCTGTTCTGTCCTCCGAGTTGCATGAATGTGAAGAACGGGTAGCGATGCTGAGGAATAGGTTTTCAGCTATGACCGTTCGTATCGAAGCCACTAGAAAAGGGATGAATGATCTCCGAACAACAGTGGATTGTACTCGTCTGGTGGCTGAGATTGAAGCCAGGGAGAAGGCTATGTTGGAACAGTCTTGCAACGACCTTTGCCGCACGGTTGCTGATCTGGTAGAGAGGGCGAGTTAGGCTCCTTTATGACTATTAAAGCCACTCTTGTACCCTCTGTTTTACTTACTCCTCTCCCCTCTTTTTTTGTGAAGGAGAGACCATATTTTGTGGACGTCCTCCCTTTTTTTTGTTCGAATGAAATACAATCTCTATCAATCACTTGTTGCTGTAAAATTTGGTTATTGCTAGAATAATTGTTGTGTAAATAACAACTCACTGAATCAGAATTAATAATAACTCAAGAAAACAAGCTCTAACTTTTTCCTAGACCATGGGGTCCAGTGAGCATAGTTCGACTATTGCTAGGTATTTGTATAAAATCCCTACAAACTTTTTGTCTTTTCTTTTAATACCCTAATTTTGCCTGGGCTCATTTAGTGTGAACCCAGCGGGTGCAGCATGACTTTTTCTTAGGTCGCCCTTTTCGGGTTTTTGGCCTAATAGGCTTTGTGCCTCTTTTCTTTATGAGCAGTTTAAATTCCCGCCATCAAGATTATCATTAATGATGTTTTAGGTCGAACATCTTTGACCAAACATGGTGGGGCAAGGGCCCCGATGGGGTTTGGCTGATTAATAGATGTCTCAATACTCTTCAGACGCACGTGAGGGAAAAAATGTTTAAATTTGAATGACATGCAGTGCATGTCTCAAGGCATGGGAGCCACATCGGCGTATATAGGTAGGAAGAGCATTTCCTAAGGAAGTCTTGCCTTTGGTAGATGGGCTAAGGGCGATCAATATGTAGAGCCGCTGAGGGCATGATATGCATAGTCATGCAAAGGTGTCCTTAATTCAATGACTATCTATTTCTGATGGCTTGGGGAATTCATGGAAGTACGGCTTATGGAAAACACCATGAGTGGCTTGGAAAATGAATGTGACGTCTGAAAGTGTTTTGAGAACATCCGTACTAATCAAGAGTGTGGTCGGGAGACCACTTCCCTACGCATTTAGTTAGCATAAGGGATGGCTAAGGCTTGGCGTAGTTTAAAGTCATGCAGCTGGGACATCATTTAAAATGGAATGACTTCTTCTGGTTCTCAGTAATCTTGTCAAAGACGTTCCACCATATTCAGGCAGGGTTGTAAAAGAGGTTGGTAAACTGTAGCTCAGAGGGTTTCCGAATCTCAAGATAGACATGGGGGCTCAGGGGACAAGAGTCATACAGAGAGAAGCATTGCCTAAGGAAATATTTACTTTGGTAGATAGTCCAGGGATGATCAATATGCAGAGCCACTGGGGGCATGGTATGCATAGTCATGCAAAGGTGTCCTTAGGTCAATGGTTGTATTCCCCCGATAGCCAAACAACTTCAGGGAGGTTGAGGTTTTGGACCACCAGGGGTGGCTTATGAGAGTTTGGATTTTTCTGAGTGTAGAGTATGGTTTATGATGAGAGGGTGCCTGGATACGGGGGAAAAATCTAGACTAAACTTCCCGAGAATGGGTGAAGTAATCCCTTCTCATGCGGGTGTGAGACGGTGACTTGTGCTGGTCTGACCCGTGCACTGAAGGACAGAGAAAAGCCTCAATTCCTTACTGAACCTATGGCGGGTTTGACCATGCAGTTTATCTTCATGTGGTTAGGACATATTCCGTGCAGTTTAGCATCATGCGGTAAGGACGAGGGGCATTATTTAAAGGTTACTGTGCAGTTTAACGTCATGCAGTGAGGACAGGGGGGCATTTTTTTAAGCTAGTAAAAATGCTTGTGGTTAGAGGCATTTCCCTAGATGGTTAATGCTTGGTATTTGTATCTTTATTCCAAGTGGCCAAGATGTACCGTGCAGTTTAACGTCATGCGGTAAAGACACAGTTGCAAAGGCCTCTCTTCATCAGAATGTAACTGGGCTTGAATATCTCAACATGCCCCAGACGTGGAGGGGGGTTGATCGGTGTAAATCATGGTTCCGAGGCTTCTTGGATCAGGAGATATGACATGGGGGCTCTGAGGCCGGTAGGCGTACGGAGCTAGGAAGAGTGTCACCCGAGGATATCTTTCCTTTGGTGGATGAGCCAGGGGCTATCATTATGTAGAGCCGCTGAGGGCATGGTATGCATAGTCGTACAAAGGTGTCCCCAGGTCGACGACTTTCCACTTCCGATGGCCATGAATGGTTATGAAGATCCACAATTATCCGGGCCACGAAGTCTGTCATTTGGTAGGAAAAATGTTTGGACATGTCGGGCATACTCGGCCCTGGTTGATGTTAAGGCTTAGAGATCTCCCTGCGCTGATTTATTTTGCTCGCGGGGGCGTGCCTTCACTCCATGCAGTTTAACGTCATGTGGGAAGGACGAGGTACTCCTAGTTTAGCGGTCATAGAGCTTGTACCATTGGATGACTATTTCTGCAGTCACTCGAAGGATAACTGGGTCAACATGTTCTGATATACTTGGAACAAGGTGGGGGATGAGGGTTGTAAACTGTAACTTTGAGTTTTCCCGGATCAAGAGGTGTGGTGTGGGGGATCTGAGGCCGGTAAGTGTATAGGGCTAGGAAGAGTACCGCCCGAGGAAATCTTGCCTTTGATGGACGATCCAGGGGCTATCATTATGCAGAGCCGCTGAGGGCATGGTATGCATAGTTGTACAGAGGTGTCCCCAGGTCGATGACTTTCCAATTCTGATGGCCATGAATGGTTATGAGAATCCACGATTGCTCACAATGCAGAGTTCGGCATGTGGGGATAATGGTGTCCGGGTATACAAGAAACATCTTCACCGTAATTGTCCATTGAGTCAAAGTAGCCTAGTCCTGGATTGATGTTCATTGATGCAGGTCGCTATGTGAACCACCGACGGACACATAGGCTAGCCAGATAGGGATACCCTGGCAACACTTGGATGTGAAAAGGGGAATGAACTTGTAAAACACTCCTCCATAAACTTCTGGATCAGGAGGTATGGCATGGGGGCTCTGAGGCTGGTAAGAATATGGAGCTAGGAAGAGTGTCGCATGTGGAAATCTTGCCTTTGGTAGATGAGCCAGGGTCTATCATTATGCAGAGCCGCTGAGGGTATGGTATGCATAGTCATGCAAAGGTGTCCACGGGTCGATGGCTTTCCACTTCCGATGGCCATGAGTGGTTATGAAGATCCAAAATTATCTGGGTCATGGAGTCTGATGTATGGAGAGGATGCATCCAAATTTGCAAGGATTATCTTCATATTGTATCTCCATGTGTCTTGGGTGGGTCGCAACAAAGTCTGTGCAGTTTAACGTTATGCGGTGAGGACGAAGTCCGTGCAGTTTAACGTCATGCGGTGAGGACGAGGTATACACCCCGTGCGGGTCTGGTCCGTATATGGGGGAAGGGGTATTTTTAACATTATCGTCCGTGCAGTTTAACATCGTGCAACAAGGATGCAAAAATACTCCCCGTGCAGGTCTATCCCATACATGGGGAAAAGGGAGCATTTTTAAATCTTGCTATCCATGCAGTTTTACGTCATGCAGTAAGGACAAGAAGTACACCCCGTGTCGGTCTGGTTCGTACACGGGGGGAAAGGGCATTTTTATCTTTTATTCAGGGGGCTGGGCCAGGATGGGGAACCCTAGCATCACTACGTATCCTGCAAGGGTAGGAATCAAGCCACATGTAGTTCTCTGAAATAAGTACACCCCGTGCAGGGCTGGTCCGTACACGGGGGAAGGAAGTAATTTTTAACTTTTATTCCATTTCATTTGGAGGTGGCTAGGCCAGAATGGGGAATACTAGCGTCACTACGTATCCTGCAAGTGTAGGAATCAAGCCGTACATAGTTCTTTGAAATAAGTACACCCCGTGCAGGGATGGTCCGTACATGGGGGAAGGGGAATTGTTAAAACTCACTGTCCGCGTAGTTTAACGTTATGCGGTGAGGATGAGGGATACACCCCATGCAGGTCTGGTCCATACACAGGGGGAAGAAGGCATTTATTAGGGAGTGGCTGGGCCAGGATAGGGGATCCCGGTGTCACTACGTATCCTGCGAGGGCAGGAATCAAGCCGTACATAGTTCTCTGAAATCCATGCCGTTTAATGTCATGCAGTGAGGACGGGGTCCATATAGTTTAACGTCATGTGGTTAAAACGAGGGGTATTATTGGATTCCATGCAGTTTAACATCATGCGGTGTCTGGTCAGTATACGGGGGAAGGGGCATTTTTTTTGAGATGGCTGGGCCATGGTGTGGAATTCTGGCGTCACTACGTATCCTACGAGGGAAGGAATCAAGCCTCACGTAGTTCTATGAAAGATGATACACCCTGTGCAGGTCTGGCCCGTACACGGGGGAAGAGGGAATTTTTTGAATTATCTTTTCCGTGCAGTTTAACGTCGTGCGGTGAGAACACAGGTGACCCGATGTGAAAAGAAAAAAGGGGGTCTACGCAGTTTAACATCGTATGGTGAGGACGAGTTCCGTGCAGTTTAACGTCGTGCGGTGAGGACGATGAATACACCCCGTGTAGGTCTGGTCCGTACACGGGGTAAGGGAGAATTCTTGACTCTTATTATCCTTGCAGTTTAACATCGTGTGGTAAGGACGAACTCCATGCAGTTTAACGTCATGCAGTGAGGACGTAAAGTGCACTTGGTCTCTATGCAAAATATTTCTTTAGGAATCTCTCATTTGTAGGAACGGTTGTGAATTATCCGTTCATGGAGATCAGGGTATATGATCCGTTGGAGTAGACCTTTTGTACAACGTATGGTCCCTCCAACTTGGGTTCCAGCTTTGGAGGTTTCCTCCCAGGTATCATTGGGGTCTGGAGGACCAATACCAACTCTCCTTCCAAGAAAGACCAGGGGTAGACCTTTTTATTGAAGGCTCGTGCAATTCAATTCTGGTATACCTCCAGATGGTGCAAAGTGTGCAACCGCTTCTCGTCTAGCTATTCTAATTCACCTAGATACTTTTCTGACTGCTCATCATCAGATAATTGATCACAGATGGAAACATGGAGTGAGGGAAGTTGGAGTTCAATGGGTAGGACCGCCTCTGTGCCATACACCAATGAGTACGGGGTGGCCCGAGTAGCGGTGCAGATTGTGGTTCGATAATCCCACAACGCATGGAAGAGTTTATACAACCATGAATTCTTGTCTTTGTCCACCATCTTCTAGAGAATATCAGATAGGGTCTTGTTGAAAGCCTCTATCTGTCCATTGGCCGCTGTATGGTAGCGGGATGAGTGGCTAGCCTTGATACCATACTCGTGGTATGGTTTCTCTAATTCAGCAGAGCATAAGTTGGTGTCGTTGTCCGTCAGTATGGTATGAGGGACACCAAATCTGGTGATGATATTGGTCTTCACAATGCTGACAATATTTCTTGCCCCGAATTCCTTGAGGGGTATGGCTTCTGCGCATTTGGAAAAGAAGTCGGTTGACGTGAGGATATACTTCAAATGTTTGGACGTGGCGGGAGGATATGGTCCCACGAAGTCCATTCCCTAGACGGAAAATGGTCAGGAGTACTTGGCTTGATGAAGTAACTCCGGGGGTTGGTGTATGAAGTTGGCATGAATTTGGCATGAGTGGAATTTTTTGGTAAAACGCTCACAGTCTCATACCACTGTAGGCCAGTAGTACCCAAGCCTTCGAACCTGATGGGAAAGCTTGGTCCCTGGTTGATGTGCTCCACATGCTCCTGCATGTACTTCATTCATTACGGTGGCGGTTTCTTCTCCGTCAATGCATCCGAGGAGCACTCCATCGAGGCCTCGTTTGTAGAGGACCACTTGTTGAACCATGCCGCCATATAGGAAAAAGTTGATTTCCCTCCTCCGTGTTTGCTCTCGTTTAGCCTTGTCTGATGGAAGTTCTCCCCGTTGAAGGTAGTTCACAATGGGGGTCATCCAGTCAGTGGCAGGAGCGTATGGCTTAGGGACAGGACTGACTTCATGGATTTATTCTGTCTTGGCTTGGAAAAATGGAAATACCATTTGACGGTGAGCAATACTGATGACCATTTCATCCCGGTCTGGGTCAGCTAGGGTTGTGGCCGCATTGGCTAGTGCATCAGCCTGAGCGTTCTGGGACCGGGGAATATAGGTCAATGTTGGTTATTTGGAGAATTCCTCCATTAACCCTCGAACATGGTCAAATAAGGGGATCATCTCCTCCTTTTTAATAGCATAGTCACCATTGACTTGCTTGATGACTAGTTCTGAGTCACCTTTTACCTTAAGGTTCTATACTTGTGCCTGGAGTGCGAGTTATAGGCCTGCAATGAGGGCTTGATATTCCACATCATTGTTCGTACATCCCTCTAACAGGAGGAAGGAATATGGAAATACTTCCTTTCTTGGGTACATGAGTATTATTCCCAAACCCACTTTGTTGAATCTGGGATCCTCCATCAACTTCCCGATTGGGCTTCGGGATGCGCCGTCGAAGTATATTTCCCATGCTAGGAACTCCTCTCGAACTGAGAAGATGTCTTTATCAGGTAGCTCGGCGTCCAGTGCAGTGGTCCCTGTTAAAGGGTGTTTTTACAGAATGTCTGCTAACGCCTGACCCTTGATGGATTTCTGAGGCACAAACCAGATGTCAAACTATTACAGGATGACCACCCATCGGGATAGGCGTCCGGTTAGCATCGGGCGGATGAGGATGTACTTGAGCGGGTTACTCCATGAGATCAAATAGATTTCATGATGCTGCAGATAATGTCGCAGCTTTTGAACCACGAAGAACAAGGCCAAATAGTTCTTCTCGATATTTGAGTATCAAGTCTCAGCATCAATCATGGTTCGACTGAGGTAATAGAGACTGTTTTTGTTGCCGGTGTCATTCTTTTGTGTGAGGAAGGCTCCTAGTGATCGCTCTAAGGCTGTTACATACAAGATGAGAGGTCTTCCTTCAACCGGGGGCATGAGCACCGGTGGGCTTAAGAGGTACTTCTTCAAGTTGTCGAACGCCTCTTGGCAGTCACCCATCCATTGGTACGTGACCCCCTTCTTCATTAACCTGGTGAAGGGAAAACATTTTCCTGCCAGGCTGGATATGAACCGCCTGATATAGGCTAGGTCTCCTTGGAATCCCCTCAACTCAGTGAGATTTTGGGGAGGTGGTAGGCCAAGAATATCCTTTTTCTTCTCAGGGTCAACTTCGATGCCACGATGGCGTACGACGAATCTAATGAATTTCCCTAAGGTAACCCCGAAGGCGCATTTCAAGGGGTTCATCTTTAAGCTATGCTGTCGGAGCTTATTGAAGATGGTCTCCAGGTCCAACAGGTGATCCAAGCGCTGTCTGGACTTGACCACCAGGTCACCCACATAACACTTGATGAATTTCCCCAGGAACAGTTTGAAGATCCGATGCATGGCACGTTGATATGTGGCGCCATCATTCTTGAGACCAAAGGGCATGAACCTATAAAAAAAATACCCCTTGAGGGGCCCTGAAGGTAGTGGCTTCTTCGTCTTCTCGAGCCATCCTGATTTGGTTATAGCTGGAATAGCTGTCCATGAAGGACAGAGCCTCGTACCTGGCCGTCGCATCAATTAACAACTCGGTGATTGGGACCGGGAAGTCATCTTTCGGCCAATGCCGATTGAGATCTCTGAAATCTATGTAGACACGGATTTGTCCATTCTTTTTCTTGACAGGGATGATGTTGGACAACCATATGGGGTATTGGACCTCCCGAATGAAGCCTGCTTTAATGAGCTTATCGACTTCAGCCTCTATTTTGGCGGAATGTGAGGGATGCGTCTTTCTGGAAGCCTGTTTATAGCCCCGGTGGTCTTCTGGAAGACCCAGGTGATGCGTCACCACTTCGGGATAGAGTCCTGGTATTTCCGTGTAATTCCAGGCGAAAACATCCCGATGTTGCCTCAAGAAAGAGGTATATACCTCGTTCTCATCGGGGGACATGGCTGCACTAATGAGAGTAGGCCTCGGATCTTCCTCGATACCCAGGTTTATTTCCCTGAGCTCATCCACCATGGTGGAGATGCCCTCCTCAAATACAGAAGGCGCATCCCGGAGATCTTCCTCCTCTTCTTCTCCCAAGTAATCATATTATTGATCCGATGAGGAGGGATCTCCTAACATGGGTTCTTGGGAGTCCAGAGGCGAGGTGTCGTGGGCATCCTTACTCGAGTATTCGTCCCCGAATTGAGGGTTGGCGGACATTACCACATTGTCGTGCTCGGCCATCGTGGATGAATTCATGAGGAAATCTAAGTGCATGTATGTACTTGAACTCCTACTCTCAACATGGTTGATGGGCAGGACATAATATCTGCCAAGCTGCCTGAGGGGGTCATCAGGGACCATCTCCAAGCCATTTGGAGCGGGGATCCAATCAACACCATCAACCAAGGGCTTCTTTTTCTTTTGCTCATAGAACCCATCGTCAATGTAATGTGACTTAGAGAGCTCGAAAGGGGCCTTATTGGCGTACAATGTTCCACTTTTTCCATTGATGCAGTACTTGATACACTAGTGGTAGGATGAAGGAACGACCATGTGTTTATGGAGCCACGACCTTCCCAGCAGGGCATTGAATGTTGTGCTCTGCCGAACCACCAGGAATTCTATGTAGGCTACCAGGTCACCAAAATGGGTCTTTAGCTTAATTTTTCCCATTGGCTTCTGATCACTCTTTTCATAACCTAAAAAAGCTGTGGCCGAGGGAATTAGGTCAACCTCACTGTAGACCAACTTACGGAGTGTCCATAGAGGAAGGAGGTTAACTCCGGAGCCATTGTCTATAAAGACTTTCCGAATCTCAATACCATTCAGTGTGTCAGACACGTATAGTGGTCTGATGTGTCCTTGCATCATGGAATCTTCATCCTGATCGGTGAAAGAAATCACCGCATTGCATTTAGCCGGGTCAGTCTCCGTCCGATAAATTTCGGCGGTAGCTACCTCGGCTTGAAACTCCTGGGGGCTGATCAAAGCTTCTATAAACGCCTCCCTGAGGTCTACTGACAGACTCAGGGCATCCAGGATGGACAGCTTGGCTGGTACCGATGCCAGCTGCTTAAGGATATCATATTTTTGCTCCAGCGGCCGACGCTTCTCCATTGGTGGGAGAGTCATGGTGGGTACTTTAGGGGCTAGAGAATTTAACGAGGAGGGACCAGCTGTAGGGTCAGATATCGATGTCGTTCCCGTGTTTTGAGGACTTGGCTTGGCCAGTCTGTTTGTGCGCATCAAGCGGCTAGACACTTGCTCCTCCTCTGGTGGGTGTCACAAAACAACAGGGCCAAAGTGGCTACTTGTGGAGGTAGAGGGGCATTCCTTCTCCTGCTGAGTCCACCGAAGGGCTCTCCCACAGGTTTCCGCAATATTAACGGTTTGGGCCGGGGTTCAACCGTAGGGTTGGTTTCGGCCGCGGCTGCGCCTCCCCTGGTATCCCCTACCTCTGCGATTCCTCATCCCGGCTCCTCATGCAGGGAACTCAGGTTCATAAGCATACCCTTCGTTAGGGAATGATTCCATAAGATTGATGACGTTAATAGAACCAAATACTGGCTCTTCATCCTCTGACAGGTCAACCTGGTCGGTTGTCCCTGATGGTGTCGTTTGGTGGGTCGGTGCCTGTGGCACCAAATTCGAGGGCATATAATCTGCCAGGGCCAAGACTAACTTCGGCCCCGTCGCGGACTGCTCCTCTTGCAATTATTTCCTCCTTCTTCGATTACGCCCAGATGACCGGCTCGTAGAGGTTTGCGAGGTCGATACTGTCGGCTCTTCGGCTTCAGGGGTTGTTGGAAGAAACACTGGCTGCTATAGTTGATCTCGAAGTATGCCCTGGGCTCGGTTTATAGTCTTCCGAGTCATCCAGTTGTCAAATATTTGCCCCTTCTTGCTGGTGACTTTCTGCCACACCTCCTCTTTGTCGGAGTCGGTGGTAGAGATACATGCCACATGTGCTGGGGGTGGTCCCAGCTCGACCTGTCTATAGTCTACCATCCTCTGCAGGAGGTCTTTGAAGATGAAGTATTCTCTGATACTGTGCCCCAACATCCGATGGTAGGGGCAGTAATCTGGCCTGTCATCACGGCTGTAAAGACCCGTAAATTTCAAGGAAATTTTTTTCTTAATTTTCTTTGGAATTTTACAAGAACGCAGTTTCTGACGGCGCCTGATTCCGAGGCCCGGTGTGCCCGGAATCATTTTCCGAAGTTTGGCTCAGGTACGTTCAGTGAATGGACGAGCGGGTTTTTCTAACTTTTGAACCGGTTCCCGGAATCGAATTCTGAGGGCACCGATGAAATCGCAGCGCCGGTATTCGCTTAGAAATGCCTCTTCCGGAGTTGCGTTTGCTCGGGTGTGGTTTTTAATTTTCGGGCTTAAAGTTAAGAAATAAAATAATTTTGCGACAACTTTATTTTATTTCACTTAAGCCGCTTGTAAGCCACTTGAAGCCACTTAAAGGCAGCTTGAACTGAGTTGAACCGGATAGGATGCTATCCAGAAATATCCTACCCCCTTGGTAGGATATTTGCGAGGTGGGGCCCGCACGAGCCCCGCCGTTTCTTTCCGCTAAGAAACGCACCCGTGAAAACCCGTCTTAATGAAAGTCAACTGACGCGTTTCTTAAAATCTTAACAGACCATTTAATTGGGCGGTTTATTTCGTGAATTAAATGGGCCGTTTCTTTCGTTGAATTAATTCAACGAATTGATGGATCGTTTCTTAACCAGTTTTCAAATTCGTTGGCGTAATAATAAAATAAGGCCAACGCTCGACCTCTGGTTACTTGCGCATTGAGAAGATTTGAGAGGACCCTTGTATCTTCTTCTCCCTTGCGAAGAACGCGAAGAACGCGAAGAACGCGAAGAACGCGAAGAACGCCGAACCCGGAAATCAACGACGCTTCCGTCCAAGACGTTCTTCCCCGCTCCGATCACCGATCACCGACCGTTGAGGTGAGTGATTTCGGATTTCCTCGCAAGGTTCTTTTCTTTTGGTTTTAAACACAGATTTAATTATTTATAATTTAAATCTGTTGTTCTTGGTCCGTTGAGCTCGCCGACTCAACGCCGGATTCCGCGACGACGTGACGCCTTCCCGCGATGACGCGACGATCCCCCTCTTCCGCGACGAGCTTTTCTGCGAAGAACGCCCGCGCACGACGATCAACGAGGTAGGGATTTATTTTGGAAATACCCCTCCTTACATTCCCGTGAACATTCTTTAAAAATTAAAGAACCGGAATCAAAGAAACAATTTTATTTTATTAAAATTGTTGGTTCATGTGTTGAACATTTTACTTTCTCCCGTTGTTTTTATCTAACGCGGAGGGTGCGGGTCAAACGAACACGGCCCGACAACCCTCCATCGTTCTTCGTGTTTTGCGGATTTGGCGGGCGACGACGGAACGTGCCGCAACGGATGTTTGATGATCCCGCAGTAAAGAACGGAACCCGGGAGGAACAACGGCGCAGACGGGAAGGAAAACGGGCCACCGAAGCGACTCTGGTGGCCGGAGGCGGCGGCACCCCGCGGGTGTCCAGCGCGGCACCCCGCGGGTGCTGCGGGTGTCCAGCGCGACACCCCGCGAGTGCCGCGGGGTTGTCACGCGGCACCCCGCGGGTGCCGCGGGTGTCCAGCGCGACACCCCGCGGGTGTCCAGCGCGGCACCCCGCGGGTGCCGCAGGGTTGTCACGCGGCACCCCGCGGGTGTCCAGCGCGGCACCCCGCGGGTGCCGCGGGTGTCCAGGGCGGCACCCCGCGGGTGCCGCGGGGTTGTCACGCGGCACCCCGCGGGTGTCCAGGGCGGCACCCCGCGGGTGTCCAGGGCGGCACCCCGCGGGTGCCGCGGGGTTGTCACGCGGCGCGTCCGGCTGTCTGGCCGACACCCCGCGGGTGCCGTGGGGGTGTCACGCGGGGCGGCGGCTTCCCCCCGCGTCGGCTGCTCGGCCGCTCGGGTCGGGCCGGGTCGGCCCGGGCCCGTACCCCCCGTCTTCGGATGGTCTTCGTTCAAATGGCCGTATCTTGAGCTACGGGCCTCCAAACGACCCGCCGTCAGCGGCAACACGATCCTTGGATCGAGACGGTCGTTTCGGTATATTGCACTTAAGGTTTCGGAATACTTTGAGTTCGGCCGGGTTGGTTCGTACACGAAACCAACCGGGCCCTCGGAGCGGAAACGCTCATATCTTGAGCTACGAACGTCCGATTGACATGCCGTCAACTTTGTTGAGTTCCTCTTTGTGAGACGGATCTTTTGGCTTACTCCGCTCGAGGTTGGGATGCCGTCGGAGTGCGGTCGGGTTGGTTCGCTCACGAATCCAACCGGGCTCCTGGAACGAAAAAGACAATAACTCACAGACCGGGCGTCCGATTGACGCGCCGTCTGTCACGTTGCTTTCCTCTTGATGAGACGGAACTTTTGGCATCCTCCGCCCGAGTTTTGGATGCAGATGGATAGTGTCCGGGTTGGATCGCACTGAAATCCAACCGGGCCCCTGGAACGGAAAAGCAGATATCTTTCAGACCAGACGTCCGTTTGACGAACCGTCAGCGGCTTTGGTGATCACGTTGAAAAACGGTCCCTATGAGTATACCCTATGAGTGTTCGGGGTATAGTTGAGTTACGGCCGGATTGGTTCGCACATGAAACCAACCGGGCCCCTGGGACGAAAAGGCTAATAACTCACAGACCGGGTGTCCGATTGACGCGCCGTCTGTTGCGTTGAGACCCCTATGACGAGGTGGTCCTTCGAGATACTTCCTTGCGGGACTTTGTGATACTTGGAGTATCGACCAGTAGCTCGTGGAGCGGACCCTCCTGGAGACGAGCGGGCGGAGCACGGAGACCGTGTAGCTAACTGAGACCCGACGACTGCTGATCGAACGACTCAGTGTGTGATAGAGGTGCGCTAGGTTGTAGCGGCACATGGGAGCGCTTGGTTGTAGCGGCAGACCCACAACAGAGGTGCGCTTGGTTGTAGCGGCACATGAGAGCGCTTGGTTGTAGCGGCAGACCCACGACAGAGGTGCGCTTGGTTGTAGCGGCACATGGGAGCGCTTGGTTGTACGGCAGACCCACGACAGAGGTGCGCTTGGTTGTAGCGGCACATGGGAGCGCTTGGTTGTAGCGGCAGACCCACAACAGAGGTGCGCTTGGTTGTAGCGGCACATTGGAGCGCTTGGTTGTAGCGGCAGACCCACGACAGAGGTGCGCTTGGTTGTAGCGGCACATGAGAACGCTTGGTTGTAGAGGCAGACCCACGACAGAGGTGCGCTTGGTTGTAGCGGCACATGGGAGCGCTTGGTTGTAGCGGCAGACCCACGACAGAGGTGCGCTTGGTTGTAGCGGCACATGGGAGCGCTTGGTTGTAGCGGCAGACCCACGACAGAGGTGCGCTTGGTTGTAGCGTCACAGGGGAGCGCTTGGTGGTAGCGGCTGGCCCGCATTACTCGATAGGTGGAGTACTAAAGTAGTCTTAAGTTAGTGGGCAGTACCTCGGAGTTGTGACAGGACCACTGTACACTCCAGAGACGGAGCTCTTCAGCAGTTACGGTTTCGGTGATGAAAATCCTGGTTTGAGCTGAGACTTTTGACCTTGTGTTTGCCTCATGATTGAGATGGGTTACTTGATAACTTAGGTATATGTATGGGCATATATCTAAGTAGAGGTTATCTGTTGAGATCTTCTTGTGGTTAACCTTGTTGGTTTTAGTGAGACCTTGAGGGTCTCGGGGTCCCTACTGAGTATCGTTATACTCACCCCTGCACGGGCTATGCCCGCACTACGTTGTGTTGGTTGCAGACGGCGGACAACGCTGATCGTGGTGGAGGCGTGCGGAGCAGGACGGTACCTGGAGGTGGACCACTGGGCGGGACGTACTCGGAGCGGTCAGGTGGACCCGAGGTGCAGTGGAGGCTATCTGTACCCACCCTTCAGGTGGGACTTCCAGAGGACGGCTCGACGCTGCAGCTTTTCCTTTCAGTGGCTGTTTTTCCTTTCAGTTGTACTTTACAGTTGGGCTTGTATTTCCGGCCCCTTTTACTTTCAGCACAGCTTGTACAGTTTTTACTTAGTGTTTACTTTTCCGCTTGCTTACTCTGTGGTGCTTGTTTACTTTTCAAAGGCAATGCCTTCCCTTTTTTTTGTTGGGATTTACGCCTTGGTGCTAGTCGCCAGCCCCTGGCCTATGGAAGGCGGGCTTGGGGTAGTCACGGCACGGGCCCCGAGGGCGGGTCGTGACAAATTGGTATCAAAGGTGGTCGGTTCTACCGGGGGCTCTGATCTTTCTTCTATGTGAAGCAATAGTGTTTAGCGTATTGGGTGTGGTTATCATTCCAGGGAGTCCAGTGTTGGTGCGGCGGCCGACGTATCCGTACACCAGGACCCTGACTTCTGATTTCCGACTTAATTCACGAAAACATTGATTGCATGTGTTTTTCAAGTTTTCCTTGTGATTACTTGTGTCAGCTCACCAGGTATACTGTCCTGACCGTGGCGCACCTGTTTCTTTCAGGATGGCCCCACGACGACAGCCAACTAGGATTCCGAGAGTGGAGCATGATGACAGCCCACCGAGCATCGAGGACTCGGTACAAGGCCCTTTGACAGCTGAGGCACCGACGGTACCTTTACCCGCCGAGCCCCCGATGCTTCCAGCGCTGACCGCTGACGATGCACGACGCCTCGGAGCTCTGCACGAGTTCCAGCGCCAGCGACCACCCAGGTTCCGTGGTGAGACGGACCCCCAAGCAGCCGAGGACTGGCTGGAGGCGGTCGTCCGAGTTTTCAGATTAGTGAGGACACCAGCAGACCTCATGGTGATCCTCGCAGCGAGTCTCCTGCACGCGGCAGCAGGCAGATGGTGGAGCTTGATGCTCCAGGTGCACGATGAGGCCTCCCTCATCTGGACGGACTTCGAGAGCCTCTTCCGCTCAGAGTTCGTCCCGGCCACCCTCCGTGCGGTGCGCATTCAGGAGCTTCTTCAGCTGCGGCAGGGCAGCTTGACGGTAGCCCAGTACGCGGCGAGGTTCACCGACCTTTCTCGCTACTCGACAGACATGGTACGGGACCCCTTCTTCCGGGCCCGGACCTTCGAGCAGGGATTGAGACACGAGATCAGGGCATCGCTGATCTCCCTCAGCATCCCGACCCAGGCAGGAGTGCTAGAGCGAGCCTTTCTGATCGAGAGATTTCTGGCTGAGTCTACAGTGAGGCCTACCGCAGGGCGGCAGGTGGCTGAGTCTTCGGCAGCAGGTAGCCGACGGATGACTCAGGGTTTCGGCAGATGACCTCGGGACACTGGCTCAGCAGTGCGGGGTACACAGCGCGAAGCCAGCCTTCCGAGAGGCAGGTAGTGCTACTCGTGCGGCGGGTAGGGCCACATGGCTCGTGACTGCCCGACCCGCCGTACCGAGGAGCAGCAGACGGTGGAGGGGCCACCCAGGCAGAGGCAGAGGGTCAACCATGGCGGTCCGCAGGGAGGAGGCGGATGAGGCAGAGGAGCTGGCCAAGCAGCAGGTGGTGGGCGACGCTTTGAGGCTCTGCCACCACCACCACTAGGCGGTCCACCCCGACCGCAGGGGACAGGAGGACATGGGAGAGCTCATCTTCAGGCAGTTGAGGCCTACGATCATGGGGCTCCGGGAGCAGATAGACAGGAGCGGGACTAGCTCCAGACCTGGAGACTTTTGTTCATGTTGCCTCTAGTTTTGTTGATGTATGTTTGTAGATGCTTTGTGTCTTTGTACTTGAGCTGCAGTAATAAAAGACACCTTTTTTTGTGGCATTTACTTCCCTGTCCTCTCTTGTGTTGTTACTAAGAGGTTCCAGTTTTGACTGTTGACTTGACCCTCACTTGTGAGACATCTACTGGAGGAGACCCAGTTACCACACACTGATGCCGATAGTGTGACTCAACCCTTGGAGGCGAGAGTAACGGTTGGATCTCTTGGTAGTAGCGTCGAGGCCTTACGACGTCATCCTTGGTATGGATTAGTATCATCCATGTCGGGATTGACCGTATTAGGCGAAGAACGTGGTTCATCCAGGGGATGAGACCAGATTTCTCTTATCGGCAAGGAAGAAATCATGGCAGCTCTAGTGGGACCAGAGGTGGTCCGGGCCACGACAGAGAAGGTCCAGGTGAGCACATGGGAGCGAAAGGCTCAGATGCGTGCTCAGTACCGCCTTTGTATCCCTAGTTTGTGTTGAAGCTTTACGGGGACGTAAAGCCCTGTGGTGGGAGTAATGTAAAGACCCGTAAATTTCAAGGAAATTTTTTTCTTAATTTTCTTTAGAATTTTACAAGAACGCAGTTTCTGACGGTGTCTGATTCCGAGGCCCGGTGTGCCCGGAATCATTTTCCGAAGTTTGGCTCGGGTACGTTCAGTGAACGGACGAGCGGGTTTTTCTAACTTTTGAACCGGTGCCCGGAATCGAATTCTGAGGGCACCGATGAAATCGCAGCGCCGATATTCGCTTAGAAACGCCTCTTCCGGAGTTGCGTTTGCTCGGGTGTGGTTTTTAATTTTCGGGCTTAAAGTTAAGAAATAAAATAATTTTGCGACAACTTTATTTTATTTCACTTAAGCCGCTTGTAAGCCACTTGAAGCCACTTAAAGGCGGCTTGAACTGAGTTGAACCGGATAGGATGCTATCCAGAAATATCCTACCCCCTTGGTAGGATATTTGCGAGGTGGGGCCCGTACAAGCCCCACCGTTTCTTTCCGCTAAGAAACGCACCCGTGAAAACCCGTCTTAATGAAAGTCAACTGACGCGTTTCTTAAAATCTTAACAGACCATTTAATTGGGCGGTTTATTTCGTGAATTAAATGGGCTGTTTCTTTCGTTGAATTAATTCAACGAATTGATGGATCGTTTCTTAACCAGTTTTCAAATTCGTTGGCGTAATAATAAAATAAGGCCAACGCTCGACCTCTGGTTACTTGCACATTGAGAAGATTTGAGAGGACCCTTGTATCTTCTTCTCCCTTGCGAAGAACGCGAAGAACGCGAAGAACGCGAAGAACGCGAAGAACGCGAAGAACGCCGAACCCGGAAATCGACGACGCTTCCGTCCGAGACGTTCTTCCCCGCTCCGATCTCCGATCACCGACCGTTGAGGTGAGTGATTTCGGATTTCCTCGTAAGGTTCTTTTCTTTTGGTTTTAAACACAGATTTAATTATTTATAATTTAAATCTGTTGTTCTTGGTCCGTTGAGCTCGCCGACTCAACGCCGGATTCCGCGACGACGCGACGCCTTCCCGCGATGACGCGACGATCCCCCTCTTCCGCGACGAGCTTTTCTGCGAAGAACGCCCGCGCACGACGATCAACGAGGTAGGGATTTATTTTGGAAATACCCCTCCTTACATTCCCGTGAACATTCTTTAAAAATTAAAGAACCGGAATCAAAGAAACAATTTTATTTTATTAAAATTGTTGGTTCATGTGTTGAACATTTTACTTTCTCCCGTTGTTTTTATCTAACGCGGAGGGTGCGGGTCAAATGAACACGGCCCGACAACCCTCCGTCGTTCTTCGTGTTTTGCGGGTTTGGCGGGCGACGACGGAACGTGCCGCAACGGATGTTTGATGATCCCGCAGTAAAGAACGGAACCCGGGAGGAACAACGACGCAGACGGGAAGGAAAACGGGCCACCGAAGCGACTCCGGCGGCCCGCGGAAGCCGGTGGCGGCGCCGGCGGCCGGAGGCGGCGGCACCCCGCGGGTGTCCAGCGCGACACCCCGCGGGTGCCGCGGGGTTGTCACGCGGCACCCCGCGGGTGTCCAGCGCGGCACCCCGCGGGTGCCGCGGGTGTCCAGCGCGACACCCCGCGGGGTTGTCACGCGGCACCCCGCGGGTGTCCAGCGCGGCACCCCGCGGGTGCCGCGGGTGTCCAGCGCGACACCCCGCGGGTGTCCAGGGCGGCACCCCGCGGGTGCCGCGGGGTTGTCACGCGGCACCCCGCCGGTGTCCAGGGCGGCACCCCGCGGGTGCCGCGGGGTTGTCACGCGGCGCGTCCGGCTGTCTGGCCGACACCCCGCGGGTGCCGCGGGGGTGTCACGCGGGGCGGCGGCTTTCCCCCGCGTCGGCCGCTCGGCCGCTCGGGTCGGGCCGGGTCGGCCCGGGCCCGTACCCCCCGTCTTCGGATGGTCTTCGTTCAAATGGCCGTATCTTGAGCTATGGGCCTCCAAACGACCCGCCGTCAGTGGAAACGCGATCCTTGGATCGAGACGGTCGTTTTGGTATATCGCACTTAAGGTTTCAGAATACTTTGAGTTCGGCCGGGTTGGTTCGTACACGAAACCAACCAGGCCCTCGGAGCGGAAACACTCATATCTTGAGCTACGAACGTCCGATTGACATGCCGTCAGCTTTGTTGAGTTCCTCTTTGTGAGACGGATCTTTTGGCTTACTCCACTCGAGGTTGGGATGCCGTCGGAGTGCGGTCGGGTTGGTTCGCTCACGAATCCAACCGGGCTCCTGGAACGAAAAAGCCAATAACTCACAGACCGGGCGTCCGATTGACGCGCCGTCTGTCACGTTGCTTTCCTCTTGATGAGACGGAACTTTTGGCATCCTCCGACCGAGTTTTGGATGCAGATGGATAGTGGCCGTGTTGGATCGCACTGAAATCCAACCGGGCCCTTGGAACGGAAAAGCTGATATCTTTCAGACCAGACGTCCGTTTGACGAACCGTCAGCGGCTTTGGTGATCACGTTGAAAAACGGTCCCTATGAGTATACCCTATGAGTGTTCGGGGTATAGTTGAGTTACGGCCGGATTGGTTTGCACATGAAACCAACCGGGCCCCTGGGACAAAAAGGCTAATAACTCACAGACCGGGCGTCCGATTGACGCGCCGTCTGTTGCGTTGAGACCCCTATGACGAGGTGGTCCTTTGAGATACTTCCTTGCGGGACTTTGTGATACTTGGAGTATCGACCAGTAGCTCGTGGAGCGGACCCTCCCGGAGACGAGCGGGCGGAGCACAGAGACCGTGTAGCTGACTGAGACCCGACGACTGCTGATCGAACAACTCAGTGTGTGACAGAGGTGCGCTTGGTTGTAGCGGTACATGGGAGCGCTTGGTTGTAGCGGCAGACCCACGACAGAGGTGCTCTTGGTTGTAGCAGCACATGGGAGCGCTTGGTTGTAGCGGCAGACCCACGACAGAGGTGCGCTTGGTTGTAGCGGCACATGGGAGCGCTTGGTTGTAGCGGTAGACCCACGAAAGAGGTGCGCTTGGTTGTAGCGGCACATGGGAGCGCTTGGTTGTAGCGGCAGACCCACGACAGAGGTGCGCTTGGTTGTAGCGGCACATGGGAGTGCTTGGTTGTAGCGGCAGACCCACGACAGAGGTGCGCTTGGTTGTAGCGGCACATGGGAGCGCTTGGTTGTAGCGGCAGACCCACGATAGAGGTGCGCTTGGTTGTAGCGGCACATGGGAGCGCTTGGTTGTAGCGGCAGACCCACGAAAGAGGTGCGCTTGGTTGTAGCGGCACATGGGAGCGCTTGGTTGTAGCGGCAGACCCACGACAGAGGTGCGCTTGGTTGTAGCGGCATAGGGGAGCGCTTGGTGGTAGCAGATGGCCCACATTACTCGATAGGTGGAGTACTACAGTAGTCTTAAGTTAGTGGGCAGTACCTCGGAGTTGTGACAGGACCACTGTACACTCCAGAGACGGAGCTCTTCAGCAGTTACGGTTTCGGTGATGAAAATCCTGGTTTGAGCTGAGACTTTTGACCTTGTGTTTGCCTCATGATTGAGATGGGTTACTTGATAACTTAGGTATATGTATGGGCATATATCTAAGTAGAGGTTATCTGTTGAGATCTTCTTGTGGTTAACCTTGTTGGTTTTAGTGAGACCTTGAGGGTCTCGGGGTCCCTACTGAGTATTGTTATACTCACCCCTGCACGGGCTATGCCCGTACTACGTTGTGTTGGTTGCAGACGGTGGACAACGCTGATCGTGGTGGAGGCGTGCGAAGCAGGACGGTACCTGGAGGTGGACCACTGGGTGGGACGTACTCGGAGTGGTCAGGTGGACCCGAGGTGTAGTGGAGGCTATCTGTACCCACCCTTCAGGTGGGACTTCCAGAGGACGGCTCGACGCTGCGGCTTTTCCTTTCAGTGGCTGTTTTTCCTTTCAGTTGTACTTTACAGTTGGGCTTGTATTTCCGGCCCCTTTTACTTTCAGCACAGCTTGTACAGTTTTTACTTAGTGTTTACTTTTCCGCTTGCTTACTCTGTGGTGCTTGTTTACTTTTCAAAGGCAATGCCTTCCCTTTTTTTTGTTGGGATTTACGCCTTGGTGCTAGTCGCCAGCCCCTGGCCTATGGAAGGCGGGCTTGGGGTAGTCACGGCACGGGCCCCGAGGGCGGGTCGTGACAACGGCTGACCTCTTCAGGTTTCCTCGGCTCCGGGAGGTGGAGCAAGTTGCAGTTCATGGCAGCAATGAAGTAGCCGCAAACTTGATCATCTCAGAACGAGTATACTTTTTGTCTTCGTTCCTCGAACTGGTTCTGCTTCGGTACTCTCTGATCATCCCATTTAGGCAGAGGTGGCTGCTGATATGTAGAAGGCACTTGACGATTTGGTGGAGGCCTGAGCGGTAGAGCATGCACATGGGCCGGCTTGAGTGTGACAGCAGACGTTTCAGCTCTGGGGGCTCTCTTCGCAGGAGCCTGCGAGGCTATTCGGGACTTTGAATTAGTCCGCTGCAGAGAGTCCTCAATTCTCTGGGTGATGGCCGAGAGATGGCGGAAGCCAGTGGTGTACTCCACTGGTATGAGCGGTGTTCGCAGCTCATCTCGAATATTATCGATGCATATGGCTAGCATCTCATCTTGAGGCATTGGCCTATTTAGGGAATAGGTCAGACCTTTCCATCTGGCGATGAAATCTGAGACCCTCTCATTCCCACTCTGCTTGCAGTTCATGAGATTATTGACCGTTGTTTTAAGCAACATTGAGCTGAAGTGGAATAGGAACTACTGCCGAAGGTCTTCCCAGCTCTTTATTGACTGGGCTGGCAGACTCATATACCAAACGAAGGTGGATCCTTGCAAGGTCCGTACGAAGCATGTAACACCCCGAGATTTTATGAAAAATATTCCTTTTAATTTCATTAATGTCCTGTGTTGTACGCTACACCAAAAGGAGCTTGCACAACACACATCCTTGACTTGCCTTGCATTACACGCAATCACGACCTTCCTCGATAGCGTGTGTAGTACGCAATACCGAGTTTCACTAAACAACGATATGCTATAAAAATATTATTAAAACTAGCCGTTATGAATAGTAATAACCACTTTTTGAAATTTTTGTAAAATTTTATTTTTCAAAATGGACTTCATTTTTGGATTCGGAATATCGAAATTAGATTAGGGTGAAATTTTGGTACTTTTCGGATAACTTTCATTTTTTGATGAATAGTGAAAATTACTAAATTTTAATTAAAAAAACCTTTTTAATCGAAATAATTAATAGTGATAAATTATTAATTTGAGTGGTTTTAAAGTATATTTAGAATATATTTTTACAATTTAATACAATGTTGTTCATTGGATGTAATTTCACATTTAAACCAGACATAAACAAGTGTCAATCTTTGGATAGTTATTATCTCTTAAGAACACGCTATTTGTTTTGACGACGGGAATTAATTTTTAAATTAATTAATGCAACTGATATGTTTTGAATTTGGTAAAATAGATATCATTTTTGATTTCATAATATCAAATATAGCTTAGGCCTAATTTTTGGTATTTTTCTGGAAACTTTCATTTTTTGATGAATAGTGAAACCACTAAGTGTTAGTTAAAAAATTGAATTTTTCATAAAACTTAATTTTACCGCTTCTGTGAGTAGAATTTCAAAAATCCGAGAGACACGATTAATATCAATGACTAAAATGTGGTTCAATGAGATGAAAATAATTTTTGGTGAATAGTAACTTTTTACTTTTATTTACCACGGTTAAAAGTAAATAGGATAATTAAGGGTAAAAATGATATTATTATTACCCTAACATATGTACTAATTCTATTGGATAAGTTTAATTCGACCAAAAACAACCTTAGGAATAAAATATGACCATTTAGGCCCACTTAGATTAGATTAGGACATTTATTATTAATTTATTTAAAGAAGGGTTAAAATAGTTAAAATCAAAGTTTAATAAGTAGATAATTTTTAATATAGGGTTATACATAAGATAAATTCGACTATAAATATTCATTAGAAATATAAAAATATTTCCTACATAATGATATTTTATTTGTAATTTTTAGACTTTAAATAAGTTAATTTATTTATGACACAAAGATGATGAAGTAATTATCTTATTAATAAAATATTGATATAATTGATGTTATAAATACCCAAATAAATGTAATTTGAGACTTTTTATGAATTCCACTAATTTTATATGTTAATATGACATGTTAGTATTGACTTAATTAACTTTTTTCGAATTAATCATTCTGTTATGATTTTCATAAAAATCAATTACTAAATAGTTTCAAAATTGACATAAAATAGTTTTTAAAACAAATATTATATTATTAATTGTTATTTTATTCCAAAAAACTAAGGTTCAGACAAATGACTTAGATAAGGTTATATATATTAATAATAAACAACTTGGGGTTAGTTTGACTTGTTATAATAAGTTTATTAACCTTATAGTGTAAGAACACAAAAAGACATGGTAAAAGTAAAAATATCTAACTTAATATTAAATATAAATGATAAGGTTAAAATAGGAACATAAACTTGTCTAAATTATATTGGATTAGAGGATTTTGACCCATCCCCACCTTATCTTCGAAATAAATCAATTTGGAGCTATTTAAGACCAAATTTGGCTTTATAATAAAATAATATTTTTAGTTTTTCCAAAGGTGCCCCTCTCCTCCCTTATAAAAGGGCACCTCCTCCCTCTCTTCCTCACACCACTTTGAGCCTTCAAGCTCGGCCAAACCCTGCCAAATTATCTTCTCCCCTTCCCTAGAAACATCCTAGAGGTCCTGGTCTTCTTCAAAGACCAATTTTAGTGCCCTAAGAGGAGGACTCAAAGAGGCGCTTCAAAGAAGAGGTAATGTCCGTTACCGATTCTTTCAACTTTATTTCTTCTTCAAATTCTTCTTCTTAGGTTGTTTCATTATGAAGTAATAACATCAGTATCACTCATATAATGATATGTTATTATAAGTATGAAACAACCCTATTTCACCATCTATCCATCCTACAGAAAATGAAATCACCACACGTGCGTACGTATGGAATACCGTCTCCACGTCGCGGTGTAATCTATTTTCCATCACCACCTTACTTGGATGGGTATAATGGTTCAAATAAATAACTATATATGATTATTGTAAAGTGATATTGATTCTGAAATAGTATACATACACTCCAATACAATTCCCCGATCTTGGGAATGATATTATCGCTCGTGCGTACGTACGGACTACCGTCTCCACGACGCGATGAGATTCACTCTCCATGTTAACCATTCATGAATGATTATAAAGTATATATAATGAATAATAATTAAATATATGACATAATAATGATACTGTATTTATGTATATATATATATATATGTATGTCATTTACTTAATTCCATTCAATTCAAAAGGGAAACGAAAACAGCGTTCATGCGTACGTACGACCTACCGTCTCCATGAACGGTGTATTTCATTACTTTTATCGATCTATAATATATATGTATATTCTGAATATATATTATATATAAATCATGTTTTATATTCTGGAATTAAGTAATCATGATCTAAGTAATCATATGAATAATTACAATTCAAAACACGGACGACAAATGAAACGATTTTACCCAAAACACTCTTTAACATGGAATTTACAAAAGAACAGGTAATATAAAGTCATAAGTGAACCATATATGATATCATAACAATGAGTATGATTCTAGAATAAGTCAATGACATTATTTAAATCATTATACAGGAGGTTCGGACACTTACGAAGCAAATCAGACCTAAGGTAAGGGAAATATCACAATCTCATTTTTATCCGAGATTGTTTATACTTTGGAATTTACTAGGGTGCATTTTATCATCCACATCCATGTTTCCCCAATATGTAATATTTACATCCTTCTACAATAGTTTATATCCAATTTTACCCTTCGGTGAGTTTTTAGTAAAAGATATGAAAGGAATCTTTTGTCGTTTTTCTTACGAGGTACTTTTTGACTTTTCCGACAAAAGTACGAGAATAATGTTTTTTTAACTTATACGGCATGAATGGATTTTTAAAACATTATTTCCAAGAAGCTTCCTTTACAAGTTTTCAAGTTTATTTTTAATCAACTTCTTTTAGTTTAAAATTGTATGACATGTTAAGAAAGGAAAAATGTTTTTGAAGTAGAAATGATATTTTCCTCAAGAATGGAGTTCAAGTGTTTTATCAAAATTATTTTCCATCTAAGATAATATAGGGTTCTGTTTCTATCCCTATTATTACATTGATTATGTTGTGATGAAAATATTTTTATGAATTCCTTTATCTTATATGAATTGTTTTATGATGTCATGATGTTTAAGATTCACGTTTTTATTACATGGGTTATGCTATGATGTATGGTTTATGATTTTGTGGCACACATAAGAATGGTATCATTATGAGATGGGTGGGACCTATATCTCCCTCCAATGCATTGGGTAAAGATTTTATATCTCATGAGATAGACATGGCTGGAATGGCAGGTTATACTAGTTCAGTGAAACAGGACTGAAATGAGGAGTGAACTCAGTTCAGAAATGGACTTTGTCCACTAAGATAGTCTTGGCAATGAGTCTTGACTAATAAGAAATGATTCTATATGATTATGTATGTATTCCACAAAGTTTCATGTTTTAAGTTATGATTATTGAGATTACATTTCACTACTATGATTTATCCCATGTTATGATATTATGATCTCTTTTGCAGGTTAAGATTTACAAAATGTTATGTTCTTATGAATATGATGTGATTGATATTTCTTTTGTTTACCCTTAGTGAGCATTTGAGCTCAACCTTTTATGTTTTCTTTTCCCCAGGATATAAAGAAAGGTTTTAGGTAAAAATAAAGGAAGATATTTATGGGAGATGTTGAAGATCTTTCACCATGATTAGAAGATTATATTTCGAGTTTCCAAAGACACTAAACTATTACGGTCCTTGTGTGTGTGTTTTTGTTATGTAATAAGTATTCCGCAAAAATAATGTAATGTCCATGTACGTTAAGCTTCGGGTCTCTACAGTTGGTATCAGAGGAAAGGTTTAGTCAACCTTTGGAAAATAGGATGCGAAAATGTTAGTGAGATCCCTAGAGATATTTCTAAGGTATGTCTAGGGATGTCCCTAAGGATAAGTATACGTATAGGATATAGTCCTAGAACTACGGTAACGATCATAGAATTTAGCCTAAGATGTTAGATATTGAGGATACTCCCCCTTTACTATGTTGTTTTTCCTAGAATGATTTTTGCCTCTCATACTATTCTTTTTGGGTTTTAGAAAATGGCTGGAAACAGGAAGATTCACGATAATAGAGGATATGATAGACAATGGAATGATTTTCTTCATGAGAAACCAAATGAAACGGGATCTGGAAGTCCAAACATCGTTATTATGCCTAATAAGCAATCTCATAATATGATCAATAATCTCAACTTTGGTAAGTTTCCTGACTCAGATAATAAGAGAAAGATTGAGTTTTATGATGATCATAGAGGAAAGAAAGTTCAATTTCCCTCATGTAAATCATGTGGGAAGAGGCATCAGGGAGATTGTTTCAAAGGAACTGGAAGATGCTTTGGGTGTGGAAAATAAGGACACAAAGCCAGTAAGTGTAAAGGAAAAGGTTCAGTTAACACCATGGACAAGGATAATGGTACTGCTACGATATTAACAATGATTAGATGTTTTAAATGTGGAATGTATGGGCATTATGCAAACCAATGCCCTAATGGAAAATCTCATGAAGAGAATCAGCATGGTCATGTGAGTAGTATTTATGTGGATGAAGATGAGGAGACTACGAATGATATATGAGCTGAAAGAAGTGTTGAAGCTCAGTCGGTTGTTTTAGAATGTAGTGGAATTATTGTATGTTTATCGAGAGTTATGTTGTATAGTTAATGGTAATATGGAATAAAGAATCATCTAAGGATTGTTACACTATTGTTTTTCCTAAAAGTATTTGAAAGTATATGTTGAATGGTACCAGTAACCATGGAAGGTTATTCAGATATTTTTGTAAAGTAGATGATATGCGCATAATGAAGGAATAAGAAGATAATGAGAAGTTTGATTGTATTCATGAGCTCATGATTGATATAAGGACTAAGTGATATCATGGTTTGAGTATATAGAATTTTGAGGATTTTGGTATGTGGAAAGTGTTAACTTTTAACTGCATTCATGTTTTCACTAAGGCTCAATGGGTATTCATTTTTCAAGAGAATACATGATTAAGGCCTTTGAATGTTTGTAATGTGACAAACAAGACATATCTTATGATATATGAAGATCAACAATGGTATTAAATCTCTGGTAATAGTTTTCACTATATTATGAGAGTGGACTGCAGTATTATGGATAAGCCTAAAGATTGGAATGGATTATGTCGGACATAAGTTAGTATTGTTTAAGGATAGAATTTTTTTTGATATTATTTATGGGATGTTATAGTAATGTAGTTTTAGAAAAAGGACAACCTGCAGGACGGACGACAACCCATCGTGTCGGACAAGTCTGTGGGATTCGAACCCACAACCGAAGTGCGACTGGCCTTTATCGCCTACCACTAGCCTACAGGAAGTCCCTATTTAGTAGAAACTAGTTATATTATATTAAGAAGTATGATATATGAAGTTTTATTCCATTTTAGGAACCATATATGATTAATCTCACTATAGATGGACTAATGTATTTTTTGATAACTTTTCTAACCTTTTGTTTGAGACAGATGGAATGACCCATCATTCTATCACATGATCTGCTAACACATCACAAATGACAAATTCAACTTCATTTCTTTAAGGGATGAAGTGGAAATTTTCCAAAGAACGACCAACGGTGAGACTATACCAAAATCATGAAAGTATTTCTTCTAATTCCAATTTCATCAACTTTAGGGAAATGATCTTGAAAACCAAAAATGTTGTCCTAGTACTCTTATATCTGATGAATCATATGGTACCTTAGATCATCACAAATTTATGGATTTATGATTGCTAGCTTTTCCGTAGCCATGTTCTCTACCACTCTCCATCAGAACATGATGGTCAGATTTCTCTTCCATATCTATATTTTCACCTATGTGGAAACCCAGTGATTAGTTTATTTGGGTAACCGTTATGTTTCATACTTTTTTTTAAAGATTGGTTTTGGTATTCCTTTTTACGATGTGGGTTTCTATTAAATAAACTTTTGAGTAGTAAACCATTTATAACCCCGACAAATTTCGAGGGCGAAATTCATTTTAAGGGGGGTAGAATGTAACACCCCGAGATTTTATGAAAAATATTCTTTTTAATTTCATTAATGTCTTGTGTTGTACGCTACACCAAAAGGAGCTTGCACAACATGCATCCTTGAGTTGCCTTGCATTACACACAATCGCGACCTTCCTCGATAGCGTGTGTAGTACGCAATACCGAGTTTCACTAAACAATGATATGCTATTAAAATATTATTAAAACTAGCTGTTATGAATAGTAATAACCACTTTTTGAAATTTTGTAAAATTTTATTTTCCAAAATGGACTTCATTTTTGGATTCAGAATATTGAAATTATATTAGGGTGAAATTTTGGTACTTTTCGGATAACTTTCATTTTCTGATGAATAGTGAAAATTACTAAATTTTAATTAAAAAAACCTTTTTAATCGAAATAATAAATAGTGATAAATTATTAATTTTAGTGGTTTTAAAGTATATTTAGAATATATTTTTACAATTTAATACAATGTTGGTCATTGGATGTAATTTTACATTTAAACCAGACATAAACAAGTGTCAATCTTTTGATAGTTATTATCTCTTAAGAACACACTATTAAATTGACGACTAGAATTAATTTTTAAATTAATTAATGCAACTGATATGTTTTGAATTTGGTAAAATAGACATCATTTTTGAGTTCATAATATCAAATATAGCTTAGGCCTAATTTTAGGTATTTTTCTGGAAACTTTCATTTTTTGATGAATAGTGAAACCACTAAGTGGTAGTTAAAAAATTCAATTTTTCATAAAACTTAATTTTACCGCTTTTGTGAGTGAAATTTCGAAAATCTGAGAGACACGGTTAATATCAAGGACTAAAATTTGGTTCAATGAGATGAAAATAATTTTTGGTGAATAGTAACTTTTTACTTTTATTTACCACGGTTAAAAGTAAATAGGATAATTAAGGGTAAAAATGATATTATTATTACCATAACACATGTCCTAATTCTATTGGATAAGTGTAATTCGACCAAAAACAACCTTAGGAATAAAATATGACCATTTAGACCCACTTGGATTAGATTAGGACATTTATTATTAATTAGTTAAAGAAGGGTTAAAATAGTTAAAATCAAAGTTTAATAAGTAGATAATTTTTAATATAGGGTTATACATAAGATAAATTCGACTATAAATATTCATTAGAAAGCTAAAAATATTTCCTACATAATTATATTTTATTTTTAATTTTTAGACTTTAAATAAGTTAATTTATTAATGACACAAAGATGATGAAGTAATTATCTTATTAATGAAATATTGACATAATTGATGTTATAAATACCCAAATAAATGTAATTTGAGACTTTTTATGAATTCCACTAATTTTATAGGTTAATATGACATGTTATTATTGAGTTAATTAACTTTTTTAGAATTAATCATTCTGTTATGATTTTCACAAAAATCAATTACTAAATAGTGTCGAAATTGACATAAAATAGATTTAAAACAAATATTATATTATTAATTGTTATTTTATTCCTAAATATCTAAGGTTCGGCAAAATGACTTATATAAGGTTATATATATTAATAATAAACAACTTGGGGTTAGTTTTTCTTGTTATAGTAAGTTTATTAACCTTATAGTGTAAGAACACAAAAAGACACGGTAAAAGTAAAAATATCTAACTTAATGTTAAATCTAAATGATAAGGTTAAAATAGGAACCTAAACTTGTATAAATTATATTGGATGAGATTATTTCAAGCCATACTCACCTTAGATTCGAAATAAATCAATTTGGAGCTATTTAAAACCGAATTTGGCTTTATAATAAAATAATATTTTTAGTTTTTCCAAAGGTGCCCCTCTCCTCCCTTATAAAAGGGAACCTCCTCCCTCTCTTCCTCACACCACTTTGAGCCTTCAAGCTCAGAAAAACCCTGCCAAATTCTTTTCTCCCCTTCCCTAGAAACATCCTAGAGGTCCTGGTATTCTTCAAATACCAATTTTAGTGCCCTAAGAGGAGGACTCAAAGAGGCGCTTCAAAGAAGAGGTAATGTCCGTTACCGATTCTTTCAACTTTATTTCTTCTTCCAATTCTTCTTCTTAGGTTGTTTCATTATGAAGTAATAACATCAGTATCACTAATATACTGATATGTTATTATAAGTATGAAACAACCCTATTTCACCATCTATCCATCCTACGGAAAATTAAATCACCACGCGTGCGTACGTACGGAATACCGTCTCCACACCGTGGTGTAATCTATTTTCCATCACCACCTTACTTGGATGGGTATAATGGTTCAAATAAATAACTATATATAATTATTGTAAAGTGATATTAATTCTGAAATATTATACATACACTCCAATACAATTCCACGATCTTGGGAATGATATTATCGCTCGTGCGTACGTACGGACTACCGTCTCCACGACGCGATGAGATTCACTCTCCATGTTAACCATTCATGAATGATTATAAAGTATATATAATGAATAATAATGAAATATATGACATAATAATGATACTGGATTTATGTATATATATATATATGTATGTCATTTACTTAATTCCATTCAATTCAAAAGGGAAACGAAAACAGCGTTCATGCGTACGTACGGCCTACCATCTCCATGAACGGTGTATTTCATTACTTTTATCGATCTATAATATATATGTATATTCTGAATATATATTATATATAAATAATGTTTTATATTCTGGAATTAAGTAATCATGATCTAAGTAATCATATGAATAATTACAAGTCAAAACACGAACGACAAATGAAACGATTTTACCCAAAACGCTCTTTAACATGGAATTTACAAAAGAACGAGTAATATGAAGTCATAAGTGAACCATATATGATATCATAACAATGAGTATGATTCTGGAATAAGTCAATGACATTATTTAAATCATTATACAGAAGGTTCGGACACTGACGAAGTAAACCAGACCTAAGGTAAGGGAAATATCACAATCTCATTTTTATCCGAGATTGTTTATACTTTGGAATTTACTAGGGTGCATTTTATCATCCACATCCATGTTTCCTCAATATGTAATATTTACATCCTTCTAAAATAGTTTATATCCAATTTTACCCGTCGGTGAGTTTTTAGTAAAAGATATGAAAGGAATCTTTTGTCGTTTTTCTTATGAGGTACTTTTTGACTTTTCCGACAAATGTACGAGAAGAATGTTTTTTAACTTATACGACATGAATGGATTTTTAAAACATTATTTCCAAGAATCTTACTTTATAAGTTTTCATGTTTATTTTTAATCAACTTCTTTTATTTTAAAATTGTATGACATGTTAAGAAAGGAAAAATGTTTTTGAAGTAGAAAGGATATTTTCCTCAAGAATTGAGTTCAAGTGTTTTATCAAAATTATTTTCCATCTAAGATAATATTGGGTTCTATTTCTGTCTCTATTATTACATTGATTATGTTATGATGGAAATATTTTTATAAATTCCTTTATCTTATATGAATTGTTTTATGATGTCATGATGTTTAAGATTCCTGTTTTTATTACATGGGTTATGCTATGATGTATGGTTTATGATTTTGTGGAACACATAATAATGGTATAATTATGAGATGGGTGGGACCTATATCTCCCTCCAATGCATTGGGTAAAGATTTTATGTCTCATGAGATAGACATGGCTGGAACGGTAGGTTATACCGGTTCAGTGAAACAGGACAGAAACGAGGAGTGAACTTGGTTCGGAAATGGACTTTGTCCACTAAGATGGTCTTGGAAATGAGTCTTGACTAATAAGAAATTATTCTCTATGATTATGTGTGTATGCCACAAAGTTTCATGTTTTAAGTTATGATTATTGGGATTACATTTCACTACTATGATTTATCCCATGTTATGATATTATGATCTCTTTTGCAGGTTAAGATTTCCAAAATGTTATGTTCTTATGAATATGATGTGATTGATATTTATTTTGTTTACCCTTACTGAGCATTTGAGCTCACCCTTTTATGTTTTCTTTTCCCCAGTATATAAAGAAAGGTTTTAGGTAAAAATAAAGGAAGATATTTATGAGTGATGTTGAAGATCTTTCACCATGATTAGAAGATTATATTCCGAGTTTCCAAAGACACTAAACTATTATGGTCCTTGTGTGTGTGTTTTTGTTATGTACTAAGTATTCCGCAAAAATAATGTAATGTCCATGTACGTTAAGCTTCGGGTCTCTACAAAGCATCTGAGTTTCACTACTTCTTGTTTCTCCTAAGTTCCCATCATAGGGTCTCAATAGGATGCGTAGTGCAGCAAATGCTATTCCAGATCGCCTGATCCATTGAAGATAGGGAATACAGGGCTCCCAAAATTGGGTGGAGGTGGTGTGTTGGTCACCCAATCTGGGTAGGGTTTCCGCTATGGCTGTATCAGAGCGCGTCACCCTTCTATTTTTTCCAATCGATCTGTTAGTGCCTCGATGGTGTTGGTGAGACCCTGGTTTACATCCTATTGGGCCCGGTCCTGGGTAGGCGTAGCCCAAGGAATTTCCTGAGGATCCGGATTGGCTGGCACCAGGGGTGCATGTGCCGTTTGTGGCACCTTTATAGGGTTCAGGTGTACTCACTCCGGTTGCTTCCTGAGTGGAGGGAAGTCTTGGTATTCATCCGAATCTACATTTAGGTAGTTGGACGGGCCGGGCGCCTCGTTGGACGGGATCCCTGACCATGTTTCGTTTTCCAGGGCAAACCTTATACTTTGAGGTGCACTTGCTGGGATTGCATGATGTGGCTCCTCCTAGGACGCACTTTCAATAAGGCGGTTCCTCTGGAGCAGCTCGACGTTAAGCTGCCAAAATTCTTTCATCTCCTCTTCCTGTCGAGCGAATCTCTCTTCAAGCGTGAGTGGATCATTCTTTTCAAGAGAAGGCGGTGAGTTAAGGGTAACCAGTCCTTTATTCTTATCCCTGTTGGAAGCTCATTCGGTAGGCGGAGGAGGGTTGGCTGGAAGGACGACCATATTTAGGGTGTCCCTCTGGTTTTGGGTGTGCACACCTGGTGGTTCGTTTTGAGTCATAGCCTGACCGGAACTATCGTCTTCCGATCCATCCGGATTTGCAGTATCTTTGGTATCACCCATGGGGTTAACCTCTATGACATTGATAGATTCATATCGCAGGGTGGAGAAGATTTCATATTCCAAATGGGAAGAGGATCTCCCACGTCTTCTGCTGGCCTTCCCTTTTGTGTCCTGGGAGTGCCTTCGGACTTCTTGATAAAGGGTGACGCAGAGATTTATTTGATGCAACCTTACGGTGTGCCTTCCTCTCGGAGGGGATGATGATTCAAATGACAAGATAGGATAGGATCCTCCTCTTCTAACTGTCTTCCCTAGATGAGAGAATATTGATTCTCATGGGGGGGTTGTTGTTGAGGGGGTAATAATTCCCCCAGCCCTGAGGGCTGGGGTTGGCTCCGTTCCTTGAAAATTGAGTCTCTTCCTGGATTTATTGGTCTTACGGGGGCATTTATTATGAAAAATGCCCCTAGCCCTGCAGGCTAGGGTTGACCCTGGATTGCGGCAGTAGCTGCGGCTATCGCTACCTGCCTGATCTCACATGCCCCCATTCGGGGGTGAACTGGGTTTGGTGCCGAGTTCTTCTATGAATCAATCCCTTCTAGGGAGGCAGGCAAAGATCGCTAATTGGTCTCTCTTAGGCGAGAGTCCTGTTGTATTCTCTTGGTGGCCTGATTCAGGAGTTCTTGAATGGATCGTTCCCGCTGGGCCTGAATCTTCTGGGACTTACTCAAGGCCTGACTCTATTGGGTGTGTTGCCTTTCCTGAACAGGGAGACCACTCGATTGCCGTCTTGACGTGATGATGTTGCAAGGCACCACACTGAATGGATTCTTCTGGGCAGGGAGCAGAGTGAAATGTAGGGCTCCATGTTATCCTCATCCCCTGATATGGACTCCCGTTGGAGCGTCACCAATGAGGCGGCGCAGTTGGTGTAGCGCACGGAGGCAGGCTATCTCCATGTTTCCTTTACGTCTCTTGGGGCGCTGTCACCGCGCCGTAGGAAGGGCCTCCAGGTCGATGTGATGCAGAAGGTATCCTATCATCTTGAAGTGGTATACATACCCTTCATAGGGTAGGAATCCTGATTTCAGTCGGTGGAGGGATGTCCATATATTATGGTGGATGCCATGCACGCATTCTTCCGACAATTCTCTGGGTATGTTGAACTAAGAGGTGGCCGTAGGCCAAAACATAACTGGTATATCATCCCTAGCCAGTCGTTTCCTCAGGTGTATCATATCAGCATATTCCTATGCTAGTGACTCCTCTACCTAGTCGGCCCAACTGAGACGCTCGCTGCCAGTGTGGTCGGAGGCAGTGGGACCGGTAGGCGCTGAATCATTATGTGGGCGATTCCAAGGTGGTTCAGAGGATGAACGTAGCCCTGGACCGTCTCCTGATTGCAGAAGGATGTTGTTAGTGACTAACTGGGAATCTGACATGCTTGATCCCATCCTTCTGAGTTCCTCGGCATACGGGGGCTTTTCGGTGCTTGATTCGGCAGGAGGAGGACCTTCCTGTTGATATGATACGTCATCGCGGGGAGGCCCTCCATAATGGTAGCTGTAATGGAAAGGACTACCATTACTACTTGATGCTTCACTGCATAGAGGAATTTTGCGGTGCACACCCTGGGGAGGACCTCCAAGGTGTGTCACAGAAAGGGGAGGACCTTCTGGCTGCGTAACGTCATTACGGGGAGGACCTTCGCAACAACTGCCATCATGGTAAGGATGTCCATCATGGATTGAAGTTCGACGTGCATCCTGGGGATGACCTTCAGGACACACCACGATAAGGGGACGACCTTCTTGTTGCTTGGGGATAATGTGGGGAGGACCTTTGCAATTGCGGCCATGGTGGCGAGGACTACCATCACAACTGCGGCAATGGAAAGGACTACCATTACTGCTGCCGCAGGGAGAATATCTACAGGATACATCCTAGGGAGGGCCTCCAGAATGTACTTCAATGAGGGGAGGTACTTCTCGTTTCTTGACATCTCTACGGGGAGGACCTCCGTTATCAAGGTGGAGAGGACTACCACCGTGATCCGATGCCCGGATGTGCGGAGTTCCGTTGCAGTGTAACCCCTGGGGAGGACCTTCAGGGCAGGATATGACAAGGGGAGGACCTTCTTGTCATGATGAGACGTCACTGTGGGGAGGGCCTCCGCAGTTCCGACTATGATAGTGAGGACTACTATCATAGTCTGTGGTCCCACTGCATGGAGTGTGATTGCAGTGTATACCCCAGGGAGGACCTTCAGGGTGGACCGCAGCAAGTGGAAGACCTTCTTGCTACTCGATCTTCTGGTCACATGGAGGGTTTCCATGACTTGCATCAAAAGAGGATCTCTCATGATCGATCATTATATGCCCGTGGGGGAGGCCCCCACGGGTGCTCTGGGGAGGACCTTCAGAGCTGCTGGTAGCAATATTGTGGGGATGACCTTCTCAACTACTACTGCCACTCCCATAATATGGTAATGGGTGGGTAGGGTTCTGAGCCTTTGATGTATGCTTAGTGGCGCTGGGAACCCCAGCTTCCAGCAGAGCGGAGTCAAGAACTCCCCCTTTATTTTCCGACTGCCTTCGGCGTGTTCGGGGTGCTTTCTTGTGGGTAGCTGGAACCATCTGCTATTGATAACGGCCTTCACCTTTGGGTCCCTGTCTAATTGGGTCCCGTGATGTTGTCGGGATACGCCGACGAACATCTTGACTTTTAGCAGGGATATATGCCTGCTCTGGAGCATCCACCATGATGGACGGGTGTCCCCCAGTTGGAATGAGTGAAGCTGCTCGATCCGATTGCCCTTGCGTTGCAGAATATGGCCGGTGACCCTCCTGGACTGAAGTATGGATGCAGATCTGCTCCGAGGTGGCTATATCATCTCTTAGATGAGTTGCCTCAATTGGGGAGATGGGCTCACGGGCCCAAGTCCTTGCTGTTTCCGCTGATGCAATTACATTCTGGCAAGTCTACAAGATATGATCTGGGATCGATACATGCTCCTCCATCATTGCCAAGATATGTAGAGATAAATCTTTGGCTGGAATGGGTATGAAGGCCCATTCCTATATCAGAGTAGGAATATCCTACTCCGGTCCTCCGGTGGTCAGTGGGTACTGACAATTCTCCTGTGTCGGGGCAGGTGAAAAAATCTTCCCCTGTACCAAGATACGCCAATTTATCTCTCCGTTTGCCACCACATCAGGGTGGTGGACTTTACTTACATCCGCAGGGAGCTGGCCCTGCATATATTGGTTTCCCACCATATTGAGTTAGTGGCCTTTGTTAGTGGGGAGACGTGCCCACCTATGATTTGCCGCCACATCTAGGTGGCAGGCTTCGTTGATCGCCACCATATCGGGATGGCGGGCGTCATAAGCATCTACTAAGAGCTGGTCCTGCAGGCACCAGGTCGCCACCACATCAGGTTGGTGGGCTTCACGACCCTGGGTAGGGAGAGGTGCCTGCCTGGTAAGTGCCGTCCTTTATGAGCGACGGTTTTGATGAAGCTCGACGGGGATGCGCACCGGCTCGTATGACGCTGCCATGTATGGATGGCGGGCTCAGGAGGAGCGAACAGGTGTAGGTTCCTATTCGTGGTACGTCTTCGTGGCTGGGCAGCGGAGCTCCTCCTCTGGGACCAAGGTGATGACCAGTCCCCAATTGCACGTCTTCCGCCCTCATCAGGCGGTCCAAAGGGCCGGAGCTCAGGGAGCGTGGGCCTGAATCCTTGGGGAGATATCCTCCTAAGTGTGAGGATGTTGAATCGCAGCATGACCGCGATGACGTCTATCGGCGGGGGCCTTGGAGCGGAACCCCCGTTCGGTGGGGATGAAGTCCTCAATGTCGACCTCATCTTCCTCCCTAAGATAAGGGAGGTACGCATTGTCCTGTTCCGGGGATAGATTCCTGAAACGGTTGGAGACAGCAACATGGGCTGTCTGGATCTACCTTTGCGGCCACTGCTGAGCAGGCAACCAGCGAGTTCTATCGGATTGGAGGGCGTGCATGGCCGCCTCCACCATTGGGAGAGTACCGTTCACGTGGTACTCTCAGATCAGCGCGTCCGAGACCCAGCGTTGTAGATGCTGGGTGGGTGACGGCATCCTCCATAGGTGAGGATGCCCGGTCGTCGCCTAGTTGGAAGTGCACACTCGCGAGCTCCTTCGGGACGCCATTGGATCGAAGGAAGTTCTGTGTAGTACCTGTAAAACATTTTAACAAATACAAGCAGCAAACCCTTCAAAGCAGCATCTCATGATCCCATGCATATGTAATGACCTTTCTTGGCCCTCCTTGTTAATAAAAGGGGGAACAAGGTGGGATTAAGTTAAATCCGTCATGCTTGGTTAAAGATTCACGTCAGGTTCACCATTTTTTGTTTCGTTTGGTTTCCGGTTTTCGACCTCGAAACACCCAACGGCTCCGTATCCGATAATGCACGGACCTGCTTTCCAAAGGTAGGCGTTCGCCGGATGGCCTGACCAGCGACGCTTGAGAACTCACATTGGTCAAGAGGATGGGAAGTCGGGCTCATCGCACCCTTTTGGGGGGAATTATTTATGGTTCCGGGACTCTATTATAGATTTAAGACGTATTCATATGTTCATGAATCTTTGGTTTATACCCAAACATAATATCCAAAGATTTAACCCTTGATTGGCGATGTTCAACTGGACGCAAGGGATTCAGAATCATTTAGGCTTGAGATTTACCATCCCTCGTTGGATTAATGACCCCGTGGAGTTGGAACTCATTGAGGCGACACTAGGAGTGACTCGGTGAACCGATGTGAAGATAGTCGGATCAACCGGTTGTTGGGATTGAACCTTGGGGAGGCTTCCTACGTACCCTGCCTAGGAGGCAGGGATCAAAGTCCACGTAGTTCGAATCGGCTTGGGGCTTACACTCTAAGGAGGCCCATGGCGATGGATTGGGGCTTAAACTCTGAGGAGGCTCATGGCAATGGATTGGGGCTTACACTCTGAGGAGGCCTGAGATGTGGATTGGGGCTTACACTCTGAGGAGGCGCAAGATGTTGGTAAAACGACGTGAAAGGGGGTCAGAATGACTCATTATTGGGCTTGAACCTCGGAGAGGCTTCCTACGTAACCTGCCTAGGAGACAGGGATCAAAGTCCATGTAGTTCGTATCGGCTTGGGACTTGTGCTCTGAGGCGGCCCAGAATGATGGATTGGGGCTTACACTCTGAGGAGGCCCATAGGGTGGATTGGGGCTTACACTCTGAGGAGGCCCATAGGGTGGATTGGGGCTTACACTCTAAGGAGTCCCATAAGAGGATTTCATGGTCAATGCTTACTCTAAGCCCACGTGAGTCATGCTCGGTGTGAGAAACAAGAGGCAGCAGGGACCAGAGGATCACGTCGTGAAAGGTGCATCCATGAGAAGTGGAGTGGGGCTTATGCATAAGGGTGACCCATGGCGATAGATTGGGGATTACACTCTGAGGAGGCCCATAGTGATAAATCATAGTAGGAGAGGGAAAGGGGGTGATCCTGTCCCCATCTCCTCTCTTGCAGTGCATGAGGGATTCCTTATGATGGGTATTTTACCATCCTTAGGAATCCCTTGACAAGTGGAGAGGCGGAAAAGAGATTCCCGAGCTCAGACCCCACATTATCGTGGGAATGCGAACCCAGGCATACTTTGGGAATCTGCTCAAGGGTCGGGGCAACCCCTTCGCCTCGATTTACCGTGGGTATGTGAACTCAAAACGGAGCGCTGATGCACTTGAGGGTTACACCACATAGGTCCGGTGGCTCTGGTGGAGGCCTCAGCTCGGGGCTGGCGAGTAGGCCCGTGAGGAGGTCGTGGAGGATCGGGTCGGATTGGGAGGATCTTATGCGGCTTAGGGAATGGGAACTCTGGAGGTTTTGGTGCCCTTCGCGTAGGGAAGTGCTACGCGGCTATAGGGGCCGTCCGCAAACCAGGGTGGTCCGCGGACTAAGAGACCATCCGCGAACCAGGAGGGTTCGCGGACTGATTGGCCGTCCACGAACTAGGAGGGTCCGCAGACTGATTGGCACCCCGAAAACCATAATGTTTCATGGATCTAGGTTTGATCCATGAACCAGGGTGGTCCGCAGAGGGTTCCTTGCAGGCAGCGGCGGCCAAGGGTGGCGCCGACCGGAGGCTCTTCGGTCAGGTCTTTGCCCGCATAGGAGGGTGCTATGCGGCGTGGTGGATTGGAAAAGAGGCATAAAATCCTTGGTCCACAGGGAGTGCATCCGTAGAGGGGTTATTGTTCACGATATTCTCTTTTTATGTTATTTTGGGTTCGTGGTTCACCAAATTATTATGCATTTTTGGTTCCGTATTAGTTCGTTCAAAGGTTCATACCTGCTGTGGTTCGTGAACTTAAACTTCGCTGTTTGCGAAATCCTAAGCCTTCCTTCGAAATCCTTCCACCCGAGCTTGATCGCCCTTCTCTTCTTCTGCCTTCAAATCGTCCGAATCCAAATATCCGAACCCCTCCTCCATTCCCCCTCGGTCTCCTTTTATAGAGTGGGGAAAGAGATGTATCTGCGGTCACGCGACACCTTTTGCGGAGGCCCATCACCGAATACCCAGCTTATAGCTGACTTGGTCAATCCGCAGTTCACGGTGGGCATTGAACGCTTCTCCCCCCCCCCCCCCCCCCCGCGAACCGAACTTAGGAAGTGCTTCGCGACCACGGAGGGTTTCGGCTCCATTTCGCGAACGACACCAGATGCGGCTTGAACCGGTCAACGCGGTCCGCGGTTGGGGTGGTTTATGACGATGAACCAGATCGGCACCCACCCTGCCTCGCGACCACAGAGGATCTCCACCTCCATTTCGCGAACGATGATAGTTCGTGGAGGGGGTGCTTCATGGGGCCTGGCCACATCGTGTTTTCATGGGACCGGTCCGCGGATCGGTCCTTCTTGTTTCTTCTTTGATTTTTCTCCATTCTTTTCCCCAATTATTTGGGGGATTTGGGTAGAATCTCCTTTGCGTATTTTTCAGGACCCTACAACTATAATGGGTTTTAAAGACATTTTTACCCTTGTTTAAGTTTTTACAACTTTTTTTAAAAGGAAAATTCAAGTCATTTTTCAAACAATTCCTGTTTGTATTTTACTGAAAATGTGAAAGGAATATTTATTTTTAACCTGTATGGTACACATTTATTTTTCACCATCATGACCACACAATGTTTTAAAGATTATTTTATAAGTTTCCATAGTTATTTTAAAATATTTTGTTTTGATTTTTTTTTGTGGGTTTTTAGTTGAAAAAATTGGTTTTCAAAGTAGGAAGTATATTTTCCTCAAGAAATGTTTTTAATGATCTTTAAAGCTTCCTTTATAATTTTGCAAGGTTATTTTCAAAGAAAAGGATTTTGAAAATGTTTTATGTTTTAAATAGTTTTTTTAAAAATTGGAGAGGTTGTTTTCCTCAATAAATATTTTAAATGGTCTTTAAATTTTCCTTTATAAGTTTCCAATATTACTTTCAAAGAAAAATATTTTGAATTTTTTTATAGCTTTTTAGTTTTGAAAAGTGATTTTCACAGTGTAAAGACTATTTTACTCAAGAAATGTTCCAAGTGATCTTTCAAAATCATTTTCCATCTAAGATGAAATCCTTTGATGTTACTTATTCTTTACTGGGGATATGATCCAAGGATACCATTCTTATTATTTCTCTGAATTGTTTGTGTTTATGATGACAATATGTTTATGAAACCCATTTCTATTCCATGGGTTATACAATGATAAAATGATTATAAAACCCATTTATTTTTCCATAGGTTATGATATTATGAAATGATTAAATGATTATGAAAATTGTTTCTTTTCCATAGGTTATGTTATGATGAAATTTTTATGAAACTCATTAATTTTCATGGGTTCTGATATGATGAATGTTTTATGATCTTGTGGAACATGTATGTATGATTTTTATTCTATGACTAGTGAGACCTATATCTCCCTACAATGTATTGGGTAAGTATTAAGATATCATGAGATAAATAGGATTGTAATGGGAATTTAACCTAGTTTAGTAAGGGACTTTGTCCACTATGATAGTCTTGGGAGTGAACCTTAACTATTACGATGATTAAGGGAGTGAACCCATTCCACTATGATAGTCTTGGTAATGAGTTTTGAATATTAAGTAAATGATTTTCTATGCTTATTTTCATGCAAAAAATCTATGTATTATACCAATGTTATGTTCTCTTGGATCTTCTTAAATTGATTTCTTTATTATTCTTGTCTTATGAACTATCAAGATTAATTTTATGACTCTTTTTTATGATCTATGATATGCAGGGTATGGTTTTAAAATGCTAAGGTCATATTATCATACCCTTATTCTCATGTTATTATTATGTGATAATTGATATCTCCCATATTTACCCTTACTGAGAATCTGATCTCACCCTTTCTTATATTTCTTTTCCCCGAGTTATGAAGAAAGGTTTTAAGTAGGGTATATCTAAGAAGAATACTTTTTGGGAAGGTATTTATTGGATATTTTGAAGATATTTCAAGAAATAATAAGATTATTTATCTAGTATCTAAATACACTAAACCTTTATGGTCCTCAGAAAAGTTTTTGTGACATGTATTGAATATTCCTCTAAAAAGATTTAATATTTGTGTATGTAAAGCTTGGGTTTCTATATTTGGTATCAAAGGGAAGGTTTAGTTAACATTTGGAATCTAGGATAAGAAAAATTTAGTTAGGCATATAGGGATATTACTAATGATATGTCTAGGAATATTTCAACGGATATCTCTAAGGATAATTATAAAGATAATTTTAAGTATAAGAAAATATCATGGAGTTTTGTTGAATGGTAGACAAAGTGGTTTCCAAGAAATTACATCCCTATCTAGATACTACAAGTGGATGTAGATTTGACACAATTATAACTATTAGTAATAACTCTAAAAATGGCGCATTGATATGGAATCGATCTTCACTTGGTTCATGAAAAAAGGCCTTCTTACACACCTGGTATAACACTCCCATGGGATATGTTTTGGAAATTCACAAACTCTTTAAGAACCATCATGAAGGATTTGAATAATGACCATGAATGACCTAAGTTAAACCTAAGGTATTGATTATCTACTAAAATAGGCTAATTTTCATTGATTATATTTTAATATTCTTATATTTCAAATTCAATAAACACCAAATTTAGTGAATTTTATAAATTAAACTTCATTTATCATCATAAGTGAAATTCATGTTTAGAGTGTGAAAATTTGGGCCCAATCAATCATAAGATTGCGGATTAAATTATTTTAATTTTTTTTAATTTTATATTTCAGGATATTATTGATAATTTTTTATAGAAAGTTTTTTATTTTAGGATTAATGGTTGATTCATAATGGAACATAGAAATTTTTATCCATGGATGCAGAAATTTCCGAACAAAGTAGAATGAGCCTTAGGCCCATCAAATAAAAGTGGAACAAAAAATTCAAGCCCACTGAAGCTCAAATTTTAACTAGATATATATAAAATTATGGGGAACATCTCATTAAACTATGGTGATCAAGGCGGACCAAGTTGGAGTTTAAATTATGTGTCGCATCTCATGGCCCATAAAGTCATCCCACCATTTCAAGCATAAAATATGAATTGATGATCCAAATGGAATAATACTTTTACATATATTATAGGACACCTATAAAAAAATATATGTATTCTATGGCCATCCTAGAACTAACCATTTTAAAAGTAAAATTTTCACATTAACACGGGGAAATAATCTTGATCCAAATTTTATGGTCAACATTGAAAAGTTTATATTCCATTTTTCCAACCCACCTTTTACTATCCTAATTAAATGGGATGGAATTAATTGATTGGGGATAGACCCTAGGATCCTAATATTCCTATTTAATTTGGTTTTGGTGAAGTAATTTAGTGGTATATGTTTTATTCTTTCAATTGTAATTTTATGTTTTCATTTTGTAATCACATATTCATTTTTTATCATGTAAGTATTTTAGATAACCTTATTTTCTTAATAAAAGTTATGATTCTTCTTATTCATCAATTTTTATATCATTTTTATTATCATGTTAATACCATTTAATCAAGGTGTGAATTTATTCACACTAAAAATTGTGAAATTCCTCACACAGGGTGGAGTGTTCTTTCTTTCTTTATTTTTACTTCCTTAATCCCACTTCTTTAAGTCAAATTCCTCCTTCCATTGAGATCCTTGCATCAATGGAAGGATAAATATTTATTAGTTTAATTATAGGTATTTTTTTGGGGCTGAATTTGATTTTATTTTAGGTTTTTAAACTGTTAAATTCGTTCTATGGTTTGAGAGTTCCTTTCATTGACTTATTTTCTTCTTCATATTCACAGACTTTAACAACTACACATTTTGAGTTCTAGTATGATCCAATTACTTAGAGTGATATCTAAAGTTTTACTCTAAGTGAATTGGTTATTAGGCTTGGAATATTGTATGGATTAAATCGAAGAATGATGTGAGTTACTTCTCTCCTTGACTGGATACTTCTTGAACTAGTAAACCAAAAATTAATAGGAAAACAATTACCTAAATTCTAGTCCTAACGAAAACCTAGAATCTGCCATAATCATTAATTGTTTTAGTTCAAGTCATTTTTTTATTCTTTCTTGAAATTAAATCATTAGTTCATCAAATAAAATCAATCCAAAAAGTTGGCCACTCCATAGCCAAACATCCCAACAAATCTGAGTGTCACAATGTCACTTCTTCAGTCTCTATGGATTCGATCCCTTCATGTACTACATTGAAAACTTCTACCTATAGGTTAAATTTGGGTGTAACCAAATTTTGGCAGTGAAAATCTAAAATTTTGACAAAAACTCACCTTTTATGGAAAATTTCATTTCACTATCCTTTTATAAATTAATGTACATTGTGAAACATGAAAACTAAATGTCAAATTATTTTGAATGCCTTGATTATGGTCGTTATATAATTTCAATCTCAAGAGCTTAAATTTTGGAAAGTGTGGTTGTCCAATGTGATTTTTCATTTTTAAAATTTTCATCCTTTTAATCAAAATTCTACAATGCATTTACATTGAATTTTGGGTGTAAGTTTGAGTTCTTGGGTCCCTTTTATCATAACATAGGGTTTGAGGACACTTTTAGTTTAATTTGAGTATCTAATAAAAAAATGAAAAATACCATGAAGAGCAATGTTTTTTTTTCAAATGTGTAGTGTTCATCACTTGGGGATCATGACTCCATAGTTTTATTTCCTAGAGTTAGGCTTTAAATCTCTATTCTAGAGCACGTAATTGAAAATATGTGTGGCATTTGACACTTTTTGATCATGATTCTATAGTTTTATTGCCTAGAGTTAGTATTTTAATATCTATTTTGGTTAAAAAAAACAAAAACAAAAAAAAGGAGAGAAAAAATAAAAAGATAAAATTAGATACCCATCTTAAGCCTTAATGTGATTCCCACCCAGTGAACCAATTTTTTCTACTTGAACAAGAAAATCGGCCCATGTATTTTATGATTCACAACTAATCATAATGCTTAATTGAAATTGGATAAAATATGGTGATGAATTTAAACAATGTAATGGCTTGGTCTTGGGATATTCTTGTGAACCTAACTAGTGTGAAATGATTTTGATAGGTTTCATGATTGTTTGTAATGATGTCTTTTGATTAGAATTGTATGAAAAAATTATTTTGAAAAAGGGAATTCAATAATATATTTTTGAGATACATTTTCTAGGGACTAGAAAAAATTAAGTTGAGGGTGTTATTAGCCACTAAAATAGGCTAATATTCATTGATTATATTTTAATATTCATGTGTTTCAAAGTCTATAAAAACAGATTTCAGTGAATTTTATAAATTGAACTTCATTTCTCATCACATGTGTAATTCATGTTTAGACTGTGTAAATTTAGGCATGGAAAAATTTTGGTTCCTTTTCTAAGGACCGAAGTAAGTCACCTTACATCCCATTGTTCTATTATCATCACATTTATCCATACTCACCCCTTCTATTTTTCTTCTTTCTATACATGCATGTATTCCTACACTCATGAAAACTCAAATCATGTAGTTAGGTCAGATAATCTAAGGGGAGAATAGTCAATCCATCCTAGGGTTATAATTTATTTAGATCATAATCTTCCAAATAAATTTCATTCTAAATTCAATATCATCCAAATGTATAATCTTACATGAGACCATATCATAAACTCGGGTGGTAAAGAAAATCAAAATTAAAATGAGAAATCCCTTATCTTAGGGAATGTTGCACATCAAACCATGAATGATTACCTTACACGTACCTGGACCAATGTACCCTCATTAATTAGGCATGATTCTATAGGAAATTCACACTTTTTGTCCAAAAATCATGTTTATAACCACCTTACAACCTTTCATGGAATGAAGTCTGAAATTCCAAAACTTCATATTAAGGAGTTAAATTATATTATTGAAACCATGTTCCACCAAATTAACTTGAATTAGCTAAAATGAGTATCTTTCATTTTTCACTAAAGGATCAAGAAAATAATTGGTTAAAAAATATTTGAGCAGCATTAATACACTCCTAGGACCAATTACAAAGAGAATTCTATAAAAAATGCTCCCTCATCACAAAAAAATTGCACTTAAAAAGTATATCCAAATTTTCTTTAAAAAATAAGGGGAGTCATTTTATAAAACATGGGAAAGGTTCAAAGAAACTCTCAACATGGTACCTCACCATATATTTTCAGTCCCATAACAAGTTCAAATATTTTATGAAGGGTTAGGTTTAGGAAACAAAAAATTCATTAACATGATGTATAATGGAACTTTCAAAAACAAATCCCGAAATGATGATTATGAGTATCTGCAAAATATTTTTTAATATAACAAAACATGGGGAACATCACCTTACTTTGAGAAGCCACCCAAATGTAGTGAAATTCAAAATATTAGAGAAGAATAAAGTAATCAGGAAAAAATTACCACACTCACTAGGAGGGTTGATGAGATTGATCTTAGGAAGGTCCATGGAATTCAAACTATTGAACCTATTTTCAAAATTTGTGACAAACATGACCACAAGACTAAAAACTTCCCAACTATCCCTTTTATCAAGAATTATCTTTTAGTAGGACCACCAACAGAAGTTAATGCATTGAAATTTAAAAATCTACAGTACCAAAACACTTTAAATCTAAGGTATAATAACCATCCATGATTTCATTGGAAATACAATCAACAACCAGCACAACAACAATGTATCACCTCTACTCTCAAATTTTTTTTTAAAACTCATAACTAATACCAACATCCACCAGTCCAATTCCAACAACCCAATCAACAACCCATCCAATAGAAAAAGCATCTCCTTGAGATAAATTAAACAATATAGACCCCTACCCAATCCATACCTCTCCCAATCCTTGAACAATTATACAAGTAAATGGAAAAATAAACTTAGAAGTATCCTCAATTAAATATTAATTTCAAAAAAATAAGAACTTGAAAGGAACCCATTCCTACTTAATATAATCAAGTATCATAGATTGAAAATAAGGTGTCATTATTTATACATCCTATAAATTATTTTTCATGATTATGCAGTTCCCTCTATGATTAGTGTTGCTAAAACTATGATTTTTGGTTTTATTCATTGGCCAAAATTAAAAGGAATCATGTTACTGTTGAATTTAATATATAATACAATGATTTTCCTCCCTATTAACGAAATTTCATGGGAGTGGGAATGAAAAATATTATTTATATGATCACACAAATTTCTCAAGATATGAATCACGATGAAATTACATATAAGCAAAGGAGGGAACAACATTCTATTTATTCTTTCATGAGGAAATTCCCATGTTTTTTGTGGTTCTATTGATCCATTAGTTTTTGAGAAATATATTAGTACCAATGAAAAGATATTTTATTCTCTTTAGTTTTTAGAGCATGAAAGATTAATTTTGGTTGTCTATTTTCTGGAAGGCGAAGTAGATCAATTGAGGACTCTTATCAAGAACACGAGTCAAGGAGATAAAATTTACTCCATGGAATGTGATGAGTTTAAGAAATTATTTTTCAATAAGTAATTTTATAGTATTATTTATAAAAATATGATAAGGAATTTATTTATTTAATGTAGAATGATCATGAATATGTACCTATATAGAGAATTCTATAAGACTTTCAAGGTACGCTTATGGTATTATCATCCAACCTGAAAGTAAGGTTGATAGATTATTTAGTGGCTTTAAATAAAGTCTCCAAAGTAAATTGACCATAAGGGACTTTAGTATCTATGAATAAATCATTTATTGTGACATCAAGGTAGAAATAGAGATCAGGGTTACCCATAAATCAAATGGGTTTTATAATAAAAGGAATATGGAATTCAAAGGAAACTCTAAAAACCATAGAGAAAAGAAGATGATATTTACTTCATGGTAAAAGTATTGAAGGAAAAATAGAGGAAATTATCTTAAGGTCACTGATAAATGTTTTAAGTGTGGGAAATAAGCTCATCAAAAAATTGATTGCTGAAGTGATGAGAAGAAGTTGACCAGTGATGTAAATAGAGATAAATCTTTATAGATTGCACCACCCACACCCTAGTGTTTTAAATTTAAGGAGTATTGGAATTATACGAATCAGTTCCCCAATCAATCCAAGGGATAATGAGGATGATAATCCACAAAAACCACTAAAGAAAAAATACAAATGAAAATATTATGCAATCACAATATCTAGAGTAAATCATGATAATTTGGGAAAAATTATCCTCCACTCCTTAGTTGGGAATTTCAAGTTTTATTTTTTGTGAATGATCCCTATAAAAATATTATTATTCATAATTTCATGAAATTTGATGTCATTCTGAGCATTAATTATCTCCCTCTATATGGATTATAGAATATTGAAATCACATTTGATATTCTATCAGTGCAAGAATAAACCCAAGATTCCAATGGAAATGTTTTTGTCTAATAAAATATATTATTTATGGAATAAATGGTGAATTATCTTTTGGAATCATATATGCCTCTATTTAAGATTAACTTAAGAGTTATGGATACCATTATGGGTTTATGAGTATAAGATTGATTATAAGTTCAAAGTCTTAGACACCCCTTTTGAGGTTTTATGTGATGAGAGTTTTTTAATATTAATAATATTTTGGGAAATATTTAGAGCAATAAAAACATTTGGTTTTGTATATATTTTAGTGAAAAAGTTATTTGAGGAGAAACGCCTTTACGTTTTGTAGACATAATATTATAGGTATTTATGGTTAGAAAACATAAAGAGAGATATTATTGAGTATGTATCTTGATACTTGGTATGTTAGTAAGTTAAGTTTGAGTGAAAAATTTATAAGCTTATGTTACAAACATTATCCATATGAGAATAGAAATAGGAAAAAATCACCATGGATTTTGTCATCAAACTCCCCAAAACATCTAAAGGCCACAATTATATATGGGTTGTATTTGATAACCTTACAAAGTCAACACACTTCATCTCTATTAGAGAATATTTCTCGTTGGATTATCTTTCTAGGATATAAGTTAAGGATGTGGTAAGGATTAATAGAGTAACACATTATATTGTATCTAATTAGGATCTGAGGTTTACCTCAATGTTTTGGTGAAGTCTTCTATAGGTCTTGTGTGGCACCCCCAGTTTCAAGTAATTAACCCTTTATTTATGTAATTTAAGTATATAAATCAATTAGGTTAAGTTTCAAGATTTTTGGAGGAGTTTTTTATTTTTTTGGTCTTTTTTAGAGGTGCATAGTTTGAGCATAGTTAGTAAAAACTATGAAACACCTCCTAGAAAATCTTGTAACTGAATAAGTGGCTACTAGGTTGGCACAGGGTTAGGTGTAAGGTTTGGCCAAACATATTCCCACCTAAGAGAAATAATGTGATGTTGAAAAGAGGGGTTTATCATGGTTGGTGCATGATTTTTCTAACTGTGTGATCCAACCATAAGAGGGGTGTTTGAAGGAAGTGGCTGATGCATGGTTAGTGCACGATTTTCCTAATCGTGCGCTGTTAAAAATAAGATCCTAAAATTGTGGAACTCACTCTAATTACACTCTTAATGGATATTTTTTCACTTAATATGACCCTAAATCGAATTATACTCCTTCCAAATGCTGTAGAGACCCTTCCTCTTGATTTGGGAGTGGTCTATTAGCAATTTTAAGTGCGTTGGAGGCCCAAATTCCTTAGTAAGTCATCATTCCTTATGGGTTTCCTTAGTTTTTATCTTATTTACTCTCTTAGAATCATGGATATAATTCATTGGGGATAGATCCATTTTTTGTGATACTAATCATGATGAGATATGATTATTTGGTTGTTATGGAACAAGATTTAATACATGTTTTGGAAGATCTAAGCCATGTTTTTTGAAGAATTTGTACCGTTATTTGTTTTCACCTAATTTGTGAGGTAGGTGGATTCACTGTCAACTCCTTTTAGTTTGATATTGAAGGCTTGATTTGAAATTTATTTAATTACTTAATTGAAATTTTGAAATTGATGTTCAATGTTTATGGAAAATCTCTTTAGTTATGATTTATGAAATTTTAGAAATTAGATTTTTTTGTGGAAATTGATTTGTTTCATGATTTTAAAAAGGTGATTTCAAAATATGGTTTTGTTTTTATTTATAGAAAAGGTTTGTAGGAATTTTTTAAATAAAATAATTGTTTTATTAAAATGATTTGGCATGGGTTTTGGAATATATGGTTGGCATGTGTTCGTGTGCATTTGATATGGATAAGGGCATGAAGTTACCCCCATCAAAAGAATAGGATAAATAAGGGTGTGATGTTTCCCTTGTCAAAAGGGTTCACCAAGTGACAGATTGGTGAAAGGATGAATCACTACTTATAGGGAGGTCCATAGTTTCATGCATGTGTGAGTGTGTGGATGTGTGTAATTGGAATGAGTATTCCAAAAATGGAAATTGATAAATAGTTTTGAAGATCTTGATTTGTTTTTTTCCTTGGAAAATTGTTTGGCTTGGAATATTGTTTGGTTTGGAAATTGTTTGGTTGGATTTTTTTTGGATTTGATACAAACTATTTTAAATTGTTTTAAACTATTTTATGTAAATGTGATAAAAAGTTCTATTATAATGGTGTAAGTAGGGAATTCATTTGGGAAAATCCTACTAAGTTTTATACTCACCCCTTCCTGGGCACTTTGGTATGTTTTCATATGTAATACATCAAGACATAGGTAAACAAAATGTATCAAATTTATTTATTGATGCTTCATGATACCTTGGGCATTGCTTGTGGAGTTGGATCTTGGAGAATTTTGGGAGATGTTGAGTTGATGTCTTGGGTGACTTTGAGTTTTTTTGGTTTTTTATTCCTCTTTGTACTATGATATGGTTTTGGTTTTGTTTTGTGTACTTTGAGTTGTATTACAATGTTCCCATGCATCATATAGTGGTTTGTTTGGTTATAGTTCTTTGGTTTTGTGGTTTTATTTTCTAAGGTAAAATCATCCCCCAAAAATTTATAAATACCTTGGCATTTATTACCAGCCTTTGGTGTCTTGGGGATGTTACCTAAGTCCTATTAGCACCCCCCATATTCCAAGAAAATTAGGAGGGGTGGGATGTTACAAATAGTATCAGTCATGGCTAATCCTTTTATTTTGGGACAAATGGTATAAATTTTTTTAGTCTTGGAGTTGGAAATTTATTCTAGTTTAGTCCTTGAGTTGGATTGGTAGCAAGGAGTAGGAATGTCAAAACTTGAAATATAGAGCCTAAAAAGGTTTAGCTAACTTATTTATATTGAACCTCAAGTTTTTAGGGAGTTGGGTATACACATGTTTTGAGACACTTCTAGGAGTTTAACCTCATCGTCATAGGCTTAACTGAAGATAAGAGCATGAAATTAATTGATAGAAATGACTTCCCAATAGGCGTGCATAATTTTTTTGACTAATGATTTATGATTTGGTAAAAAAGTGTTTATATTTGAAAATTGATTAAAATATTTTCAAATGTGATATTTTTAAAAGACATGGTAGTGATATTTTGAAAATGATTTGATTTTCAAAAACTTGGAAGAATTTTCAAAAATGGTTTGAAAGAGGAACACTATTGAATTTTGGAAATTCTTGTTGTGTTATGTGTGATGTGGTAAATTTGAAACTACTAAGCATTCAGTTTATAGAGAGTGAGATTAAATAGTGTTTTATTTTTGTTATAGAAAATGGAACTGGTTAGGAGTAGAAGAAACCAATTAGAAGAGGCTCATAAGAATGTGATTTCACCCGAACCATAGGTGAACCAATAGCTAGTTCAAATTATTGTCTAATATTTTTAGGTCGTGGATAGAGGGGACATGAGGGATGAAAAAAGGAAAGTGGATCATTCCATTCAGTTCCAAATTCAAAATCCACCCATATTTTGGAGTGATTCGGAACCAGAAAAGGAATATGTGTGGATAAATATGATGAATCAAATATTCTATTTTCTTAGAACACCAGTAGAGTTGAAAGTCAGATTGGTAAAGTATAAGATGGAGGATCTAGCATGCTAGTGATGATATTTAGCAGTTTAAGATAAATTAGACCAAGGTATTTCATGGGAGGATTTTGAATAATTTCTCAACAAAAAATTCCATCCTCATACTTTCATAATTTCTAGAAAGATTTACTTTTTTAGATTAAAGTATAATAACCTCACAGTGATAGAATGTGCAGATAAATTCATGAATTTAGTCTTATTTTCACGTGAAGTTTCTACAAGTGAGTCCTTGAGGGAACACATTTTTGAATTATGGTTGAGGCTAAAAATTAGCTCAAAGATTGTCATTATTTTCATAATAGAATATACAGATATGGTTAATAGAGAGATAGTGGAAGAAAAGGGACATATTAGGAACTAAGGGTGGAGAAAACATATTGATAGCTATGGGAAATATTGGGAACTCTAATGATTGGAATTATAGGAAGAGGGACCCTATTTCCAAGGTAGTGGTATGGTTCAAAATTAGATGGTTGTATTAGTGAATCTTCCTCATAAACCCAAGATAAATATTATATGTTTTCAATGTAGTTATATTGATCACATGAAGTGAGATTGTATGGAACTTCCTAGAGAATTCCACACTTTCAACCAAATGGGGAATATTTAGGGCTATAGTCATAGTGCTCCAAGGTTGGGTGTTTGGGACACATTTAATGTTCCACAAACATCATATTCTTAAATGAGATGGGGGTAGTAGAATAATTCTCATTATTAGAATAGATATATCCATGGTGATTCTAGGAAGACCATGACTCCTCAACCAGTAAAATTTCAATAGATTAACAAAGAACATAGTTCACTGAGTAAAAAATTATATGGAGTTAAGAAACTAATCATGGATAATCAATCTGGTCCTTCGATAGTAATAGGTATGATTCTTTTGAATTATAACCTTACGCAATATTTTTTTGATATGGGTGTATCCCATTCATTTATTTCTTATCGTGTTGTTGATCATATGGGTTTTCATGTTCAGATGATCTGTTTTTTTTGAAACTTCAAACTCCTTGGACAAAGAGAATGTTGAGCCTTTATGTGAAGAACATGTTCTATAAATATCGATGGGAATTAATTTATATGGGATTTCTTTGTGCTTGAGATAAATTTATAGGACATAATACTTGGTATGGATTGGTTGATATTATACAAGGCCCACATCAGCTGTTATACCTGAAAATTTAGTTTTACAATTGATGATGGCATCAAGAATCTCTTTAGAGAAGATCAAAATGTAAAGGTAGGTGCAAAAGGATTGTTCGCATCGGTAGTTGAAACTATCTTGTACTAGTTGGCAGCCTTGACATTGGAATTGGTGGATGAGATCAATAATAGTGATTTTCAACAATTTTTGATCAGTTTCTTGATGTTTTTCTCAATAATTTCTCAAGGTTTACACCTATAAGAGAAGTGGAGTTTATGATTGATATTCTTCCAAGGTCCATTCCTATTTCCATTCCATATTATTGGATGACACTAATAAAATTAAGGTAATTGAAAGTCTAGTTAGAATAGATGGAAATCAAAGGGTTCATTCAGCCTAGTACATCTCTATGTGTAGCACTAGTCTTGTTTGTGTAAATGGTGGATGAAACTCTTCAACTATGTGTAGACTATCATAAGCTTAACCAAGTTGCAATAAACAATTAGTAACCACTTTGAAACATTGATGATATGTTTGATCAATTGAGGGGAGCTCAGTGGTTATCTAAAATTAACTTGTGATCAAGATATCACCAATTTTAGGTTTAGAAGGAGGATATTCCAAAAATAGATTTTAGGAGTAGATATGACCATTAAAAGTATGTGGTTATGCCTTTTAGTCTTATGAATGCACAAACTATCTTTATGCTATTGATGAATAAGATATTTCAAAAATATCTGGACGCTTTTTGGGTGGTGTTTGTGGATGAAATATTGGTGTAGTCAAGGACAAGGGATGATCATGAAAAACACTTGACCATAGTGTTGGTCATCTTGTAGGATCATCATCTATATTCCAAACATTTAAAGTATGCTTTTTTGACACAAGAAGTATGTTTCCTTAGACATGTTATCTCTGAAAAAGGTATTTTTGTGGATCTAAAAAAATATAGGTTTTGATCTCTTGGAAACCTCCAATGGATTTCTTTTGAGATATGAAGTCTTCTTATCTTTTATGGTTATTTTTAAAATTTTATTCGGGACTTTCCATGACTAGCTTCACCAATGATAGCTTTGAAAAGGAAAGTATGTTCCATTCTAGTGGAGTAATGAATGCCAAAATTATTTTAATGAGTTTAAAGTTTTTCTTACATTAGCAAAAATCTTTATAACACCCCAAGATTTTACGGTATACATCTCCTTAAATAAATTCAATTTATTCCATAGATTATATTGCATGAAACACTGACCATAAGTGAACCATGATATAATATTAAATATTATTATTTTAACATGACCATTGGAATAGTAATGTGACCGTTAGGAATAGTAATCCAATCATTAGAATAATAATCTCAGCTTTGAAAGTATAAATAAAATTTAGGTGTCTCATAAATGAAAATATGATATATTTATATCATGTAATAAGTAAATAAATTTTATAAAAATGGTACATTAAGTTTTTATACTTTTTGTGAAATGTAAATGTTTATTTACAATTTTATAATTAATATAATTATTTAAATTAAAATTTATTTTTGTAAAATAGATTCATAAATTAATATTTTTTTTGATTATAATCATAAGATAATTTTATGACACCATAATTAGTTTTTCAAAATGTCATAAAACCAGTTATAATATTAAAATTAGTATTTTTGAATAAATGATGATTTTAATTAAGAATTAAATTTCTTATATTTAAAAATTTATTTTCATAAAATAGAATCCATTTTTTTAAATCTACATCTTTAAAAATGGTTATGGTGAATTTTTGGGATTTTTCTAAAATAGTGTAAATTTTGGTGAATAGTGAAATTTGGTAATTTACAGTATTTATCATTATATGAAAAATACAAGAATTATGATGTAACTCATGATGTTAGAACCCATTAGTTTGAAATAACATAAAATATTTACTATACTTAGTGACAATTATCAATAATATTTATATTATTAAGCCAAAATAATAAATAAATGAATACAATAATCATAAACACCCCTCTCCCCCTATAAATATCACCCCTCACCACCCCGTCTCCTAACATCTCTAAATACTTGTATCTTGTATAAATTATACCAAATTACCTTACCAAGCCTCTTCCCCATGTCCATGACCCACTATTCTTACCAAAATACCAAACCCAAGTGCCTTAAGGAGGTTCCCAAGGAGACGATATTCAAGAGGTAAAATTATCTTTCTTTCTCTTTTAAATTCTTTCATTCTTCTACCTTATCCTCAACTCAACTATACAAAGTGAAATGATAACTAAATTATCATACATATACTATAATATTATTTTTTTAATTTAATATAAATCATAAAATATCTCCTCTTTCCCTTTTATCTTAAAAATGAAAACAACGTCTGTGATATGTCGATTCACAGCCTTTATAGACAATGATTTTTTGTTTTCCTTTACCGCCTTCAAGGATGGTAATAAAACCATTATTATGGATAAATAAGATTATAATATGTAAATTATAACTTGTTTTATGTTCTAGAACTAATATATATACATAATATTAAATAATAAAACAAATCTAGTTCATGATGATTGAAAAACCGCCTAAATAAACTAAACATTTATCATTAACATTTTATCAAATAAATCATCCTTATACTAAAAAAAATGATATATGGGTCCATTTAAAATAATACAATTATATTAATACCACTTAATTCCACTTCTAGTGTTTTTATTCTATTTGACAAGAACTCCCATAAATATACACACGGGAACTAACCATAAAACCATGAAATGAATGCTTCCATAACACTGAAATTAAACATTTTAAGTAATAAAAATGGCCATAAATTAACTTAATAAAATTATAATAAATAAAATATTTGTTAAATAGGTTATAAATTAATTAATTAATGAATCTAATTTGATTATATAGGATATTAATTATAATAGAAAAACACTTTCGGACATAAGGTAAGGGTTTTTCTCGTCTCACTTTTACTTCTGTCAGATATATGCTTATTCACCACTAATTTATTTTTGTGTGGTTCATATAATTCCATTTGATATATTATATAATGAATCTAATTATCTTCATTTTAATCAATGTTTAATTTGATAAATATTACTTTTATGGGGTATATGATTCGATTAATTACAAAGTGGTAAGAGATTTCTTAACTCGATTTTCATTAATTGGGTTAAACTTTTATTTCATTGGATTATTTCATGTTACGGTTATGTATAAAATAAATTTTTATTATCCCATGTTTTATTTATACTTTTTTATGTGGATTTACTATTAATACCATAATCTATTCATTTTATTAATGATATGATCCTTGTAAGGGACATCATCTCAATTTTATTTCGTTGAGGTACATTTTTGATATTATGGACATATTTTCTTTTATATGGTGTATATAATGACCATTTTATTTATGATAATCATTTATTTAATATTTCATTAAATAACTATATTTATTGTATCATGGATATGATTATTTCCTAATATTTATACCAATTTTTCATACAATTTTTAATTTGAAAGTTATTTTATTAACTTGGGAAATAATGTCAAATTTGTATATTTTACTCGATAAAAATATTTTTTATAAGGAATATTGATTCATAAATTAAATTTACTATTTTTATATTTGAGTAATTCTTTGAATATTAAGACATGGGTGGGGCCAAGATATAGATATCCCCTCGATGCATCAGTAGTCTCATGAGATGATAAAGTTGGACAAATTAAATGGGGGTTTTACCCGTAATGATTAAACCATCTTGTGAAAGGTATTGATGGTAGATGTACCATGATTCCTAAAACATCACATCCAAATTATTACGTATTACCTTCATTAATATTTTAGTCATTATTATCAATGATATTTTCACTATGATATTATCCATTGATTCAGATTGTGCTCAAGTTATTGATTAAATGGCATGTATTTCAGTTATATATACCTTTCCATATTGATTATGTTTCATTTATTTTTGATTCATGAAATATTTTTTTGTATTTAACCCTTACTGAGAATCTGATCTCACCCTTTTATTTGTTATATTTTTCATAGTTTATGAAGATGAAATGATTATATGAGTTCAAGGATACAATTAATTTCCTTTATTATGTTTTATAATGTAATAAGGGTAACATGTATGTATCTAGTTCTTAAATACTACTAAAATATTTGGTCCCTTAAGATTTGAATCTTGTTTATAGTCCCAATGTAATAAAGTAAAGAATTGGCCTTGGGCTACTGGAGTTGGGGTCTTTACAATTGGTATCAAATCAAGTTTAGTAGAGACCTTATAAACTAAATTTGAAAATAAACATAACCAATATGAGAACTATAATAATTCCTTTATTTAAAAACTTTTAGAATTATAGTAATTTTTATTCAATGGATAAATAATCATGAATGATTATGGTCTAACTCAGTGTGTGCCATTATTTAGTGATGGCACCTAATGGAAGGAAGAGAATAAATACCCACATAAAATGTAGAGATTTCCCCATTGAGTAAGTTAAAATAGTTGGTGTTGGAGTTGAGAATATCATTTCCATATTAGTATACCTTACTCAAGTTATGATGAATAACCTTACTCGAATGGATCAACATAATTCTTCATAACATGATACACTTATGTTAGATCATTTCATGTAGTAGAATCCCCTATCTTTTAGTAGGACTGCTAATCCAGTAGTAAATTACCAATTAATCAAGTCCCTTTAAAAGTTATTTCTAGAATTTGGATGCAATGAAAATGAAATGGTAGTATTAGAAGTATATTTTTTAAATTGAGATACTGATCAATGGTGGTCATTGATCTAGAATTTTAGGGAGGAAGATGAAATAAAACACGCGAAATTGAGAGATTTTAAAGAAACATTCTTCGGTAAATATTTCCCTCATGATCAAAGAATTTAAATGAAGATAAAAATCCATTTCTTAATGAAAAAGGAAGAATATAGTGTTGTGAATTACGAGGATAACTTTACAATACTATCTAGGTATGCTACAGATTATATACATAATCCAGAGAGCAATATGGATCATTTATTTAAAGGCCTTAAGACAAACCTCTAAAAGTCATTGGTTTCCCAAATTTTTTCATCATATGATGAAATATTACTATCTTCCATCAAAATAGATAAGGAATTTTCTATATCTTATATATTTAAATGAAATAAAGAGAAGAATAGTTCATATGAGAACCATAAGAAAGGTAAAGCACCAAAGAATAATGTCGGAATGAAGAGTTATCAATATTGTGAAAATTATGTGAAGAAATATATTAGTAAATGTCTGAAGGTCACAATAGTGTGTTACAAGTGTAGAGAAAAGGGTCATCTATCTCATGAGTATAAGGGGAAACAAACTAATGATATCCAGTGCTTCAACTATAATTAAATGAGGAATTATTCAAACCAATGTCCCAAGTGTCAAGGTAATCTTCCATAGAAGAGGCCAATGGAGATGTCTAAGCTTATGTGATCCCTACAACTAAGGTAGAAGTACCCAATGATATTGTGTTAGGTACATTAATCCCACATTCAAATTTAGCCACTACTTTATTCGATTCTTGATTATCACACTCTTTTATATCTACCCAATTTTACAAGAATATTATAAATTTCCCTTTTTATTTAATAAGAGATTTTGTGATGCCCAAATTTACCCTACATTTAGAAGATGTTGTTGTAGTAAAAGTATGGATAAAATCCATAAGGGTTGAAGAAGTAACCTTGAGACACTCATATTTGATCGGATGATTGGATATGAAGTGGCCAAATTTGGTGTTGATTTTAATTAGAATATAAGAATACTAAAGTACCTAAGATAATATATTAAATTTAATAATGAAACACCTAATTATTTTAATGGTAACAATTAATGGATATGGGTCGATACAAGGTTGTTATAAGGGTTAAAATGGATATAATTTTTTTCCTATGAAATCATTGATTGCTTGTTCAAGAAGTATACAATAAATGAGATAAGTCCACAACATCATTCACTGATTTAATCCATAAAAAATTACCAGGATAATCACCAATTCACTTAGAGGATCAATTTCATGGTCACTCCAAGGAATTGGATCATACCAATACTCAAAATGTGTAGCCTTAAAAGTCAATAAAGATGAGGAAGAAAATAAGTTGAAGAAAGAAACTATGAAACCATTGAACTAATTTAAGAAATTAATGACATAAAATAACATCCAATCCATCCCTATGAAACTTCCTATAATGTAACCACAAAAGGGTTATCCTTCCATTGATTCAAGGATATTAATGGAAGGTGGAAGTCGATTTATAAAGGTGTAATTGAAGAAATGAGGAACAAAGAAAAAATGAACACTCCACCGTTGTGTGAGGAATTTCACAATGGTTAGTGTGAATAAATTCACACATTGATTCAATGGTATAAACATGATAAAAAAATGATATAAAAATTGAATAATAATAATAATAATATTTTTTTATTAAGAAACTAATGCGATTGAAAAAACTTACATGATAAAAAATAAACATGTAATTACAAAATGAGAGCTTATCATTACAATTGAAAGAATAAAACATTTACCACTAATTACTTAACCAAAACCAACTTAAATAGTAATTTTAGGGTTTTATGGTGGAACTCCCATCATTCAATGTAATCCCAGTTAATTAGGATAGAAAAATGTGGGTGGTAAAAAAGGAAATAAGACATTTCAACTTTGAACAAAAAAAATAGAACCAAATTCACCCCTTATTGAAATAAAAATATGACTTTGAATATGGATAAATCTTGGATGGTCATAGAAGGGAAATATATTCTTTCATTTCCCTCTAATTTATGTAGAAATTTCATCCCAATTGGACATTCAATTCAAAAGTTATGTTGAAATTGGAGGGATGAATTTATGGGCCTTCAAATCTGGACCATAAATTAAACATCAACTTGGGATCCCTAGATATCCTTAAAAAGTTAAAAATTAGATCTGTACATTATTTAATGAAAATTTACTCATAATTTTATCTATATAAAATTAAAATTTTAGATTTATTAGGCTTTAATTTTGGGCTCCACTTTTATTTGATGGTCCTAAGGCCCATTATGATTTGATCATGATTTTATGCATCCATATTAAAAAATTTCCATATTACCTTGGGATTCATACATTGATCATAAAAGACAAAATTTTAAAATAAAAATGATAAATTTTATCCCAAAATATCAAATTCAAATAATCAAAATAATGAATTCCAAAATTTGATGATTAATTGGGACCAAATTGAACCACTTTAAACATAAATTTCACAATGATGAGAAATGAAGTTTAATTTATAAAATGTAATAAAATTGGTGATTATTAAATTTGAAATACATGACTATTAATATATAATCAAGTAATATTATCATATTTCAGATTTTAATTAGGAGTTTTTAGTCAAAAATCCTAAGGAAATTCTCATTGAAACAAAGATGTGTCAGGCAGTCCCCATTATGACATATAAACATTCTTTATTTTCTAACCTTATCATCATACCTATGGTTTATTTTGATATAATCTTGAGTATGGACTGATGTTCAAAATATGATGTAAAAATTTATTGCAATAATATGGAAATTTTGATTTATGAGGAATATTTATAATTCCTTATCTTTAGAGAAGAAAATTCATCATTTGATTCTTAACTAGATCCTCCCCCAGTAGATCTACTTAAAGAAATTCTTGTGGAGGAAGATAAAAAAACATCAGGAATGAAGAAGGAAATATTAAAATTGAGTATGTACCTATTTTATAAGAATATATTGATGCATTTCTTGAAGAATTACCTGGACACCCTCCATAATGTGAAGTTAAGTTTTCCATTGATTTAATCCATGATGCAAGACCAATATCAAAGACTCCCTATAGAATGGACACTGTAGAATTAGTGGATTTGAATAAATAACTAGAGGAGTTGAGTAATAATATATTTATTCACCCTTTTGTTTATCCACGGGGAGCCCTTGTTCTCTTTATTAGGAGGAAATATGGATCCGTGAAGATGTGAATTGATTATGGAGAAATTAATGCAATTACAACCAAGAATAAGTATCCTATGTCTCACATTGATGATTTATTTGATAAACTTCATGGATCTCAATATTTTTCAAAGATTGAACTTCATTATGGATATCATAAATTGTAAGTGAAGATGTAAAAAATTAGAAAGAAATCTTTTTAGATGTGGTATGGACATTACGAGTTTATAGTAATTCCATTTGGATTGACTAATTCACCCTTGATTTTTATTGATCCAATGAATAAAATATTCAAGGAATATCTTGATGATTTTATTGTGGTATTCATTGATGATATTATAGTATATTATAAAACCTAAAAATACCATGATAATCAATTTCAGATCATTCTTGAGACTCTAAAGAGGAAAGAGTTATGTGGTAAATTTATCAAGTGTGAAATTTGAATTTAAGAAATATCTTTTCTTGGCCATATTATCTCCAAGGATGGAATCTCAGTTGATCTTGTGAAGATAAAGGCCATCCAAGAGTGTCCTACAACAAAGAACATAATCAACTAAAGTATTTTCTTTGGTTTATAAGGTTACTATTAGTGTTTCATTCATAAATTTTCCCGATTAGCTACCCCATTAACCAAGATCACATGTAAATGGGTTAAGTTCATATGGGAAAAATAATGTGCAGAATGTTTTGAACAATTGAAGAGAAGATTGGTCAATGCTCCAATTTTGAATTTACCATCAGGAAATGATGGGTTTATGATATACAGTGATGCATCGAAGAAAGTACTGGGTTGTTACCTTATGAAAGATGATAAAAGTTATTGCATATGCATCAAGGAAGTTGAATACTTATGAAAAAAATTATTCAACTCATGATCCTGAGATAACATCTATAATCTATTCTTTTAATATATAAATACACTATCTCTATGGTGAAAGATATGAAATATATACATATTATAAGAGTTAGAAATACATATTGATATAGAAAGAACTCAACATGAGTTAAAGGTGATAGATCGAGTTACTCAAAGATTATGATTTCTAAACACACTTCCACCTAGGAAAAGAAAATAAGGTACTATATACATTAAGCAAGAAAAATCATGGAGTTCTGACCCAAATGAGGTTTGAGAGAGATCCTATGTCCATGGATTTAGAAAATACGGATATGAGAATTATTAAGGAAGGTGATACACCACTACTTTTTCAAATGATTATGAAACCATATTTATTGGGAAATATAAAAACATCTCAATATGATGATGATGATTTTCATAATAAAATTAAACCTCTGAGTAATGGAAAATTCGAAGGCTTTTTTTGTGAGGATGGTGATCTAAAATTTGGAAAGAGGTTATGTGTTATATCAATACCTAAGCTGAAAAGGGAACTATTGGATGATTCTCATAGCTTAAATTTCTATGTACACTCTAGTAGTACCAAGATGTATAGATATTTAAAGGAACATTTTTGGTGGGATGATATAAAGCTATAAATTGATGATTATGTGTCAAGATGCCTAGTTTTTCAACAAGTGAAGGCTAATAGATAATATTATAGAGGATTCATGTAACATATACCTATTATCATGTTTCAGTGGGATGGAATTACTATAGACTTCATCAACAGATTACCAAAGACCCCAAAAAAGAATGATACATTATGGGGTATTATTGATCACCTTACAAAATCAACACATTTTCTTACTATAAGAGATGATTTAGCACTTTAGTACCTAGACATACTCTATATTAATGAAACTTTAAGAATTTATGGTTCACCTCTACTGACTATGTCTGATCATAATCTTGATTTTACATCAAAATTTTGGAATAGTTTTCAGAAGGATCTAGATACTGATCTTCATTTGAACACCTCTTACCATACTCAAACCAATATACAGTATAAAAGGAATATTCAAACACTGAAAGACATGTTTATATCATTCTCACTATACTTTAAAGGTATATGGGATCAATATTTACCTTTGTTATAGTTTTCCTATAATAATAGTTTCCATTCAAGTATTCAAATGGCGCTATATAAAACATTATATAAAAAGAGATTTCGTACTCTAACTTGTTGGGATGAAGTTGTTGAAAGAAAAATTATAGTACTAGAACTTATTTATGAAAAAACGTTAAAGACTATTTAGGCTCATATTAAAGTATCTAAAAGTAGGAAAAATAGTTATACTAACAACCAGAGAAAAAAATTAGAATTTCAAGTGGGAGATCATGTCTTTCTAAAAGTATCTCCATGTAAGGGTTCCATAAAGTTCTGTAAGAAAGGGAAAATGAGCCCTAGGTACATCAAAACATTTTAAATTCTAGAAATAATTGGATTTGTATCCTACCAATTAGAAATTCTATCACATATCTCCAAAGTTCATGATGTGATCCACATATCATTGTTAATGAAGTAAATGCCAGACCCAATGCATGTACTCACCTAAGAAGAAATAGAATTGGAACCTGATTTGTATTACTATGAAGAGCCTATTGATATTCTTATCACTAGAGCGAAATTATTAAGAAATAATATTACTTTATTGGTAAAGGCTATTTAGAGAAACCATAAAATGGAAGAAGCAATGTGGGAATATGAGGATGTTGTGAAGAAGAACTACCCTCATTTGTTTAGAAGGTAATATTCAAGAAACATTTTGATGATGAAATTTTTAAAGTAGGTAAGAGTATAACACCCCAAAATTCTATGGTATGTATATTCTTAAATAAATTCAATTTATTCGATATCTTACATTGCATGCAACACCGATATTAAATGAACTGTGATATACAATTAACTATTATTATTTTAACATGACTATTGGAATAGTAATGTGACAGTTAGGAATAGTAATATGGCCATTAGAATAATAACATACCCTATTAAAGTATAAATAAAATTTTTGTGTCTCATAAATAAAAATATTATATATTTATATCATGGAATAAGTAAATAAATGTTTTAAAAATGATTAATTAAGTGTTGGTATTTTTATGAAATGTAAATTTTTATTTACAATTTTATAATTAATATAATGATTTAAAAGAAAATTAATTTTCATGAAATAGATTCATAAATTAATATTTTATTTTATTATAATTATAATATAATTTTATGAGACCATATTTATTTGTTCAAAGTTTCGTAAAATCGGTTATAATATTAAAATCAGTATTTTCGAATAAATAAAGATTTTAATTAAAAATTAAATTTATTAAATTTTGAAAATTATTTTCATAAAATGGATTCAATTTTTGAATTCTAAACATCAAAAAATGGTAAGGGTTAATTTTTGGGATTTTTCTAAAATAGTTGAAATTTTGGTGAATAGTGAAATACTGTAATTTACGGTATGTAACATTATAAGAAAAATACATGAATTATAATTTCACGAATTATTTAAATACCCATTATTTCAAAATAAAATGCACCATTTAATTTAATTATTTACAATAATCATTACTATTGATATTATAGATCTAAAATATTAAATAAATGAATAAAATAATAAAAAACACCCATCTCCTACCCCTATAAATACCACCCTCAACTCCCCTTATCCACACAACTCCAAAGCCTTATATATTGTATAAATTATGATCAATTAACTTTCCAATACTCTTTCCCAAATCAAATACATTCTTGTCTTACCAAAAGACCAAATCCAAGTGCCTTAAGGAGGTTCCAAAGGAGACAACATTCAAGAGGAAAAACCCCCTTCTTTATCTTTTAAATTAATTATTTCTTCTAACTTTTCCTCAACTACCATATAAAAAGTGATATTATAACTCAAGTATCATATATATACTTTAATTTTATTATGTTAATGTAATATCCATTATCATATCTCACCTATTCCCCTTTTATCTTAAAAATGAAAACAACATTTGTGACATGTCGATTCACCACCTTCATGTATAATGATTTTTTGTTTTCCTTTAACACCTTCAAGGACTACCATAAAACCATTATTATGGATAAATAAAATTATAATATGTAAATTATAACCTTTTTTTATGTTTTAGAACTAATATATATACATAATATTAAATAATAAAACAAAACTAGTTCATGATGATCGAAAAACCGCCAAAATAAACTAAATGTTTATCATTAAAATTTTATCAAATGAATCATCCTCATACCATAAAAAATGATATATGGGACCATTTAAAATCCGGTAAGTATATTAATACCATTCTCATTTCACTTATGGAGTTTTTCTTCCATTTTTTAAGAACTCCCATAATTATACACAAGGGAACCGACCATAAAACCATGAAAAGAACGGTCTGGGAACAATGAAATTAAATATTTAAAATCATAGAAATGAAAATAAATTAACTTAATAAAATTATAATAAATAAAATATATGTTTAATAGGTTATTAATTAAGTGATTAATGAATCTAATTTTGTTATTCAGGACATTATGTACAAGTGCATAATGCTTTTGGACATAAGGTAAGAATTTTTCTCGTCTCACTTTTAATTTTGTGAGATATATGACTTATTCATAAATATTTTCTTTTATGTAGTTTATATACTTTAATTTGATATATTATATCATTAATATCATTATATTCATGGTAATAAATGTTTCATTTGACAAATATTACTTTTATGGGGCATACAATTCGACTGATTACAAAGTGGTATGGGATTTCTGAACTCAATTTTCATTCATTAGGTTAAACTTATATTTCATTTATTATTTCATGATAAGGTTATGTGTATAATGACTTTTTATTATTTTATTTTTTATTTCCACTTTTTATGCATATTTATAGTGAATAAATAGAATCTATTCATTTTATTAATGATATGATCCTTGTAAGGGGATTCATCTCGATTTTCTTTCATTGAGGTCGATTTTTGATGTTATGAACCTATATTATTCTATATATTGTATATAATACCCCTTTTATATATTATTATCATTCATTTAAGATTTAATTAAATATATATATTTCTTGTATCATGAAAATGATTATTTCCTAAGCTATGTACCAATTTTTCATATGGTGTTTACTTTGAAAGTTATTTGATTAACTAGAGAAATAATTTTAAATCCATATATTTTACTCAATATGGATATTTGTTGATAAGGAATATTGATTCCTTAGTTAAATAGATCATTTTAATATTTTAGGAATGCTTTAGATATGAATACATGTGTGGGGACCATTTATAGATATCCCCTTGAGGCATCGGTAGTCTCGTGTGATGAAAAAGTTATCCAAATCAAATGGGTTTTTACTTATAATGGTTAAAAAATCATGTGAAAGGTATTGATGGTAGAGGTTCCATGATGCCTGAGATCATGGTGTCTAAATTATTAAGCATTTCCTTCATTAAGATTTCAGTCATTATTATCAATAATATTTTCACTATGATATTATCCATGGATTTATATTATGCTCAAGTTATTGATTAAATATCACGT